>CM066329.1:349964319-350564319 GCA_033807585.1 Hydrophis major
TTGCTGAGCTAATGTGGGACCCCACACAGTTAAGGAAAAAATGACTACCCTGGTTGATTTAGTGGCTTTAGTTGTTATCTGTACATCAGATATGGAATGGAATGGAATGGAATGGAGTGGAGTGGAGTGGAGTGGAGTGGACTGGACTAGACTAGACTAGACTAGACTAGACTAGACTAGACTAGACTAGACTAGAATAGAATAGAATAGAATAGAATAGAATAGAATAGAATAGAATAGAATAGAATTCTTTATTGGCCAAGTGTGATTGGACATACAAGGAATTTGTCTCCAGCGCATAAGCTCTCAATGTACATGCAAGTAACAAGTGATAAATCATGATCATAATTATAAAATGTAATTATAAATCATAAAGTACAGCACTCAGTGATCATCATAGGATACTAAATAAATCAACATAAATCATAAAATACAAACAACAAGTTATAGTCATAACATGCTAAAGGAATAGGTAATAGGAAAGATGAGAAGGATAACATTAATGCAGCCCTACTATGTGGTTTGATATCTCAGGGCAAAGACAGTGTTGTGGGAATTAGTTGTTTAGCAGAGTGATGACATGGTGAGAAAAAAGTCCTTGTGTCTAGTTGTTTTGGTGTGCAATGCCCTACAGGGTTGCCTTGAGGGGACAAGTTGAAAAGTTCATGTCCAGGATGTGAGGGTTCTGTAGATATTTTCACAGTCCTTTCCCTGACTCTTGCAATATACAGATCTTCATACATACAATATCTGATGGACAATATGCAAATACGTATGATGTGATTGCTGCAAAAAGCTCTAAGTAAGACTATCTTAAACAAAAAAACACATGCACAGTATATTCACGGAGTAACCCTGCTTTTAATTTTTTTTTGTTTATCTGTAAAATTTAAAGTAGTCTTTGTTTGACAAAATGACATTTTGCATTTCTCAGTCTTGATTCCCAAATCAACTTGCTATAAATGGTAAAGGGAAAAAAGCTAGGTGTCAGGGTTCTGACTGAAGCCTTAATTGAATCATGAATCTCAACCTTCAAAAGTAATCAAGTTATTTATTGGGAGTTTCATGTCAGCACAAACCAAGTGAAGCAAACTCTGACCTCATTTAATTCAAACTTTGGCTTTGACTCTGTTTCCCCCTCCCACAAGATGTGTCATAGTCACATTCCCCAACAAAGCAATTTTGTGGGATGTAGAAGCCACTCCTTCCGGCCATTATGGGTCTGCATGGAGATGACTTTGACTGTGCCAGTTGAAATGTGCTTTGTTTTGACTGAAGTACAAGTTCCTCGATGCAGCCGCGAAACTTGATTCCCCATTCCCCTTGCCTATGGCAACTTGAGAGCATGTCAGGAATGCTTCATGAATTAACATTAGGAATATATTGGTTGGTGGCCCTTTGAGACAGTTATCTCTTGAAAGAGGTTTTGCAGTAATGGAAATCCTACCTGGGGAGTTGTGTTAGCCTTTGTGCAACAGGTAGAAAATATTTTCGCCACAGACCTTTAAAAAGGATGATCTAAACTAGCATTGGTCATTGTGTTTGTTTTCTAACTTGACATTTCATCTTGCTTTATTGTTGCTCAATCGTAGAGCATAGTTTTTCCTTATCATTTACCCCTTTCTAGATTATTATATCTGAGAAAGCAGGATATAGATATCTCAATAAAATACATTCACATTGTAAAGGTATGAAGGTAAGATATCCCAACTGCAAAAGACAACAATGCTAGAATCCCCATTATTCATACTTTACATAAACTCTTACACACCAAGAGAATCTCACAATAATATTCTCTATTTCTTTTTCTGCTGGTATAGAATTGGACAGCTAACACGCTTGCCATATTTATTGTCAATATAAATTCCAACCTCTTGATATCTAAGGCTATGACTGCAGTGAAGTATCAGCTCTCTGGCTAAGAGAATTTTTGATAGCCAATCCACAAATTCCCTTGAGTTTCAGTGGACTTATTTGGCAGCAGTAGCCATAGCAATGCTCCCATCAGAACCGATTAATCCAGACTGTGGTTTAGAGTGGACAATTTAATTTTCTAAAATCTCTCCAAATTCCCATTGGATTCTTATTGTGGGAAACAAACATAGTTCTCGATTCCTAAATGATGAAGAATTATAAACATTGATTCCGCTGGAATTAGCCAGCACTGATTTGAATATAATTAAAATATTTAAAGAGCAGTTGAGGACAGGAATATCTTTATTTTGCTGTATTGTCTGGCTGTTGTCCAAGAATGCCACTGGCTGATATTGAACTTGTTATGGAGATATCTGTAAAACAGCAAGTGCTCAGGATCAAAGTTTACTGTAGGCATAAAAGGAAGCAGGCATTACAACATTAGTTCCAAGGATCAACAGACACTATGGACTTTATATATATGTAATATATATGTATTGCTTAGTCCTGGATAGCTAGACTTTTTATTATTTGATAAGCCACAGAATAAAACATCCTTGTAAGATTGCCAACATCTTTCATAAGAAATTCCTGCCTGCTGCTTATATTAATGAGTTGTAGCAGGTTATGAAAATCCTTTGTCATTTGGCCTGCTTTCTAAAAGATATAAACATATTTTTTCATAATTCACTGTATAACTGAATTATGTTCACTTTGGTCAAGTTTTAGGAATTGCTCATAGCCAACATGCAGTAGCTGAGGCTATAATTGAGAGGTCCTTGTGGTCTTTGAGCTCAGTTCTTTTCTTGCAGACGTTTCATTGCCCAAACTAAGTGATATCATCAGTACTAGTAAGGAGTGGGGTTTTCACTCAGTTTATATTCTAGGGGCGTGCTATAATTCATAAGCACAATATCTCAATTATCTGAACACTAAAAGAAATTGAATAATGTGCACATTGTAGATTGTAAATCTAGACAAAATCCTGAACTTCAAAAAATGAAAAGAAAATAATCTGTGTTTCATATATTTGAAATACTTAAAATACTTCATATAAATTCATATGATACTTATATGATTCATATGATACTTATATGTGAATAGATAGAAGGGGCACATTTAATGTTCAAGAAGGCATATGTGGAGATTTCAGCCTACCTATTGCTGCAATAATAACCTCTTTGTGATAGAACTTTGGTTTGAAATAGATGGGGAATGGTAACTTAGATATTTTTGCCAAGGGCTGATTCAATCTCTGAGGTGTTCATCTTAGCCAGCAGTTATTGTTGTTGGAAGGATCCATATGGATTGTCCAAGATTTCTTCAGGTTAATTAGAAAATCCTATATAAACCATTTCTACTACTAAAAGAGTAAACTGTTAGTAAGCTTGCTTTCATACACAGAAGGAAATGTCTGCCTCATGCATTAAAATATCTAGTATTGACTATATTTGATTCATAATGTAGAAAGTTAGGATCCACTCCTCTCCTAGAAGAATGAAATATTCTAGGAAATATTAAAAAGGCAGAATATTATATTTCCCTGGATTAAGAAAAGGAGAAAGTAGCTCTCTTCCTGCAGCTCTCTGCCCCCCACCTTCAGCTCTAGGTTGATGGGATTAAGACATGGCCCTCAGGAAATGATAGGATTACCCATCTCACCACATGGCACCTGGAAAGATTGCATTAGCCAGCATTCAGGTGAAGCCATGTGGTCCAGACAAAGTCTACAAAGTTAGCTAAGACCCCCCCACTCCTGGGAGTCTGACAATCAACAGGATACATTTCTTACACAGGAACAGGAAACACTAGGGTGGGGCCCAACAGAGGGTATGAAACCAAGGGATTCTCAGCACCCCTTCCCTTTTCACCCAGGATCTCCAATCCATGTGGTCCTGTTCATCATTAAACCATCTTTCTAAATAGGTTCCATGTTTCCAGTGTCTTTTTCCCCATTTGGAACTGAACCCAGAAGGATATTTCTTCCAACAATAACAAAGTTGTTCCACAACCTTAACAGTGTGAAGATATATGAATTTCAACTCCCAGAATTCATAGGCAGCATAAGTTGAAGTTTGCACATCTTCAATTTGGTAAGGTTGAGAAACACTGTCCTATAGTATCATTCTAGCAAAGATGTCCGTAGAGTCAATATGGAGGTGATAACCGTCAAAAAAAAACAGAAAAACTTGGACCACAGCTTTGTGGTCATTATCTTGGGGTTGTTGTTTTTTTATAATGTTCTGCAGATATTTCTGATCCCTAATCTTTCTGATAGAGTTTGATATGACTTGTGGTCCAAAATATCTGATGGGTTCAAGTTGGGAATACAGGGACAGGATAGGCCAGTAATCTGTGGGATCTAACATGGCCCTTTTCTGTTGTTTTCCATCTCTTCTGCAGAAACCTTTGGATCCTATCTATAACAGAGCCCAAGTAAAGTTAGTAAGCTGCAGATTTTTCCCATTTAAGTTGGCAGAACCAGGAAGAAATATTTGAAACTTTGCCACATTTCATTGACATTTAAATTAAACAGCTTGGGAAAACAGCATAAAACATTGTTGCAGAGTTAAAAATATTTTATCCTTTCTAAAAAAAGAGTTTTACAAGGACAAAGAGACAACAAACTGCAAAAATGTGAACAATAAATTGCCCATAGGATCTTCCAATTATCCTTTCCTTTTGGATAACATACTCTGGAACATTAATAAAGCATATGTTACATCTTCCAGAAAGTTGCATGATTGACTAGAATTTATTGAATTTGTTTCGAGCAGAAAGCCGCTGTTTTCTTTTGAAACGTCCTGCAAGATTCCTCTTTATGGCACAACTGATAATCTGAACCATATGCCTCTTTTAAAACGGTCAGTGCTGCAACACGTAGTTGGTCTGAGGTATAGTTTAGTCAATCAATTAATGCAAAGTGCAAAACAAAATGTTAATGCCTCATTAAAGACTCCAGAGATTCAGCTGGATTTTAGAAGAGTTTCCAACATGGTCATGTGGAATCAAAAGCAATTTTTAATGTTATAGTTTGTCTGGAAGAGCACTGTGCTGCTATAGCAAAGACTCAATTAACTCATTCAGGATGGGAATAAAGCTGGGTGAGAAAGGCACTCTTTTCAAAATTAGATGGAAAAAAGTAACTTCATGGAGTTCAAGTCCCAGGAGGACTTCCTTCAAGGAAGGAGAAGGCATTGGAGGATGCCTTTAGAGGCCCTGCAGAATCACTGCGTAATTGGGAGGGAAATAATTGGTTTTTGTTAGCACAGGAAGAAATGTAACAGGGAAGCTGTAATCATAGGTTAGGCAAGACTAAGGTGCTTTGTCAAATGGAACAGCATGCAGATTTTGTTTTTAGAAATTCTGAGTTACTATAACATATTCATGTGAAAAATGACAAGTAATGTTCAAAGAATTTTGAAATGCTTTCATTTCAGCTGTCCAGAAAATATTTGCCATTCCTTTCATATTTTACCAATTTAAAAACAGCATTGATGGAAACAGTTGGTTTGTCCCTACTCTGTTCATCCACCAGTGTGAATTCACAATGCTGCTTTTCTTAGTATCTAGAGCAGTGTTCTTCAATCTTGGTAACTTTAAGATATGTGAACATCAACTCCTAGAATTCCCCAGCCAGGAGGATTCTTAGAGTTCGAGTATACATATTTTAAATTTGCCAAGATTGAGAAACATTGATCTAGCAGGTTTTTTGAGAACTAGTCTATTTTTCTTTACATAGACTTTCCACGCCAAGTCTCTATCCTTAAAGAATATAAGTAGAAAAGGCCAGGTTTCTCACTTTGCCATTTTTGAATATATGATTAGTTTGGAAAACATCTTGCTGAAGAAGGACGATCAAATAGGGGTTCTTGCTTTTTAAACTGGGGCCTATTTAAATACTATTTTAGGTGCATTTTAAGCAGGTACCGACCCATCAGGCTTGATCGGGGTGACTATGGGGGTCTCCCACCGGGCGTGGTCTATGGGCTGTAGGACCCCTTGCTTGACAAGCTTGTCAATTTGCTCGTCTATCTTGGGTTTAAGTGCGAATGGCACCCGCCTTGGTTTCAGGCGTTTTGGGGGGACGTTTGGGTCTAGGTTGAAAGATATAAGGGGCCCTCGGTACTTGCCTAGGTTTCCGTCGAAGACCTCTTGGAATTCCCAGGCCAGTTGCTGCTCCCAGCTGTCGTCGGTGACGTGGTCGACTCCCCCAGTAGGCTTGGGTGGTCGCGGTCGACGATTGTCAGGGGAAGTCTTTCGGTGTGCCCTTTATAGGTGATGTTGAAGTGTTTGGTTCCGACTACCGGGATGCGGTTTCCCTGGTAGTCCTTTACAATGAGTCTCTGGCTGTCTATGTTCCTCCTTTGGAGGGTAGGCACCAAGCGCTTTATTTCATGCCATGCAATCATGGAGAGGTAGGACCCGGAGTCCACCTCCATTTTGCATGGCTGGCCCTCGATGCCTACCTCCACGTGGACCTTCCGGGCGTCATTGGTGATGGCGTGGCCGATGGTGACTGTCTGATGGGTCTCCTCTCCACCGGTTATCGCCGCCTCGCAGGGCTCATCCGTTCCGGTCCCATCTGTTGTCCGAGGGGCGATCTCTGGTCCGGGGTGGTGTGCTCTCTCTCCTCCGGTCGCTCTGGTCCCATTGTGCCGGGCTGCGATTCTTCTTTAGGCGGCAGACATGGGCGATGTGTCCCTTCTTGTCGCAATGCCAGCAGATTGATTCGAAAAACCGGCATTCTGACCTGGGGTGGTCGCCGCCGCAACCGGCACAGTTGGTCCTCGACTTACGACCCCGCCGGTTCCGTGGGTCGCGGCCTGTCTGGAGGCGATGGACGTCCTCCTCGTCGTCTGAAGTGCCCGATGCCGAGTGGAAGTTGCCCTGGTGGGTGGTCGTCTCGGGTTGGGCCTCGGTCGACCTCGCCGGGTTGTTGTTTCCACTGCAGTCCCCAGTGTTCGGTCTGCGCATGCGGTCGGCGGAAGTTCGGGTTGCTTCGGCAGCTGCGGCTGCGGTGAGGGTGTCTGCTAGGCTGATGTTGCCCTTGGCCATCAGCCGGCTCTGGAGGACGGGGTCCCACAGACCAAGCACAATTCGGTCTCGCAGGGCGTCGTTCAGGTTGTTGAATTCGCAGAACCCCCCTAGGTGCTGTAGCTCAGCGATGAAGTCGCTGAAACTTTCACCCGACCTCTGGTCCCGACGGTAGAATTCGTTGCGTCGGATCATGATGGGTACCTCTGGAGCGTAGTGCCGCTGAAGTATTGGCTCGAGGACGTCCCAGTCCATCGCGGTCGCATTGGCGGGTTTGGCAAGCGCCTTGGCCATCTTGAAGACCTCGGTCCTGCAGTGGGTCAGGAAGACAGCGCGCTTCATGGGGCCGGTGGCGTCCTTCAGGTTGCTGCACTCGAGGAACATGCGGAATCGGTCGGAGTGCGATTCCCAGTCCTCGGTGGTGGGGTTGAAGGGTGCGGGGGGTGCGATTTTCGCCATCGCGGTGGTTCGTCTGGCTTCCGTCGGACACGTGGTTCGGTTCAGGGTCTGGATCCCACCTTCGTCGCCAGTGTTGTGTCCGCGAAATGATGCCAGGAGTCGGTGACTTCAATTCAAGCTCTTTTATTGAAAGTTGGAACCGAACTGGCGTAAAGGAAAAAGCCCGCGGCTTTTATTCCTTTAGCCGCGGCGGCCGCGGCCAATGGCACCGCTTTGAATCTCCCGGGATCCGAATGGACCAATCGCGGGAGATTCTCAGCGAGCCAATTGGCGCGGCTCGCCTGACCAATCGGAGAGCCCCGCGCTTTGGCCAATCAAAGCGCGGGGATCTCAAGAATGCTAATTAAGGACAGAACAAAACCTAACAAAAGGAGGAAGCAAGTAGCATAAAGGGTTAAAATGTGGAAACAAAATATGCATTTAGATATTTGTGGGTGGGACAAGAGAGCTCTCTGGATATCTAGATCAATGAACTTCAAGAGTAAAGTGATAAAATGTTACTTTTGATTTTTTTTAAAGTCAGAAAATTAGTTGCATTCATCCTACTTAGGTTTATATTTCCAGACTATAAATATGGCTGAATGTACAATTTTTGTGTTTGGGATCAGACAGATGATTATCAAAGTATATTCTTGTATTTCCTCCAAAAATAATTTGGAAGAACTGCTTTAGATCTTGTGTAAGCACAATTCCTCTCTGCTACTAAGAAAAGCAGTCCCATCTGTTTTCAAGCTCCCATGTAAGTCTTAAAAAAAGATTTAACAGCTAGAAGTGCTTGTTTTTGTACTTGTATATAGTCTGAAGCAGTTCTGAATCATCTTCTGAGCATGCATAGCCTTAAGTTCTGTTCTCTTTTGTTCTATGAAGTAGCAGACAGGAAGCTATGATTCAGACAAGCTTCTTCATCTTGTGACTTCTCAATGGTAAATTAGTTCTGTTTTGAGACAGAAAAGTTATTGATGTAAAGGTAAAGTTCTTCAATGTAAGAGTACCGGGTCTGGGTTACAAAAGACCGGCAACCACTAAATGACAGCAAAAGAGTGAGCCTTAGTTCTTTAATTGTACTCCAACTAAAAGATTCAAAAGAAGGAGGGGGTAATCTGTGACCCTCAGAATAATTTTAAAATCTCTTTGTAAATCATCAGATCAGAGCATTAGTAAAAGTAATCAGTTTCTTCCCACCAGTTGTTGTGGGGGGGAAAGAAATTAACAGAGAGAAAAGGAAGAGAATTAGTCATCTCACCAATTCTTGGGTCTACAATGACCCAGTTATCTCTTATTTAATGCCAGTATCTTTCTCCACTAGTATAATGGTCCTTAACAGGAAAACGTTTGCTCATCCCTATTCGACTGATTATATGCCATCAAATCATATTTAACATAGCAAATACGTAGATTTTCTCCATGATGTTCCATCCCTAACCTGTTCTTTCACCATCTTGCTGTCGATTGTCCTCTTCTCTTTCTTCCTACCATTCCCAGCATTAGAATATTTCCAGAGAGCTGGGTCCTCGCTTAAAGTGTCTGAAGTAGGATAATTTGATCCTGGTCATCTGTACCGCAAAAGGGAACCCTGGGTTGATTAGTTCGATGATCCATCAGTATGGTTTTTTTTGGCTGTCTAGAGAATATTCTCAGGACCCTATAGGCTGTAATTTTAAACCCTAAAATGTCTGGTTCCAAAACTGCACATAGTCCATGAGTTTCCTTTCTGTTAACTCCAAAGACTCTTCTAACATGCATGCTGCTACAGATGGCAAAGCTTTCTGTTTTGAGCTGGGAAATCTTAAAATATAAGCTCTAAAATAGCTCTATCAGAGATAAGCTAAGTGCCCTCCAACCTCCTGCTCTGGTGCTATAACTCCACACATTCTTTCAGGCTCTCCATTTTACCTAAAATGTTGAATGCAGCCACAATTCTTCCAAATCTTGTCCACTTCCATTCCAAGGCTAGGTGAAGCAATTTTTTCCCTTGAAAACAGATATTGAAGTGTAATGGCCTCAGGGCAATCTTCTCTGACATAGTTATTTCCAGTTGCAAAAGAAATTCCCAAATTGCCTACATTCATTCTACATCGGAATTCTGGAAGGGGAAATCCTAACACTTCTGAAGGGTGTCAGGTTGAGGAGGGCTGTTCCAGGAGACATTATAAAATATACCCTGTAGTGGGGAACAAATCTTTCACAGCCTCTTGGACTGATTTCAGAGCCAAATGTATGCTTTTATCTTTCAATTTGTTAAACTTCTTAAAAGGAAAAAATAAATTGGTCCTTAAAAAATAAGTCATCTTCAGTAGAAATTATCAAAATTACTTCCTAGAATTTATGACAAAAAGAATGAAAGGACTTTAATGAAGAGACTTTTATATATTTCTGAAAATAGAATAATGCATGGACAAACATTTTGAAATCCCAAGTTAGTCTCTGGACCCTCCGAGGCCCCAATCACTTCTTCATTCACCACTGATTTTTTAAATAAATACATCCAACAATTTTAAAATTGGATATGGAAGGAGAATGTAATGGTGGCTTTCAAGTTTATGGATTTTTTCCTTCCTTCTTCTCTTGAAGCTGGTTATCCATTTGACAATTCAATCAATCTGTGCTGATCTTTTCCAAAGCATTTGCGCAGCTGCATCCCAAAGTCTTGACAGAAAACAAAATATGTTGAGATAAAAGCATCATCTCTAAGAGAAAGCCTGCAGTTCCGTGTGATGTAAGGTTGTAAAGTATTACTGCTTTAGTTCATCGTCTGATTTTCTTTTTCTAGAGAGCAGGAAGGAAAAGGATTTCCAGTAAAACTAGACATATAAATTTTTTTGAAGGCAACTTGTTTCCTTGGCTGAGCCCACATCAGTGCAAATTCAGCATATTGAACTGATGTACACACCAGCCTTCCTTTTGAAAAATATCCTGTGTGAGTCCACATCAGCAAATATTTGAAGAGTAAGGCTCCTGTGCCAAAAACATAATGACTTACATATGCAGCTAGTGGCATGTGAGATGGATGTATCTCTGTTGTTCTAGTGAACTTTTCTTGATATATAATATTGGAATAAGAACAGGACGCCTTGTTGGGGATGGGGGTCAGGGAGGGGAGTTATTTCACACTAATCCATATCAACTTCCCTGTGATCTTTCTCTGGTGATGCTGGAGTTTGACTCAACAGTGGACTGATGAGGTCAATGAGCAATTTTGGTCAGGAAACAGTTATTGGGAACAGAAGGGGGAAGAATATTGCAATCACATCTTTACCCTGGTTTATTGTTATTCAAAATATTTTTTGCTGGTCCAGTTAACTGAAACTTGGGCAGGCAGGCAGGCAGGCAGGCAAGCAGGCAGGTGCATACACAGTCCTCACAATTCATAATAACAGCATGGCTGCACCTCCATTTCAGTTATAAAATATCTGAGTTGCAAATTGGTTTGTGTTTCACTCTCTCTCTCAGAGGCACAATGCAGCTGTCTTGTAACTAAATGTTGAGAACTGCCTTTATTAAGACTGACATACACAAAACGGCTGTCACAGGCTTCCAGCTACGTTCACATCCACATGTTTTTCTTTCTAGTTACTCCTTCTGGCAGCTTTCAGAGGTAGAAAGGAGCTCCAGGGAAGATCCCAGCATCCCTGAGCAAATGTATGAATAGCTAAGCTAAATGAGATGCTTTGTTTGCTTTATAAGCTTTGATTTCAGTTTTCTTTAAGATAGCAGTTTTTAGCTGCTGATGTGGAAGAGGCTGATGAAAGAGAATCAGTGCTTACACTTTAATCTGCAATGCCAGGAGAAGTAATGAAGAGCTGCCTGTTTTATATATTCAAACAACAGATTCTGTTCTGTTGTTGTAAAAATGGCAATTCTCCATGTAGTTTCTGTTCTACACAAGGTTAATTCTCCTGTGCTAGTTATATATTTTTTGAACCAAAATGAAGTTATATAAGAAGGATATAAGAAATTATGAGAAGAATATAAGAAAATGTTGGAATTATGTCTCATCCTATATCTAATTCGAAAATGGGATAAAATTTCTTGAGTAATTCCCAGTATTAACTGACAATATTATCATGACATGAAATAATCTTGATTCAAATTTTTGTCAAATATAAGCCAAGATGTTGAAAGATAACCCTAATAATGGATTTAATTATAATTCATTAAAACAATTAACTGTATCAGATAATTTTATTTCTCAATTTATAGAAAGAAGCAATACTGTATTCCTTGCAGGGACAACTGTAACCCAGGTTACTTGGATGTTATACTACATACATATTATAGTATGTGGAGGAACAAATGCTGGTAATTAATTTGATGCTTATTTTTTGGTGGGGGGGCTTTATTTTGTTTATCAAAGAATGACATCTTAAATTTTCTTAGGTCTTAAAGTTGAGTCCACTAAGTGGTGGGATTCAATTTTTTTTACAGCCGGTTCTGTGGGCGTGGCTTGGTGAGTGTGGCAGGGGAAGGATACTGTAAACTCTCCATTCCCTCTCCATTCCTGGGGGAAGGTTACACAAAATCCCCATTCCCTCTCCACTCCATTAACCTGCTCTCCAGCTCCCTTCTCCTTTGCAGGGCAACAAAAAAAGACCCAGCCAATCAACTGGGACTCAGGAGGTAGAGAATAGATGGGGGCAGGGCCAACCAGAGGTGGTATTTGCCAGTTCTCTAAACTACTCAAAATTTCTGCTACTGGTTCTCCAGAACTAGTCAGCACCTACTGAGTACCACCACTGGTCCACTATGATTTAGTGAGGTACTACTGTATTAAGAAGCTATGTGAACCTTTTTTTGATTATTCTGAGTGTGACTAAATGCACGAAGTGCTGTACATATCGTGTATTCAAACTTGTGACTTATGCATGTTTGCATGTCATTAGAACTTCATCAACTCAATCCCAAATAAAGGAGATTATTCTCAGTTGCTGGCAGAGTTTTTACACTAAACTTTACCAATTAGATTCTGACCATATACTAAACAGTAACAGTTCTCACTTACCAGCTGCTCATTCAGCAATCATTCAAAGTCTGGACAATGCTGAAAAAAGAGACTCACCTCCAGTCTACAAGGTGCGGTCAAGTGATCCCAATTTGGGTGCTTGGCAAGTGGCATGCAGTTACAACAAACACTACATTCTGCAGTCACACCATCGCCACTTGCAACTTTCACAGCTAGCTATATGTAATTTTCACAAGAAGCAAAGTCAATGAGAAAACCAGAAGAAGGTTGCAAGTGGCAGCCACTTGGTTATTTAACAACCACAGTGATTCACTTAACCTCAGCAGGAACTGATGTCACAAGTTGGCACAGTCAAATCACATAGTCCAGGAGAGTCAAGCTCGTGGCCTGCAGGCCAGACATGTCACGTGCTGGCCACCCCATCCACCCTCGGTTTAGTGAAGGGGGATAACTTGTGATACATCACGTGACATCAGTATCAGTTTGATACTCCTGACATAGTCATTCTCTTAATGACCGTTGCTTAGCAATGGAGTTGCCAGTCCCAATTGCCATACATTTTTTGTTTGCCAAAAAGCATGTGCAAATCCATTTATATTTGGTAATACAGCAGCATCTACAAGAGGGTCAAACAGGCTAGCCTGATGAAAGCAATCTCACATTATTGCAATTGAAGCCCCAACCACTTTGCTATTTACTTTGGAACACCACCTGCATGCCCCAAAAGGGTGGAACTTATAGAATGATGGCACAATGCTACTTCCACCATTTTAACAAATACAAGGCATGGCTGTAGACACACATGACTTAATGCATAATGCAAACCCAGAAAATGAGCTAATTCAGCCAGTGCACAGGGAGTCCTTGACTTACAACCACAATAGAGCCCAAAATTTATGTTGCTGAGTGAGAAATTTGTTAGCTGAGTTTTGTCCCATTTTACGATTCCCCCCCCCTTGCTACATTTGTTAAGGGAATCACTGCAGTTGTTAAATTAGTAACACAGTTGTTAAGTAAATCTGGCTTCCCCATGGGGTGGAATTCAAAAATCTCAGCAACTGGTTTGCTGCCCAGTTGCTGTGTGCGGGGCCTACCAGAACTTCTTGTTTCCAGCTTCTGGTGGGCCTCCCCCAGCCTGGGGAGGCCATTTTCGCCTTCCCAAGGATCCAGAGGCTTCACCCGGGCCTCTGGGAGGGCGAAAACAGCCTCCCCCAACCTCTGGAGGCCCACCGAGAAGCTGGAAACAGGCCTATTTCTGGATTTCCAGAAGGCCCATTTTTTTTCCACCTCTGCAAGGACCCTCCATTGAAAATGGGCCGCATGGAGACTCCTGGGGGGGTGGGGCCAGCCGGTTGGTTGAAATACCAGTTTGGTGAACCAGCTGTAACTTTAACATCTAGATCGCCTGAACTGGTCTGAACTGGTAGAATCCCTCCCCTGCTTCCCCACTGACTTTGCCTGCCAGAAGATTGCAATAGGGGATCACATGACTACAAGATAATGCAGCGGTCATAAATATGAATTTTCCAAGCATCAAGATATAAATCCCATGACCACAGCGATGCTGTAGCAGTCATCTGTTATGACAACAGTCATAACTCACTTTTTTCAGTTGTTCAGCTGTGGTAACTTTGAATGGTCACTGAACGAAATGTTGTAAGTCGAGTACCAACTGCATTGTTGGAATGTGATTGCTGTGTTCAGGTGCATGTTAACACCAGACAGATCCATTTTCCACTCCCCTATATTAAAAATACAGTAAAGAACAGCAAGGCTGTTTGCAAACCACAGACCAGTATAAACAGTCCTCAGCAAACCTCTGAAAAATAGAGCTCCCAAATGATGTTGGCAACAAAACAAAACAAAATATAGGCATGAGCCATTAGCACAATAAAAAGCCAAAGATCTCCCGAGTTTCTTTGCCAGCCGCCCCAAATACTGGCCTTGTGGGTTTTCACGACATCCTGGCTGTGATTACTGTGGCCTTCAGGTCACACTTTTCCCCTTTTGCTTTCTATGTGTGTTATGAACTAATAAAACGCTTAAATAAAGTTTTATCAAATCTTTAGAAAAAGCAGGGTTCTAATCCTGCGGTTCTGATTGGCCGATAATAGCAATATCAGATTGGTCCGTTCAGGGGAATCTGATTGGCTGTTAACGAGCCACTCTCATTGGTTAAAGGGTTTAACACTCCATGTTTCTCATTGGTTACTAGATCAGCAGCCTGCCCTATAAAAGGGCTGCTGCTGCCCTAGGGTTTTTGCTCTGTTCAGAATGATTAATAAAGAGTTGAAGTTCACTGTTCACTGTCTCGTCTCTGTTCCTTGCGCCCATGCGCAGAACTTAACAATGTGCATTTTAAAACAATGAAATACAGCAATGTTCTGTCAAAATGTTGTTTGTTTTAAAGAACAAGAATAGTTGCGGCTCTCCATCCCTGTTCTTGCCTACAGATCTTGCAAGATTTCCAGGTGAAGACCCCAATTTGGTGACTGCAGGCAGTATGTGGCATGCTGCTTCCATGGTTCTGGCCCAAGAGCCAGAAAACACCCCTGGATTTTTGCAGAAAAGCCCAATGATAGCAAATAAGACTCACATTAAGTAATGCATCTGTTTGCACAATCTCTCTCTTTCTGCAACAAAGACAATCACACTTTAGCCCTTTCATCTCTTCACCAAACTCCTGTGTTTTGACAAGCATTGCACCAAGGCTTTTGTTATGAGCAGAGCCCCAAGAGGGAGACTTTCCTGCCAACTGGCTTTAATCTTTGGCTTTCTGTGCCTCCCCATCTGCATCTTGCTGAAATTTGAGACAGGGGCTGCCTTGTCTTCCTGGTGAAATCTTGCTAGCCACTTTTGATTCTTGAGAATGTTTATTTAGCCATGTTTCATCCATAATCCAAGCAGCTGAGCCAGGTGAAGAAGAAAGAAAGAACAAGGAAATAAATTATTTTGAAACTGTTTTGTGTAACTAGAATAGAATAGATTAGGGCTTTATTAATATGTGAGCTTTGTTTAAATGCATTGGAGGACACATCACAGACAAAATCAGGGTTTGTGTTTTAAGCAAAAGGGTTAACATACCAAATTAAAACTGCAAAATAATAAAATAACAGGTACAAGTAGAGACTGAACGGTTTTCTTACTGAAACTGGCATGCATGGGAACTGTTGCTCACTATTTGTTTCTATTAGCATAAATAGTGTTATAGCATTTTTCTCTGTAACCTTTATAAAACAGTGCATGAGAAGATGGCTAGGTAATCTGGGAACTGAAGCCCACCTTAAGGGAAAAAAAGGCAAAGCTCTTTCCTTTGTGGATTCAAATTTCCTGGCTGGGTGATTTTACTGCAAAATGATTGGTCAGCTACATTGGAAGAAATAATCAGTTTATTAATAGGAAGGCAAGTAAGAAGTCCTACAGCGTTCCTGGGATTAATCTAATAAATGAGTAGGAAAACCCTTTTCTTATACACTTCAGGTCCTTTGATTTTGTACCTTTGAAGTCTTTGATTTGTGTTTGTGTGAGAGTTCCTATCTCTTGAGATTGGCATCTCTTCCTGGGATCTTGGTAGGAGTAATTGTTTTATTGTCTCTGTTTTTCCCTGATCCTTTGTAGCTATTAGTTTACAACTGGTTGCAATACCCTGAGTTTTCTGTCATACCTTTTGGTAAATCTTTTCCTTCCTGCCATACTTTTTTATGACTGTGTTTTGGTATTTCCTTTCTCCTCCATGCTGCATCGAGAGCCCAGGATGGGTTGACTCCTTCCTATGACGTCATTTAGCTGAGTCTACTAAGATATAAAAGCCAACCCCCGGGAGAGAACCCAGCTTTTGACTCAGCTCCTTTCAGTCAGTAGCTGTGTTTCTGAAAGCGTTCTGTTAGATAGCACTCACCAGCGATCTTCAGTACTTTTTCCTCGCTTCAAGCAGCTTCCAGGGATCTGGGCAGCTGCTCTTCCAGGAGAGCAGGGCTCTCTCTCCTGCAACGTTGGGAGCAACATTACCAGAGCTCTGTGCAGGTAAGCTGGGCAGCGTCTGTAGACCTTGCCTGCGGTTTGGCACGATCGTTTGGCACGATCGTAAAAATGATTGGCAAACTGATAAGAGCACTAGCCATCTGATCGTGTGGCTGGTTGCTGTGTTTTTCCCTTGCTGACTTCACTTAGGGCTCTGTATAGCCTAAGGAACGATTCTTCGATCTTGGAGCCTGTTTCCTCTAGTCAGTGGCCATCTTGGATTCAAGCTGTTCTTGAATTTGAATTCTTGGAATCCCCGCACTTTGATTGGCCAAAGCACGGGGCGATCAGATTGGTTAGGCGAGCCGCACCGATTGGCTTGCTGAGAATCTCCCGCGATTGGTAGATTCAAATCGCGGGAGATTCAAAGTGGTGCCGTTGGCCGCGGCTGCCACGGCTTCAAAATAAAAAGCCGCAAAAGTTTCTGGAGAGCCAATTCAGTTCCTAGCTACAATAAAGAGCTTGATACAAAGTCACCGAATCCTGGCCTCCTTCCAAACGGACACAACACTGGCGACAAGGATGGAATACTGATCCTGAACCAAAGCACATGTCCGACGGAAGCCAGCCAACCGACGAGATGGCCAACATCGCGCCACCAACACTCTTCAACCCCGCTAGCGAGGACTGGGAATCTTACACGGACAGATTCCGCATGTTCCTCGAATGCAACGACCTGAAGGACGCCACCCGACCGAAGAAATGAGCCGTCTCCCTAATGCACTGCGGGCCCGTAGTGTTTAAGATGGCAAAAGCGCGGAGAAGGCGGAGCTTCGTGCCGGCGTTACAGCTGCGATCTCGGGGCTCTGAGATCGCAGCTGATATTTTCGCCCCTGGTCGGTCCTAACGGACCTAAATCGTCCCGGAGAGACGGTGATTGTGAAGGGCACTGTTCCAGGATCCCAGAGACATCGCAAAGTCTCTGGTTAGATTCGGAAGAAGCCCTTTTGCTGGCGGCGGAGAGGCAGCCTCCATAGCTGCTGAAGTCGGGACAGCTCCGAAAAGAAAGTGACTGGATTGAAGTGTGTCGGTTGGGTGAGAAAAACTCTTTTGTGTTGAAAATTCGCTGAGATTGGAAAGTTCATTCTGAAGAGAGGAGGAAACTGTGGGATTTTTTTTTTTTTTTGACTGAAATTGTTTGAGCGGCGTTTTAAAAGTGTTGTCAAATTGAGGCTTGGGGTGTTTTTTTTTTCTTTTTTTTCTATATTCTTTGGGAAAGATTTTACTGTGACTTAGGTAACCGGACTGAATTTTCTTATATATATACTTTTAGGCTCCCTTTGACTTTTTTATTTTTTTTAGGATAGAGGCTTCCTTTGGTCATTTTTTTTCTTTTTTTTGTATATATTAATTCTTTTTTCCGGTTGGGGCTGAGAAAGAGCATTAAGAAACTTTGTAACACTGCCAACTAGAGGCTTGAAAGTATTCTATCTGAATTGGAGAGAATTGCAAAAAGACCTCATCTCAAGGACTTTTTAATGTGATAAGATAGAGGGAGAGCACAGCAAAATATTATTGCAGGTGCTTTCCTGGACTGTTATCAACACTTGAGGTTTGGCTTTGAAGTTGCTGGAGAAGAGAGTCATAACAAGAGCCTTGGATAAATAACAAAGTGCAGTGTGTTTTCTTATATGGACCCCATTTGTTAGCTTTTTTTTTTTAAATCTTAATTTTTAGTAATATTTTTATTTTTGCCTTTTATTTTAAAGGGAAAGCCTCAGAGTTTTTTCTCTTTTCTTCTTTATTTTCTTTTTCCTTTTTATTGGGACTTTTTTGCTTTTCATATTTATCTTTTTGGATTATTCTGTTGTTGTGGTTGATTTTTTTTTGTTTTTTTTCTTCTTCCTCTTTTGGATTATTTTTTGGATTATTGAGATTTCTTAATTGGATTAAGGTGTGAAGAACCTGAAGGAATTTTTTGTTTTTTGTTTTTCTTCTCTCCCTTTTTGCTTTTTCCTTTTTCTTTTGCTTTTAATCAATATTATTATTTTTGGATTTGTTTGTTTTTTCCTTTTTATTTTTTCCTTTTTTATGGTGGATTATCTCGTAATTGGATTAGGGTCTAGAAGAACCCGAAGATCTGTCTTCTTCCTTTTTTTCTGTTTCTTCTTTGGTTTCGTGTTTTTTACTATTGGAGTTCTCCATTTTGGATTATAATTGGCTGCCCTACCAGTTGGGTTAAAAGTTAAGAAGAATTTGAAGTTTTGCAAACATTGAAATGAGCAAGAAACCAATACCATCTGGCATTGCTGCTTCTACCTCTGCTTCCCCACCAGCTGGAGGACAACGTTTAATTCAGACAATGTTGAAGCAAGATAAGGAACAAGAAAAAATAACTTTACAGTTACAGATGATTATGCAAGGAATTCAAGAACTTAAGACAAAATCAGATATTATTGAACAAAGAACAGAAAATATTGAACAAAGAATAGAGAAGACTGATGAAAAAGTGGAAAATATTAAACAAATGATGGTTAAGTATGAGGAGAAATTCCAAAAAATTGAGGGAGAAGGAAAACAAAGAGAGAAGAAGATTGAAAATATTGACAGCAGATTAACAGCGGTCGAACAAGAAAAAGGTGGGATGCTGAGGTGGGAGATGGAAAGGTCAGAATTTTACCTCAGATTTCAAAATATAGAAGAGGAAAAAGGAGAAAATTTGGCAGCAGTAATGATAGAAATTTTGGCAGATGCTTTGGAAATTACAGAGGAAAAGATGATGGATGGAATAGATGAGATATATCGAGTCTATACAAGATATGCGATGAGAAATAAATTACCCAAGGAAGTCCATATTAGATTTACCAAAAGATCCATTAAAACGCAAATATTACAAGTAGCAAGAGAGAAAACACTGAAATACAAGGGTAAAGAGGTTGTGGTTTTAAAACAAATACCTAGAAGAGTGAGAGAGATGAGAAGAGAATATCGATTTCTGACCAAAATACTATTGGAAAACGAAGTGAATTATAGATGGCTGATTCCAGAAGGACTAGTGTTTGGGTGGCAAGAGCAGAGATATAGAATTGATTCAATTGAGAAAGCAGAACTTTTTCATGCAGAATTTTTTGGAGGAAGAAGAGAGGAAGAAGAGAAAGAGGCCTTATCAATTGAGTTTCAAGATGAACAACTGGAGATTGAAAAAGAGAAAGGAGCAGCAGGGGGACAGATGGATAATAAAGAACAGCGTGAAGTGAGATCCACGAGAGCTGTTAGACCTAAATATAAAGCATAATCATGGAGGAAAAAAAACTGATTACAATGAATATAAACGGACTTAATTCAGCTGTTAAAAGAAGGAAAACTTTTCATAAATTAGAGAAATTAAAATTTGATATAATTTGTTTACAAGAAGTTCACATTAAAAAACAACATGAACAATTGTTATTACAGCCAAAATTAGGGAAAACATTTACCTCTTTGACTCAATGTAAGAAAAGAGGTGTGGTTTTATATATTAAAGAGGCTATTCCAGCAAAATTGATTTACTCGGATGAAGATGGAAGAGTATTAATGGTAGAAATAATGGATAATAATATAAAAATACTCTTGATTGCAATTTATGCTCCGAATGATAAACAAGGAGAGTTTTATAAAAAACTGCACATGAAAATAATTGGACTGGACTATGTTAATATAATTATGATGGGAGATTTTAATGGAATTGTGGACAATAAACTGGACTATATAGCAACAACAACAAAGCAAAATAGAAAGGCTCTCCCAAGGTCCTTTTTTAAAATGACAGATGAATTAACTTTAAAAGATATTTGGAGAGAAAGAAACGTTAAAGCTAAACAATATACTTTTTATTCAAATAGACATTTATCATGGTCCAGATTAGATATGATTTGGATCTCAACAGAACTAATATCTAATATTAAAGAAACAAGCATTGAAACAAGTACCTGGGCAGATCATAGCCCAATGACAATTAAATGGAAGGGACAAAAAAAAAGATCGAGATGGACATTAAATAATACTATTTTAAAGGAGAAAGATTTTACACAATGGATGGAGAAGGAATTGGCTTTTTTCTTTAGAGAAAATAAAAAAGAGGATACTTCAACGCAAAATGTGTGGGACACTATGAAGGCATATGCTAGAGGTTTGATAATAGATTATATAAGAAAAAAGAATATTAGGAAACGGCAAGCTTCTAAGGCCTTGGAAAATGAGTATAAAACTCTTGAAAAAGAATTACAGAAAATGCCACAGAAAAAAGATATTAAATTGAAGCTGGATGTAATTAAACATAAAATGGATTTAATAGAGAAAGAAGAATTGGCACAGAAAATTAGAAACTCTAAACAGAATTATTTTGAAGATGCAAATAAACCAGGTAGATGGCTAGCATATAAATTGAGAAAAGAGAAGGAATCAAGAAAAATATTGAAGTTAATAGATGAACAAGGCCAAGTTTGTTATGGGAATAAGGAGAAAAAAGAAATTATCCGAGATTTTTATGGGCAATTATATAAACAAGAGAATATTGATGAAGGAAAAGTCAAACAGTATTTACAGGAAGCTAATCTACCAAAGATACCTAAAGAGACTGAAGAAATGCTAGAAAGCAATATAACAATGATGGAACTAAATGAAGCATTTAAGAGACAAAATAATGGGAAAGCTCCAGGCCCAGATGGGCTTCCAGTAGAATTTTATAAAACATTTCAAGAATTATTGAGCATCCCATTGTTAGAAGTTATGAATGAAGTTATGTTAAAAAAGATGATACCTAAAACATGGTCAGAGGCTTATATTACACTTATACCAAAGGAAGAGACTGACCCATTGCAAATTAAGAATTATAGACCTATTTCTTTATTGAATGCAGACTATAAAATCTTTGCTTCAATCTTAGCAGAAAGACTTAAAAAATATTTAAATAATTTTATTCACTCAGATCAAAATGGATTTCTGCCAAAGAGACAAATTAGAGACAATATGAGAGTAATCTTGGACACTTTGGAATATTATGAGGCTCATCCTGAAAAGCAAATGGCTTTGATATTCCTAGATGCTCAAAAAGCATTTGACAACGTGAACTGGAGATTTATGTTATTATTATTGGAGCAGATGGGTTTTGCTAAAAAATTTATTCAAGCAATAGAAGCTATATACAATAAACAGACGGCAAGGGTAATGATGGAGGGGGAATTTACAGATTTTATTAATATAAGAAAAGGCACAAGACAAGGATGCCCCCTATCTCCTTTGTTATTTGTGTTGACCTTGGAAGTCTTGAATAGAAATATTAGGGATGATAAAAGCATAAAAGGAATGAAAATTAAGAAGGAAGAATTTAAGCTACAAGCTTTTGCTGATGATTTAGCTTTTATTTTGGAAGATCCGATTGAAACAGCTCCAAAGTTACTGGAAAGGATAGAGTCATATGGAGAGGTGGCTGGTTTGAAAATAAACAAAGATAAAACAAAGATTTTGACAAAGAATATGTTATTGAGACAGAGAGAAGAATTGGCAGATCTTTTGAAAATTCAAGTTACAAATAAGGTTAAGTATTTGGGGATATATTTGACAACAAGATGTAGCACATTAAAGGAGAATAATTATATTAAACTTAAACAACAGATAACTACAGATTTGAAGAAATGGGAAAACTTGCAATTGTCATTAATAGGGAGAATTTCAACAATTAAGATGAATATCTTACCTAGAATTTTATTTTTGTTTCAAACAATACCAATAAGGCTTGGAAAAGACTATTTTGAAGATTTAAATAAAATTATGTTGAAGTTTATATGGCAAGGTAAAAAAGCGAGAATAAAGCTAAAGCTTTTGCAAGATGCTAGAATTAGAGGAGGTTTTGGTCTGCCTAATTGGGAATTGTATTATCAAGCTGCAAGTTTGATGTGGGTCAAAGAATGGATAACATTAAGGAAACATAGGTTGTTGACATTAGAAGGGCATGATTTGCTGTTGGGTTGGCATGCTTTTTTATGGTATAAGGGAACTAAAACACAGGGTTATTTTAGAAGACATTATGTACGGGAGTCTTTGTGGTTAAATTGGGAGAAGATAAAAAGACAATGTTATTTGAAAATTCCAGTTTGGTTATCGACCATTGAAGCATTTTCCTATCCTATAATTTACAAGAAGGAACAAACAGTTAGATATGGGGAACTTTTGGATGAAAAGGGTGAACTTAAATCGATCCAAAACTTAGAAGAACAAGGTATAAGGATGAATTGGTTTTCATATGCACAAATACACTCAAGGTATGATGAAGATTCTAAAACGGAGGGATTTTATGATAAACAGACTGATTTAGATAAGATCTTGATGGGTACTGATGAGAAGGTGATTAAAAAATTATATGGTTATTTACTGGGAATGAAATTAGAGGAAGAACAAGTCAAAGAAACTATGATTGTTTGGGGGAAGAATTTTGGATATGGGATTGATTTGGAGAAATGGCAGAAATTGTGGTCTCAAAATTATAAAATGACAATGTCAACAGCATATAAAGAAAACTTGTATAAGATGTTTTACAGGTGGCACTTTCCTCCGACAAGAATAGCAAGAATGTTTAAGAACAAATCTGAAAAATGCTGGAAATGTCATCAGATACCCGGCTCGTATTACCATATGTGGAGGACTTGTGCGGATGCTAGAAAATATTGGACTATAATTCGCATGTGGTTGGAAAAAATGACAAAGAAACATATAGATTTGAAACCAGAGATCTTCTTATTGGGAATTTTACCTGATATATATAGTAAAGATTTGAAATACCTGATTGTAAATGTATTAACAGCGGCCAGGATTGTATTTGCTAAAAATTGGAAGAATGAGAAAATACCATTACAGGAAGAAATTATTAAGAAAATATTGGAATGTGCTGAGATGAGCAGATTGACATTTGAAATTAGAGAGCAAGAGGATAAACAATTTTATGAAATTTGGGATCTTTTTTATAAATGGCTAGATGATAAAATACGATAATAGAATATTTAGAATGCTAGATAGTAAGGAATATCTTTATTTTGTCATTATTTTGTTATTTGATATTATATTTATAAAGGATTTTTTAGGATTGATTTGATATGACTAGATGATTTGTTATAGAGTAAACTGGTTTAAAGTATTGTTAGCTCATTAAGCATAAATGATTAAAAATATAGTCAAAAATTTCTTTTTTTTTAGTGATATTAGGATATATAAGTTTGGATTGACAATATGAGTTGTTATGTAACATAATTGTAATTGAGACTACAGAATGAATGCACAAAAATGATGAACCAACTGACACACTGGATGTATATATAAGATTTGATGTTTTTATGTTTTGTTTGTCTTGTTTGTTTGTAGAAAATTAATAAAAACTTTAAAAAAAAAAAAAAAGATGGCAAAAGCGCTAGCCAAGCCTGCCGACGTTACCGCGATGGATTGGGATGACCTCGAGCCATTACTCCGGAGACACTACACTCCAGCTGTACCCATCCTCATCCAATGACACGAATTTTATCGGTGGGACCAGCGGTTGGGCGAGAGTTTCAGTGATTTTGTCGCAGAGCTGCGGCGCCTTGGAGGACTATTCGAGTTCTCCAATATGAATGAGGCCCTGCGGGACCGAATCGTGCTCGGCCTTTGGGACTCCGTTCTCCAAAGTTGGCTGATGGCCAAGGGCAACATGCCCTCGCCGATGCCATCACTGAAGCCACGACAGCTGAAGCCACTCGACAATCAGCAGACCGCATGCGGAGACCGAATGCCGGGGACCGCACCGCAAACAACCACCCTGCAAGGTCGGCCGAGGCCCAACCTGAAACTACCAACCACCAGGGCGAACTCCACTCCACCTCGGGCACTTCAGATGAGGAGGAAGAAATCCACCGTCTCCAGGCAGGCCGTGACCAGCGCAGCTGGCGGAGTCATAAGTCGAGGACCACATATGCCGGTTGCGGAGGTGACCACCCCAGATCCGAATGCCAGTTCTTCGACTCAGTCTGCGACAAATGGGCCACATCGCCCACGTCTGCTGCCTCAAGAAAACCCACAGCCCCAGACGATGGGACCCAAGCGAGCGGAGACGAGAGAGCATACCACCCCGGACCAGAGACCGCCCAGCCGACAACTGTTGGGACCAGAACAGATGAGCCCAACGAGGTGGTGAGACCCGGCGGAGAAAAGAGACACATAAGACGGAGTAACATCGGCCACGCAACAACCCCCGACACCCGAAAAGTCTACGTAGAGGTAGGCATCAAAGGCGAACCCTGTAAAATGGAGGTGGACTCCGGGTCCTACCTCTCCATGGTAGCCTGGCAAGAAATTAAACGCTTGGTGCCTACCATCTAGAGAAGAGGACTCGAAAACCAGAGACTAATCCTCAAAGACTACCAGGGAAACTGCATCCCTGTAGTCGGAACAGGACAGTTCACAGTAACCTACAAGGGGCACATGGAAAGACTTCCCTTGACCATCGTCGATCGAGACCGACCTAGCCTACTGGGACTTCAATGGTTCGCACCGCTCGGCATCGCAGTCACGGGCATCGACCACATCGCCGAAGCCAACTGGAAGCAGCAACTGGCCCGGGACTTCCAAGAAGTGTTCGACGGCACCCTAGGCAAGTACCGAGGGCCCCCTATATCCTTCAGCCTAGACCCAAACGTTCCCCTGAAACGCCTAAAACCAAGGCGGGTACCTTTCACACTCAAACCAAAAATCGACGAGCAAATTGACAAGCTCGTCAAGCAAGGGGTCCTACAACCCATAGACCACACCCGGTGGGAGACCCCAATAGTCACCCCAATCAAGCCGGATGGGTCAGTGAGAATCTGCGGGGACTATAAGGCCATCCTAAATGGCACCTTGCAGCAAAGTGCTTACCCCGTCCCAGTAGTGCAACATCTCCTACACTCACTGGGAGGGGGCAAAGTTTTCAAGAAACTGGACCTGGCCCAAGCATACCAGCAACTGCCGGTCAATGAGGAAACTGCAGAGGCGCAAACCATAGTCACCCACCGGGGAGCCTTTAGATGTAACTGACTCCAATTCGTAGTCAGCATGGCGCCTGAAATTTTTCAGAGCCTCATGGAGAGACTCTTACAAGGCATCAAGGGGGTGGTACCCTACTTCGATGATGTACTGGTATCAGCAACCAACCAGGCCGAACTAGAGAGTCACCTAAGGGAGCTAACGAAATTCAAAGAAACCGGGCTGAAAGTGAAGAGGGAAAAATGCCAGCTGTATACAGAGCAGGTCGAATTCCTAGGATACCTCCTAGACCGACACGGCATTAACTCCGCCGACAAAAAAATTAAAGCCATCAAAGAAGCCCCCACACTCAGGTCAAAAGCAGAACTGCAGGCGTTTCTGGGGTGACTTAACTTTTATAATGTCTTCCTGCCCCAAAAGGCAACCGCAGCGGAGCCTTTGCATAGGCTTTCGGACAAGGTGGCTTCCTGGACTTGGGGGAAATGCGAGGAAGCCGCCTTCAGGAAAACCAAGGACCTGCTCACTTCGGATGCCATCCTCATCCAGTACAACGAGACCCTACCACTCGCCATCACATGCGACGCATCACCCTTCGGCATCGGCGCTGTCCTCAGCCACACTCTCCCCAACAGAAAGGAAGCACCCATCGCATTTTTTTCAAGGACCCTCATCAAACCGGAGCAGAACTACAGCCAGCTGGACAAAGAGGCTTTGGCTATCGTCACCACAGTGGAAAGGTTGCACGAGTACCTCTACGGCCGGACGTTTACCATCATCACCGACCACAAACCGCTGCTGGGAATACTCGCCGGGAACAGGGCCACCCCGAACATTCTGTCTCCCAGAATGAGAAGGTGGTCCGAATTCCTGGCCGCCTACAACTACAGATTCACACACCGACCCAGTAAGACTATCTCCCATGCAGATGCCTTAAGCCGCTCACCGTTACCCGAACCAGACACTGACCCAGCACCCACGACGACCACCCTCAGCATAGAGACTCTACCCGACCTACCCATAACCGCGTCAAACATTGCCTGAGAAACTAATAAAGACAAACGTTTGGTGCGGGTTTTGCACTGGGTAGAGAAAGGGTGGCCGGAAAAGGACAACGATGAGACTTTCAGGACATTCCGGAACCGGCAAACGGAACTCTCGTTACTAAAAGGGTGTATACTATGGGGGGATAGGGTGGTCATCCCGGAAAAACTACAAGGGAAGGTTCTGGAACTGTTACACGAGGGGCACCCGGGCATCGTTAGAACGAAAGCCCTGGCCAGAAGTTACGCTTGGTGGCCAGGGATGGACAAAAAGATCGAGGCCTGGGTAGCAAGGTGTCAACAATGCCAGGAAACTAGACCAAGCCCACCCACGGCACCCATCCTAGAGTGGGAAACCCCCAGGGGACCTTGGTCTAGAATCCACATAGATTTCGCCGGGCCCACAAAAGGACACACTTTCTTTATAACCGCAGATGCTTACTCCAACTGGCTGGAGGTAAGCAACATGAGAACAACCACCACGGAAGCCGTGACCAAAGAACTCTGCAAACTCTTCGCAACACACGGCCTCCCGGACATCCTCATGTCCGACAACGGGCCCCAATTCACCTTGCTGGAATTCGAAAAATTCCTTGCGGAAAGGGGCATACGACACACACTGACAGCCCCGGCGCATCCGGCAGCGAACGGAAGGGCGGAATGGATGGTTCAATTCACAAAAAAAAAACCATCCAGAAAATAGACCACGGGGAGATCCAAAACAAAATAAATAAATTACTCTTCATACAGCACATAACCCCGAACACCACAACAAATAAAAGCCCGGCAGAACTGCTAATGGGGAGGAAAATAAGGTCCCCACTCGATAGACTACACCCCACTTACAAACCAGAGAAACCCCCAGACTCCACCAGCAAACACCGATCCTTCGCACCAGGCGACGCCGTCTACGCGAAGAACCTAACCGGAGACCCATTATGGGTACCAGCAATCATAACACAGCTAACAGGCCCATGCTCGTACCGGCTACAAACAACCGACGGACGAGCGTGGAAATGCCACATCGATCAGTTAAGATCGAGGACTGCCACAACAGACACCACCGACACGCAACCAAACAAAACCAACCCCCTCAACACAAACCAAGAGGGGAGGGGATACCCCGGGAACCAAAACCCAGAAGAAAGAAACCAGCCATACTCACCTGCAAGCAGCCAGCACGAAACCTTGCCAGGAAGAGACAGCCAGGCCAGCTCAACCATCCCGGGAAGACCGAGTGGGAGCGGCGGAACCCGCAGCTCAACCAACCTGGATAGCCCAGGAGGGAGATGCGAAGAGCGGCCCGGCCAGACATACCAGGTGGTTCCCACGACGGAGTCAAGAGAAACAGAGACCCCGACCGAACTGGCCAGGATCCAACCGACGACTGACCTGTGCAGGTCCACTAGGCAAAGACGGAGCCCTGCCTACCTACGGGACTACGCTACGTAAGGACCGAACCAAGAGGGGAGGGGTGTTCTGTACCTTAATTTGAATTCTTGGAATCCCCACACTTTGATTAGCCAAAGCGCGGGGCGATCGGATTGGTTAGGCGAGCCGCGCCAATTGGCTCGCTGAGAATCTCCCGCGATTGGTAGATTTAAATCGCGGGAGATTCAAGGTGGTGCTATTGGCCACGGCCGCCGCGACTTGAAAATAAAAAGCCGCAAAAGTTTCCGGAGAGCCAGTTCGGTTCCTAGCTACAATAAAGAGCTTGATACAAAGTCACTGACTCCTGGCCTCCTTCCAAACGGACACAACACAAGCCTTCCACTCCGAGGTGAATGGCCATTTTGTAAGCCCAGGGGCCATTTTATACCCTAAGGGGCTTCATAGAAAAATCTCTAAACAGCTTCTTTCCAATGCCTTTATTCTACAAATGGAGCAAGATAAGGCTCAGGCAGAGCTTTCCCCCCCCCAGTGGAACAGTCTCTTAAGCCCTATAAGAGAAAAAAATGTAGGTAATGCACCCAATCAGTCCAGAGGGAGGTGGCTGCAAAAATCAAAGGTAAGGCTCTAGCCCCTAAGAAGGCAACTCAGGCTGAATTGAGGGCAGAGAAGTGCAGACATGTAGCCCTAGAGAGGCAGTTCAACAGAACTATTCAACAGAAGGGAGTGCAACTACAGCATGTTTCAGGCGATACCCATGGGCCCCAGCCAAGCCCTCACAGGGGAGGAGAAGTTATCTATGAGCATTTCCATCCTGGTCTCCTGAGGCTTTTGCAGAACAATCTGATCCTCAGGATCTCAACAGATCTGGGCCCTATTTCCAATGGGCTTCTGGGCCCTATGCTCCTCCCCCTCCCTCCAGGCCTCGAACCTCTTCTCAATCTAGGCCTGAAGCCACCTTCACTCCCACAGCAGCGGGCCTTCAGTCTTCTGCTTCTACCTTTGAGCATAGACCAGGGGATATCCAAGATGTTGTCTCATTGTCCATTAGGCAGGGATTGGCTGAAGGTTTCAAGCAAATTCTTCAACCTCTGGAAAGGGTTCAAGCCCTTCTCCCTTTTCAATCTATAGGTTCCTTGCCTCATCACCCTGATTTACAAAGTCCCCAGGACCTCAGGGTCCATTTCTACCAGAATGGGAAGAAGTTGATGAGGAAGGAAGGGCTTCAACATCTGAACACAGTTACCCTTCTCGTTCAGAGTGTGAAGAGGGTGAGATTTTTGACCAAAATCTTTCAGAGGAAGAGGATTTTCACCCAGAGCAGACATCCTCTGCATTGGTCTTCAAACCTACTCTCTTCAGGCCATTACTCAGCCAGGCCTTGGTCACTGCCAAGCTGTCACCAGAGGAAGTGGCTCCCAAGCCACAAGGAAATCCCTCTAGCCAAGGGGATTCGCTCTTCTCCAAGCCTGTAGTGCATGCAGAGGTTTTGCCTTCTCCCATTTTGTTCCTGGACATGGTCAAGCAACAGTGCGCTTCTCCTTCAGCAGGTCCTCACCCATCTTCTCTAGATAAACGTTTCTACAATTTCAGCACAGCTCTGGACAATGCCCTGGCAGTGCCTTCTGTTGACATTCCGATTCTGGCCTCATTCTCATCTTCTTGCACTCCCACGGAACCAGAAGATATCCTGAAACCAGATGGTAAACGTTCCGAACAGACCCTCAAGCGCAATCACCAGGCTGCTGCTTGGGCTGTTCGGGCTTCAACAACAGCATCCTTCTTCACCAAGGGCATCCATATGGTGGCTGCGCTAACTCCAGAATAGATTGCCTGCTTCTGACCTTCAGTCTCACCAAGACCTTAATAAGATTATTGCAGTGACAAGTGGACAGTAAAGAACAGCGTGAAGTGAGATCCACGAGAGCTGTTAGACCTAAATATAAAGCATAATCATGGAAGAAAGAAAACTGATTACAATGAATATAAATGGACTTAATTCAGCTGTTAAAAGAAGGAAAACTTTTCATAAATTAGATAAATTAAAATTTGATATAATTTGTCTGCAAGAAGTTCATATTAAAAAACAACATGAACAATTGTTAGTACAGCCAAAATTGGGGAAAATATTTACTTCTTTGACTCAATGTAAGAAAAGAGGAGTGGTTCTATACATTAAAGAGACTATCCCAGCAAAACTGATCTACACGGATGAAGATGGAAGAGTATTAATGGTGGAAATAATGGACAATAATATAAAAATACTCTTGATTGCAATTTATGCTCCGAATGATAAACAAGAAGAGTTTTATAAAAAGCTACACATGAAAATAACTGGACTGGACTATGTTAATATAATTATGATGGGAGACTTTAATGGAATTGTGGACAATAAATTGGACTATATAGCAACAACAACCAAGCAAAATAGAAAGGCTCTCCCTAAATCTTTTTTTAAAATGACAGACGAACTATCTTTAAAAGATATATGGAGAGAAAGAAATGTTAAAGCTAAACAATATACTTTTTATTCAAATAGACATTTATCATGGTCCAGATTAGATATGATTTGGATATCAACAGAATTAATATCCAATATTCAAGAAACAAATATTGAAACAAGTACTTGGGCAGATTATAGCCCAATGACATTTAAATGGAAGGGACAAAAAAAAAGATCGAGATGGACATTAAATAATACTATTTTAAAGGTGAAAGATTTTAATTCCTTCTCCATTAATGGAGAAGGAACTGGCTTTTTTTTTCAGAGAAAATAAAAAAGAAGATACTTCAACACAGAATGTTTGGGATACAATGAAGGCATATGCTAGAGGTCTGATAATAGATTATACAAGAAAAAAGAATATTAGGAAAAGGCAAGCTTCTAAGGCCTTGAAAAAGAATTACAGAAAATGCCACAGAAAAAAGATATTAAATTGAAGTTGGATGTAATTAAACATAAAATGGAATTAATAGAGAAAGAAGAATTGGCACAGAAAATCAGAAATTCTAAACAGAATTACTTTGAAGATGCGAATAAACCAGGTAGATGGCTAGCATATAAATTGAGAAAGGAGAAGGAATCAAGAAAAATATTGAAGTTAATAGATGATCAAGGCCAAGTTTGTTATGGTAATAAGAGAAAAAGGAAATTATTTGAGATTTTTATGGGCAACTATATAAGCAAGAGAATATTGATGAGAAAAAAGTCAAACAATATTTACAGAATGCTAATTTACCGAAGATACCTAAAGAGACTGAAGAAATGTTAGAAAGCAATATAACAATGATGGAATTAAATGAAGCATTTAAGAGACAAAATAATGGGAAAGCACCGGGTCCAGATGGGCTTCCGGCAGAATTCTATAAAACATTTCAAGAATCATTGAGTATCCCATTGTTAGAAGTCATGAATGAAGTTATGTTAAAGAAGATGATACCCAAAACATGGTCAGAGGCTTATATCACACTTATTCCAAAAGAAGAGGCTGACCCACTGCAAATTAAGAACTACAGACCCATCTCCTTATTGAATGCAGACTATAAAATCTTTGCTTCAATTTTAGCAGAAAGAGTTAAAAAATATTTAAATAATTTTATTCACCCAGATCAAAATGGATTTCTGCCAAAGAGACAAATCAGAGATAATATGAGAGTAATCTTGGATACTTTGGAATACTATAAGGCTCATCCTGAAAAGCAAATGGCTTTGATATTTTTAGATGCTCAAAAGGCATTTGACAACGTGAATTGGAGATTTATGTTATTACTATTGGAACAGATGGGTTTTGCTGAAAAATTTATTCAAGCAATCGAAGCCATATATAATAAACAGACAGCAAAGGTAATGATGGAGGGGGAACTTACAGATTTTATTAATATAAGAAAAGGCACAAGACAAGGGTGTCCCCTATCTCCTTTGCTATTTGTGTTGACCTTGGAAGTGTTGAATAGAAATATTAGGGATGATAAAAGCATAAAAGGAATGAAAATTAAGAAGGAAGAATTTAAAATACAAGCTTTTGCTGATGATTTAGCTTTTATTCTGGAAGACCCGTTAGAAACAGCTCCAAGGTTATTGGAAAAGATAGAGACATATGGTGAGATGGCTGGTTTGAAAATAAATAAAGATAAAACAAAGATTTTGACAAAGAACATGCTTTTGAGACAAAGAGAAGAACTGGCAGATCTTTTGAAAATCCAAATTACAAATAAGGTTAAGTATCTGGGTATATATTTGACAGCAAGATGTAGCACATTAAAAGAGAATAATTATATTAAACTCAAACAACAGATAGCTACAGATTTGAAGAAGTGGGAAAACTTGCAATTGTCATTAATAGGGAGAATTTCAACAATCAAGATGAATATTTTACCTAGAATTTTATTTTTGTTTCAAACAATACCAATTAGGCTTGGAAAAGACTATTTTGAAGATTTAAATAAAATCATGTTGAAGTTTATATGGCAAGGTAAAAAAGCGAGAATAAAGCTAAAGCTTTTGCAAGATGCTAGAATTAGAGGAGGTTTTGGCCTGCCTAATTGGGAATTGTATTATCAAGCTGCAAGTCTGAAGTGGGTCAAAGAATGGATAACATTAAGGAAACATAGGTTGTTGACATTAGAAGGGCATGATTTGCTGTTGGGCTGGCATGCTTTTTTATGGTATAAGGGAACTAAAACACAGGGTTATTTTAGAAGACATTATATGCGGGAGTCTTTGTGGTTAAACTGGGAGAAGATAAAAAGACAATGTTATTTGAAAATTCCAGTTTGGTTATCGACTATTGAAGCATTTTCCTATCCTATAATTTATAAGAAGGAACAAACAGTTAGATATGGGGAACTCTTGGATAAAAAGGGTGAACTTAAATCGATCCAAAACTTAGAGGAACAAGGTATAAGGATGAATTGGTTTTCATATGCGCAAATACATTCAAGGTATGATGAAGATTCTAAAACGGAGGGATTCTATGATAAGCAGACTGATTTAGATAAGATCTTGATGGGTACTGATGAGAAAGTGATTAAAAAATTATATGGTTATTTACTGGGAATGAAATTAGAGGAAGAACAAGTCAAAGAAACTATGATTGTTTTGGGGAAGAATTTTGGATATGGGATTGATCTAGAGAAATGGCAGAAATTGTGGTCTCAAAATTATAAAATGACAATGTCAACAGCATATAAAGAAAACTTGTATAAGATGTTTTACAGGTGGCACTTTCCCCCGACAAGAATAGCAAGAATGTTTAAGAACAAATCTGAAAAATGCTGGAAATGTCATCAGATACCCAGCTCGTATTACCATAAGTGGTGGACTTGTGAGGACGCTAGAAAATATTGGACTATAATTCGCATGTGGTTGGAAAAAATGACAAAGAAACACATAGACTTGAAACCAGAGATCTTCTTATTGGGAATTTTACCTGATATATATAGTAAAGATTTGAAGTACCTGATTGTAAATGTATTAACAGCGGCTAGGATTGTATTTGCTAAAAATTGGAAGAATGAGAAAATACCATTACAGGAAGAAATTCTTAAGAAAATATTGGAATGTGCTGAGATGAGTAGATTGACATTTGAAATTAAAGAGCAAGAGGATAAACAATTTTATGAAATTTGGGATCTTTTTTATCAATGGTTAGATGATAAAATATGATAATAGAATATTTAGAATGCTAGACAGTAAGGAATATCTTTATTTTGCTATTTTGCTATTATTTTGTTTTTTGACATTATATTTATAAAGGGTTTTTTAGGATTGATTGGATATGATTATATGATTTGTTATAGAGTAAACTGGATTAAAGTATTGTTAGCTCATAAAGCATGAATGATTAAAAATATAGTCAAAAACTTCTTTTTTTAGTGACATTAGGATATATAAGTTTGGATTGACAATATGAGTTGTTATGTAACATAATTGTAATTGAGACTACAGAATGAATGCACAAAAATGATGAACCAACTGACACACTGGATGTACATATAAGAGTTGATGTTTTTATGTTTTGTTTGTCTTGTTTGTTTGTGGAAAATTAATAAAATCTTTTTCAAAAAGAAAAAAAAAAGAAAAAAACAAGTGGTTCCATAGTCGGTGTGATGAGCCGGGCGAGGACCCGCCCGTGGACATGCAAGCTTTGGTATGTCCCATCCTGGGCTCTTGATACAGCATGGGGGAGAATGGGCAAGTTACCATGAATGCCCTTTCTATCTGTGCTGCAAGAGAGCCCAGCCCCTCCCTTGATTCATCCAGAGAGGGTAAGACATATTTCTGTATTCATTTTGGGCTTTCAGAGACACTTTTCAGTCTGTCAAGTATCTTCGCCAAAGCTGGGGTCTCTCCCAGGGGCTGGCTTTTATATCTTAATACAGACTCAGCTAAATGACATCATAGGAAGGAATCAACCCATCCAGGGCTCTCTTGCAGCATAGATAGAAAGGGCATTCACAGTAACTTCCACCAACGTCCATTCATGTATCTGAGGATTTTTTTAAATTTCCTTTTCCTTTGAGAGTTTGTTTTTGCAAGTTTAATAGCTTGCCATCTATTTGATTTCAATTGGAAAGCTAATTTGTAGGCTTTTTCTTAGCTAATTTTTAGGCTTTTTCTGTATCCCATGCAAAGGTGGGGGCTAATGGAGCTGACCCTGCTTGTGTTTTTACCTCTCCTTTCTTTCAGGGGAATTTTCCTTCCCCTTTCAATATTTTAAATTTTCTTTTCTTTTCCTAGGAGAGGGGTGAATCGTAACTTCCAACACACCCATGAATAGAATAGAACAGAACAGAACAGAATATAATTTTTTGTTGGCCAATTATAATTGGACACACAAGGAATTTGGCTCTGGTGCATAAGCTCTTAATTCCTACTGAAATTTACCACCAAAATATGTTCATTTTTTTTTTTAAAAAAAGCATTTCCCTTCAAATATGACCCTTCCAAACTTTAGCCAAGAATCTTGAATTTAAAAAAAAAAAAAAGATTTAATGTCTTGTATAAAAAAAACAACACAGATTGGTTGGGGCCAACATAATTCTAAACTGAACAAATTCAGCTGCAAGTGTTTGACTGAATTTAGTGCATGACTTTATATGATGTGCATCAAACACTGTGACTTGTTACATGTACATAAATTACCTATGACTGGTTTACTATCATTTTCAGTCTTTTCCTCAATTACCTCAATTAAACATTTTGGTACTGAAGTGATTCAGTTAGCAAAACTTTTACAACTTTTTCATTAGCTTGTGACACCACATCTTGATGATTAACGAGAATCACATTCCAGACAGTATTGTACTCCCCTGAAAAAGTCCTGTGTTTCCTCCCACTGTAACAGTCTCTCTCTGACTTGTGATTTAGTTCTTATGGTTATAGTTTCTTATGGTTAGATATGCCCCACTTTTGCACTTTCGTATATATGAGAGAAGCATGTTCCTTCTTATCAACTTCATCTAAAGGATCTTTTAGACAAATGTCTGGGTTTTGTCCACCTGCTGACATGCCTGTTTCCTCTTTAGGCTTGACAGTTTCAGCCTAGTCTCACAGCTTCCAACTAGTATAGACATTTCTATGGAAATAAATCTCTTTTATAGACATAAATTTTCAGTACTGCATAGGGTGTCAAAGTCAAGGTCCGTGGGCCTGCCCTCTAAACAGCAAAGGACTGGACCGCAGTGTCTCTGCCAGCAAAAATGGAGCTCAGGAGGGCTGTGGGGGGCCCTCCCGACCTCCGTTTTTGCTGGCAGAGGGTTGCAGGAGGCCATTGCAGCCAAAAATGGAGCTTGGGAGCCCGTTTTTTCTGGCAGAGCACTTAGGCCACCACAAGTACCCCTGACACAAGTGATGTCTAGCTGGCCACACCCACCTTGGCCACGCCCACCCTGGCCGCCAGAGGCCAAACACAATCCTCATATGGCCCTCAATGAAATTGAGTTTGACATCCCTGGTATAGGGCATTATTTGGGGATGGGGGTGGCTCAGTACAGGTAGTCCTCATTTAGCAACTGCTTTGTTCAGTGACTGTAGCAGTTACAATGAAGATGAAAAAAGAATTTTGTGTTAGTCCTCCTATTTACGACCTTCATAGGTCTAAAACAGTAATCCATCTTTTTCCTCTTTGCTTCTTACTTTTATGATCTGATTAAGAAACCAGGAAAAACTGGCAAAATGATGGCAATACATCTGGCAAGCAAAGCGAGGGCTGTGTCATATTGTGTATTTGTGTGATTGCCCTGCCTTTTTTGCAGCCCCTGGCTCCATTTCCTGGTTGCATCATCGTTACCATCGTCACAAAAGTTTTGTACTTTTTCTTTAAAAAAAAAAAGAAAAGAAAAAATAATCTACTTCCAGTACACATATACAAATCATACTTTAACAGATTTGTTTCTTCAGAAAAGAAGAATATACTCAGGACATGCATGAAATAATGTAGATGCAGAAAATTCAAAGATGGAAAACACAAATATGGATTTTGTTATGTTCTGTGCATGGGCGCAAAGGATGGAGACGAGCCGGTGAACAGTGAACTTCAAACTCTTTATTTACATGTGAAAACAGCTCAGCTCAATGGCCGCAATGGGCCCCTTTAGGCAAACTCTTAACTATTTAACCAATGAAACACGGGGAGTGCTCGTTAGAGTTCTCATGGGAGCTCTCATGGGAGAGGCTCGTTAATAGCCAATCAGATTCTCCTGAACGGACCAATCCGATGTCGCTATTATCGGCCAATCAGAAGTGCAGGGCCAGAACCCTGCACTTTGCTTCAAGCTCTTAATGATCTTTATTTAAGTATTTATTGATTCACAACAGATTTATTTTTTCTACTTGTGAAAATTTTGCAGGCATTTAAGTGGCTAACCAGTAAAGCTACAAAATGAACAGTAGGACTGGTTTCAAACGTGATCATATTAGCCAAATTCAATGAACAACATGCTTGCATTCATTTTCACAAGATGGCTTTAAAAAGAAGACACACCCAGGATAGGCCTGCTAGTACTGTACTGTGTTTAATACAATGCAGAAATACTGATTTAATTTTTTTTCCAGCTGGTGGTGTAAGAGCAAAACAACACACAGCTGGAACTAATCCTGACACAGAAAAGATGCTTGAAAACACCATCTAGGTTGAAACTTGATGAACAAAAAACCTGAATCACAAGTCAATATTTTTCCGTTATCTGTTTAGTTAAAGAATGAGATCACAAAACGTGTTTGTATTTTATTAACCTGTCGTCATTGCAGTGCATTCTATAAAACAGAAATGTTAAGCATCTGATTGCTATTATGCCCATCTGCACGTGTCTTTAACTTGAAACAAAACCACTTTATTAAGCAGCTGCTTCCCATTATTCTTTAATAAACACTGTCATGAAATGTTTTAATGAGATGCTACATTTAAGACTGTTGATAATAATACTGATTCAAATGTCTACTTATAAATTAAAACTACTGGAAATCTGAATTCAGAATAAGAAACAAAGGAAGTGATTCCTAAATGAAAAGAACTAAGGAGTTTAATTAGTAGATCTGACTGAAATGGAAATGAGTCTTTGGGAAGAAATGGTTAGGCAGTAAAAAGTCTAGTTAGAAGTCTTCACTTCCAGTGCCAAATAAGACAAATTAATCATTATTTATATGGAAAATACACGATCAATAAAATCTCCTGTTTAAAGCTGGGGGGAAAATGGGAGTATAATCACATTTTGTGGCAGTAAATTCCTCAGATTAAGGATGATGTCTGAATTCACATGCCCCAAGAATGTGGAAGCTCTAAGCTCAACCCTGAATTCAAGTTTAGATCTTTTATATTTGTAAATAGATTTGGCTTTTTCATCTTTCCATTCCCAAGACAGGCATTTTGATGTAGAGCAGATGGTGTTTGGGTGGAAAATGATAAAAATGCTGTAATGTGAAATTCCAGCAGGCAGACATGGGAACCTGAATTAAAATAGGCTGTCTTCGTGCATTTTCCTTTTCAATGGGCAATATCTGCATTTGGAGAGGAGCCATACCAAATGGAAGGGAAATTGAGACTAGAGACCATAACAGTATTTATGAGCCCTGGCACATAATTCATTCTAATGCATGCAGAATGTTCTAGGCTGAGTCCCCAAGCATCTCTAGATAAGCTGGAAAAGATCTGGTCTGAAACTCTAGGGATTTGGATAGATATTACTGAACTCAGAGGGTCAAGGCTATGATTCACAACAAGGCCCCTCTTTTTGTGTTTCATACAAGATTGGGGGCCAGCCAGATTCCATTGTGTGAAAATTCCTTCTAAAGTATCTTGGAAATCTCTGCTCTTTCCCTATTCAAAAAAATAAATGTTTCATTTTAGGAATGTTAGGGCTGATAGAGTTCCAGGATAGGATGTCACAGGGACAATTCTGCTGCAAATCTAGGCTGTTCAAAGTTGATTACAGTTTCTTTCTGGAATGCAGCTAGGCCTACAGCTCATATTCATGAATCATCTGTCTCAGTACTGTAGCCCTCTGTTTCGCTGCTCAAAACTGAATTAGGTCAAAGAGGATTGCGTTGTATGGGTCATACTTATTTCCTGACAGCCTCATTTCAAATGTCTACTCATAATCATTTGAGATCAGCATTTCCTGAGACACTGCAGAGATTGCATTTTGTATGGTTTTGTTTCTGATCAGACTTGGGCTTAACTCGGACACAAGGTTTATTTAATTCTTAAAAATGAGAAATTTCATGTCCATAAACTAAGTATTTAGTAATTTTTTACACTCCTCTCTTTCCTGAAATAGTATCAAAGATCACACCCACTCTGAAAAGCTCTGTTAGCACATAATAGAGAAACCTACAAGAAAACATTGCAAAATATCCCCTCAAAAGAGGAACCTTGTAACGTCTTTTAAAGCTTTATAACCTCTTCAATATGTTCAACATGTCCTAATAGCAAGTCCTTCAATACTATTGTATATTTTTCAGAAATGGTCATTTTTTTGTTTCAGAACATTACTTTCAAGCAGCGATGATCTAGAAAAGAAAAAGATCTTGATAGTGATAAATTACTATGTTTTCTGTCTCTCCTCACTGGATGAATTCACACATCATACAAAGCCATACTGGGGTTTTTGCTATTAGTTTAATACAATATGTAAACCCATTTATAAAAATTAATGTTATATATCAATCAGGCTATGTGGGAACCCAAAAGGACCTAATTTGGGCCTAATTAAGGTGACATGAAATACCTTAAATTTTCTCCTTAAAATCCCCTCAAACTTCATGAAAGTCAAAATAAACTGGTTTTTTACCCTCTGATGGCCACAGAGGAAGATGGTGGGACGTGGGTGTTTCCAGATCATATTTTTTTCACTCCTAATATGAGGCAACTGCTGATCCACCCTATCTTGCATCCCTGTCTCGATCCTTCTATCAATATTTCTCAACTTTGGTGGTTTTAAGATGAATGGACTTCAACTCCTGGCATTCCCTTGCTGGCTGGGAATTGTGGGAATTGAAGTCCATCCATAGAATATGGATAACTTCTTTAACCTAAAAGGCTTTTCACAGGCATACAAGCATTGTCAGTTGTTCGCTGTTTCAAGAGAACTCTGCCACCTTACAAGCCTTTGTTGGGGATTATAATTGCTTTCATTGTTATTTTCTCCCCTAAAAATATTTCTTATGGAAAAGGTACTCCAACACTATTATTATTCTGGTTCTCTCCCCCACCCCCCCATCTATTTTAGCTTTACAATACAATTTCTAAGATTGGACAATTCTCAATTTCAAAAATGACATTGTTTTGAGTGCCTTTTCTCCATTATTTAGCCTGGAATTTTCCCTTTCTAGCATGAAACCTCAACCACATGAAAAGTTGATGTTTTCCTTAACCATGATAGCTTAACATTTCTTTTCTAAACAGTTAGATTGCTTTGTTGTTTTGTTGTTTGACTTTTGATGTCTGTGGTGAAACATAATATATTTTGACTCTTGATGAATGTATCTTTTATTTTATGTATATTGAGAGTATTTGCACTAAGACAAATTCCTTGTGTGTCCAACCACACTTGGCCAATAAAGAATTCTATTCTATTCTATTTTCTATCTTCAAACAATTTAAAAACAGTTGTAACAGTAACTTAGGACACTAAGGCTCTATATTTCCAGCCCCATGAAAACCATTTAAAAATTAACTTTAAAACTCTGTACTAGAAAATAGTTGCATTAGGAAGATCAGGAACAGGTATCCTTTTTCAGCTGAGGACTGATTTCAAGATTTTCCCAGAGAATTAAAAAAAACAAACACCAACTATAATCAGGGATGTCATGGAGTAAAAGACGTTTTAAAATTATGGCATCCATTTCCCTCCTTAAAAGTCCATCTCCGCTGCAAAAAATATTTCAGGGTTGTATACTCCATAGCAGTTCTGGGATGCCACCTATGATCTGGCTTATGACCATGGTTGTTCATCTCTGATCATGACTGATGAGCCCACTTGTAGTGATCAAATAGATAGATCTTTTCCATGACAATCTGCCTCTAGTGTTTTCCAACGATGGATGCAAAACCACTACAATTAAGTGTATCCACTTTGCAGTTGGTCTTCCTCCTCTTCTCTTTCCTTAAAGCCTTCTTCAGAGAAATAGATGTCTGCATAATGCATTTGAAAAAGGATAATTTGAGTCTGGTCATTTGTGCTTCAAGTGAGAACTCTTGGTTGGACAATCCATGATTATTTGGCAGTCTGTTTTTTCTTGAGAGTCTTATACAGCACTGAAGTTCAGAAGTATCAATACTCTTTCTAACCTGCTTTGCAATAGTGGGATTCAATTCTTTTTTACTACTGGTTCTGTGGGCGTGTCTTGGTGGGGAAGGACACTGTAAAATCTCCAGTCAGAGGTGGTATTTGCCGGTTCTCTGGCAAATACCAGATCTTAATTATACCAGATCTTAATTGTACCAGATCTTAATTATATGCCCACTTTGAAGATATTGCTGAGCACCTTCAAATCCATTTGGATACCATGTTAAATAATTTGGCAACCTAACTGTTTGCATATTTGTCCTGGAGCTTGTCCATTTCTGAAGCCTTACAGGCTGATTGTTTTCCATACACACTTGAAACATCGTATACTGAAACACATTGATTACTGGATGATATTCAAGTAATTCCATAAACTACTTTGGTATCTTGGAAAGCAGTTGCTTTGTGTAGGTAGTGCAACTATCAGTGTGGAAAAGGAAGTCTAGTAACTTCTTACATACCTACACAGTTATGCAGTAATACTGGTTTAAAAGTAAATGTTGTGCAACTATTCACAACTGTGTAGCATATAGATTTCCTTTTAAAGGAAAGAGATACATTAAAAAACAACTATATTTATCCTTTGCAAATCATTTTTCCAAAGAAAAGGTGGGAAAATATTGAAAAACAATTTATTTGGTTTTGTGCACTCTGCTACTGGTAGGAGCTATAACATTGCCAAGTTTGCATAAAGATAAAGTAGGAGCTCAAGGCAACTGCAGCCATATGGAGTGTTGAAAATCTGGGGTATAATTACACTAGGAGGACAGGATAGGGAGTATATCAGATAATAAGCAAACAAGTAAGAAGTTATGTTATGAAGGGAAATGCTGTTGTAGGTTGACACCTTATTGAAGCTAATGGCTGAACTTCAAGCTTTGTTGACTAGAATCTAAACTTTGCCACCTTGTGCTGCTTATTCTCTATACAAGTTCTACTCTGATTCAGAATAAAGAAATCTTCCCTCAAGTCATTTACTTATCAGTTGCCAGAAGGTTAAAGGGAGACCATTTTATCCTGGCACCAACAAAATTCTGTATCAAATTATTACTAGGTCAAATGTATTCACGCACAATGCTAAGCTTAACATTGATTAGATTTGTGTGTTGCTTAGGCTGTAGTTGAAACTCAACTTGCTTGCTTAATTTATGATTCATTGTGTATTATCTGAACTCAAAAAATTAGGCAACCAGGTAAGGTATATAATGTGAAGCCAGCTAATCTACGTATTTGAGCAGCGGGCCCCTAATCCCCAGTATGCAGCCTGTTTGGAACCACGCCATGGAAGGGAGCACATGTGTATGTGCATGTGAAATTGTATGGTGAAAGTAGCACATGTGAAACCATTCCCTAACCCTAACCTGCCACTGCCACTTCTGCTGATCTGCTGAGTGGGAAACAGCTGGAAACAGTTGTATTAGAGTATGGAGCCTATTGTTGCAAATACAAACCAAGACAAGAGAGCATTGCAGAACATCTGAAACCAGTTTTATGATGAGCTCTGCCCAACCAATCAGCCAGCTGGGATTTTTTTGTTGGCTTATAAATCATGGTTTATATAATCATGGCCAAAGGTTTATTTATTCTGCATTTTTTAAACAGAAGAACTGGATTGGATGCTAATTACCTCATGGCTCTTATGACAGAATTCTTATTTTAATGTGAGGCCGGAAAGTAGCAGGTGACTCTCTTCTTTCTTGCAAACTAGATGCCAGCTGGTGAAATAAGATTGCAAGTTATTTTTCATGGTAAAAAATGCAGTAGAAAATGTGACTAGTCCAGAGGTGGTATTCAGCCAGTTCTGAACTGGTAGCGGAGACTTTAAGTAGTTCAGAGAACCGGCAAATCTCACCTCTGACTGGAGATTTTGCAGTATCCTTCCCCTGCCACGTCCACCAAGCCATGCCCATGGAACCGGTTGTAAAAAAATAATAATCCCACCACTAGTCTAGTCCCACTCGTAGTGATGTAGGTATAATTATATTTTCTTCTATTTAATCAAACACAGATTACACAGAGGCTCAGATTCCTCTTGGAACTGTACCAATTATTCATGCTGAAGAAGGAAAATAAATTGTAGCAACGGAGAATATAATCAGGCTCAAACATGCTTAGAATTGCTGATGGGAAGGCTTAGTATAGCTTAATAAAAAACAGTATAGCTTAATAAAAAACAGATCCAATCCATCCTTATATTAGAAAACAACAGAGTTCTTTTGCTATGATTTATAAAATAAATATATGTGTATTGTGTACCAAACATGCCATACAATTACCAATTAAAAATGGCAGAAAATGTAAATAAAAAGGGGCTATTTTTATCAGTGCTATGAAAATTGTACTAATTGACGGAATGAGTGGGTAGGCATATTAGAAAATATGTGGAAGGTTTATATCCAATTTTAGAAATAAAATAAATAGCTAGAAATAGAAGGCCAGGCTATATACACAAATATGTCCTGGGACTGGAATAGAAATGTACTAAGTGATCCAATCCAGGCTGCAGATGATGAAACAAAATGATATATCCTCTTAAAATATACACACATATTTAAAAATGCCCCATTTCTTTATTTAAATTAAGTCCTTTACCCATGTAGATTTTGGAAGAATGTGCTATACTGCTCACATTTTGAATAGCCTTTTGTGGGTTAACTTGGACCTTTTCTCCAATTAACATGTTCTTTTCTTACCTGGAGCCAGCAAAAAACTAAGATGCAGAGGTGGTATTCAGCAGGTTCTGACCAGTTCTAGAGAACCAGTAGTGGGAATTTTGTGTAGTTCAGAGAACTGGCAAATTCCACCTCTGACTGTCCCAGTCCCCATCTATTCTCTGCCTCCCAAATCCCAACTGATCGGCTGGGTCTTCTTTTGTTGCCCTGCACAAGAGAACAGAGCTGGAAAGCAGGTTGGTGGGATGGGGAGGGAATGGGATTTTGCAGTAGCCTTCTCCTGCATAGGTTGGAATGGAGATTTTACAGTATCCTCCCCCTGCCACACCCACCAAGCCACACCCACCAAGCTATGCTCACCAAGCCATGTCCACCAAGCCATGCTCACATAACCAGTAGCAAAAAAAATTTGAATCCCACCACTGCTAAGATGGCCCAAAATCACTCACTTTGGATCTGTTTGCTGTCTGGTTATGGTCTCCTCTTCACTATGCACAGAAACAGGACCCACCAGAGGTGTCCAACCTTGGCAACTTTAAGAATTGTGTATTTTAATTCCCAGAATTCTCCAGCCAAGCTGGAGTTCCCAAGCTGGCTGGGGTATTCTGGCAGTTGAAGTACATAAGTCTTAAAGTTGCCAAAGTTGGATATTGACAGATCATCTGCTCAAGCAGAAGCAGGGAAAAAGATGAATTGCAAACTCAAACAGGTGGCAGCCGAAATAATAACTCAAAATTACAGATAGGGATGTTGGTGCGTGAATTGTTCCTTTCTGCCGTTACACCCGACTGTCTGATATTGTATGGACTGCTTATGAAAATTGGTTTAATGCTCTTGCAGAATAAATATGCAAAATATGCCAAGCAAGTGTGCTTTTAACATTTATTTTTCCAAGGAGAAATAAATAAGCGAGTCATATTTCCAAATTCTCTCCTGCAACTCTTTGCATACTTATTTGATAGAAAGCCCTGCTGATAACAGTGAAACTTACTTCTGGGTACTAGGTCTGGGAAAATTGGATCTGACTGAATCCAAACTTTCAATCTGAATAGAATTCAGATGTATTTGAATCCAATTGTCCAAATTGCACCAATTTAATTCACACTGATTTGGGTAGAGAAAATATGTTGGTATGTTTGAGCATGCAAAAGGCATGCTTAGTTCAAAGCAATCCAATTTGATTTGATTATTTAAACTAAATTGTTGGTCTGATTCAGAAACCCAATTCATTGTAGAAACCTGATAGCAATGCATTTGAGTGACATCTCCAAACTGTAAATTTGTATAATTCTGTTGAATAATGCTCTTATGTTTAAAAGGTCACAGGTTATTTTTCTGTTCTGCTGTAACTTCTACCATTTTGTGATTTCTACTAGATTCTTGGAAAGCCAGCAGTCTGGATACACTTCATTTCCTTTCTGATGAAAATGGTGTAATAGACAGAATGATTGTAACTGATCCATTCCAGAATTGTTTATGCTGTTCATGTCTTTTTATTTAATTCAGTATTTAAGACATGTATACTTTTGCCACTCCAAGCATGGAATTATTCAGCTTGGTTTTAAGAACATAAAAGTCTAAAAATACACAGCAAGCAAAGGGGAGGGGGAGCAGTGGTAGCCTAACAGCAAAACCAAACAGACAAAGGAAGCATCACCTAATCCTCAAAACCTTTGTTCACATCATAATTAATTAGTTACTTCAGTTTGCACTATTTGGCTTAGGGCCAATCTTGAATTTCAGAAAATCTTTGCACCGATGTTTAAAGCGATAAGGAAGTAGATGCTTCACTAGGATTTGGATTGAATTCATAGAACAGTATTGGCTCAGGATGCTGAACATTTACTGTCACAATTGGGAACCGGATAATTCATTACTAAGCAGTGCACTTGTTAAGCAAGGCATCACATGACTACACATAAGGTTATGACTTTTTTTTTTGCTGTAGCCTTCAAGCAAATCACAGCACTCATTAAATGAGATGTCCCATGATCGTGATTTGCAATCCTCCCTGCTGGCTTCCTATTAACTTTATTGGAAGCCAGCTGGGAAGGTTGAAAATGGAGATAACCTGGGACACTACAACTGTTGTAAAGGTGAGCCAATTGCTAGGTGCCCAGATCACAATCGCATGACCGTGAAGATGCTGGGACAGTTGTAACTGTGAGGACTGATTGTAAGTCACTTATTATTAGTGCTGTTGTAACTTCAAAGGGTCACTAAAAAACTGGTCAACTACATAAGTGCTGGGATAGCCAGGTACTCTCTCTCCCTGATCTAGCTTAGTTTCTGAAGGTTTGTATGTTTGGAATAAAAGCTGGGTGTGCTCTGGATAAGAAGACTAACGTCTCAGAATCCTTTGATGATTGGGAAAGAAAGGAATAGATTCTTACAGGACAGAATACATTTCTTCCAATGAAGTGGCCTTAGTCTATTTAATACTTCAAAGCTTAAGAGAAAACATTTTCCGTTGCACCTGGAAAAAAAAAAAATCCAATCAGCAATTTCAATAGTCTCCTGGCACCTTATGGTCTAGCAGTTATTGTGGATTCTGTTTTAAACTATCTAATATTTTCTTCTTCTTCTAAGCAGACTGTCACACAATTACCCCTTTGGAAAAAACAATGAAAACCCTTCCCCTCCCCATACAACACCCAGTCTAGATGAGGCTGACACTCAACAAGGCCCAGCAAAGATATCAAGGTGTACTTAAAGACAGGGAGGGTAGAGCCAGGTTGAATCTGTGGGAGGCACTTGTTTTCCAAAGAACTGTGACAGAGTAGCGGTGTTTCCTAAGTCTCCTATTGGATCCTATTGTCTCATCAATGGGATCCAAAGCATGTCAACTCTGTCCAACATATAGAATGGGCAGGAAACCATGGAGGCCCTGTCAGTTCCAGGCAGCGTGGCTGAATGGCTTCACAAGAATGAATGGCTTTTCACAAGAATGAAAAGGCTTCAGAGTCAGCAGAAATCAGAGCTTTCTTTATGTGTCATCATTATGAGAAAGACTTTGGATGGCAGATTTTTTTTTTTTAACCTTTGGAACTTCCTATTAGGGATTATAGAAGTTGAATAGTATGAACCGTCATAGTAAGTTACTGTAGCTTTTGCTTGATCTTTGCTTATTGACAAACAAAATTGAAGGCAGACAAAAGGCTAATCCAAAACCAAACTACATTATATGCTATGGGTCATCTTAGCCGTTGTTGACTATTTTCATTATAACATTTGAAAATGGGCAAATGACCAGCTGGCTTCCAGATTTAGAGTAGATTTACAAAGAAGAGGAAACATGAGCTCAAGGAAGGTCATATATTTTTTAATTTATTGGATTTATTTGCTGCCCATCTCATTTCAAAGCCACTCTTCAGCACTTAAAGCAGAAACATTAAAGTCATCAGAGATGAATATTTCTAACACAATAAAATGAAAGTACCATCAAATAAAATAATAGTTGCAAGATGGGGAAGGGGGGAGCTGCATGTGGGGAGGTTATCATATTTATATTTATCATATTGATATATCAATACACAGGTAGTCCTTGACTTACAACCGTTCATTTATTGACCATTCAAAGTTACAACAGCACTGAAAAAAGTGACTTATGACCATTTTTCACACTTATGAGCATGGCACCATCGCCTTGATCATGAGATTTAAATTTGGATGCTTGACAACTGATTCATATTTATGACGGTGTCCTGGGGTCATGTGATCCCCTTTTGCAACTGTAGGAAGTTAGCACCCACAACTCTCCTAGAAAATTGAAATATCCTAGGAAATATCAAAAAAACGGAATATTTCCCCTAAAAAGAGTAGAAACTCAAGAGCAGAAATTCACCTCAGAAGCAGAAACTCACTCTCATCTTTGTTAATGGGTAGGCCATTAAGGCCTGGGCCAGAATACTTTACATAACAAAGATCTCCAGGTAAAGGTATAGCAATTGCCCAAGAGCCCTTTCAGAGCATCATCATCCAGCAAGGCTCAACCAAGCCTGGAACTCAGGAAAGCCTACAAAGTTAGCTAAGACCCCTGCCCCTGGGAGTCTGACAGCCAATGGGATACATTTCTTGCACAAGAACAGGAAACACTAAGGTAGGGCCTATCAGAGGGTATATAAGGGTTTCTCAGCATCTTGGCTAGCCCTTTTTTTTCTTTTCCTTCACCTTGGAGCATGTGATTATCCTTTGGAGCTTCAAGCCATGTGGTCCTGTCAACCATTAAACCATCTTTCCAAATAGCCTCCATGTTTCCAGTGTCTTTTTCGCCACTTGGAACTGAACCCAGAAGGATATTTCTACCAACACAACCTTCTGACAATTAAAGCCAGATTCACTTAACAACTATGTTACCAGCTTAACAACTGCAATAATTCACTTAACAAACATGGCAAGAAAAGTCATAAAATGGGGCAAAGCTCACTTAACAAATATCTCACTTAGCAACATAAATTTTAGGCTCGATTGCATTCGTAAATCAAGGACTACCTGTAAAATAAATTATGTTTTAATTAATGGCCATCAAATAAATACCATGTTATTTTAGATAGGTTAATTCAACAAGAACTAAATTCTAGGAATGTATACTGAAAGAGGGGGGAAATATAATATCTTAATCACTATATCTGGAATGGCTCAATGGTTAGAATGCAGTATTGCTGACTAACTCACTGCTCACTGCCAGAAGTTCGATTCTGACCAGGTTAAGGTTGACTCAGCCTTCCATCCTTCCAAGGTCAGTAAAATAAGGACCCAGAAATATGCTGACACTGTAAATTGCTTTTAGAGTGCTGTAAAGTACTGTGAAGCAGTATATAAGTCTAAGTGCTATTGCTATTGCTATTTTGCCCTCTCTGTATTTATTTATTTGAGATTTCCTGCATTACTTGTATACAATATTTCTACATAGATTAAAAGCAGCTCTCTGACTTTCCAATTAGCAATAAGCCCATCTATTACATCCTAGCCTTTACTGGCATATTAACACAAAACTTCAGATCTTATCTTAATCTGAATCATATGCTTTAATTATGTGCATTTTTTTTACTTTAACTGTTGGACTGCTCTGTTCTTTCCTCAGTAAATGCATAAAAAATCTCTTTTTCAAATATTAGATTGTGGAATAAAAATTCTTAAGTTGACATGCCAAGGTCACTTTCTCAACCCTGGCTAATTATGATTATTTTTTCTTTCATTTCTAGATCAACACGAATGGAAACTTCTCAGGGTCTTTAGCAATATTTCAGAGAATAGCTACAGCTTGGCCCACTCTATGCATACAGCAAAATGCTAAATAGCACTGATAAAACAAAAGGAGTGTAACACTTTATCAGGTAGGAAGAAAGATAATTATTTGTGAATTCTCCTTCCTGTAAAACACTACTGAAAATTAAACATGTCATAATATCAAAGAACAAGTTGTTAGTTAATTTCCTTGCTGTGCTGATATGAGAATGGAAAAACAGAGTCAGACTGATACAGTGGTTAAGATATTACATTAGGAACCTGGAGACTGTGTTTTTTAATTTCTATTTTAAAAGAAGTATAAATAGTTATTATGGGGCTGCAAATGACAGAAGAATTGTCTTCTTGGCAATTGTCATTACCCAATTATTTCTGAATAGTGAAAAGTTTTGGAAGAAATTGTGGGAAGGTCAAGGGACCTGCTTAGAACAGTGGGAGTTGAAATCCACTTATCTTAGAGTTGCCAAGGTTTAGAAGCCAAAGTTTTGAAACACTGGAATAAAAGGAATTGCTTCAAATAGATCTGGACTTTAATTTCTTTTAATCACATCTTCTTTGCCTTTATGCTCTGAGATTTGATTTTCCTTTCCTTGTTTTCTTTCTTTTCAGAACAGGTTCTGCTTTACTGATCCATCCTATTTCCTTCCAGGATGCTTTTTTTTTTTTGGTTTCTTTTTGTTCCTGCATAGTTTTACGAATTACTTCCTACACCATTCTTCTGTCACAGAGTTTTGCTTCTTTGGTCACCATTTACAGAAACTAGTCGTTTTGGTTTGGATATTGTCATCCAGAAATGCTGTGATGTCCTTGAAAACACAAGCTATTTCCTCATAGATTTATACATGTTAGGTTAATAAAATACATTTTTGCAATTGTTTAGTTTCACTAACTTGTAATATTTATCAGCTATTTGTTTGGGTTTCCCATTTTGTTTAAGTTGGGGAAACTCTTTTGCGAGAATAGTTTTCTTTCCAATAAAAAAAATTTCTTTTCTCCTGGAAGCCACAAAGAGCCATTAAGATGCTATTGTGGCTTTTGCCCAAAGTCCAGGATAAGATTGTATGAAAAGTCAGTCTTAAAAAGGCTTCCTTTTAAATACTCAGACTTCTGCTGAGTCCTTGGATGGCAATATGAAATGTTTACAGTCATAAATAGAAAAGTACAGTGTAATTGAAAGAAATCCAAAATACTAAATATTTTTAAGTAGAAGATGCTAACTAAAGTAAGCAGAATAGTATTTCTCAACATTGCAACTTGAAGATGCGTAGACCTCAATTCCCAGAATTCCCTAGAGAGTTGCTGGCTGGGTAATATAGAATACAATCTGTATCATAAGATAGTATCATAAAACAGTGATGGTATCACTTTAAATCACTTCGGAATAGACAAAATTAGGAAAAACATGTGTTAAGCAAAAGGTATTATCCTTTACAAGGTAGTAGAACTTCAAATGTTTTAAAGTAGTTTATCTTGCAAACTACAGGAAAGGCAAACTGTGCTTCTGTTTTAAGTTTCCAAGAAGTTTGGCTAGCTAATGTTAGAAATGAAGTCTGGATTAGAAGTCTTGACTTAAACTAGCAGCAATCACATTTTCCTATGTATTAAAAAAGAAATAAGAACCAAATATTCAATCTTTTTAAGATGTCTGGCTGCAGAAATTCAGAAACTAATCTTCCTGACTCCAAAACATGGAGAAACATTTTTCTTCTGGTCCAGAACACAACATTCTCTGGTGATTGCAAAGCTTCAGGGCTAATTTCTTATTATGCATGTATTTTCTGCTCTGTATCTAGTGTACAACAATTGGTCTTTATGCATAAAAAGGGAATCTTCTATTCCCCATCACAAGGCTATGCTGCTGGACCACTTACAACATAGTTAGGTTAATGCCAGCAGGAACTTTAACCATTACACTATCTGCATACAAAAATAATGGATTGGGGCTCTGTCTTTAGATTTGAACTACTTCAGACCTGCCAAGTCATTAGCAGTGTAACTTTTTATGACTATCTCTTAATGGAGAAGTGTATTAAAAATGAGGTATAGAAGAGGCCCAATTAGTCTGTTTATTATAAATCTAGATGCCTTTCTAAAGACATTTAACAATAAACAATACATTGCCCAAGTGGATTGGCAGCATAAGCTTACAATGTTCATAATGGCACTGGTTAATAATGTAAACCTCTCTTACTGGAATGGAGCAACTTCAGAGTGGGAGCAATTGGAATCAGGGTGGTTTCCACCATGACAGCTCCAACACCATAGTCCCTATGGCTGTTTTTATGTTGTAATACAATCCATTCATTTCAACAATGGCTTGGCTGCATGATCAAAGGAGCCACAAGCTAACCAATCCCATTTTACTCTACAATGGGTATGAATCCAGTCCATCCGATTTAGAGTTTAGAGTTCTGTTATTTGGCCAATAGCAGCTCAGACTTTCCACCAGGGTGAAAGTCTTAGTATTTTCAGTCCTGTCTTTGCTTCCTCTTTTTCTGCCCACCACCATCCCTAGCTTTCTGTGTGCACATTTCCTCTTCATAGTGGAGTGGTTGCATACTTGGAAGGGAGGGAAGCAGTTTTCGTAAGAACAAAATCCAAACCTTTGCTTTAAGAACAGAAACAATAAGAACAAGGTACTTTAAGCATCTTTTTTGGCAATCTGAGAGGGAGTCTCTGCTACAAGCGAAAAGCAAAATGCCATCCTTTTGGAAGGTATGTTTAAAAATAGAAAACTCAGTGAAGATTAGACCCAAACAAAGCTGAAAGCTTTGTAGATGTCAAAGTGGCCCCATGATAATTGCTCAGCTGGTTTGTCTAAGGCAGGGGTGGGCAAACTACGGCCTGCGGGCCACATCTGGCCCATTGGTCTTTTTAATCCGGCCCGCCGAAGATTGGTACAGAATTAAGGTTTGATGTGAATGATTGAATGATTGCATTCATTTGATTTTGACTTGTAATGTCAGGCATTTTGACACCCGGTGGCAGCCCGTCTGTCAAATTTTAAAAGTCAATGAGGCCCCCGAGCCAAAAAGTTTGCCCACCCCTGGTCTAAGGCTTAGGATCTGTGGTCCTCCCAGTTTTGATTAAGCTGAATGTAGATAATGGATTAATGAACATGAGGGAGCTTAATGGCAACAGCCTCAGGAGATGGTCATGTGCTGTGCTCCAACATTGCTCTCTCAACTAGGACATGCATACATTATAGATAGCAAATTTATCACACCCATATATAGGTACAAAAACCTGAAACACAGGTAGGTTAAATGCCTTTTCTTTTAGTGTCAACATCTGACTCACCTCATACATATTGATTACAAATCCTGAACATAGTCCCCAATTAAAACTAATTAAAACTCTTTTATTCCATACCCAAACATCACAGAGCAAAGATATACACATAAGATTTAAATTAGTTTGGCATATAGTCTACATGAAAAGCCTGCCTTCTAAATATTAGTCAATTTTCATTCTGTGAAGGGTATCAGTATCCATATTTTAAGTTCTATTTGATTAGAATAATCCACTTGGGGCTTTCCAAATGTTTGGGCAACGATTTCTTAAGTTCCCAATCGGCATGGTCAACAAGTGATGATTTGATTACAATTCAGAAGTATCACATGCCAGATATGTGTTAATGTTGCTTGCTGACAAAGAGCAGAATATGCATCCTCTTGCCCCATCACACAAGGGTATCTACTACACAGAATGACATAAGTATAGAGAAATGTGCCAGAGGCTTTGATGATGGTCTATATGTATAAATCCATTTTTAAAAGTACCTATAGCTTATATATTATAAGTCACTTGCATGATTAAATGCCCTTGTGGAAAAATCACCCTTTCTGTACAGATAGTCTTCAGCCCATGAACACAATTGGTACCAGCATTTCCATTGTTAAGCACTTGTTAAGTGATCTTGCCTGATTTTATGACTTTTTTTGCCATGGTAGTTAAGTGAATCACCGCAATTATTACGAGAAACATACAGAGAATCCTTAAAGGGAATCTGGCTTCCCCTGTTGACTTTGGTTATCAGAAACCAGCAGGGAAAGTTGCAAATGGCAATCAGTGATCCCAGGATGGGGTCGTAAATACATGCTGGTTGCCAAGTGGCTGAAATGTAATTATGTGACTGTGGGGATTGCAACCATTCTAAGTGCAAAGAAGGTCATAAGTCACTTTTCCCAGTGCTGTTATAACCCTGAACAGTCACTATGTCAGCTCTGAAGGATTTGAGATAGAGAGCATCTTGTAGCCAAAACAAAATACTTTCTCTTGGGAACCAAGAACATTCTCACACCTGGCTGGAGAAGGTGGAGTGATGCTACCCCATTGCCAGACTATCTGTAATCAACCATCTTCTTGAATAAATAACATTTATATATTTATTTGATTGATTGGCTCATTTAAAAGGCCACTTGGCTCCAAAATGATTCTATTTTACATAGCTTTTTTTTTTTTGCATCTCCTGACCTGGGATCACAAAGAATGCATTTTGATGATGCCTGGGTTCTGTATGCTTTCTCTTCCCTCCAGTGACTTAAGAATTAATATACTGTAGTTGTGCTAAGGAGAAAAAATACTTTACAAAAAAATGCAAAGGAAAAACAGGAAAGTGCACTTCACACTTTTGTTAGAGGGTAAAATAAATATGTGTAATAGGAAATGGATTTCTTCCCTCTGTAATAATCTGTTTATATATGAACAGTGTGAACATTTGTGACCTTGTGTCCCAGGAGGGAACATTCATAATCTTGTTCTCTTTTTCTTGCAAAGGACAGTCCCCTTTGTTATTTTTTAACGGAGCTAGTTCTGAAACAACAAACAGGGAAAGTTAAATTCAATCAAAGGAAAACAACAATCTATATTATGGACTTTTTAAGATGCTGCAGAAAAAGCTCTTAAGGCTTAGCCTTTAATCTCAAAGCATACATAAGGCAAAAGTAATTATAAAGAAAGCAGTATTTATTATTAGATGAAAATTGGCTTGTATTGATTTAGATAAACAATTCACAAATAATTCATAAATGATCCTTTCATTTTGACAGAAGCCGGTCCATTTCAATTGAACAAACTTCTGGTTTCATAGGACAATATTAATAAAGCTACTTTATCATCTACTATAGTAATGCTGGTCCTAATGTTCTGGCACAGCAGTAGATGTCAGCTCCAATGATAACATTGAACAATTTTAAAATGTTACCATGACAGAGTTTATCTTCATTTGTAATCCGAATCTGCTGCCTTGGAATTTCCAACCATTCGTTCCAGAACTCCAGAAGTTCCAGACTCCATTAGTTCCAGAACTTATAATTCCTCCTTTATTTAGGGATACCACTGCCTATGATGTCATGATCCAGTTTGGTCTAGTGGTTAAGGCATCAGGCTAAAAAGCTAAACAAACAGCTGTTTTTACACTCCTTTTGCACACTTCAGTGAGCATAATTGGTGTAGCGGAAACTGGGGAGCTGCTGTACCCTATTAAGCATGTTTTTATTTCTTTAAATATGGGGTGTACGATGAAAAATGAAAATAAGATGCTGCAACTGAAATATTCTATGGTCAATAAAATAATGAGATGATTTATAAAATCTCAAAGGCAAAGAGGATGAGGTGATACTGCTCACCTCATATTTATGGAATAATCTGTTTAAAATTTCCAACTACTACCGGTATTACATTTCTTTTACATGTACAAATTAGATTTTCAATCTGTTAATTGCTTACCCTTTACCAAATTCCTCAGGAATATTTTAGATATAATGCAATAGAAAAATAATACATAATTCATCTCATCTTAAGAAGTTGTAGAGATTATATAGGTGGAGATATGCAAAGGCCATAGAAAGATGCATTTATGTATGTTCTTGGGTGTCTCCAAGAGGGTTAGAGCTGTCTATAATAAATTTGCACCATCAAATATTAAGAACAGTCAGCGTATTGGGGAGAAGGAAGTGTGGAGGGAAAAAAACAACAATTTTACCCAGACAGGGTGGCAATGTTTTTGTATCTGAAAATTACTCAGCAATTTATATCAGTGGCTCATACTCCACGACTTCAGCTTCCTGTTTATGGAGTTTAAACCGATTCAGTTAGTCAGCATTTAATCTAGGACATAAAATAGAACTATCCAGTATATGTGTGTAGAAGAGGCTGAGAAGTGGGATGGAGTTACAGAAATAGACAAGGTAATTTCCCCTTCCTCTCTTGTTTTAATGGAATTGTGAGATCTTGACTGAATTCAAGCTGTCTGTGTTGCTGGAACTGTGTTAAATTTGCTTTGTTAAATAAAACCCAACTGGCTGAGTTTACATCACATACTAAACCCTGATGCGCAGAAGTGAGATCAAAATAATTCTTACTGTGTGCATTGGCTCCAGTTCCCCCAATCAGCATGAGCTCTTTCACAGCTATATGAGTCTTCTTGAACCTGATTCCCTAGAGATATGGTAGGAAAATATCTTCATCCCTAATCAGCATGAGATTGGCTGATAGCAAACTCTCTTTGTATAAACGCCCAACTCTTTCCTCTGTTTCTGTGATATTTCCAAATTGCATTTTTTTTAACTGAATTTGATTGGAGACCAGTTACCAATTAACTTACTGTTCTTTTTGTAATCTGTTTGAATTTTTAAATTCATTAGAGTAGAAATTTATCTGGTTTAAGATAGACTTCAAAGCAAATGATTTATTCCCAACTCTGCCATCTTAACGTACTCTAACCACGTCTTATAAGTCAACTGATCTAAACAATGAGATTCTTCTCGATGATGTGATCATTCAGTTGAATCACCTGATAATCCTGTGGCTCATCTCTTTATATACCTCACCCTGTTCTTATTGCTTGAGAAAGAAGATGGGACACTGTGCTATTAGTATTATTTTCATTAGGAAAACAGTTGACAAAGTACAGGAATATTTCAATGCCATCTTCACATATATGAAGTAGGCAGATGTAGTCCTGAGTTATGAAATTTCATTAGGCTCTTGTGTAATCCTTGTTTGTGCGTACATTCATATCAGTTAGGGCTGTGTAAAGCAATTGAAAGAGGTATTTCAAAAAAAAGTATTAACCCATGGAGATTCTCAGTCATCTAGGTCCTGACTGTCCCACCCAAAGGTGCTTTTTCAAAAGGCAACTGGACTTTATTTTTCCTCCTAGGAAATCCAGTTTGCCTTTTGAAAAAGCACTTTTGGAACGACCCATGTAAAGCACTCTTTTTCATATGATGAAGACAGCTTTGTCTTTGGAGGACTCCTGTGACTCTTTCAAAACTTTCTCTTTCTGATTGCCTGTGCACGCACACACAATGTTTCTGCTGGATCCACTAACATGTGTTATCAAGCAGCTCCCTCAAATGCTTTGCACAATCTTCATGTCAAAGGGCTCTGCTGTCACACTTCTCCTATGATTGATGCCTGTTTGTACTTTGCTTGCTTGCATGGTGAATTCTCTTTTCATTCCATTTTTTTTACCTTAGGGAGTGAAGAGGAAAAGAAGGAAAAGTTCATAAAGTTAAATATTTCTTGGGTGGAAGCAATGCAAGAATAGGTTGACCTTCCAGAAGAATTAATAAAATGTATCCCATCTCCCCCCTCTCTCTTTCCTTTTCTCCTTTCTCTCTTCTCTCTTTCTCTCTTGCTGTTGGCATCAGTTAAGGCAGAGTAAAGAGTAGAGACAGATTAGAGAATAGAGTCAAAGAACCAAAGACAGTACATGTCCTAGAGGCAGGTAAAATATGTAAAAGGTGCATGAAGGACCGGATACATTCTCCCATAGATCAGAAAACTATTTTTCACTACCATGAATCAGGGTGCTTAATGGTCCTACTCCCAAGAAATATTTCCACCTCCATCTCCATCACTAAGTTACTCTCTTATATTTGATTTGATCTTAGGAAAAGTTTAAAATATGGTTGTTTTGTAACATGCATGCAAATTCATTTACAATGAAATACATGCACATTGTTCTCTTCTAGATGTGTACAGAGACTTATGATGAGATCATAAAAATAGCAAAAGAATTCATTTTTAAAACATGGGGTAGGTTTATTCAGCCAACTCAATTCATATTGAGAGCACAATCTCTACATTTACATAAAATGTTAATCCCAATTCAACCACAGTCTGATGGACAGAGGCCAATCAAATATTTTGAAGTCTCATTCTTTGACCCTTGTGTTTCTTGAGTTATTCAAATGTACTGGAAAATTCAGATTCAATAATTAATAATAATTCTTCTGATGAAGCACTATTTGAACATTAAAGTGTTTCTCTGGCATTTGTTTATATAGTATTTTATATTTGGGGGGGGGGAGGGTTATGCTGTCATTTATCTTGTTAAAACTGTAACATTAAATCTATAACCATGAGTTTTTCTAAAAGAAGAGGATGCTTTTCTCTTTTTCAATGAGCAGAAGATGATAGAACCAGCAGCTGAATTTATCTTTAATTGTGGGGACAGCACATTTCAGCTATGGCACCAGAGGGCCATAACCTAAGATATGCAGGTGACTGTGTAAAACACACATAATTTTGTTTTCTAATGTGTTGTTATTCATCACTCACATTGGCTACTTAAACCAGCTATGTCAGCCTTCCTAATGGCAGGAGAAGCTACGCCCCTAATTCACAATGCAATAATATTTGCACTGACCTATAAAGCCCATCCGGAACAATATAATCAATTTCGGAATAATCATGAACAAGTCAGCCAATATCCTTATGATTTTCAATCATACTGTATGTTTAGAACCATGATGCTGCAGTGGTTAGAATGCAGTACTGCAGGCTAATTCTGCTGACTGCCAGTAATTCAATTTTCACTGGCTCAAGACTGATTCAACTTTCCATCCTGAGATGGATAAAATGAGGACAGATTGTTAGGGGAAATAGGCTGACTCTGTAAATTGCTTAGAAAGGGTTGTAAAGCACTGTGAGGCAGTATATATGTCTAAGTGCTATTGCTATATAATGTAATATTTTCCATTCATTGTACCCATTCCCAAAATGGTGCCTTTTTCCAGGAAGCCACTTTTGTGGCCTTAGTGTAAAATAAAAGACTGCATGGCAGATCATCTGCTTTCCAGAGATGTACAGAAAAGTGGATCAAGTTGTGATGGGGTGGGACCAAGAAGAGTGGGACGGGGGCAAAGACATCACTGCAGTTGGTCCAATCCAACCAAGTACCCAATTTTTGTTCACATGACTGCAGCTATATCTTTGGGCAAGGGGTGTAAGTCCCTGCATTCAGCACTGTTGTAATTTCAAATAGTTGCTGAAGAAACTTATCATAAGACAAGGACTACTTGTAAAATCCTCTCCCTAATTGTTTCTATCGTCCTTAAAATTATACAAGCTCTAAGCCCCGAGTGATGGCAGAGCTACTGTCTATAGAATTTGGTACTCAAATGGCATTCCATAATAGTAGTCAGTACTTCCCAATCAGATGTCCTTCAGATGATTTTAAATATTACTCCATGACACACAGCCATACTAGGAATTCTGAACTACTGTAGTGTAACTAGATCGGGGGAAGCCAATATAAATGTAGGTAGGTAAAGATGTGTGCTGCCTTGCGCTAGAAAACTAAATTGCAGCCAGAGGGAAAACAACATGAGATAAACCTAGAGGTAATTTCATTATATTATTTATTTTTTCAAATGTTGGTCTATTTCAGTCCTTCAGGATGTAATTCATTGTGGCAGAATTTTGCTGATATAATGGCACCATAATACTTCAGGGAAACAGCAAACAGCATTGAAAGATCTCAAAGTAAGTATCTGGCATCTCAAGGATCAAGAAGGAGTGATGGTGACTTTGGGGAGAAGCTGTGCGGTGTCTCTGCCATTCTGAGCATACAGTATGTAACTAAATTAAACAAAAAGTATTCTTTCCAGGCCTTTGCATGCATACGAATGGAAACAGCAAGAGACTAAAAATTTACTTTAGTATGTTGGAGCATGAGGGTTTTGCTTATGGAAACCTAACATACTGAAGCAGACTAAAGGAATAATAAAAAAGAAATGCTTTGAACATATGGAATCCATTTGTGTGGAATATTTAAAAATGTCTCTTTTTTAACCCCTGGATTTCTTCTATTTGCTATGTACTTTTCCATTTTCATCATCTAACTGAAAAGACTTTAAATATTTATTAAAATTGCAAACAGCAACTTATTTATCCCAGAGATTAGATAACGGATAATAACAGGAAAGAGCCTAATGTGAACATCTCAACTTTATACAGGTAGACTTCAACTTACAACAGTGCGTTCAGTGACTGTTCAAAGTTACAGCGCTGAAAAAAGTGACTTATGACCATTTTTCACATTTATGACCATTGCAGCATCCCCGCAAGATCAAAACCCAGTTGCTTGGCAACAGGTTCAAATTTATGATGGTTGCAGGGTCCCTGGATCATGTGATTCCCTTTTGCAACCTTCTGACAAGCAAAGTCAGTGGGGGAGCCGCTTCACTTAGCAACCTTGTTACTATCCTAACAATTGCAATGATTTACTTAACAACCACCCGTATAATTTTATTATTGGCAGGCTTTTTGATAATTCTGCAATGTGTTCATAACATTTTCCACCAAATAACCTGAGATATTATTAACGAATGTTTTTTTCTTAATTTTAGAATAAAATGCATCAATTAAAGTTACCCGAGATTCAGATGGTATTATCATCACAGTAAGAACAACTATGCTGAATGCCATTTATGCTGCCCCAATCAATGGACACAGAAGGACACACAGTTTTCTTGCTCAAAAATTAGAATTCAAAAGGGTCAAACTACAAAATATTTTTCTGAAACCTAGCATGCTTCATATGCTCATTGGCATGGCCTGCAAATTCTGTTCAAAATAGTATATTGAAATTCTGTATGAGTTTGCCAGGAGATTCAATGGCAAACACAAGACATATTGATTTCCATTCCCTTAAGTGGAATTGAGTATGCTATTTTAAGCAATGAATGGACTCTTAATGCTTCCAAGGCACTCTACAGCTATTCCATCTGCCTCCTGAACAGACTGTCTACCAAAAAAAAAAAAAAAAGATAAGGAAAAACCAGAGGCGATATACAGTCCTTGATTTATGACCAGAACTGAGCCAAAAATCCATGTTGCTAAGTGAGAAATTTGTTAAGTGAGTTTTGCCCTATTGTATGACTTTTCTTGCCACATTTGTTAAGTGAATCCCTGCAGTTCTTAAATTAGTAACACCATTGTTAAGTAAATCTGGCTTTCCCATTAACTTTGCTTGTCAGAAGGTCATTAAAGGTGATCACATGATTCCAGGACACTGTAACCGTCATAAATATGAACCAGTTGTGAAGCATTTAAATTCAAATCACATGGCCATGAGGATGGTCATAAGTATAAAAAATTGTCATAAATCACTTATTTCAGTGCCATTGTATCTTCAAACGGTCACCAAATGAACTGTTGTAAATCAAGGACTATCTGTATTGAGATCTTGTGGATTCTGATTACATTCTGTGAGTGATTGCAGTACTTTCCATTCCATTAACATCAGATGCAGATTAAGCCAGTTTTATTTGAACTTCTAATGTAAGAAACATATGAAATGGGGAAATTGATTTTTTTATTAATCATAAGATAAAATATTTCTAAAAAAATCTGTCTATTCCTAAATTAAGAGGTTGCCTAATGAAATATTTTCCTTTTGTTTTTACTTTGTGGGACCAGCAATAAAACCTGTCTATTCTGAAAATTCCCACCAGGCAAAACATGGTTAACATTCTTCTCATATGTATTTTAATTTGAGGAGAAAAATGAAAAACTGATGATGTGTATTATGGATAGTGTGAGATTTTCAATATTATGCTTGTAGAACAATAACTGTATATTTATAAGAGGCTCTCAATTTACAGAAGAAAAATAAAGGTTTAAATTATTAAAAGGTTTAAATTATTAACATGATAAATTCAATTGTTAATATAATTTAGTTTCATTCACTTTCATATGGATACTCCTTTGACTTTAAAGGATAATAGTAACACTACTTTTATTGTATCTGTAAAGTTTTAAAAAAACCTAGGTGCAACAATTGCACATAAATGTAATTGAATTGACTGTTATTAGATATGCATGTTTATATGTGATCTTTATCCATAACAATCATGTATATGATAACAACACAGACAGGGATATAAAAGTTTCCTTTTGTGCTTTAGAAAACCCACTGACATGTAACCCAAAGACCATTACTTATTATTATTTAAAAGCAGGGCTCTGCTAATGAATGGAATGAGATAATGGATTCCATTTGAGTGAAACCATTTTTAAAATCCAAGTATTTCTCCTTAATGTCAATCTACTAGTACTGCACAGTAAATATGATTCTTGGTTACTGTATGTTGGAGAACAAGCTACTGCAATACCTTGTTGGGGGGTTTTTTCACATAGGAACTTATTATAGTTGGAGGCCTGCCAGCAGAGGAATGCAGGAAACCAAACTGTGTTGTAAGATCTGATCCTTGTTGCATATATTTTATGTTCAAAAAGTTTTGCTTAAGTGAACACTGGCAGCTGAACATTTTTCAATGTTCAGAAAATGAACAAGGCAAAAATCAAAAGACATCATCGTAAAGTTAGATTTTTAAAAAAAGTTTAAACCGACAGTTACTTTAGTTAGGGAGTGTTCAAAACTAAACTGAAACTTTGAGAGCTACCCCAGACCTATTTGCCTTTTTTTCATTAATTCATCTTTTCTCAACTACCTGGAACACTTGTATATAAACCTTGACATCAGCTAGTGGATTTTAGTTGAACAATTTTACTTTAAATACATTCCAAGAGAGAACTATTCATTTAAAATCAAGTAACACAGCTTTTCTATGGATGGATCATCACAATAAGATCACAGACTCTTAAAAGGTGTTCTAAATATTTCAAAATGCAATGATCCATCCTTCAAATCCAGGTTGTGGTTGTATGCTGGTTCCTTGAAGAAAATCATTTTGAATTTAGTGAAAATCACTTTTAACTAGACATGCATAGCATTAGATTTTTGGGGAATTTGTGTGATCATTTCATTATATTCTCCCAGGGCCAAATCAGGTATGAATTGTGCTTATAGCCATGTCAAAAAAAACCCATAAAGTGCAGTAAAAAAAAGCCAACAAAGTTTTGTCACATAATCCAGTCTCAAAGAGAACTAGTGTACTAGTTTGGGCTCTTCATTATATCATAGTAACTCCTGTTGTTTCATTTTGGTTTAGTGAAAAGCGATTGACACATTTTAGGGGTTGGTGTTACACATGAACCAAGTCATTATGGCTTGATCAGCAAACCATGATAAAAAACACGGCCTAGTTCAATGGATCAATCTATAGTTTATGATAATAATATTTGTGTTAATTTATAGAAACCTAGCACATTCAAGTTTTAAAGTTGTATCCTTGCCAGAAAGCATTGTAGTTTCAAATGAGAGGCTGGGCAAAATATAAGAGAATCTCCTTTTTTTTTTTTTTTTTAAACTAGATGTCTGAAGACTGCATCTTTCAGCTCTTGCACTCTGATATCAGAAAAAAAGTGGATACATTCAAGAAACACTGATTCTTGATTACCACTTGATTTTTGATAACTGAAGTTATTTTAACAAATTTAAACCTGAGTATATTTACAAGCTAAAGGTATCTAACAAGAAATATATATCCAAAATAACAGATAAGAATTTGAAAATTTTAATAGACTGATAATAGACCCCTTTAAAGCTAGTATTCAACCCAGTTAATGTGCTTAAATAAAATTGTTCAGGAAGCCTCAGTGCACAATATTATGTTATGTTTCAGTTGAGAGTGCTTGTGCCTAAACTGCAACTGTGGAAAGTCAAGGCTAACACTGACAATGTAAGTATTTTTGAAACAAATCAGTTATTAAAAAGAAATAATCCAACATTGCATTATTATCATGCTTTTTTCACCAGATAAAGATTTTTTTTAAAAGAACAGTTCACTGAACAAAACTAAAATTCATGGTTTGCATATAATATTATGCTGTAATGAGTGAATTCACCCATCATTATAAGTTAAAAATAAACAAACTAGAACACTGAGTGTTTAGGGGGAGAAGAAACTCAGAACAGAAAGTTGTTCATTTCCCATGAAAAGAAACAAGAAGTTCTGGACAAGAATTAGCTTGTGGTTACTGGTATTTGAAAGAATTCCACTGAAAAAAGCAACAACTGAGAAATGCAACTATATATCTTCCTATTCCAAAACTAAGTAAACAACCTGCATATGTTTTCCCACTTGCCTCCTTATTAATTCTAACATGCATATAACATCCACATTTTTTTAAAAAAAATCCAGTGATAAAGCTTATTTAATATATTCACAGAAACAAATCCGATCAGTACCGCCAAACTATTGTGGAAATATTTTAAATTATTTCTTAAGTTATACAGATGTGTAATTTAAGGAATCATTTGAAATACTTGAGCAAGTTACTCAACTACAATTACAAAATTCAAGGGAAGTTTTTTTTTTTTTTTTTTGTTTACTCATGTGCTACATTCCGTTCTAACCTGTTCTTTATGGTTGTTTCACTGTCATTTCAGATCTTCAAATCAGACGATGCCTTTCTGTCATGCCCCTGGTGGAGACTGTCTCTGAGGGAGAGGAGGAACAGCGGAGTGGAAGTGTGGCTCCAGAGATTGTGGAGGAGGCTGGGCAAGGGCAGAGGGGCTGGCTGGGCAGTCAGAGGATCCAGGCCCATCCCTTCTCCATCCTAGGGCATGCAGGGAGGAGAGGTTAAAGGAGAGACGTGGTCTACTGGGGAGGAGGGGGCCTTGATTTTCTTCATGGGTTGCAGCTGTGACAACTGGATGAGGACGGACATGCGTACTGACGAGTGCTGTAAACAAAGAGTGGAAATATCTCTAGTTTATTGTACCTGAGTTTAGCGTCCTTCCTAGTGTGTGTTCTGATATCTGTGGACGTCTTCCAGCCCTTATCTTGCCTGTTTGTGTTGTTTTTTACTCTTTATAATTTAAATGACATTTCCTCCTTCTTGTAACTGCTTATGTGAGAGTTTTTTGTCTCCAGTCAAGGATATTTGGAGCATGGAAGAAAAGTGAAGGAATAAAGGGGCTTCACCTATTTTTTGTGATTTTGTTTGTTTTGTATCCCACCCTGGGTCATCACACTTTCTTTCATCTGAATGTAGATCTCAGATAATATCAAGCCAGGATTTTAAACCATCATTTGTAGAACATAAATCTATCTTGATAGCATTATGTCTATTGATGGAGGTACAGAGAAGAACATTAATTATCAAATGGAGTGGCAGCCGTATTTTGATGCCTGCGTCCAATTTGTTCTACAGTAGCAATAAGACACAAAAATAAAACTCTTCAAGAATGTTGATATACCAGCTGCAATATATGCTTGTGGAACGTGGAAGTGTACAATCAAGATGATTAAATGGTTAAATGTTCGTTGCAGAGAATCCAGCCAAGAAAGCCCGTCTATTATGACGTCTGAGACAAAACTGGGGAAATTAAGGAGGAGCCTTCAAGGAGGAGTGTCCTCAGAATTCAGCTCAACCTATCAGATGAGAGAAGGAAGCACCTCCCATGCATGGATGCTCTGAACAGCTCATCTGGAGAAGAATCCTCCATGTTTCATATCGTGACCACATCACTAATGAAGACGTGTTACAAAGATCAAATCTAGAACACCTATCGAGAACTATGAATGAACATCACATGCAGCTTATTGACCATATCTTAAAGACTGGCATCCAAAAACTGCACTATGCCAACATACCTTCTGGAAGAAAGAGAAGACAAGGCTGGCCTTGGAAAACTTGCTTAAGGAAGATCTTAAAATTATTAATGTGCCTTGGGACGATGCTGAAGATGCTGTAAATGATTGAAACTGCTGGAAAACACTTGCTGCCCAATGTGCTCTGCACAGGACTTAATGATGATTTGCAGAACAATTCATAATTGTCTAATTTACACACATAATCCCATTCTAATAACAGTTTAAAGTTGTGAGTGAACAAAGTTATATATAAAATTAGTGGATTCGTGTTAGTAAAAGAATAGAAGATATGTCTTTCTTGCCATAAATCTATAAGGATGGTTTGGCCTTTTAAAATGGTAATACAGGCATCTTTTCATATTGATGCAGTGGGATATGCAATATCTTTCTATATTTAAAAATATTAGTAATAGTAGTGTTTTGATGTAGTGGTGACTAGTCATAGTGATGGCCATAACTGCACAATTGATGGCCCAACTCACTTATGCATTCAATCCTCATATCAAAAGGGTGGAGCTTCAACCAGCAGATTTAAAATCTGCTTTGCATATTTATGTATTAGTTGGTATAGACATATAAATCTGAATCTTTATCTATCTATGGAACATATTCACATGAGAAGCACTTCAACGAGACCGTAGGAATTACTGATGAATTTCACTGTCTCTAACCATAATGCTTCACTTCATTAGCATCAGGAAGGATAAGAATCAGGAAGAATAAAAATTGCTATAATTTCTCAAACAAAAGCTACTGCGTAAGCTTTTATATTCAGGCAAGCATAATATAGAATACATATATACATCTAGAATGTTGGCACCATTTTCTTTAACAAATAAAACTGCAGCACTTGTTCATTTGTCCTAATATTATTCCTACTTCATACATTCCATATTTATATTATTTTATTGAGGGAAATTAAAAACAAGGCAGAGTCTTTCCACCTTCTGTCTGCCCCTCCTTGAAGATTGACTCTTCAGCTGTCAGACAGCTTTTTAAAATAAATATTTATACCTCATAACTGAAAAGTAGTTAATAAAGGATTTCTGAAGGTTTTCCCATTAAAAATGGAATGTCACAAACCCAGTTTCCTTTCAAACGCATCAACTGTAGTTTGAGCAAAGTGACTTGTACCATTTCCCAGGACTCTAAAACCTGCTGGACACCACTGTGTTGTGAACTCCTTGCAGGGAGCAACTGTTTGGAGCACTTGTGACTGATCTCACATCCTTCCCTTGTCCACAGAGGAATTTAAAATAGCCAATCTATTCACTGGCTTTTCATTCCACTGTGGTTACTAGCTCTGCTTTTTCACAGAGCCATTTTCAGTTGGCTATTTCTTTCTCTGGAAATGAAGCTCAGCTGAAAATTTCAGAGCGGTTAGCCAGGTATAGAGGTAAACAAACAAACAAACAAACAAACAAAAACCTAAGATGGCACATTGTTAACAAACTTCATAGATTCAATCAATAGGAGTCAATCTTAACCTAAGAAAGTCTTAACATTTTTATGACCACCATAAAATTACATGTTTTGGTCAACATGCAGAAAATTAACTTGATTGTGCATAATTAGCTATGTATTTTTCTAGAATTTTACCAATTATATTTTAAAATGCTGCAATAAAACTCTACCTTAAAAAAAGTTTTAAAATAAAAAAAAATATTTGGGCCCAAGTGATCAGTCTCCATGCCTGTGTACTGTAATGTTGCTACTGAAACTTCAAGCAGGAAGACTGGAGCAACTTCAATGTATGGTATTAATTTTTTCAATATGCAGATGTACTTCTGTACAGTATCAAGCCAGGAGAATATAATTTTTCTAAATTTGGAACCAATTTAAATATGCCATATCTATGCAGTAGAGAAATAACTAGATGTCATTCTTCAACCAAGTTGAATTGGATATACTATTCAGTAAGTTCTTTTAAAAAGTTTTTTTGTCTAGCAGTAAATTAACAGCCCAGTATAAACAAACTTGTAGGGCTACAATTAGATTGATTTACTAAAACCTGGTGAAAGTATAGGTTCCAGAACATATTCAAAAAGCATTCTAATACAATACAGAAATAGGTTGATTCTCCCAGCCACCACTAAAATGAGACACCAGCAGAAGAAAGTGATAGAGGGCATGTAAGTTGATACCTTTTCCAGCATCTCTTTGTGTTAAGGCCTCAATTAACATTTTCACGCAGTGGATTCTTAACCCTCTAAAGAACAGGAATCATGAACACCAAATATGTTAATATACATGTATTTTTTTCTAACCAACAAATACCTTAACTGAACAGTAATGCTTTTTGGCATTAGCAAGTTTCAAGTGACAATGTGGGCCCATGTTTAGAATCAAACAAATCAACTGCCAGAAAAATCTTCCAAACAACAGACACATGCATGCAAGCATTATTCTTTGAACCTTTACTTGTATCCCACTGATATAATTCAGTATCCTTTTATTAGATAAATGGTCCAAATTTCTATCCAAAGATGTATTACACAGAAAAATTTTATGCTGACATATTAAGAAAGGAAATACAGCAATGCTGCATTGTTGCTTGTGTACTTAATATTCTGGTAAAAATAATAAATAGTATTATTCAATCGACACAGAATCTAAAATGATTTTAAATTTTGTTGTTGCTTTACCAACATTTATCATAGTGTCTAGTGTGCAAGTTATATAACTGGTTATTTTTGAGTCACTATGAGGTTTGAAATCAAGCCCTGTCAGAGCTGCCACCCTTCATTCAATCATAAAAATGTCATTACTAGAAAAAAAAAAGAAAAATGCTAAAGGCACAAAATCGCATAGCTGCTCTAATAGGAATTTGTAAACAGAGAATTGGCTGAATTTAAGAAATTCAAACCAAGGAGAATTTTTAAAAGGCATATGAAGTAGGCATTAGCTCACTTCCTTAAAGACCTTGACATGTTGAGGTCTATAGCATATGCACTAAAATACCATATTTCAAAAAAGCAATAAGGCAAATAGTATAATCATTATTTCAAAAGACATTATGATGGTAGTGTAGGCATTTTGGGTATAATTTAGTTACAATGTATAGTATAGTCTCTGCTATGAATGCATAATTATTTTCTCCTTATGCAATTATTAGGTTCTGGAATTCAGAACAATTACAAAAAAGAGCTTTGCAAAACACCCTGAGAGGTGTTACGGTCATTAGAGCAGCATTTGCTTCTGTGGTTGATTCCATCTGCAATCCAAGAAATAGCCACCATTGTAAAGTTTATTAATTAAGCAGCATTAAACGTTGTCATATTTGTGAAGAGCTTCTTCTAACTTTTGGGTCACTTTTTGAAAAAAAAGGATTTGCTGTTGTAAGAAATGCTGCATTTGTGATTTGAAGTCCCTGACTCGAATTCTATGGAAATGGTGAATCTCCGCCAAAGTGGCAAATGAAATAATGTTACAACGATCTTGAATCCCATCAGCCTTCTGGATTTCCATTTTTGCTTCTTCTACATGCCGCTTACTTTCCTTCACTTTGGTAAGGGCTCCTGCACATTGGATAAAAATAACAAAAACAAAACAATTATTGAAAGATGAAAAATATTAAAAGATATTACTAATTTATACAGAAATTATAAATGGTTACAATGCTATATGACATACATTGCAGGTATAAATCTTGTCATTTTGAATATTATAACCTATGTCTGATTTGTTTGACTAAACAAAAACCACAAAAATTCAGCAACTCAAACGTATGTTTTGCCTTGAATCTAAGACATGCTTGAATTGGAATAGCTTTTCTCTTTCAAAATAGTAGGTAAATATTGTGGTTATTAATCTAAGATATTATCTCTCCACATTCTGTAATGTTCTGTATTTAAGAATAGGGAACAAAAAGTAAAAGTGAACAAAATATCATCCAAACTTGTTTATTAACCAAATAAGAATTCTTTTTTCACTGAGAACATTTGGTATTGCTAGAGATATTTTGAACCACTCCCTAGAATTTTCTTGTTTGCTTAAACAGACTTCAAGCCAACAACCTTTGCCTGCACAGAGTCATTTGAAGTAAATAAAATCAAATTCGAAAAACCATTTAGAACAGAGGTGCCCAACCTTTAAGGCTTGAGGACCTCAGGTCCTAGAATTCCCCACCCAGCTGGTTGAAAATCACATTGTAATTGCATAAGAATCTGAAACATATAACCATGTTTTGGATATGTTCTCATAGTTCTGTTAATTTTATTTTGTAAATCTTTCAGATAAGCCATTTAAAAAATGTCAAATACTACACACAGTTTAGTACATCTAAATCTGCGGCTAATTTTGTACATCTCCAAATTCAGAAAGACATACATATCAAACATTTGTTCTAGCTTCCCTCAATCTATTTTTTTTTTAAAAAAGTGGCCATAAACCTCCCAACATAAATCAATAGTGTCCCAGGGTGTCTCCATCCTTCCCGAGTCTGTTATCAGAGATTAAGGCAGGCTGGATCTTCAAGAAAGGCAACTCTGAAAGGTAACCCTGGAATCAATGTCTCCTCAAACCAACATTATGTTAAAGTCATTTTAATATTAACCAGCCATAATAGGATTTTAATTACTAGGTCATTTTACCTACTGGATTAAAAAAAGATGCAGCTATCACAAGATTAAGCCAAACTGCCTCCTGAGTCTTACAAGTAGAATATGTTTAGCATTGTATGGAACAAGTAAGCTTGTTGGAGCAGTTGCTTTAAACTTCTTAAAACTTTCCAAGACACTTTGCTGAAGAAGCTCTTTCAAATTGCTGCGGAATCTCTTTCACAGAGTCAGTTCATAAAAGTACTGTAAGATACAATGGTTGCCAAATTTCAAGGAACCATTATTCTGAATTCATTACTGACATGCAAGTTTCTAAATAGCATCAGGATTTCCAAGACTCCTAGAACTCTATGTCCTAGAAAATCTATGTCTTACACGACAGTAGATGGTACTATAAGCATTTAACAGTTGAGTGAGCTGATTGATTCTGGGAGTGTCCTAAGTTTGTAAAATATTTACCACAAGTGGTGGTTGGAAGGGATGAACTGGTTAGACATTATTTTCACATTCTCTATATAGGTAGTCCTTGACTTACCACTGTTCATCTAAAGAGGACCAAAACTATGATAGTCTTGAAAAAGTGACTTCCAATTCGTCCTCAAAATTACAAATTGCAACCAGCTAGCATTTACAACAGTGGCAGCATCTTGTGATCATGTGATTGCAATTTGTGACCTCCCAGCAGGCATCTGACAAGCAAAATCAATTGGGAAAGCTGATTCACTTAATGATTGTGTGACACATTTAATGACCACATAGCTTAAGGAGAACAGCAATTAGTTTAATGACTGGGGTAAAATGGTTGTAAAAATGGATCAATTTTAAACACATAATGACTTGTTTGAGCTGCGTCACTTAGCAACTGAAATGCTGGTCGCAATTGTGTTTGTAAGCTGAGGACTACCTGCACTTTGTTTTAAAAAGGTATAGACTATATCTTTAAAAATGAGTATCATAGAGAATCCTATTGCTGAAGGAAGATTGGGAGAAGATTCCACAATGCAGGCACCAGAGGTCCCTAGACAACAGAAACTGTAACAGACCCACTCTGCTGGAACTAGGGAGACTTAAGACTGTTGTCCCATTTGCCTCAGAAAAATCTACTTTCAAAATAAGAAGCTACAGGAACCACGCAGCGACCAACTAAGAATAGTTGGTCTCTGCGTGGTTCCTGTAGCTTCTTACACAGAGGTGTAAGGGCTAGGCGAAACTATAAAGCAATTAACCAAAAAACCTTTACCTATCCTTTCTTAATGACATCCCATTTATCATTCATTTATTTAAATTTATATGCCATTCATCTCCCCAGTTAGGTGACTCTCTACAGATCATAAATAGATAAACAGAAAAATAATTAAGATATTAAAACTGTGCAAATTAAAAATTATACCAAAACCAAACAAAACCCAACAACCACCCCAGGATCAAGAGACAGATAGCAATGAAAGGAGGTTTTCTTATCCTGTCAACCCCATCAGCAGTGAGTGCCCTCCCTGCTCCCACTCAGAGCACCAAACCAACCAACAGAACTAAATGGTAATATTCTTTGAGAAGACCAAAAGGGTGGCGGCATACTCTACTCTATGGCCACAGTGGAGAAAGATCTTCTCCTTGGCTCCACCCACTGAAATTACTTCGCAGATGGAGTCCATAACTGGCCTCTTCCACTAGCCTAGTCCCATTGGGGTGAGATAGCTCCTCAGATATCCCAGACCCCTGCTTTCCTCTTCCTTGTTGCAAGTAACGTTCTATCTTGACTAATTCAGTAAATATTATTCTTAACAGCAGTTCTCTTCCCAGAAAAGTAAAACTAACCCCTTATATTTGGTTTATCACCAAAACCTGATAAGGGGTTTTATACCCAGATATGTTATGAAAGGTTAATATTGCATTGCTATAGAAGCTTAATACAATTCTTAGTGTAATGACAAAATTAAAATATAACAATTTTTTTTGAATTACTTTCTTTTCTTAAATAAAATGCTTACATTAACCTTTTAGTATGATTCAAGACGGTATGCAATCTCAGTTTGAATGATTATAGTTTCCAAAGTCCAACTTTTCGTTCTACAGTACAAACTCTCCACAATCCCATGAAAAACATATTGCACCATTCAAGAGCATAAACTGATACAGATCTGCATCTATTTCACACATTTGGTTTTGACAGTTACAGTAATACTGAGACAAATCACCAGGTCCAAATCAGGAAACTGTTACAGGTAGATACTATATTTCTGAGAGGAACAGCTCCATCAGTAAGTGAACTGAATTTGATTCCATGCAGTTATTGTTATTTTTCTGCACTCAGATTCTGAAGTTATTGAATATTAATATCTGAAAAACCACTTTCCCTAAACTTCAGATAATTGAAAAACAAGAAATGGTACAGATGCACAGAGGGCACCAAGATATGAATTCACTTTAGCTTGAATGTCTTTGCTGGAAGCAATAGCTTAAAAATTCTGTATCATGGAACAGATTTGATGTAAGTATGCAAAATTTATGTTTTACAATTAAAAACGTGCTTTAAGTGTTTTTTAAATAACAAAATTTTAATTACAATAATTTTTCATCTGTTCATTATTAAAGAAGTAAAACCAAATCAGGAAGACTACTAAGATGATAAAAAGAATGAAAGCCAAGTTGTATCAGAAACAGTTATAGAAAGGATGGTCAGTTAGCCTGTAGAAGAAATTATTGATAGAAGGTATCATAGCAGTTATTAGATAACTCCAAAAGTTTGCCATTGGGTGAAGCAGTTAGGCTTGCTTTCTATTGCTTTTGTAGGCATAAATGGAACCAGTGAAATGGTAAAAAAGCAGATCCAGTTTAGCCATATTTTTCTTGGATGTTAACACTGATAACATTTGTTACATTCCAACTCTTTGACACACTGCTATTATTCTGGAACAAATCTCCAGAATACTTTTTCCAGAATTCTTGCTTCAGTTTCAATCCAAGTAATTTCATTCCTTTACCATGTGTATGCATAAGCAAACATATGCTTGATTAAAAACAAAGACATCTTTTCAAAAGTAGATACTCATCAAATAATCATCATTCTCATTCATCTTTGGATTTCCAAATGGCTTTCCAATTGTGCTCTCTAATTCTGTCCCACCCATCCATTCATGTGGCCAAGCAAAATATTTCCCCCCAGATTGCACTTAATTGGGATGTTTTGCAAAAGTGTCTCTGCTTTTTCCAGGTAACATTTGCCTGGTATGCTCCAATAAGCATAACATGAGTCGGAACCATGAGCACAGAAAGGGAGGTGTCAAAATCTGCAAAATAGTTGATGGACAACCTGTGATTCAAGTTCAGTCTTCTGGGTACATATTTACAACTTTAATGTACCCCCCAAAAGGGGAAGCCTTAGATTTATTTGGAACATTAATGGCTGCCTATCTCACATCTATGACTTTGACAGGAGTCTAGATCATGATGCTGTTCCCACCAACGTCATCCCACCTCACTATGTGGAAATTGCTGAATGGAGCATTCTTTATCTGACACTTCCAAAATTATTAGACAAAACTAATGTTTCCCAACTTTGGCAATTTGAAGACATATAGACTACAACTCACAGAATGTTGGTTTAGGGAATACTTTCAAATTACTGAAGTTCAGAAATAAAAATATAGACATATAATACCTCATTTGTGAACAGGTTCATTGTTGGAAAAGTTTCAATTAGTCTGAATATTATTTCACATTTTGATTAGTGTAAACAGAATGCTAAAACTAGATTTTAATCAACTTCAGTCATCAACTTGACTGAATTGGTATGTACAAGTATAAGCTACCAAAATAAAATAAATCAGGGGAGGTATTATAAATTAATCTTAATTGCCCCTACTGCTTTTCAAAAAATGTAATCAAGGCATTGATTACAAAAACAAATTCTAGACTTAGATATTTACCATATTGTCTGTCTTTTTCAGCAGGCATACAAAATACCTTTAGCTGACATTTTAAAAAAATTAAGTAGCTTACTTATAATTGTAATCATAATCAAGTCCATTGTGAATCAACTACTGGCAACATGAAACTCTCAGGTAGTTTGTGCAATTTCATTTTATGCTTCTGGAATGCAGTCTGGTCCTGGCTGGCCTTTTCAGTTGATTAACAAAATGATCCAATTCATACCTTCCTCTACTCACATCTCAGTCACCCCTGAAAATGAACAAGACTCATTCTCAACTGCCTAGGTAATTTTGAGAATAACTGCCCCACAAATGGCTCTTCACCTGTCTCTGTAAAGGTAGTCTTCGACTTACATTTCATTTAGTGATTGTTCAAAGTTATAGTGGCATTGAAAAAGTGACATGACTATTTTTCACTCTTACAACCATTGTAGCATCCACATTCCATATAGTCACCTGATCAAAATTTGGATGCTTTGCACCTGGCTCATATTTATGATATTGCAGTGTTCTGAAGTCATATGATCATCTTTTGTGACCTTCTGGCAAGCAAAGGCAACAGGGAGGCCAGATTGACTTAACAACCATGTTACTAATTTAACAGCTGCAGAGATTCACTTAGCAACTCTGGCAAGATGTAAAATGGAGCAAAATTAACTCAACAATTGTCTTGCTTAGCAACAGAAATTTTGGGCTCAATTGTGGTCGTAAGTTGAGAACTACCTCTACTCTATCCCCCAATGGACAGGGCACAGTGATTAGAATGCAGCAGGCTAACTCTGCCCACAGCCAAGAGTTCGATCCTGACTGGCTCAAGGTTGACTCACACTTTCATCCTTCCAAAGTTGGTAAAATAAGGATCCAGATTGTTGGGGGCAATATACTGTAAAACAACACGAATATATAAGTCTATATAAGTCTATAAGTCTAAATGCTATTGCTATCACCTGAAGCTCTTTGTTCTTATTTCTTTTTGCTCCTGTGGACAGCCAAAATTTTTGATTGATTCTCTGCATCAAATAAGGCAGATACATAAGATTCCATTTAAAGATGAGGTCTACTGGCATAGAATAATTTATCACTTTATCCAGGGTTAAGTAGAAGAGTCTTCCAATGCATCAAATAAGGCAGATACATAAGATTCCATTTAAAGATGAGGTCTACTGGCATAGAATAGTTTATCACTTTATCCAGGGTTACGTAGAAGAGTCTTCCAATGCAAAATTTTATTTACTTTTATCTTGTATCTTGATTCTTTCTTCATTATTCTATTTATATTTTCTTCAATACATTTTATTGTTTGATTGAGATAGATTTTGTTACAGTCTTGGGAATGTTTCTTCTTCTATGGCTAAACTGTTTATCTAGATCTAATTTAATCTGAATGGAGTTATTTCTTCTGTTAGACTGCCAACTATTCTGCTTCCGAATTTCCTAACACTCAAAAGTTTTGCATTTCATGATATTACATCTGAACAAAAGTTTAATGTGAAACTTTTGAACTCTGGCAATGAAAAGTCTGAGTGGGTTCTGGATTGCCACTGAATGAACCTAAAGCAAAGTGGGAGGTAGACCACAGCTCCCAGTTCTCTCCTCACATTTCTTGGTCCTGGTTACATCAACAACCAAACAAAAATTGAATAGAGACACGTCTCCAACAGATATCTATTACTTTATATCATATTAAGGGTGGTCAAAGTATGAGGGAAATCTAGTGAAAATTCCCCTAAAATTATCTGGGTCATGCAACCCAGAATGGCTGACTTTTGAAGGAGCAAAGGTGCTTTTGCATCCTTCCAACTGAATTCACCTGCATTCAGAAAGAGTTGTTAAACAAATCAGGATATGTTTATAAATAGTTTGTTTGGAGATAAAATTTGAATTAGGTTCTCTAGCTTGATTTTTCCTAACAAGCCAACATTAACCTGGGCTTTGTCTTTCTCTTAACATTCTAGCATTTGGGGGAATTAAAATTATTTTTGGATGTAAATAGTAAAGGACAAAGGGAAGGAAAAAGTATAACCAACAGTATAGATGGAGATGAGGCAGCATGTATTGCTTAGAACAAGAATATCTTCTTATCGTGAAAGGTTCAGGAGTCCAAAGTTTCATATTTGGACAGGAATGAAAAACATATCTACCATCTTATGCATATGATTCTTCCATTGTTATTGCTTCAGAACAATTACTTTGTTCAATCACAATTTTCCCTTTACTTCTTTCCAGCATTCAAAGATTTTCCAGAAAGACTGCAAAGGAGGGAAGGCAGGAAGGAAAGGGAGAGAGAGAAAGAGAAAGGGAGAGAAGGAAGAAATACAAAATTTAGCTGTTGCTAGAAATAGCTAAGTAGTAATGGTTTTATTTACATATATATGTCTTTTGAATGACAATCTCATGTTAAAATTAAAATCTAAATATAACAACAATAATAAAATATAATAAAACAAAAATAATGTTAACTTAAAGTTAGATAACTTACATTACGTCAATAAACGTTTTTATAGTGTGGAATAGATAGAAAAGGTATGAGTTAGCTGAACTCTGCTACTGAGCTACTAAATAAGTGTATATTCTTCTTGATAGCCCACTGCCGTCATATCAGATAGCAAACAGGACACCCTTCATTGAAAATTCTGCTTTTGAGGACCTGTAAATCATAACAAGCACATTCAAGAACCACTGATAGTCAAGGCATGTAAAAGTTTAACACTATTTTGCTAATTTCTTATTCTGTTCTTGCTATTAGTAGTAATAGTGATGGTAATAGAGTAGTCTCCAACTGTTCTGTTCTCCACAACTGGCGGAGTGGGGAGAGGAAGGTTTCATGCAAGCAGTAGGCTCAGGCATGAGTGTGTGCAGCCTCATTTGTACAAGTTGCGGGTTAACATAGCCACTGCTTGCACGAATGGAGCTGCACACATGAATGTGCTTGCCCACTGCTTGCCTGGGGCTTGGTGGCCTATGGCAGTAATACACATACATATACAGGATATAAAACTAACTCAAACTTTTAACTGAACTGGAAAGAATAGCAAATACAAAAAACAAGACCTCATTAGTAATCTTCTATCTGCAGATCTCAAGCAATTGTCAAAGGTAATCCTACATTAGAATAAAGTGGTAAAAGCATGAGGCTGGGGAATCCCTGAATAGATATAACTTGCCTTAGTGGTAAAAGATACTCCATCTGAAAGCTGATGGACAGAACTGGTGACAATTGATTAGATTTGCTACATCCAAGATAAAGTAGAGATGAATAACTTTATCTTTATAATACTTTGTGAACATTTCTGATATTTGAGGGTTTTGTTGATAAGATAAGCTCTTAAACCTGTGGGATAGTCAATGGGATGGAAATATGCTGGAAACTGAAAATGGGCGTTGGTTCTTACCTGATACGCCTCTTCTCGTGGAACTGCGTAGAGCATCCAGAGAGTGGGAGGTGCTCCAGTCTTCACTTCTCACAGGCTGAGCTGAAATTGAGGAACGCCCTCCTCTTCCACATGACTCCTCCATTTGTTCCCCCCAGTTTTATCGAAGACAAGAGGACAAAAACAACCCTCTACTCTTAAGTATTAAACAACATGAACTACAACATTAGAAATCATTGGCCGAAACAAGTTTTCCCCCTTTACAGACGGACCAACAGGGTGAGGCTGGATGCTCTACACAGTTCCACGAGAAGAGGCGTATCAGGTAAGAACCAACGTCCATTCTCCGTAGAACTGCTGCGAGCATCCAGAGAGTGGGACATACCAAAGCAAGTGTGTCCTACGGGTGGGAGTCCGTCTGGATTGGAACTTCCCCAGGATCTCTCACCACTTGCTGAAAAACTCGCCTGCCAAAAGATGCTTCAGCTGAGGCGTAAACATCAATCTTATAATGTCTTATAAAGGGAGATGGGGAAGTCCAGGTGGCCGCCCGGCAAATATCAAGAATAGACGCCTGAGTAGCCCAGGCTGCCGAGGTAGCTGCACTTCTGGTGGAGTGAGCGGTAACCCCACTGGGAACTGGAATAGCTTGAACTAAATAGGCCTTGGATATGATAGCTCTAATCCATGTGCCTACCGTGGACGGAGAAACCTTACAGCCTAGTGTCTTTGGCTGAAATGATAAAAATAGAGACTCTGCCTTCCTGATGGACTGCGTACGAGAAATGTAAATACGCAAAGCCCTTCGAACATCAAGGATGTGCCACTGCCTCTCTTGCTCGCGCAGAGGCTTCGGACAAAAATTAGGCAGGACCAACTCCTGCGCCCTGTGGAACGGTGAATTAATCTTCTGCATAAATGCTGGGTCTGGTCTCAGAACCACCCAATCTGAATGAAAAATGCACAGATCTTTTCTCACGGATGGAGCTGCAATTTCAGATAACCTTCTAGCCGAAGTAATAGCCACCAGAAAAACTGTTTTAAATGTAAGAAATTGAAGTGATGCCTCCCTGAGAGGCTCAAAAGGAGATCTAGTCAAGGCCAGGAGAACTTTATTAAGGTCCCATGTCGGGTACCTGTGCACTACTGACGGGCGCAAATTAGAAGCCCCTTTAAGAAAAGCCTTGATTCGAGGATGGTGGGAAAGGGGACTGAAAGGACCACCAGCAACCACCATTGAGAGAGCCGCTACCTGCCTCCTTAAGGTGTTAGGTGATAAACCTCCATCTAGGCCATCTTGTAAAAAGGCCAGGATCTGTGCAACTGAAGGAGAGCGTGGGTCGATGAATGATTTGTGGCACCAGTTACAGAAACTTTTCCAGGTAGCCTCATAAATGCGAGTAGTAGAAGGCCTTCTAGCCGCCAAAATGGTGTTAATGACCTGGGCTGATAAGCCTTCCTCAATCATCCTTTCCTGCTCAACCTCCAAACGGCCAACTGTAGCCACTGTGGCTCTGGATGGAGCAGCGGGCCTTGCGACAGCAAAATCTGATCCAACGGAAACCTCCATGGCGGAGATACTGACAGATTGCGGAGGTCCGCAAACCACGGCCTCCTGGGCCAATAAGGTGCCACCATGAGGATCTCTGCTTTCTCGGTTATCAATTTTCGAATCACCCTGGGGATTAATGGAAGTGGAGGGAAGGTGTACAGTAGCCCGGGAGGCCACGGGCAACGCAAGGCATCGTGATTCTCTGCTCCGCTGGAGGGATAACAGGAGAAGAACCTCGGTGTTTGCGCGTTGAGCGGAGACGCAAAAAGGTCTACTAGGGGCTGACCGAACCTGGCTGCTGCTTCTCTGAACAGATGTGGGTGCAGGCGCCACTCTGCCTGATCCAGTGTTGCCCTGCTGAGCCAGTCCGCTTGGACGTTGGAGGCCCTGGAGATGTGCTCCGCTCTGATGGATAAGAGGTGCACTTCTGCCCATCGACACAGCCGCTCGGCCTCTCTCATGAGAAGGAGGGAATGGGTGCCCCCTTGCCGATTGATGTGGGCCTTGGTTGTAGTATTGTCCGTTAGGACCAGGACATGGCGCCCCCTTACCCGATGAAGGAATGTTTGCAGAGCCAGGTACACTGCACGAAGCTCCAACCAGTTGATGCTCCGACTTCACTCCACATGAGTCCAAACTCCCTGTGCTGAGAGAGATTGTAGATGGGGCCCCCATCCGGAAAGACTTGCATCTGTCGTGAGAACAACCCTTTGAGGTTCCTGGAATAACTGACCTCTGTTGACAGATGGTCACGTCCACCACAGGAGGGAGGCGAGAACTTTCGGCGGGACCTTCACTATAAACCTTGACGTGCTCCTTCCTGAACGCTGATACGGCAGGAGGAACCATTGCAAAGATCTGGAATGCAAGTGAGCCCATGGAATAATGGAAATACAGGAAACTAGCTTCCCTAGCAGTTTGGATAAATTGAGCAAGGATGCTTTCCCGGTCCGCCGGATATCCCTGATAGTGGTGCGGATACTAATAAGTCTCTCCTGAGAGAGAAAGACCCTTCCTTCAACAGAGTCAATCACAGCCCCTAGATGGGATATACTAGTGGAGGGGGTAAGCTGACTCTTCTCCCAGTTGACTAAGAACTCGTGGGACTGAAGTACCGAGAGGTAGCGCTAGTATCGCTCTCGGCTTGATGTCGGGAAGGGGATACAACCAGGATATCGTCAAGGTAATAGTGGATCCGGATGGGAATTTGTCTAAGGTGAGCTGCAATAGGCGCCAACACCTTAGTGAAAGATCTCGGAGCTGAGGCTAGACCAAAGGGGAGGGCTACATACTGGAAATGCTGATTATTATAACAAAATCTGAGATATTTAGAATACGAGGAATGAATGGGAATATGGAGATAAGCCTCGGAAAGGTCAATTGACGTAAGCCAGTCTCCTTCTCTGATGCCCTGTAAAATCGACTGCAGAGTCTGCATTTTGAATTTATGGCGTACAATAAAACGATTTAGCCTCTTAAGATCTAAAATGGGACTCCATCCCCCGGAATGTTTAGGCACCAAGAATAAAAGTGAATAGAAACCCCTTCCCTGTTGGGAGGGGGGTACAGGTTGAATAGCCCTAATATCAGAGAGATGTTTGATGGCAGAAGTCATAAGAGCCCGTTTAGTAGGATTTCTAGAAATGGGTGAAACCCTGAAATGTTCGGGGGGAGGAGAGAGAAACTGCAGGGTCAAGCCAAAGCGCACTGAATTTGTAACCCAAGTATCAGAGGTGGATTCCTCCCACTTGTCGGCAAAATGTCTGAGGCGGCCGCCTATGGTAAGAAAACCTGCAACGCTACCTGGGCCGGCGGGCCGCTCTACTCCCGGAACCCCTGAAGGGCCTTCTGTAGCTGCCCCCTCTCTTGCCTCTGTCCCCCGAGTCGCCCCGGTCCTGGTAGGAAGGCCGGAATGAGGGGGAGCCCTGAAATCTAGGAGAGAATGAAGACTGGAAGGAGGGACGAAAGGAGCCCCTCCGAAAGGACTGGGAACTCTTGGCTTCCTGCCTAGGAAAAAGTGAAGGCAGAAACTTTTTCTTATTTCGGGTTTCCAGGAGCAATGGCTCCAGAGCGGGCCCAAATAATTTTACTATGGGGACTGAAGCCAACTTAGACTTATTTTTATCAGCCTGCCAGTGTCAAAGCCAAAGCAATCGTCTGGCAGAAACATGGGAAGAAATAGCTCGGGATGAGAACTTAACTGAATGAAAGGTAACGTCGGCTGCAAATTCCGCCGCTGCCGTGATCTTTGCAATATCTTGATGGGCTCTGGTATCAGCTGGGGAAATGTGTTGCTTCAGCTGTCTGAGCCATCTGATGGAGGATCAGGTGAAAAAGGAAGCGGCCGTGGCCGACCTGATAGCCCATGCATCAGCGGTGTGAGCCCGCCGGAGCGCCATCTCCGCTCACTTATCCTCCGGCTTCAGTGCCTCTTGTGCATCGGTTGGAAGAGGATTGGAAGAGGAAGCAAGCCTTACAATCGGATCATCTACTTCCGGGGTGTCTAACATAGCTGAGAAATCCGAATCCAGGGTAAACAACCTCTTGTCCTGACTACAAGGGGCTGGAGAAGGACCCACCGAGGCGAACTGCTTTGCAACCAGATCTGAGAAGATTGGGGGGGCCGGAATAATGTCTGCTGCCACTGTCGGCTGTCTGAACATAAGGTCATCAGGACCTTCTGGACTCGATGGAGGGGGTTCAGAAGGAGGCTGAGAGGCCAGACCTGGAATGTTCTTTGCCTTAAATAGCAAGGACTTAAATAAATGGGGTTTAAAAAGACCCACCACAGCAGGTTGTTCAGGAGAAAGACCCTCATCTTCCGACATTTCTCCCTCCATTAGGTCCCCCTCCAGAAAGGGTTCCGAATACTGTAAGGAACCTCTATCAGAACCTTCGTACTCTCCGAACGGTTCAAGGCCCACTCCCTCTTCTTCTTGGGTATCCTCCCCCTCTGGGAATGGAACATCCATGTGAGGAGGTACCTGACCATGCTGTGACGCTGGTGCAGAAGGAGATCTCCCGGATAAAGACTCAGCCTCGGGAGTCCTCCCTCGGGAATCCGGTCTAGCGAGCTGCTGCATTCCTTCAGCTATGCCTTGAAGGATGGCAGACTGCATCCATTCCCTGATGTTCTCAGGTACAATGATTGGAGCAGGATCCTCAGAGCGTAGGCCTGCAGTGGTCGGCATAAAGGTCGCCTCTGGTACATGAGAGGGCTGGCGGCCTTGGGTGGAAGTACCACCCATAGAGGAAGAGGGTTGGCTAGGCGGGGAGGGGTAGAAGGAAAGGCAGATGTTATAGAGTGATAACATATAGAGTGATTTTTATGCAATAAAAAACAGAAAATATTCTAGCAAGCTAAATTAAAAAACCTGAATATATACACTGGCATTTAACTACAAAAAAAGGGGTCAGGTTCAAGTAAGGAAAACCAAATAGACCCAAGAAGGTACAGCAAAAAAAAATAACTTAATTCCAAATAGACCAAATGAACGCTGAGGCCAAGCAATTTGCAAAAGGCAAGACAAAAAAAAAGGGGCCTCTGTAGGCAGCCCCCCAACAACATGGAGAGTACGTGCCTGCACTTCTGAACTAGCTGCGGGCCAAGGAAGAAAGCCAACAATATTAAATCTAAGAGAGACAACAGGGCACGGGGCCACAGTGCTCTCTCAGTAAAATCAAAGGCTCCACGCGGCCTGATGGTCCCGCTAAAGGGCCTACAAAGGCCTCACAGCTCACACTTAAATCCAAAAAAAATATAAGGCCTTACTTGATCAGTAAAACAAAAATGGCGCCGGCCACGAGGTGCGCCCAAAATGGCCGCCTGGCTCAGAGCGCACAACTCAGAAGCGTACCAGCCCACCACAACTTCAAGCAGGAGAAGAAAGGAGCTGGGAGAGGAAGCGCTGCCTCCTCTGAGGCATTCTAGGGGGGAAGACGCAATTGCGCTTTTTAAAAGTACAGCGCAGAGCCAAGCGGCTGAGCCCAGCGCGCTTGGAACGGCAGAGGATAGAAGAGGAGCGGTGGGGTGGGGGCGAAAAACTCCAAACCCCTTACTTCCCTCCTGGGAGCAGAATCGCTCCAAAAACTAAATTTGGGACCGCTCTATTCTTGCAGGGAGAGGAAAGGAAAAATCAAATCTGAATCAATTATTAACGACACCTGAAACGGCCAAGGAACGAAGAAAGCTGCCTGTCTTCTCGAAGGCTGAGCTAAAACTGGGGGGAACGCATGGAGGAGTCACGTGGAGGAGGAGGGCGTTCCTCAATTTCAGCTCAGCCTGTGAGAAGTGAAGACTGGAGCACCTCCCACTCTCTGGATGCTCGCAGCAGTTCTACGGAGAATATGCTCACCTTACTGACTATGAATAGGCTCAATTATGAATTGTTACTTTGGTTAGATATTCCTATCATTTGTGCTCTTCAATATTACTACATGTTTCATTCCTTATGACTCATTAAAACAGGAGATTGACTGGGCTCTGCATAGACAGCAGAACTAGCATAGTAAATACTCTGCCTTAACTTTACATTATCCTTTATAAATTGCTTTTATTAAACTTGTGTAGTCCTTGCATCATATTTGGACACATCATTATGTGGAAATAAATAATTAGGAAAAGTTGAAGGAAAAAGAGGAAGAGAATGACCACTGACAAGGTGACAGATTCAGTTATATCAGCAGTGAATATACCACAAAAGGGTTAAAAGGCCAATTTGTGAAGGTAAATTATTCTGGAAATTATCTAGGTAGTCAATATTATATTGACTTGACAGTACTCATTCAGTGATCCATCTTTTGCTGGGTAGCACAACTGTCCCCTGTACTTGCCATCCAATCCCACTCAAAGGTGTTCTTGTTCTGTGGTTACAAATACTGAGAAGCACATTGAGATTTGAATTAAAAGAATTACAACTGCATTTTTACAAGTTTTACAAACTTTTCTTTTGTCCAAGAAAGCAGAGTCTAACATACAATACATGCATTTTTTTAATCCCTTAAATTTACTAAAGGAAAGTCAGTTAGCAGTCTTCAGGTCTAAATGTCCTGTCTTTAAGTCCAGCACTTTATTGACTATAACATCACTGCAGAAACCGTAAAGTATACTGCAGATTTTAAAATATAATTAACAAAATACACATTTTGGAATATCTCAGACCCTTAGAGCCTCAGTTCAGGTAGTTTCATTTGGTGACTGCCTCTGATAGTGACTATTCCAGTTATGACACTGATTAAAAAGTAACTTTGTCCCAGATAGCCATGTTTATAATCTTTGCAGGTCTCTAAAGCAAAGAAAAGCTGAAGCAAAATGGTAAAATTGTGATGGTTCATGTAGTGATGGCATCACTAACAACCAATTTGCTGGTCCCCATCGTAATCACTAAATGAGGAGTGCTTGTACTGATAAACTCTTATACCAGCGGATGCTAAGTGTGTATTTGAGCAACACTGAAACGTTCTTCAGCATTTATATCATATCAGCTTATTTTGCTATTAAGAGGCAAAACTTAGCATCTGATCATGATTATCCATGGATGAAACAAGATGATATAGTCATGCAAAGGCCATAACTTATGTAACTGTAGTAGCCATCCTGATGCAACTACATAAGGGCAGCATTTGTATACATATATTATTGTACACTTATCACTTTGGTATCATCATACAGTATTTCACTGCAGAAACTGCTGTGTCCAGTGCATACTAGTCCATCGCCAACTCACTAAATATCTGTGTTTCTGATGGCTTGTTCTTGTTTTTGCTAATCTATTTGAGATTATAAAGCAGGTACCGAATGTGGATTTCAGTTGTCTGTTTTGCTCTCAAGCTACAATTTGTGAAGCTCTAATCAAGTGACCTCTGTCTTGAGATGTCAAGGGTATGGCTATGGGTGGGTTTTGTGGGCTTTATCCTTGTAAGCTGCCTGGAATCATTGAGAGTGAGTTGAACAGTCATATATAAATATATTTTTTCTTAAAAATAAAATAAATAAAAACATTCTGCAAAGGGTTATATACAGACATAGTTTTTATATGCATGCACAGAGTGATCAAGGACCTCCTTGACAACATTTCAGAGGCAATTTCTAGATGGTAAAGAGAACTAATCCCAGGTAATACGATTTTCCCAATGTAGATTAATTCTAACATGGGCTGATTTACAAGTAAGTTTTCTTATAGTTTGAAATATCCATTATTGGTTTTTCTTTTAAGGGAATACTCATACCTCATTTGAATAGGATGTGACATGTTTATTTATTTAAGAAAATGTATATGGTTGCCTAGCTGGCTCTTAGTGATTCCAGGCTGCTTATAAAGATAAAAACCCCATATAAAAAAAATAGCAATAACTCACCTACGCCCCAGTGTAGGATCCAGTGGTAGGATTCAAATATTGTTACCACTGGTTCAGTGGGTGTGGCTTGGTGGGAGTGCTTTGTGTGTGTGCACAACCTTTGCGGGCGGGCGCCAAACCCACCCAGGCATTCTAACTCACCTCCTGCAAGCCTGCACTCTCCTGGTCACTTCAGCAACTGCCGCGTGGCACTCTTCTCAGAAGATAAAGATGAGTATGGGAGCCTGGGAGGGCAGGTGGGCCGAACAGCAAAGTGGCGGAGAGAACCAGTTCCATCTCCACTGCTCATCGCCTCTACCGGCTTTGTAGAACCGGGCTGAACTGGTAGAATACCACTACTGTCTCAATCAATCAAATAAGTCACTTGATAGGCTCCTACTCTTTAGTCCCCAGGCCTGTTGGCAAAACTAGGTTCTCAGGGTTTTGTGCAGAATGCCATTAATGTGTCAATGTTTTTGGTGCTCTCTGAGCTGGGACTGTTTTCTTGCAGTGCACCTAGTTTGAGTAATGAAGTGTCTGAAAAAACACAAGAAAAGAAAGCAGCCCCAGCTCAGAGAACACCAAGGACCCCTCATTGCAATTCTGAGCTACAAATATTTTGCTTTATGGGTCAATGTTCCTCCACCAAAGGTATTAAAAACCCAGTCCCAACTAGCAATTTAATCAATTATCAAGAGATTGGCACTGTCAGATTATACAATACTAAAATCTGTAGTTTGTACTTAAAATCTGAAGGTAGTTTACGTGGGTAGGGTTAGCAAGTTCGTGTTTGAGACCCTGAATGACGAGGTGAGCTCCCGCCATTTGCTTCTCCCAATCTAGTAGTTTGAAAGAGTGTAATCACAAGTAGATAGATAGGTACCATTTCAGTGGGCACATTAACATATATGGGGCATAAAAGGAGCCCCAACTGGGCGTCCCCTGAGAAATGATGATGTTACCAGCTAATCTTTTCAACCCGGAAGCACTTTGGTACTTCCGATACGAATGCAAGCAACTTTTAGTTAAAATTTTTAGTTAAAACTTTAAAAATTGCTTTTAGGTATATGCATCTATATATATATATATATATATATATATATATATATATATATATATATATATATATATATATATATATATATATACACACATACATATTACTGAAAATGCAAATATATACTAAAATGCATCTATCTTTCTATCTATCTATCTATCTATCTATCTATCTATCTATCTATCTATGTCATTCAGCTTTGTTCGGGTCTTTTCCCGTGTAAGATTATCTTGGCTATGTTTCGGCGAGGTCCCACTCGCCATCCTCAGGCTGGTGCTTTCAGCTTCATGGCTGGCAACATTGTGTTTCCTGTATTGGAGGCTTTTACTGCGGCTTGGCTCCAAGTATAGAAGAGATGACTCTACCAGACTGTCAATTATCTGGAAGCTTGCACTCTCAAACAAAAAAATCTCCACACCACAAGCCAGCCAAACACCTGGGCACAAACAGACCCCCCCAGCTCAAACACATCCCAACCAGGTACCCAGATGAAACCTAGCTTTCTAATAAATGATAGCCATCCGTTTACCGAAGCCAAGCCGCACTAAAAGCCTCCAATACAGGAAACACAATGTTGCCAGCCAATCAAGACAAAAAAAGTTACAAAACAGACAGAAGATATTAGAAACATCAATCAAGCAGAACACAGCAAACTCCAAGACCAATAAACACAGGCCAAGACTCCCAACCAATCAGGATGAAGAAAAAAACATTCTGGCACAACGTAGGCTAGCCCCAAATTTAAAACAGAAATGGCTGTGAAAGGCTGACTCACAGACAAACACAATACAGAAGCCTGATGATGGCAGATGAGATTCTGCCGAAACGTTGCTACAACTTTAAAAGCACAACTATAATGATGTGGGAAAATACCCGAACAAAGCTGAATAACTAACATACATACATACATACATACATACATACATGGTATTCAGCTTTGTTCGACATGGGAAGCACTAATCATACTGGCACTGATTGAACAGGCCTTACCTTAAAGGAGTCTGAAGAATAGCACTGAAATATAATAGAGATCAGATTACTTGATTAAAACAAGTATCCCTCACTTGGCTTATTCAGAAAATTCTTCAAGAACAAAAAACTGAGGAAAGCAATTCAATTGCCCTTCTTGTTCTCTTGTTAGGATGCCACAAAACCCATGAGAATATCCAAACTAATGTTCAGGACAGTGGCCTTTTATCAGTTTTAGATTAAGCAATCTGTCTTTGAAAAATCTATATTGATTCTAATTTTAAATCAGAATGATAATATAACACTATCACTATCCATCCATCCATCCATCCATCTAATCACAGTAGTCTTGCTATATTCATACATGAATAACATCTAATGATAAAATACTGTATTAGTAATTACAATATATATTTTGTATTTAAATCAGAATTACTCATGTTTAAACTATTATAAATATCTCTTTATATTCCTCAGAGATCTTATTTAGACAGTCAGCCTAAGTATCACCATCTTTCTCTTCCTCCTCAATGTTTTGTTACATCAAGTGTTTCCATCTGCATGGCAAAAAACCCCTTAAATCAAACCCAATACCAGCCAGATTCCCTTATCCTTTCCTACTTATTCAGAATTACATCAGCTGATTAAAACTAAAAAGGAAATCAGATACAAGTGTGACAAACATACCATTATAAATGAAAACTAACTATAAATTTATCTGAAGAAAGTTCTCATAGAAGAGTTCTTAATGACAAAACATTAGAATCCATGTAATTTTTCAGTGTCATAACTTACATAGAAACTAAACACAGAAATTGATTCTTGGGGAAGAAGAATACACAAAAACAAAAATGCAATGAGCCAAGAAATATGGCTCAAATCCAAATTAAATCTTCTTCTGCATTGACAAATTTAGATCAATGAAACTTACTACTTACAATCATAATGGATTTATAATATACAGTACTCTGGATCCTAGCCCAAAGATAATTACCCAAAAAATAAGTAATTGATGAAGCAATCAAGTCATACGTGGTCTGAAATTGATTAAGATATTTGGCTTATTTTTCCTTCATAAAAACATATTAAGATACTACTCAATTGATACTACAAAGAGTATTAGGCCTTCATGGAAAATGGAACAAAATATGTCAAAATAATAAGGTATTTGAGCTTCAAGCTGCACATAAATTAAATGAATAGACATCTACAGCAGTATTTTGTTTAAAGAAATATAACCTTTTTAAAAGTATCCTTACAAATTTTTCTTCTGAATTTTAGTCTTTTCTTGAAAAGTATATATACTATTTTACAAAAACATTTTTATTGTTAATGGAGCAACCCATTTCTCTCCAAACCTAGAGATCCCCCCTTCTATTTTGCCTATTCTGAATCTAAGCAAATAAACAATAAGATCTACTCTTAGTCTCTTGCTATCATTCACATGTGGTATAATCATTCTCTGGCAATGTTATTGTTTTGCCATGGTGGCACATTCTAATGATAGGCCCACAGGCAGAGTACATAAAAGGACAGAACTGTTTATTTGCCAAATGTGATTTCTGATGCACTTTTGTATTTCCCCAAAACCAATCTGATCACTTGAGTTGCTTATTCTGTTCTTGTAAACTGAGCATCTCTGGTTGATGCTCAGAGCCCATGACTGCCTCAGATTACATATACACACACACAAATTGGCATTGGCCCAGAATAGCTCAACAGCGTTGTTCTCCAGTCTTGTACTTGAACAGAATAAAAACAGGAAGAGTCTGTGATTTGTGTCAGATACACAGGGTAGCAGTAGTATGATAATGAAGCCAGAGAAAGAGTGATTGAGTTTTCATGTATGAGTTGCAAATGTTATTTAAATTTAAAAGAAAGAAATAATTTTTAAATTGGCAGTGAAAGCAAAATAATTTTAGGCTGAGAACAGGCCTGGTTAATGTTTGTGTGTGTGGTGCTGGTATGTCTCTATTACTGTGATTGTTCTTAGTTAGGGCTCTGGTTTTGTTTATGTTTTTAACTTTTTACTAAGTATCAGGTTTTGTAAACTGCCCAAAATTTACTGATACGTGTGTGTGTGTGTGTGTGTGTGTGCACGTGTGCAATTAACTTAATGAAATAAGGAAAATAAATGAAATGCCAGCAGATGAAGGATTGATCTCAGATGTCCATGTAAACACACAACTACTAATTTCTCTTCTCTTGTCCCCAATTCCCTTCTTTGTAAGAATTTTCACATTCAAATATATATTTGTCAATGTTAACAAATATGCAGCTTCATATTTAAATGAATATAATGAGGAAAAAGAACCAATAAGTATTTCTAGTCATGTATATATGCCTAGTTAGTTGTGTTGTGATTGTTGCTGGCCACTATTAATTTCTGAGTGATTCATTAGGATTTTCCTCAATTAAAGGATCCAAAATTTTGGTCAAGAGCTCCACACCTAGCTGTGGATATAACAGACATCTCCCTCCTTGCTAAAACCTGTGAGATAAAAGACAAAGGTTCTGCATGCCTTAAGGGTCTGGAGCAGAGAAATGCATATTGGGGGGTTAGAGAATTCCTCTCTCCAATACACACATGTGCACACATGCACACACAACACACAATATTATACCAGAACATCCATAGTAATTAAGATGGTAAATACTTTTAAAATTTTGCAAGTGAACAATGAGTAAAAAGCTTGATATAGTTGGCTCCAGTTATGATGACCCCATCCTCCATTCCATCACTGTAAATCTGTAAAAATCATCTGATTGTTAATGAAGTCTATACTTTAATGGATGTAATGGAAGTTACTATTTGAGTGGAGTTCAGGTCTAATTAAGTATATGTAGGATTGCAACCTAAAATGTACATCATCTGAGGCAACTTATGCCTCAGCAACTGAAACTTATTTTCAGTTTAGAGAATTTCTTTCTTTCTTTCTGTGTACCTCTGTACATATAAGCAATGAAATCAAAAGATCAGAGCTTACAAGAATCAAATGGATAGAAATCTATGCCATAATAAAGTTGTTACAGTTCAAAACATTTTCATTTTTTTCTTAATAGATAAATGTGAATTACTCATCTGAGATGTTTTTATCAATAAGTAAAAAAAAAAAACTGAGGAAAGATTTGTGTCCATGACATTTATATCAGTTTTTTTAAAAGCATATTATACAGTTAAAGCTTTATATTACCTTTCTGGACATGGATTATGTCTGGGAAGTTGGCCAGATGTCCCTGATACAGAGCTAATAAATCCATCACTGGGTCCAGGTCTTGTCTGGGTTGGTCGGCAAATAGTTCACCAATAGCATCATAAGCTTCCCCAGTGAAGGCAATGGCCTGATTGAGGCCAACTGAAAAAGCCTGCTGGTCCATTTCAAAGGCTTGGCTGAGGCCCCTGAAGGAGTGTCCCACTTTCTGGTATTCCTTCTTGAACCCAGCAACCTGCTTGCGGGCAAACTCATTGACAGTCTGGTTCAACTGAATGGTGCTCTCATCCATCTTTTTGGTGAAGCTTTTGAAGCCATCTACTTTACTTTCTACCTCCTGCAAGTCCAGAGCAGCAGGGCCACCAGCAGGGACGCTAATGGTCAGGAAGAAGTTAGCACCCACCATCTCGTCCTTCTCAGCTCTGCGCTTGCCTTGCTTCCAGGCCTTCTCATCAGTGCTGGGACAGGTGAGGAAATGCTGGAAGGCATCACACTGGGCCAACACAGGATGGCTGCACATATGGTCCATCCACCAAGCTAAGCCTTTGCGGCGCTTGGAGATAAAGTCCTCTTCAAAACGCCCCGTGGCTTGTTTTTCTGGCAAGTGGGGTACAGAGATAACCGGGAACTTCTCCACAAGACGGCCATACAGCCAATCAAAGTGCTTGTAGCGCCGGTTCACCTGCTGTCCTGTGTGGCTTGGCACCAGCTTGTAGGCAATGTAGCTCTTCATGCCTTTGAACTTGGTCTGCTTGGTGGGGTCTTCGATGGAGCACTGGAAAGGGTAAGGGTTTTCCTGCCACTCGGGCCCATAGGAGCCCAGCACTATGCAGAGTTTGTCCCCGTCCTTCACGAAACCCGACGCCTCACCCAGCACAAAGGCTTCGCCTCCGGATTTCACGAAGGTGGAGAAGCGGTTCAAGTTGCGGCTGACGGTGGCCGAGCTCTTGGCGCCACCGGCCGGGTGATGCAAGGGGCCGCCAGACTGGCTGCTCCGGGAGCCCAGCGACAGATCGGACCGGGTGGAAAGGGAATACCTGCTGGCAGAGCCTCCTGCCCCGCCGACTCCTATCGCCGCATTCTCGTAATCCGGGTAGGAGCAGCTCAGGACGCCTGGCTCGTCCGCCACTGTAGAGCTGTCGTCCCAGTCATCGTCCCAGTCGTCGTCGCTGCCTTGGCTGGCTTGGTAAGAAGAGCCGCCGTAGGAGCGTGCCGTCGGAAAGGAAGAGAAGCCCGACGAGGCGGCCGGCGGAGGCAGTTGAAAGGGCTCAGCGGCCGGCGGAGGCAGTTGGTGATGCTGGGCGGTGGTGGCGACGGGCGGGGGGTTGAAGGCGGTCGCCGGCGCCGCCAGAGGCTCAAATCCACCGGACGGCACGTTCGCGTAGCGGGCCGGGCCGGGCGCGGGCGGTGGGAGCGCAGGCTCGGCCACCGGAGCTCGGATGACCTGCACGTAGGAGGCCGGGAAGAGGCCGCGGTCGCCGCGGCTGTTCACCCCCTCGAACCAGCCCTCGATCTCCTGGTCGCTGCACAGGCTCAGCACCTCGTGTTCCCGCAGCGAGATCTCGCCCGGGTTCTCCGATTTGAAGTCGTACAGCGCGCGGGCCCGCAGCAAAGCCATGGCCCCCCCGCCGCCGCTGCTCTGGTCGCAGCCCAGGCAGGGATGGAAGCCGAAGGGCCGCCTCACAGTGCCGCCAAACGGGCGCAGCTCGCGCCCCCCGCCGGCCACCCGGCCTCGTTGCCCGCCCCTCTCTCCCGGGGCGCCTCCTCCGCCTCAATCCGAGCCCCGCTCCCTCTCCGCTGTTCCTCCGGGAAGGGCAGCCCTCTCCTTCGGCGGTCGCGCTCTCCAACCGAGCGCCGGAGTGCCGCTTCGAGGCGCCCAGGGAAGGGGCCGGGCCGGGGGACTGTCCCACGTCGTCAGTTTCACTAATCCAGAGCCGAGAGAAAGGGCTGGGAAGCCGAGCCCAGAGATGCCGCCCCCATCGATGGGGCCGGAGCTGCGGCCCGATGCTTTGGGTTGGCTTCGCAATGCGCCGACTGCCCTCTGGCGTTCGGCGCGGGAGGGACGCCGCCTCGGAACGAGGGAGAAGCCCGCAGCCGCTGAAACGGGTTCAGGGGCTGGAAAATAGGGTCTGACTCCGGGGACCGGTAAACTGAGGTCAAGTCAGGACCCTTCGACGGGAAACCCTCAATAGCGATTCAACTCCAGTCAGGCTCCGTACAGTTTTCTTGCTAATCTCTTGTATAAACCCGGGATATTTTGTGTTCAGTTTAGAGCCTTGGTATTACCTGATGGTCTCCCATCCAAATATTAATTAGGAGCCTCTGACTCTTCTTTATGTTTTCAAATGTCGAGGATTTAAATATCGGAGCACTATTGTTGGCATCAAGAGCATAGAATCTCCCTGTTTGTTTTCTTGGCAACATAAGGCTGTTTTCTTTGCATTTTGTAATGATTTTCCCACATTAAGAATCCCTCTTAAAAGGCCAAACCCCGTTTATCTTTTTAAGATCATCCAAGTCTGAGTAGTTGCTGTTTATATAGAGACAGATTATACATAAAGACTAAACAAAAATTAACAATTCTGGTAGTGATGGTAGGGAAATCAGATGCTAGGAAAATCAGAGGAAAAATGAAATTGGACATAAAGAAATTAAACACACAATATACTTAAACATATAATGATTTAAATTAAAATTTATGATTGAAACTAAAAATTAAAAGTTGACTTAAATTGAATGTTAATTTAAATTGACATACGTTTTAATAACTTATGGACATACCCTCCTTCCCTATTTTGATTTGGGTAAAATGCTTTTAATGGGATGTGTTTTTTAATATTAATTCTACTATTTGCCTTTTGCCCAATATAAAGTACAAATGGAAATACTGGTGATCAACTTTAAATATATTTTATATTTAAAATTGTGTGGATTAGAATTGAATTAGTTTCTTCCCTGGACTTAGAAATGAATATGAGACATTCACATTTAATTCTACAGCTGAAAGTTGCTCTTTTAGGATTGGCCTAATGTAACACACAAGTACTCATAATCAGCTACTTAGTTTTAGGTACCGATAATCTGACCCTAGTTTCAGATAAGATATGATAACAGATTAACATCACCACATTTTTTTGGCCCTTGTATTGAGGTTGATGAAGGACCTGAAACCTGGTTGGGCAAATTTCTGAGAGAGCAACCTTTCTCCAATTGGGTTTTAGTGACATACGTCAAAACAGATGGACATGGTCTTATTATAGACAGACAGACTTTAACCATCGTTAATAGAGTGCTGGCACCCCAGTGATCTGGATTGGATCAGAAAAATGAGTCAAAACCAATTGGAATCTTCTCTTCCCCTTAGCCTACTTCCTTGACTCAATAAAACCAGGATATTGCAGCCATGTTCCCCTCCAATCCAATGTACTCCTGAACCCAATCCAACCTAATGTGGGAAATGTCTTCTCTGCCCCAAGCTTCTGCCTCTACTCAGCAATGTAGGGGCCACTCATGCCCACTCAGAGTGAAAGAATGTCCATCTCCTTCAAATCAGAATCCACCAAAACCAAACTATTTAAAATACCATGCAGGATCTATACCTAGGAAGATATAATATTAATAGATATTCTCACTATCCATGGACATTGCAGGCCTTCCTTATTCAACATTCTCACTACTGGCCAGGCCATCCTAAATTATATAAAAATAGTATTCCAAAATATTGTTTAATGATTTTCTTCAGCACCATAATTTAAGAGCATTGATTTTTCTCCAGCCTTTATGGGGCTTCATCTTCCATAGATGTGTATTACAACTAGAATTATGGCCTTTACAAAACATACCTTTGTTGTCAACGTAATATCTCTACATACTAAGATTTTGCTTGGCTTTGTCATAGTATCGTCTAAGAAGCAGATATTTCTTTGTTTCACAGTTTTACTCACATGTCTGGCTTTTTGAGACCAGGGAAATAAAGATCTATTATTACTTCCATTATATTTTCATATATTTGTATCAGGTTGATACAACTGACATAATTTTAGCTTCTTTTAAATATCAGACCAATCAAGAGGTTCTTTAATGTTCCTTACTTCATTATGGTCTCATAAGCCAATCAGATTAATATTTTTCCAGGATTTTTAATTTTGATTTCTGTTTATTTTAGTCCAGCATTTCTCAAGATATGTTCTGCATATAGACTAAACAGAAAGGGTGACCATGTATAACTTTGGCATTCTTCCTACTTTTGAACCAATGAGTTATTCCATATGCTGTTCTGGCTGTTGCTTCCTAGTTATTATGGATTCTTTAGGATGCAGACGGGGTGCCCACAATTTGATTTATTTCTCTCTCATCAATATCATTAGTATATTCAATAATGCAAAAACAAATTTAATTCAGGAACTTACATTTTCCCATTACCCACCGGATGTTTTTTTTGCCTCTGTTGCTTCTGAAATCAGCTTGAACTTGTGCTGGGATCTCATTGCATTTATTCTGGAAGTCTGCACTGGAAAACTTTAACCATGTTCTGACTAACATATGAGAGATAAGCTTTGCTCAGTACTTTGAGCAAAGTTTAGTACTGTCTTTTTTTCTGTTGGAATATATCCTTCTCTTTTCCAGTTATTTGGCCACTGATGTATTTTCTATAGCTGCTTACAAACTGTGAGCAACATGTCATCATGGTTTTCAACAGGTCTGCTGGCATGCCATCAATGCCTGCAGCATTATTATTAGCAAAATTTTATGTCTCTTTAAATTTCATTTTCCAAGATGCCATGTTCCAGCTTGCTGATTCTATCTGTACATGTGGAAATGATGCGAGGTTCATTTTTGTATAGTTTTCCCAGCCATGCTATCTCATCTTTATATCTCCTTTGTCCACTGGATCTTGGCCTTTGATTAGCTTCAAGCATCCCCTTCTCCAATATCACACAATAACAAATATATCCTTAATTTGAGTATGGATTATATACCCCTTCCTATCAACATATATTACATATCTTACATTTCTAAGGGTCACTAAATTAAGTAAAGATTTTTACATACGTTTCAAAGACTTCACTTCACATGGTAATTTGAAAAAAGAAATAAATGTTAAGGGAAAACTTGTTCTGGCTCAAGTACTGCTTTGAGAAATGCAAATGATATTGTTTCTAATTTATTCTAGCAATAATATACTTTTATGATTTGCTGCATTGAATTAATACCTCTTAACCTCTTATTTGAATGACTTATGACCTGATAGTTGGAGTAAATGTTTGATTAATTTATTGTTTCATTTTAGCATAATTTTTCTCTCAAGGTAATGGAGGTTTGTAGCTTGGCTGAGGAGTTTCTAGACTTTTGCAAAAATATTTGTTTCCACTCTGCTTTGCAGCAGCTCTCTTTTCTTCAAAAGTGTTGCCAATTTTGTTTTGCTTTTCCCACTGATAGCTCCTTTGATAATCGTTTTTATTGTTTTTGTTGCTAAGCTGCAAAAATTTTTAATTTATTTTTAAATTACTTTTTATCTAGTTCATAGCCTATCAGTGTGCCTTGTCACTTTAGCAACTCATAATGCCACTAGGTGGCACCAAAAGATTTCAGAAAATAAGGCTACAGCATAAAGTTATGCTGTAGCCTAATTTTCTGAAACCCTTTGGTGCCTTCTAGTTAAAGTTAAAATCCATAGGATGAGTATATAGGAAATCCTCAATTTATGATCACAGCTGAGCCCCAAAATTCCATTTCTAAGACGGTTGTTAAATAATTTTGCCCCATTTTATGACCTTTCTTATCACTGTCAGTGTTCCAAGTAATGCACCATAGAAAACAGGTAGGCAAATCCCTCAAAAAACAATTTATTGGATACATCATATTGGCACAATTGGTGAAAGCTGACTCTGAAAGTTCCCATGGTTTTCACCTAATTAAAAAAATAAATGTTTCCATCTTTTCCCCAAGTCACTGGTCACGCTGTCCAATCCAGGTGCTGGCCGCTTGCTTGGTTACTTCACTCCTCCTCTGGCCAGCCACCTGTGACAATAACTTTGGTTCCCACGGGAAAACTTTATTATTTTTGGCTACAAAACCCCATCTAACTATCCCCCCCTCCCTCTGTTGTGGTGCAACCCTGAAGCCTCCAAGATGGCTTCAGCCAGGTTTACTTCAGGGTTGACAGTCATAGTTGTTAAGTGAATCACTGCAGTTGTTACGTAAGTAAATGGTTGCTAAATAAATCTGGCTTCCCCATTGACTTTGCTTGTCAGAAGGTTGCAAAAGGTAATCACACAGCCTCAGGACACTGCAATCCACATAAATACACGCTGGTTGCCAAACACCTGAATTTTGATCATGTGACCATATGGCGCAATGGCCATAAATGTGAAAAACATTCATAAGCCACTTTTTTCAGTACTATTATAATCTCAAATAGTCACTAAAGCAATGTTTGTAAGTCAATAATATCTACCATGACATCAGCAACCAAGGGGAAATAATATTGTTGCTCTTGAAGTTAATCAATTGTATGATTTTAAATAAAAATTGGCTTGGGGTTGGGGAAACATAGAAGACTTGATTGTGTAGGATGAAGTTAAACGTTCTCACAAAGTTTATAAAATTTCTCTTTTATTTATTTTCATTGTATGTTGCCTGTTTAAGAGATTAATGGCAGCTCTATTCCAAGCAATATAAACCATAAAAACATTTCAGAACACTGAGTATACATTACATGATCATCTAATTTTTAATTATCCTTAATTGAATGGTTTAATTAAGATAACAAATAACAAACAGAAATTTAAGAAATCAGATACAACAATAGTAGTATGGTGGTTATATAAACATTGCGACAATACAGTTTTTGAATAATATAATAAACCTTGACTACAGAAATCATATTGTCCACTCCTTTTTAACACTGCTCAAAAACCAGTTCAACAATGTTTTAACAAACTTTGAATTCCTTAGAACTGAATATTTTTGATGAATTAAGTTCCTTTTAAGGTGATAAGTTGTATTTATCTTTTTTTTTTGACTCTTTAGACCATTGCATTTGTAAAATAAGGAATTGCAATTCAGTGTTCAATTTTTGTTGTATGCAGAATTATCCATATATATTTAATAACATTCTGCAATTGTCTATAAAACTGAATTGTTGTTTAACTGAATTCCTGGCAAATTATATTCTTCGGGTATCCTTTTGAAAGCACACTTGTGTGCTATCCAGAAGTAAACCACAGGTGACGAACTAGCTCCACACTCAGAATGGTGAATGGCATTCTGCAGCATCATCTGGGGCTTTTTTCCTCACCAATGTTGCTTTGCGTTCAGGAGTCCAACATCACCTAGGTTCGTACTTCTGCATGAAGCGCCATTATTTTTCCCATCACAGTGGTACCTATTCATCTACTTGCATGTACCAAGCTTTCAAACTGCTAGGTTAGCTTAAACCAAGGCATGTGATGGAAGCTCACCTCATCACACAGTGCTAGGATTCGAATAGCTGGAGTACAGACCTTCTCCAGTGTCTTTAAGTCACTGAGCCACCATACCTCTTTTAGCATAGTTGGAAGAAAGTTTCAAGAGACAACATTCTCCCCTTTCTCTTCTCAAGTTTTGACTCTGGCTTAAACTACAATGGAATATACAGAAATATCCTAAACTCCACTGAATGTTTTTTTGTTCAAGATATAACCAATTCTGAGATGGTGGTGCAGTTACAAGCAATAAGTCAGCACTTCTCAGAGTATATTGATCATATAGATCAGGGCCAAAGAGAACCTTGGCCCATGGGCCAAATCCATCCTGCTGCTTGATTTTGTACAGCCTGAAAGCAAGAATGGCTGGGCAGGCAGATGGCAAATCACCAGGCCTGAACCTCATTCAGGCTCAGGGTAAGAGGCAGGGGTGGTGGGGGGAAAAACTATCATCAACCTTCTTGCTAGTGGGATGATGCTGTCCAATGACTACTCTGCTCTTTGGCTGGCCAGTTTCACCCAAGAAAAAGGAAGGCTTTTGTTAATTTCTCAAGACTAAACAAGATAGAAAGAGTTGATGCCTGCCAAGATGCTCTGAATAAAATCTAAGTCCTGTATATGGGAGAAGAGAAATCACCATGCCAATTTCCTTTTTTGGAATATAAAGAAGCTTTAGCAGGGGAGAAGGCGGAGCTTCGTTTCGGCGATACAGCTGCGATCTCGGGGCTCTGAGATCACAGCCGATATTTTCGCCCCTGGTCGGTCCCAATGGACCTAAACCGTCCCGTAGAGACGGGGATTGTGAAGGGCACTGTCCCAGGATCCCAGAGATATTGCAAAATCTCTGGTTTGATCCGGGAGAAGCCCTTTTGCTGGCGGCGGAGAGGCAGCCTCCATAGCTGCTGAAGTCGGGACAGCTCCGGGAAGAAAGTGGCTGGAAGTGAAAGTGTGTCGGCTGGGTGAGAAACTTCTTTTGTGTTGTAAATTCGCTGAGATATGAAAGGGCATCCTGAATAGAGAAGAAACCTGTGAGATTTTTTTTTGACAAAAACTGTAGGAGCGGCGTTTTTTAAAGTGATGTCAAATTGAGGCTTGGATTTTTTTTTTTCTTATTTTTTTGGGGGGGGACTTTAGTGTGACTTTGTAGGTAATTGGATTGAATTTTCTTTTACATATATCTTTATGCTCCTTTTGATTTTTTAATTTTTTTAGGATAGAGGCTCCCTTTGGCTATTTTTTTTTGCATAAATTATCCTTTTTTTTCTGGCTGGGGGGGGAGAAGAGCATTAAGAAACTTTTAACACTGCCGACTAGAGGCTTGAAAATATTTTATTTGAATTGGAGAGAACTGTAAGAAGACTCCTTCTCAAGGACATCGTAATGTGATAAGATAGAGGGAGAGCACAGCAAAATATTATTTCAGGTGTTTTCCTGGACTCTTATCAATATTTCAACACTTGAGGCTTGGCTTTGAAGTTGCTGGAGAAGAGAGTCATAATAAGAGCCTTGGATAACTAAATAAAGTGCAGTGTGCTTTCTTATATATATATATATATATATTTATTTGGGATACCCCTACTCACCAGCGTTTTTATAAATTTCAATTCTAGTAATATTCTTATTTTTGCTTTTTATTTTAAAGGGAAAGCCTCAGACCTTTTTTTCTATTTTTCTTTTTTTCTCCTTACTTTTATTGGGACACTTTTGTTTTTTCTATCCATGTTTTTGGACCACTATGTTTTTCTTTTTTGATTATTGAGACCTCTCAATTGGATTAAGGTGTGAAGAACCTGAAGGAATTTCTTCTTTCCTTTTTTATTTTTGTTTTTTTTCCTCTTAATCAATATTATTATTTTTGGGGTTTTTTTTCCTCTCTATTTTTCATTTTTGATGGGGGACTACTTCATAATTGGATTAGGGTCTAGAAGAACCTGAAGATCTTTTTTCTTCCCTTTTTTCTTTTTCTTCTTTGGTTTTGGGCCTTTTACTATTCGATTTTTCCATTTTGGATTATAATTGGCTGTTTCACCAGTTGGATTAAAAGTTAAAAAGAATTTGAAGATTTGGAAGCATTAAAATAAGCAGGAAACCAATATCATCTGGCGTTTCTGCATCATCTACTTCTGCATCCCCACCAGCTGGAGGACAACGTTTAATTCAGACAATGTTGAAGCAAGATAAAGAACAAGAAAAAGTAACTTTACAGATGATTATGCAAGGAATTCAAGATCTCAAGATAAAATCAGACACCATTGAACAAAGAATAGAGAACATTGAACAAAGAATGGAGAAGACTGATGAAAAAGTGGAAACTATTAAACAAATGATGGTGAAGTATGAGGAGAGATTCCAAAAAATTGAGGAAGAAGGTAAACAAAGAGAGGAGAAGATTGGAAATATTGACAGTAGATTAACAGTGGTTGAACAAGAAAAAAGTGGGATGTTGAGGTGGGAGATGGAAAGGTCAGAATTTTATCTCAGATTTCAAAATATAGAAGAGGAAAAAGGAGAAAATTTGGCTGTGATAATGATAGAAATTTTGGCAGATGCTTTGGAAACTACAGAGGAAAAGATGATGGATGGAGTAGATGAGGTATATCGAGTTTATACAAGATATGCGATGAGAAATAAATTACCAAAGGAAGTCCATATTAGATTTACCAAAAAATCCATTAAAACACAAATGCTACAAGTGGTAAGAGAGAAAACATTGAAATACAAAGGCAAAGAGATTGTGGTTTTAAAACAAATACCCAGAAAAGTGAGAGAGATGAGAAGAGAATATTGATTTCTGACTAAAATGCTACTGGAAAACGAAGTGAATTATAGATGGCTGATTCCGGAAGGATTAATGTTTACGTGGCAAGAGCAGAGACATAGAATTGATTCAATTGAGAAAGCAGAACTTTTCCATGCAGAATTTTTTGGAAGAAGAGAAGAGGAGGCAGAGAAAGAGGTCTTATTAATTGAGTGTCAAGAGGAACAACTGGAGACTGAAAAAGAGAAAGGAGCAGTAGGTGGACAGGTGGATAGTAAAGAACGGCGTGAAGTGAGATCCACGAGAGCTGTTAGACCTAAATATAAAGCATAATCATGGAAGAAAAAAAACTGATTACAATGAATATAAATGGACTCAATTCAGCTGTTAAAAGAAGGAAAACTTTTCATAAATTAGAGAAATTAAAATTCGATATAATTTGTCTACAAGAAATTCATATTAAAAAACAACATGAACAATTGTTAGTACAGCCAAAATTGGGGAAAATATTTACTTCTTTGACTCAATGTAAGAAAAGAGGTTCTATATATTAAAGAGGCTATCCCAGCAAAACTGATCTACAATGATGAAGATGGCAGAGTATTAATGGTGGAAATAATGGACAATAATATAAAAATACTCTTGATTGCAATTTATGCTCCGAATGATAAACAAGAAGAGTTTTATAAAAAACTACACATGAAAATAATTGGACTGGACTATGTTAATATAATCATGATGGGAGACTTTAATGGAATTGTGGACAATAAACTGGACTATATAGCAACAACAACAAAGCAAAATAGAAAGACTCTCCCTAAATCTTTTTTTAAAATGACAGACGAACTAACTTTAAAAGATATTTGGAGAGAAAGAAATGTTAAAGCTAAACAATATACTTTTTATTCAAATAGACATTTATCATAGTCCAGATTATATATGATTTGGATCTCGACAGAATTAATATCCAATATTCAAGAAACAAATATTGAAACAAGTACTTGGGCAGATCATAGCCCAGTGACAATTAAATGGGACAAAAAAAAAAGATTGAGATCGACATTAAATAATACTATCTTAAAAGAAAAAGGTTTTATACAACGGATGGAGAAGGAACTGGCTTTTTTCTTTAGAGAAAATAAAAAAGAAGATACTTTAACGCAGAATGTTTGGGATACAATGAAAGCATATGCTAGAGGTTTGATAATAGACTATACAAGAAAAAAGAATATTAGGAAAAGGCAAGCTTCTAAGGCCTTGGAAGATGAGCATAAAAGACTTGAAAAAGAATTACAGAAAATGCCACAGAAAAAAGATATTAAATTGAAGCTGGATGTAATTAAACATAAAATGGAATTAATAGAAAAAGAAGAACTGGCACAGAAAATTAGAAATTCTAAACAGAATTACTTTGAAGATGCAAATAAACCAGGTAGATGGCTAGCATATAAATTGAGAAAGGAGAAGGAATCAAGAAAAATACTGAAGCTAACAGATGATCAAGGCCAAGTTTGTTATAGCAATAAGGAGAAAAAGGAAATTATTCAAGATTTCTGTGGACAACTATATAAATAAGAGAATATCGATGAGGAAAAAGTCAAACAGTATCTACAGAATGCTAACTTACCGAAGATACCTAAAGAGACTGAAGAAATGCTAGAAAGCAATATAACAATGATGGAATTAAATGAAGCACTTAAGAAACAAAATAATGGGAAAACACCAGGTCCAGATGGGTTTCCGGCAGAATTCCAAAAAACATTTCAAGAATCATTGAGTATCCCACTGTTAGAAGTTATGAATGAAGTTATGTCAAAGAAGATGATACCCAAAACATGGTCAGAGGCTTATATTACACTTATTCCAAAAGAAGAGGCTGACCCACTGCAAATTAAGAACTATAGACCTATTTCTTTATTGAATGCAGACTATAAAATTTTTGCTTCTTTCAAGCAGAAAGACTTAAAAAATATTTAAATAATTTTATCCATCCAGATCAAAATGGATTTCTGCCAAAGAGACAAATCAGAGACAATATGAGAGTAATCTTGGATACTTTGGAATACTATGAGGCTCATCCTGAAAAGCAAATGGCTTTGATATTCCTAGATGCTCAAAAGGCATTTGATAACGTGAACTGGAGATTTAAGTTATCACTATTGGAACAGATGGGTTTTGCCAAAAAATTTATTCAAGCAATAGAAGCCATATACAATAAACAGACAGCAAAGGTAATGATGGAGGGGGAACTTACAGATTTTATTAATATAAGAAAAGGCACAAGACAAGGGTGTCCCCTATCTCCTTTGCTGTTTGTGTTGACTTTGGAAGTGTTGAATAGAAATATTAGGGATGATAAAAGCATAAAAGGAATAAAAATATTAGGGATAATAAAAGCATAAAAGGAATGAAAATTAAAAAGGAAGAATTCAAACTACAAGCTTTTGCTGATGACTTAGTTTTTATTCTGGAAGACCCGCTAAAAACAGCTCCAAAGTTATTGGAAAGGATAGAGACATATGGGGAGATGGCTGGTTTGAAAATAAATAAAGATAAAACAAAGATTTTGACAAAGAACATGCTACTGAGACAAAGAGAAGAACTGGCAGACCTTTTGAAAATCCAAGTTACAAATAAGGTTAAGTATCTAGGGATATATTTGACAGCAAGATGTAGCACATTAAAAGAGAATAATTATATTAAATTCAAACAACAGATAGCAACAGATTTGAAGAAATGGGAAAACTTGCAATTGTCATTAATAGGGAGAATTTCAACAATTAAGATGAATATTTTACCCAGAATTCTATTTCTGTTTCAAACAATACCAATTAGGCTTGGAAAAGACTATTTTGAAGATTTAAATAAAATCATGTTGAAGTTTATATGGCAAGGTAAAAAAGCGAGAATAAAGCTAAAGCTTTTGCAAGACGCTAGAATTAGAGGAGGTTTTGGCCTGCCTAATTGGGAATTGTATTATCAAGCTGCAAGTCTGATGTGGGTCAAAGAATGGATAACATTAAGAAAGCATAGATTGTTGACATTAGAAGGGCATGATTTGCTGTTGGGCTGGCATGCTTTTTTATGGTATAAGCGAACTAAAACACAGGGTTATTTTAGAAGACATTATATATGGGAGTCTTTGTGGTTAAACTGGGAGAAGATAAAAAGACAATGTTATTTGAAAATTCCAGTTTGGTTATTGACTATTGAAGCATTTTCCTATCCTATAATTTATAAGAAGGAACAAACAGTTAGATATGGGGAATTATTGGATGAAAAGGGTGAATTTAAATCGATCCAAAACTTAGAGGAACAAGGTATAAGGATGAATTGGTTTTCATATGCGCAAATACATTCAAGGTATGATGAAGATTTTAAAACGGAGGGATTCTATGATAAACAGACTGATTTAGATAAGATCTTGATGGGTACTGATGAGAAGGTGATTAAAAAATTATATGGTTATTTACTGGGAATGAAATTAGAGGGAGAACAAGTCAAAGAAACTATGATTGTTTGGAGGAAGAATTTTGGATATGGGATTGATCTAGAGAAATGGCAAAAATTGTGGTCTCAAAATTATAAAATGACAATGTCAACAGCATATAAAGAAAACTTGTATAAGATGTTTTACAGGTGGCCCTTTCCCCCGACAAGAATAGCAAGAATGTTTGAGAACAAATCTGAAAAATGCTGGAAATGTCATCAGATACCTGGCTCATATTACCATATGTGGTGGACTTGTGAGGACGCTAGAAAATATTGGACTAAAATCCGCATGTGGTTGGAAAAAATTGCAAAGAAACACATAGACTTGAAACCAGAGATCTTATTGGGAATTTTACCTGATACATATAGTAAAGATTTGAAATACCTGATTGTAAATGTATTAACAGCAGTTAGGATTGTATTTGCTAAAAATTGGAAGAATGAGAAAATACCATTACAGGAAGAAATTATTAAGAAAATATTGGAATGTGCTGAGATGAGTAAATTGACATTTGAAATTAGAGAGCAAGAGGATAAACAATTTTATGAAATTTGGGATCTTTTTTATCAATGGCTAGATGATAAAATACGATAATAGAATATTTAGAATGTTAGACAGTAAGGAATATCTTTTTTTTTCTTTTCTTGCCTTTGTTATTTGACACTATATTTATAAAGTGTTTTTAGGATTGATTTGGTATGATTATATGATTTGTTATAGAATAAACTGTTTAAAGTATTTTTTTCTTATAAAGCATGAATGAATAAAAGTATAGTCAAAAATTTCTTTTTTTTAGCGATATTAGGATATATAAGTTTGGATTGACAATATGAGTTGTTATGTAACATAATTGTTATTGAGACTGCAAAATGAATGCACAAAACTGATGAACCAACTGACACACTGGATGTATATATGAGAGTTGATGTTTTAATGTTTTGTTTGTCTTGTTTGTTTGTAGAAAATAAATAAAATTCTTTTCAAAAAAAAAAAAGAAGGTTTAGCAGATGTCATAGAAAAATGCTTTCAGGGAATTGTTTCAATCAAACTGTATTCACTGGAATGATGTAATCTATGAGATGCTTCAACATAGAAATCGTTACATACTTTTCCAAATCTCTTGTTTAATTTTTTTTGCACCTCTGAACATGACACAGCATTACAAGCAGAGAAGAATGCAAATTTTTGTTTGGAGTATGAGGCAAATCTCAACCTATTTCCAGATTTGTCCACAGGGTTATTAAAAATGCAAAAGTTTCTCCAAGCATGCCTTATAACCAAACAAAATTGAATAGCAATAGCACGTAGACTTACAAACCACTTTACAGTGCTTTACAGCCCTCTCTAAGCTCTTTTGAGAGTCAGCCTATTGCACCCAGCAATTTGGGTCTTTATTTTACTGACCTCAGGAGGATGGAAGGCTGAGCCAAACTGGTGAGACTCGAACTGCCAAATTGCTGGCAGCCAGCAGTCAGCAGAAGTAGTCTGCAATACTGCTTTCTAATCACTACGTCACCAAGGTACAGTGGTTGGAATGCAGTATATAAATATACTGCAGAATAAAAACTTTTGTGATACAACTTGCAATCTTTAGCTTATTGCACCACAGGGCTGGCTCTAAGTTGGGGTCACCAAAATTGCAAAGACTTCAAGATAACAACAACAAAAAAGCTAAAAGCAGTAATGGTGCACTCTGTGACCCAGCACATCTGCTCAAGAGTTAAATACAATTCTGCAAAATTGCTGCCATATAACAATGAGTGATGATTTAATTTTAAAAAATCTGCTGTCCCGTGTTTGAATCTTGGAGATCCCTTGTATGAGTCCATGCAGTTTTCTTGGCAAGATTTCAGAAATGCTTTGATATTGCCTTCTTCCTAAGGCTGAGAGAAAGTGACTGGCTAAGGTCACCCAGATGGATTTGTGCCTAAGGGGAGGAGAGAGTCCCAGTATCCTGGGTTTTTTTTTGATGCCTTAACCATTACACCATCTGGTTGTCAAAATTCTTTACAGGTAAAAAGGATGAAAATAGTACATATCATTCTTTTGGAGAGTACATTCAAAGTCAGTTTGACCAAATCTCTGAATCAAATTAACCTTCTGAATCAATTTGGAGACTTTTCTGAATTGAGATAAGGGATTGAATAGGACTGAACTGACTGCTGATATGGAAGCAATTCTTTGAAGTTATGACATTAAAAAAAAATAACCTGTATTTGAATAGGATTGGAGCTGATTTCCTTATTTGTGATAAACTGCTGTTTCACTGTTCAAAAAGTTTGTATTTTTAACAAAAGTAAATAATAAATACAAGATAAGCTGTGCCAAAAGAGAACATTAAAATTTCGGATTGAGAAATAATCTTGTATTTATGGATTGGTTTTTATGGTTTCTATTGGTTTTTGTGATTTCTTTATCTTATACAAATCTTCTTTTAATTTATTTAATGAAATGTGGATTTAATTTATGCCCAAAGCCGTTGAAGAAATTTAACATGCAGTTTCAAAAGTATATTTCTGTGTCTCATTATGCCAGATGTGGCAGCTGTGATGTTTCTGGTCTAGAAGGCCTTAGGGCAGTTATTCATACTTTGGTTACCTTCTATATGGACTATTGTAATGCAATCTACTTGGGACTGTCCTTGAAAACTACATGGAAGCTGCAGCTACTTCGAAATGAACAGTCCAGGCAGTTATGGGCAAACCGTCATAGCATTTGTGTTCTGTTGCTTCTGAATGCAAATCAGAGTGCTGATTATCAGTCTGAGAGATACCTGGTTTCTGAAGTACTATGAGTCATTATGGAGAAGGGGGTCTTAATAAATTTGGTAAAGAAATATACTGTATATCATGCAGTGACATGGTAATATAACATAATCTCAGTTCTATTCATAAACAGCATTAGTAGATTTTTTTTTCACATTTCATTATCTCTGTATCATAACAGATTACAAACTTGTCACATATACTTTCAAATGTTCTTTTAAAATATTTAAAATACTTTGAGATCAGTCCAATATTATGAGATTATAACAAATTATAGAAATAATCACAATGTATAGTAAATAGAATACAGCAGAAATGGTATTCAGCAGATTCTGACCAGTTCTGGAGAACCGGTAGTGGAAATTTGGAGTAGTTCGGAGAATCGGCAAATACCACCCCTGACTGGAGATTTTACAGTATCCTTCACTTGCCACACCCACCAAGCCACCCACACAGAACCGGTAGTAAAACAATTTGAATCCCACCACTGGAATACAGAAATAAAATATCAACAAAACATTGGACATAATGAAATCAGAAGAAAATCTAACTATAAATCATACAATATTTCTTGTTTTTTGTTTTGCAAATAATTATCTTACTATCATTCAGAGTCTTAGAAGCTGGACATTTTTGGTAAACAAATGCATCATTTAATTACAACAGCATTTCTGACTATGTAGCAGTTTTGCCCTTGGCAAAAATTAAAAAAATACAACCCTTATTTCTAAACATAAATTCTGCATAATTTTTCCAACAATATTACATATGTTGTAATAATTCATATTTATTAGCAGATTATATGTCTAAGTATGTCCTAGTAGCCATATATTATTTTTAAAAGATTTAGAAAAAAGGCATTTAAAAATTATATTAATATAAAGATGATGATATATTTTCCATATTGATATGGGCTTCTTTTTGTTCAACATATCAGTGTAATTTCTTGTGTGGTATCCTACAATCTAAATATACAGCTCTCATCCTAAAGTGCACATGTAGAATATCATCTGTAAATGTATAAGTAAAGTGGGGAAGGTATACAAAATGGTTCTTAAGCATTTAAGCATTTCATTAAAAACAAAATTCAATTTTCTTTTGACACAAGCCCAGCCAATGACACTCATATGGTAAAAGGTATACCTATTTGTTCATAATTCCACTGAAATATAAGCCATGGAACAAAGTGGAAACAGCAGAAAGCTTTTGATGAATAATCACTATGCACTAAGGAAGGCTCAGCCAATCTTATTGTATACATGTTGTGCACTGAAAATAAAGGTTTGAATTGAATTGGGCATTGCCCATTAAAAAAAAAAAAATCCAGTCAGCCCTGTATCCATACTGATTATCTCTAAGAGAAGGAACTGTGGATTTTAGGACTCTTAAAAGTTTTTTCCCCCTTTCCACTCTTCCAAGAGATCATCTAATAGAAACTATAGCTGGTGTTGGTGGAACTCTTTGATCAGTATTTCTATATCAAGACTTGATCTCTCAAAAATATGTTAAAACATAGAACAAAGTTGCTGTTGATTTATCTTTCTTTCAGAGTCTCCAAATATGCCTCTAATAAAAGCCTGTATTTAGTTTGGATCTTTTTCTGAATTCTTTGACTATACTTAGAATGGCGATCATACTTATCATAATAACTATGCTTGAAAAAAGGCAGTCAGATTTAAACAGCTTTATCTACCAAAAGAAGAATACTCAAGTATTTAAAGAAACAACACACAAAAAATCTTTGGAGGAAACAATAATTCTTTGAAGTTGAATTGTTACATGCAATAAATAATAAGTATTTGCCTATATTTGAAACTGTTTAGCATTGTTTAGATTGGCAGCCATGTCTCTTCAGGAGTATGAACTGATTTGCAGCAAAACCTATACAGCAGATCATTTAATTAAAGCATTTGTAACTTTTTTCCTTCGGTATAAAGCTTTGAGACCTGAAATGCAGCCTTCCATTTTCATTCTCTTTTGTAGAACCTATATGTTGTTTTAGATCTGCCTTGTTTCCTTTTAGGCTATTTCAAATTTGTTAAGCGTGTCTGACTGTATACATGCAGCTGTAAGGAGAAAAATATTGTCTCTCACATCATGCTAACAAGCTCATCAAACTTTTTTTTTTTCCTCAACAAACTGAATAAAAGCATGTGAAAGCTTGCTTTAACTCCAAATATGCATGCTGAACATCAGAAGGAGAATAAGATTGTCTCACCAGTAACAAAACAGCCAAGAATTTATTTACTGCCAAATGTCTTAGTTTCAATAACCAAAATGCCATCGTGACAGAAGAGAGCAGTCAGATCTTTCATTTCAATGCCATCTGGCAATTTATATTGCCTAGTGAAACTTCTTGCTATAAAGCCCTGTTCATCCATCCTGGGTCCATGCTGAGCTTTGATTAGGAGCCACCCTTCGAAGACTTGTATTATGACATCTTCAGGACGAAACTGCACTGCATCGAGTAAGACTTGAAATTTGGGGGTTGCTTCATCTATGCTTTTCTGCTCTGTTTCAGCCGTACTCTTGGATGCGTGAATGCTCCTTATCTGCGCTGGCCCTGCTGGACTTGGCAATGCAAACAAGGAGTGGTTTAATTTGTAGGCTTCCAAATCTTGATCAGGAAAATGCTCCTGATATCGCACTGGAGTTTTCACCCGATGGCATAGAACAATTTTTTCCATTGATGAGATAGTGCTGATAATCTCTTTGAACACAACAGAATCCTGAGATAATACCTTCTTTCTAGCCGTTTCTCCTCTTGCTTGCTAGTTGATCAGCTCAAGCAGCATCATATTTTTAGCTCTGTCAGAGCTTATCACTTTCCTGGGTGTGACTAAAAACCCTGCCATACACTACAACTTTGGAAATGTTGACAATTGAGTGCTAATTATAGAAGCTGTAGCTGTTGAAGAGGGTTTTTATTTTTTATTTTCAGTAGATATCATTCATGTTACATTATTGTTGTTGTTACAGAGGTACATAATTATACTACTTTTTTTCTAGAAGTTCCAGGTAAATAGAGCCAGTTTGGTCTTGTAGTTAAGGCAGCAGGCTAGAAACCAGAAGACTGGGAGTTCTAGTCCTACCTTAGGCATGAAAGCTGACCGGGTGACTTTGGGTTATTCTTTCTCAGCCCAACCCATCTCATAGGTTTATTGTTTTAGGGGAAATGGTAAGAAGAAGGAGTATTAGTTACATTTGCTGTCTTGAATTATTTATAAAAATAAAGACAGGATGAAAAAAATATTAAAATAAAAAGATCTCTGCAACTTACTCTCAAATTCTGTTTTTCGGCTAGTTTGGACTTAGGGATAATGACTGGCCAAAAGTCATCCAGAAGCTTTTATAATTGTGTATTGACTGTAAGCTGTTTCTCCTCAGACATAGTATAAGATTTTTATTGCTTCTGGTGTGTTACATAATATGGTAAATTCAAAAAGAAAAATTCATTGAGTGGTCATAATAAAATTATTGCTTAGTGTAGTTGAACTTGCTATTGCCTCTGAAAAATGGAAAAGTAAAGAATAATGAAATTGAGCAGAGTTAAAAATAATAATAAAATCATAAGGTTGGAAGCACCTTGTAGGTTTCTTGCTCAATTTCCTATTCAAAAAAGGAATCTTCAGGCCAATGGGCCTGCGTAGCCTGGGAAGGCAAAAATCTTTCCCCCGCCGTGGTGCTGGAGGCTGACTAGGCCATGCCCACTATGGCTACGCCCACCCAGCAACCCGGCAGAGAACCCTTTGCTAAAATTTTTGAAACCCACCCCTGATTGGTACCATTCTCCCAGATAATTATAGAAGTTTGACAAAAGCTAGGTTAATGTATAGCTGAGAGTTGCTGTCTGTATGTGAAGTATGTAGTAGTTTTTAAGTCATTTTTGAAATCTCCACAACCATAACAAATGTTTGGGATAGTTATCTGAATTTACAATGTATACATTAGGATGTACTGCATATATCAGGCTTTGCAGGAAGCTCAACTCTTAATCTCAATTCTCCAAACATAATACTTTATTCAGAAATTGGCTTATTCGGGACAAGGTTCTCAGGCAGGATAAGGATAAGATTAACTTCTTTGTTGCAGACAAAAATGAAGCCATATACACTCAAAAGATTTACCTATGCAGGGTGCAGAAATTAAAGCATATATACAGACTTATACTCAAGATTTTACAGTCTAGGCTTTTTCCTCTCTTTTTTTCTGAACCAACAAATTCTTGTCATTTTCTTGAGAATCTTGAAAAGCACCAACCAAGTTTTTGTTGACATAAGACAAAGTTGTCTCTAGCTCAGAAGAGAATTGCCTTGTCAGCTTCATTCCTTATAACAGGACCGCTGAGTTGGGCTCCATTCCATGTTTGTTATCCAGCTCTGTATATACAACATTCTCTAATGTAGAATAACTAATACTTCTACCTTGTTTTAGAGAAAGGGATTTTAAGATGGCACTAATTTATTGAAGGAATAATAAATGTTACTTATTCTAATTCCATTCATAAATTTTTGATGTCAACAATTTTTGTTTGAATATTGTATTCAAGACTCATGCCGTGTTCTGCAAGGCATACTTCCTAGTAAGTAAGTTGAAAATTTCTGCATTGACAATGAAAATACTTGGTTTTGGTAACATGTTTATAAATATTCTATTCCTTCTAAGTAAATCACAATTTATTTATTCCTCCCTATCAATAGGAATACAATACACCGTCCTTGTGCAAAGCTCAACATGATTGCAGTTGAAGTGGAAAAGTTTTTTTGAATATAGGCTAGAACTGAATTGAAAAAGAAATAGTCTCCTAAACATTCATAAAAATATACAAATAATTAGTTTTTACTATGTACTAGCATTGGGTATGCCCCATAGGATTTTTCTTTGGAATTTCATAGTTGTCAACATATTTTATTTTAGTTTGAAAATGCAAATGATGTCTCTAATGATATCACTGAGCCCATTTTTCTGAAACTCCGGAGAGCAGTTGACACGGCAGAAATATTTAGTATGCATATAATGGGAAGTGAGGCACTAAATCCTGAAAAAAATGTCCAGGTGTTAATTTGCTTTTACTTTCTTTACATTACACAATGTAATTATTTGTGCAAAAGACTGACGATACTAGATACCAGGTACAGGCTAAGTGACATAAAATGTAAATGGTCTGTACAGAAAGACAGGCCTTGTAAATTATGCTAGCACCCCATCTTCCAGTTTAAAGAACTGTATTGTATATTTGGAAGACTCCTATCCCTCTTTAGAAGGCTGCCCTCAGCTGTCTTCTGTATGTGTGCCTTCTAAAGAGTGATACAGTCCCTTCATTTCATTGATGATCCTGGCAGAAGAGTTGTTTGTGCATGCTTATGTATGCACAGACAGCTGTGAAGCAGCTGAGAAAGCATTCTAGAGAATCAGGCTATTTTAACCCTTGGAAGACAGAAGCTTTGCTTATGCTCACCAGCTTTCCATCTGGAATGCTTTGCACAAACCTGTAAAATAATTAGAATGGAATAGAAGAGAAGAGAAGAGTTGGAAGGGACCTTGGAAGTCTTCTAGTCCAACCCCCTGCTTAGGCAGGAAACACTATACCATTTCAGACACATGGTTATCCAATCTCTTCTTAAAAACTTCCAGTGTTTGAGCATTTACAACTTCTGGAGGCAAGTTGTTCCACTGGTTAATTGTTCTAACTGTTAGGAAATTTCTCCTTAGTTCTAGGTTGCTTCTCTCCTTGATTAGTTTCCACCCACCGGTTCATATCCTGCCCTCAGGTGCTTTGGAGAATGGCTTGATTCCCTCTTCTTTATGACAACCTCTGTATCTTTTTGTAATATCTTAGACCAGGAGTGTCAAACTCAAGGCATCATGCTGTTGTCACATGACGTATCGCGACTTTCCCCGTTTGCGGGCATGGCCAGTATGTGATGCATCAAGCCCACAGGCCATGAGTTTGACACCCCTGTCTTAGACTATTTAAATGCATTACATGCATATTTCAGAAATTCTCACATCAGGTCTGGCTGGCTGGGGAATTCTGGGAATTGAAATTCTCCACTCTTAAAAGTTGTCTAGATTGAGAGACACTGACCTAGAGCCATCTACTTAAGTACACTGTTGTAAGCTAGCAGAGTCGTTAACAATTTTCTTAATTATCATTTTCGCATATGCAAATCCTTAAGGAAATGTATAAAGGCAGTTCAATAAAATCAGTGAAGTAGCTTACTTAGCTTATACAGAACAGCATGCTCATATTTACACAGGAGTTCAGCTCAGCCCTGAACTTTAGTTTTAGCTATACCAAAGTAAAATATGCTACAGGTATACATTAACTTGTAATATATAAAGCTTTTATAGATGTTTCAGACAGGCAAGCTATACTGAAATACACTTTGGTTTGATTATAAGACATGTAGCAGTTAATCTTTAATAAATTCACTACTTAAACATACTTTTTGTACTTTGCCAACGAAAGGTTAGAGCAGAGCACATGTTTCCATCACCATAGAAATGTAGCTGAAAATATCTTCCCCAGTGGATGTGACATTATGAGTTATGTTGAAAGATCTTTTTGTCCAGGTCAGTGACTGCTGAAATTGTGATGCAGAGAAATGAAGACTTTCATAATGATAGCAGTTCATTCAGGAAAGTTCAATTCCATCTGAGACAGGAATCGTTTAACAGAAAACTGGCTTAATTCATGTGGCATTAGGTGAACATGCTTCACACATCCAGTGGTAACACAACATGAGTGTTTCTGAACCTTCGCAAGATATGTGGACTTCAATTCCTAGAAGTTCCCTAGCCAGCTTGCTAAGTTGTCAAGGTTCAAAACACTGCACTACTGTTGAGTGTGACTTCCGTGGAGGTGAAGGAACTGAGAGCAGGCCTGAGGAGAGGGGTTCAGCTGGTATATTGTTCTGGGGCCCCTGAAGCTCAAAGGGGGCTCATGAAGGGAATATTTTTTTAAAAAAATTACGAAATCAAAAATTTAAAAACAGTAGGACAGTAGGATGTGCCCGGGCAGGGGTGGGTTGTGGTGGGAGGTGGCCTTGCAGCAAAACACTCCAAAGCTGAATCACATCAACTCATTGGAGGACAAGTGGCAAGGAAGGAAGGTGTGTCCTTACTACGCAGCAGTGGCAGCAATGCCAGGGTGATCGCTTCTCACCCTGTTGAAATCCTTCATGCCAAAAGGAAGGAGGTGCCACTGTTAGCTTTGTTGGAGGATCTGTGCATGCCAGCCATTTATTTATTTTTATTTATTTTATTTTTATTTATTTTGATTTGTCAATCGCTTACAAGATAATAGGTATAAGTATATACATAGTTATGAATACATGAAATGGGTACATGTAAGAAAAATAACAGAAACAATAGGACAGGGACAGTAGGCACATTGGTGCACCTATGCACGCCCCCTACAGACCTCTTAGGAAAGGGGTGAGGTCAACAGTAGACAATCTAAGGTTAAAGTTTTTGGGGTTTGGGGAAGAAACCACAGAGTCAGGTAGAGTATACCAGACATTGACCACTCTGTTGCTGAAGTAGTATTTCCTGCAATCAAGTTAGGTGCGGATAACTTTGAGTTTGTGTCTATTGTGTGCTCTTGTGTTGTTATGGTTGAAGCTGAAGTATTCATTGACAGGTAGGTCGTTGCACTGTATGATTTTACATACCATACTTAGGTTAGACCGAAGATGGCATAATTCAAGGTTTTCTAGGTCCAGAATTTCAAGTCTGGTGGCATAAGGTATTCTACAACGAGTAGAGGAGTGGAGAACTCTTCTTGTGAAATATTTCTGGACTTTCTCAACTGTGCTAATATCAGATACGTAATGTGGGTTCCAGACTGATGATCTGTATTCGAGTATTGGTCTAGCAAATGTTTTGCATGCTCTAGTTAGTAGTGTGATATTACCAGAGAAAAAGCTATGCAGGATTAGGTTAACAACTCTTAATGCCTTTTTGGCTATGTAGTTACAGTGGGCTCTAGCGCTTAGATCATTAGAGATGAGTATTCCAAGGTCCTTTACAGAACTTGGATCATCAACAAGATCTTGACTATTCAGCTTGTATTTTATTTTCTGGTGTTTTTTTTTTGCCAATATGTAAGACAGAGCATTTATTTGTTGAGATTTGAAGTTGCCATTTGTTTGACCATTCTGATACATAGTCAGGGTCTGTGGTATTGAACAGCTTTACATCATCAGCAAAAAGAACGCAGTTGCTCTTGATATGATCACAGAGGTCATTTAAGTAGAATATGAAGAGAGCCATGCCAAAGGGTAACTGGCATCTACTTGTGGGCTGCACGGACTCCAATACCGCTTCTCTGTACTTCATCCTCAACCCTCCCCCCACTTCTTGATCTGCTTCGCTGCTCTGGCAGCACCCCCCCCTTGTAAACAAGCCTCTCGGTTGGTTAGGAGTTATATCAGTGCAGAAAGTGAAGAGAAATCCACAGGGAGGGGATGGGGAGATGTTAACTTAAAGTGTAGGTGTGGGGGCCCATATTAGTCTTGTTCCAGGATTTAATAATCCTCCTAGCAGCCCTGACAGAGAGACAGAGGAGACTAAGCTGGCCAAGGTCAAAAGAGGGTTAAACACTTCTGTTGAAATACTGTTGTCTCTTATCCAATCCCATCTGATATTCCAAAGGCAATATATATTATAGCAGGTAAGGATAGTGATTATAGTCCAGGTAAATATTGATATATTCAGGCAGATTTATTTATAGATTTTAAAAGACTTATGTAGCCTCTCTTGAAAAATGAATGTAAACTTTGATGTAAAAGATTCATGTTAAATCAGTTTCTGTACCTCTTAAGTAAATTCATAGTGTATAGGTAGTCCTTGTTCAGTGCACACACTTCAGAAACGACTCAAAGTTATGACAGTGCTGAACGAGGGGGACTTAGGGCAGGTCCTCATAGTTGCAGCCACTGCAGCATCTCTGTGGTTAAATGCTTGTGCTTTGGGCACTTGGCAACTGCAATTAAGATATCACAGCCCTCCTGCGGTCATGTGATCACCATTTGCGAACTACACTGTCAGCTTCTGATAAGCAAAAACAGCAAAGAAGCCAGCAGAAGTTCTCAAAGGATGATCATGTGATTGTGGGTGTTGCAGCTGCATGTGTTTAGCTTAATGATAGCAACTGGGACTACTGGAACTGCTGTTGTAAATTGGTGTGGTCACGTGATGTCATAACTGATGGCCATTTTTCTTCGCGATGGAGTTCCTGATTGTAATTATCATTGGTGAGCAATGAGCACTTGTATATCACTGAAGTTCCTGGATTCCTTTATTTTAATGCAAAGTGGGTAGAGTGAAACTTGTGTCCTCCCTCTTTCTTCCATTTCAGTAAATTGGCAGAAAGAAAAATATGAAGAAAGAATCAATTTCGATCATTAAAACTCCAGAAACTGCCTTCCCAATGCACCCTGTTCTTTCTTCCTCTTTTAGTTTGATCCTTAACACATCGTGGGAGTCTGGTGCAACTGACAAACATTGTTTATCTTTCTCTTAAGGCAGGGGTGTCAAACTCGCAGCATCACGTTACCATGATGTGACATTTCGTGATATTTTTCCCTTTTATGGAGCTGGGGTGGGTGTGGCCTGCGCATGACTCATCTGGCCCACAGGCCACCAGTTTGTCACCCCTTTAAGGTATGGCAAATACCCAGCTTCCAAATACAGCAATACAAGTCCCAAGATGCTTATTGGGATCGTGGAAAACCTATATAAGGAAAAAAAACCCACCAAATAGAAGGAAAAATAACCTGAAGAAGATGATATGTGTTGTGTCTTCGGAAATGATGCCAGGAGTCGGTGACTTTGTATCAAGCTCTTTTATTGATGTGGGAACCGAACTGAGGCTATTGAGAAACTTTGCGGCTTTTTATTTCTTTAGCTGCGGTGGCCGCGGCCAATGACACTACTTTGAATCTCCCGCGATTCGAATAGACCAATCGCAGGAGATTCCTAGCGAGCCAATCGGCGCGGCTCGCCTAGCCAATCAGAGTGCCCCGCACTTTGGCCAATCAAAGCGCGGGGATCTCAAGAATGCTAATGAGGGGAGAGAACACCCCTCCCCTCTTGGTTTAGTCCTTACGTTGCGTAGTCCCATAGGTAGGCGGGGCTCCGTCTTAGCCTACTGGACCTGCGCAGCTCAGTCGTAGGTTGGATCCCGGCCGGTTCGGTCGGGGTCTCTGCTTCTCTGGATGCCGTCGTGGGAACCGGCTGGTCAGTTGGGCCGGGCCGCTCTCCATAGCTCCCTCCTGGGCTTCCCGGGTTGGTTGAGCTGCGGGTTTCACCGCTCCCGCTCGGTCTCCCCAGGTCGGTTGAGCTGGCCTGGCTGTCTCTTTCTGGTGAGGTTTCGTGCTGGCTGCTTTCCGGTAAGTATGGTTGGTTTATTCTTCTTTGGTTTTGGTCCCCTGGGTATTCCCTCCCCTCTTGGTTTGTGTTGTGGGGGTTGGTTTTGCCTGCTGGTGCGTCGGTGGTCTCTTGGGTGGTCGTCCTCGATCTTAACTGGTTGATGTGGCGTTTCCATGCTCATCTGTCTGTTGTTTGTAGCCGGTACGAGTGTGGGCCTGTTATTTGTGTGATGACGGCCAGTACCCATAACGGGTCTCCCGTTAGGTTTTTTGCGTACACGGGGTCACCTGGTGCAAAGGTTCGGTGTTTGCTGGTTGAGTCTGGGGGCTTCTCTGGGTTATATGTGGGGTGTAATCTGTCGAGTGGGGACCTTAATTTCCTCCCCATTAACAGTTCGGCTGGGCTCTTATTCGTTGTGGTATTTGGGGTTATGTGTTGGGTGAAGAGTAATTTATTTATTTTCTCCTGGATCTCCCTGTGGTCTATTTTCCGGATGGTTTTCTTTGTGAATTGCCCCATCCGTTCCGCCCTACCGTTCGCCGCCGGATGCACCAGTGCTGTCAGCACGTGTCGGATGCCCCTTTCCGCTAGGAACTTTTCGAATTCTAGCGAGGTGAATTGGGGCCCATTGTCGGAAACGACGATGTCTGGGAGGCCGTGTGTTGCAAAAAGTTTGCCGAGTTCCTTGGTCACGGCCTCCGTGGTTGTTGTTCTCATGTTGCTTCCCTCCAGCCAGTTGGAGTAAGCTTCTACTGTTATCAGGAAGGTGTGTCCTTTTGTGGGCCCGGCGAAATCTATGTGGATCCTAGACCAAGGTCCCCTTGGGGTTTCCCACTCTAGGACGGGTGCTGTGGGTGGGCTTGGCCTAGTTTCCTGGCATCGTTGGCATCTTGCTACCCAGGTCTCAATCTGTTTTTCCATCCCTGGCCACCAAGCGTAACTTCTGGCCAGGGCTTTAGTTCTAACGATGCCCGGGTGCCCCTCGTGTAACAGTTCCAGAACCTTCCCTTGTAGTTTTTCTGGAATGACCACCCTATCCCCCCATAGTATGCACCCTTTTTAATAACGAGAGTTCCGTTTGCCGGTTCCGGAATCTCTTGACGGACTCGTCGTTGTCCCTTTCTGGCCACCCTTTCTCTACCCAATGCAACATCCGCGCCAGACATTTGTCTTTATTAGTTTCTCGGGCAATGTCTGACGCGGTTATGGGTAGGTTGGGTAGAGTCTCTATACTGAGGGTGGTCGTCGTGGGTGCTGGGTCGGTGTCAGGTTCCGGTAGCGGCGAGCGGCTTAAGGCGTCCGCATGGGAGATCGTCTTACCCAGTCTGTGTATGAGTCCGTAATTGTAGGCCGCCAGGAACTGGGACCACCTTGTCATTTGGGGAGACAGAATGTTCGGGGTGGCCCGGTTCCCTGCAAGGATTCCCAGCAGCGGTTTGTGGTTGGTTATGATGGTAAATGTCCAGCCGTAGAGATACTCGTGGATTTTTTTACTGCGGCGACGATAGCCAGAGCCTCTTTGTCCAGCTGGCTGTAGTTCCGCTCCGGTTTGGTGAGGGTCCTTGAAAAGAACGCGATGGGTGCTTCTTTTCCGTCGGGGAGAGTATGGCTGAGGACAGCGCTGACGCCGAAGGGTGATGCGTCGCATGTGACGGCCAGAGGTAGGGTCTCGTTGTACTGTATAAGGACGGCATCCGAAGTGAGGAGGTCCTTTGTTCTCTGGAAGGCGGCTTGCTCGCGTTTCCCCCAAGTCCAGGTTGCCGCCTTGTCCAAGAGCCTATGCAAAGGCTCCGCCACTGTCGCCTTTTGGGCAGGAAGACATTATAAAAGTTAAGTAGCCCCAGAAATGCCTGCAGCTCCATCTTCGACTTGGGTGTGGGGGCTTCTTTGATGGCTTTGATTTTTTGGTTTGTGGGGTGAATGCCATGATGGTCTAGGAGATATCCTAGGAATTCAACCCGTTCTGTGTATAATTGGCATTTCTCCCTCTTTACCTTGAGCCCGGTCTCTTTGAATTTGGTTAGGACCTCCCTTAGGTGACCCTCTAGTTCGGCTTGGTTGGTTGCCGACACTAAGACGTTGTCGAAGTAAGGTACCACCCCCTTGATGCCTTGTAATAGCCTTTCCATTAGGCTTTGGAATATTCCAGGCACCACGCTGACTCCGAATTGGAGCCGGTTGCATTTAAATGCTCCCCGGTGGGTGACTATGGTTTGCGCTTCTGCCGTTTCCTCGTCGACTGGCAACTGTTGGTATGCCTGGGTGAGGTCGAGTTTGGTGAAAACCTTGCCCCCTCCCAGTGAATGCAGTAGGTGTTGCACTACTGGGACGGGGTAGGCGCTTTGTTGCAAGGCGCCATTTAGGGTGGCCTTATTGTCCCCACAGATTCTCACCGACCCATCGGGCTTGATCGGGGTGACTATGGGGGTCTCCCACCGGGCGTGGTCTATTGGTTGTAGGACCCCTTGCTTGACGAGCTTGTCAATATGCTCGTCTATCTTGGGTTTAAGTGTGAATGGCACCTGCCTTGGTTTCAGGCATTTTGGGGGGACGTTTGGGTCTAGGCTGAATGATATAAGGGGCCCTCGGTACTTGCCTAGGTTTCCGTCGAAGACCTCTTGGAATTCCCGGGCTAGTTGTTGCTCCCAGCTGTCGTCGGTGACGTGGTCGATTCCCGTGACTGCGATGCCGAGCGGGGCGAACCATTGCAGTCCCAGTAGGCTTGGGTGGTCGCGATCGACGATGGTCAGGGGAAGCCCTTTGTATGTTACGTTGAACTGTCCGGTTCCGACTACAGGGATGTGGTTTCCCTGGTAGTCTTTTACGATTAGTCTCTGGCTGTCTAGGCCTTTTCTTTGGATGGTAGGCACCAAGCGCTTTATTTCTTGCCATGCTATCATGGAGAGGTAGGACCCGGAGTCCACCTCCATTTTACATGGCTCGCCTTCGATGCCTACCTCCACGTAGACCTTCCGGGCGTCATTGGTTGTGGCGTGGCCGATGGTCACCGTCTGATGGGTCTCCTCTCTTCCCCGGGTCTCGCCGCCTCGTAGGGATCGTCCGTTCCGGTCCCATCTGTTGTCAGAGGGGCGATCTCTGGTCCGGGGTGGTGTGCTATCTCGCCTCCGTTCGCTCTGGTCCCATCGTGGCGGGCTGCGGTTCTTTTTGAGACGGCAGATGCGGGCGATGTGTCCCTTCTTGTCGCAATGCCGGCAGATTGACTCAAAAAAACGGCATTCGGACCTGGGGTGGTCGCCTCCGCAACCGGCACAGTTGGTCCTCGACTTACGACCCGCCGGTTCCGTGGGTCGCGGCCTGCCTGGAGGCGATGAATTTCTTCCTCCTCGTCGGAAGTGCCTGATGCCGAGTGGAAGTCGCCCTGGTGGGTGGTCATCTCGGGTTGGGCCTCGGCCGACCTTGCAGGGTGGTTGTTCCCGCTGCGGTCCCCAGCGTTCGGTCGGCGCATGCGTTCGGCGGATGTTCGGGTCACTTCGATGGCTGTGGCTTCGGTGAGGGTATCTGCAAGGGTGATGTTGCCCTTGGCCATCAGCCGACTCTGGAGGACGGGGTCCCATAGGCCGAACACGATTCGGTCTCGCAGGGCGTCGTTCAGGTTGTCGAATTCGCACAGCCCCCCTAGGCGCCGTAGTTCGGCGACAAAGTTGCTGAAACTCTCACCTGGCCATTGGTCCCAACGGTAGAACTCATGTCGTCGGATGAGGATGGGCACCTCTGGAGCGTAGTGTCGCCGAAGTATTGGCTTGAGGACGTCCCAGTCCATCGCGGTCATGTCGGCGGGTTTGGCAAGTGCTTTGGCCATCTTAAATACCTCGGTCCCGCAGTGGGTCAGGAAGACGGCTCGCTTCATGTGGCCGGTGGCGTCCTTCAGGTCGCTGCACTCGAGGAACATGCGGAATCTGTCGGAGTACGATTCCCAGTCCTCGCTGGCGGGGTTGAAGGGTGCGGGGGTTGCGATTTTCGCCATCGTGGATTTTCGTCTGGCTTCCGTCAGACGCGTGCTTCGGTTCAGGATCAGAATCCCATCCTCGTCGCCAGTGTTGTGTTTTCGGAAATGATGCCAGGAGTCAGTGACTTTGTATCAAGCTCTTTTATTGGTGTGGGAACCGAACTGAGGCTATTGAGAAACTTTGCGGCTTTTTATTTCTTTAGCCGCGGCGGCCGCGGCCAATGGCACCACTTTGAATCTCCCGCGATTCGAATGGACCAATCGCGGGAGATTCCTAGCGAGCCAATCAGCGTGGCTCGCCTAGCCAATCAGAGTGCCCCGCGCTTTGGCCAATCAAAGCGCGGGGATCTCAAGAATGCTAATGAGGGGACAGAACAATATGATACTAAATCTTTTTTTTTAAAAAAAATCTGTATCTGCATATGATCTTCTTCTCATCATCTAGAAAAGGAACAGCATCAGCTAGGCTTAAAGCCAGTTGTACAAGAATATTACGTTTCCCACTGGTTGTCTTGAACTCCCAATATGAGGACCAATTCGCGTTGCTTGAAAGCTGTGCATTCTACCTTTAAACCACTGAATGTATGTAAGTTCTTTTCCTATATGGGTTTAATACATCCCTCAGGAATTCAATTTCATTCTGAAGAAAATGTACTCTACTGACATCTTGTGGCATGAAAAGAAAGAATATATCAAACAAACTCAGTTTGGAAATGTTAACTCTATTTTTGTAAATTCTGTAGCAGAAAAGCCTATTTTCCTGTTGAAAGGATAGTTAAAAAAAGAGGCTATCAGCTTACCTGGTAGAAAATACAAACAGATAAACTAATTCTACTTTATTGCAAAGCTACATTAATAGAAACTTGCAAGTCTGAAAGTACTCTTCCCTCCTACTCCCCATTCCCTTTATAGCCTAACCGGGAAGAGATCCTTCAGAACTTTTGCTCTGTCTGCTATCCATCTGCAGTATCCATCTGTCTCCTATCTGACAGTTCCCTAAGATAATTTCTTTGATTTTCCTCACATACTATTATAGAGCCTAAACCACCCAAGGATATTTCCACTTTGCAGTTAGCATGGCCAGTGGGGAGAAATGATTGCACACATATATATTACTGTATCAGTAATATCATCTTCCTCACCAGAGAAATATATATGCATTTTCAAGCAGGCAAATTCTATGCAATATTTTTTTTTAAAAAAACTGATATTAAAAATGGGAGACCATAAAACTGGCAAGAATAGTTTTAATTAGCTAAAGTTTAATTTGTGTGTTCTAATTACTCTCTTTGACAGCAATATTTTTTCTAAAATGGAGATAATTTTAATGCCTGTGGTAGTTTTTATTTAGTTGCTGAGTTTAGTCTTACTAAAGGTCTCTTTTGGAGGAAGATTTAGTTTTAGGTATTGTTCACTTGAATAGTCTCAATTACAGTACTTATTGATTGCTGTAGCTCATTTTGAAAAATAGTGGTTTTTTTTGACAGCTGGCTAAAATCCATTAACATAATGTGAAACTGAAATCATGAAGGCATGATTTCCATTTTTTTTCATTGCATATGCTGGAAAAAAACTGTTGTGAATCTCCCAGTCTTCATTTTTTTGTGTATTATCCATTCCCAGTATATCTTTTTCATTTCAGTCTCCACCATTGTTTCCTTTTGCTTTTGTGTAGTCAGTTTTATCTGTCACTGAGCAGCTGGCTGTAGAGAGATTTTTGGATATCATCCCTTTTTCTGCTGTGTAAACTATGAAAGAACTGTTAGCATTTGGTAACAAAGTGTGACTATATTACTTTAAAAAGAAAGGCAGTCCTATCTTTAGAATTAAATCATCTGATTTGGGGAACTGAAGGAAAAGCAGAGTAAAATTGAAAGCAAAATTGTGAATGCAATACTGATGCACATGTTTTCAATTTTGCACTGGGTAAATAGATCAAAACTATGGTCCATTATGAAATCAAAGTATAAAGCTTGTCCAGACGGAATCCAAAGGATCATTGCCATTCCAGGAAATTTGCATTTGTAGTCATTTAATTTATTCCTATTGCTTGAAATGAACTTCCAGGAATTTATTACTGTATGAATATACTAGGATAAAGATATGGAAATAAATCATTTTACTGAAGACTTTGTAGAAATATTTCTGTTCCCCCACATCACATATTTAGACTGAAATGTTTGTGCATCTCATTTCTGCCATCATTTACTCACACTGTAGCTAGATCTGTTCTGCTTTATACCATTCTTTCTGATGAAACTGACAAAAGTGGTTTAAAAAAATGCAAGCTAGCTAAAAAAAAAACCCTAATTTATATACAAAATTTTAAACAGTGGAAAAGTAAAAAAGGGTTTTGTTCCCATAGTTCCTAAGTTTTTTTTTAAAAAAAAACCCTTAGTGTTTGTTTATTTGTTTCCCTTTATTAGTTTTACAAATAACTCAAGGCAGCAAACGTATGCAACACACTGCCCTCCTCCTATTTTCTCCATAACAACAACCCTGTGAGGTGAGTTGAGGTGAGAGAAAGTCACTGTTCAAAGTCACCCAACTGGCTTTTGTGGCTCAGGTGGGACTTGAACTCACAGTGTCCTGCTGGTGCCTTAAATACTAGACCAAGCTGCCTTAAGAGTTGGATAATGTTGAATGTAAATGTCTCTAGCAAGATAACCAGTCTTATCTCTCCAAAAACAGGCTGCTCAGGCTTTCTTTCTCCAATTCAAGTTTGCAAGTTCCCTGTTCCTCAGGCAAGTTCACAGGGGTAAGTATGCAATGACACAGAAAGATAAGTTGTCTTATGTCTGTGTCCTATCTCTGCAACAGTGGGAGAAAACGGAATCCATGTTTGGCATCTCAGTACAGGTGGCCATGTTTGGCCTCTCAGTACAATGGCAATGGAGCAATTGTAAGTGATGATGTCCATAAGTTGATGCATCTGTGTGAGTGAATCAGATTATACAACTTTTTTGCAGCAGTTGTTAAATTAATCCATGTATTTCTATGAATGGATTTTTTTTGCTGTAAATAAGTCCAAAAACACCAGAAACAAGCAAAATACATAGTAGATTGTGGTCATGTAGCTGCAGTACATTATAACTGGCTATAAAGGTGAGCCAGCTATGCAGTGCCAAAAATGCAGTCATGTTGACTGGAGGGCTATGTAGTCATTGGAACTGTAGAACCAGGTAAGTAGCATTTGAAGGTCCATTATAACTTCAAATAGTCACTAACTGACTAGTCCTAAGTGAGGACTACCTATATATGCTTGTAGTGAGGACTGAGATTGTTCCGAACTAGCAGGCTCGTAAGCCTGCAAACCTGACTGGCCTTTTCCACAGCAGGCTCGTAATCCTGCAAGTTTGATTGGTCCATTAGCAGTGGGTCATGATTGGTCGTTCAAGGCTGATCCGATTGGCTAGTTAACGGGCTGCCGTGATTGGACGGCCCAAGCGCGGCAAACTTAAACCATTGGACGCTTTGACAGTAGCCAGCTCTATAAAAAGGGCTGTTGCTGCCATACCTTTCAGCTCTATTCCTGAAGTCACTAATAAAGAGTTTGGAGTCACTATCCGATGTCTCGTCTCCGTTCTTGCGCCTACCCTCCGAGATAGAACAGAGATGATGCATATTTTAAAGGTTGTGTGACCTATCTCCTAAAACAAATTATGTGATTATTTCACAAGATGAAGAGAGATTCAGTCACTAAAGATAATTGGCTTGTTTCAGAATTCAACTTCCCTGTTCATTAGAGATTTTTTTCAGACTCAGTTGGGAAGGAAAATGTTGGGCCAATCTTCATCAGAATTCTAGGCTAAGAGCCATTTGAAAGCAGCAAAATCAGCAAATGTGTAAGAATAATGTGTCGAAACCTCAAAATCTTGAAAAGCAATAAATATAATGTAGCACTAAAACATAAAATTATAAAAACTGGTATTTTCAGTCCTGAGTAAAGGCTTGTTGTCTTGAAAATGCAAGGAAGATAGGGGCTGCATATAGCCCTGGGGAAAGAGAATATAATTGTGGGCCTGGATCTTGGAAGAAGGATTACTCAGAAAACCCTCTGTAGATGACTAGATTATTGGAAGAACAGAGTCTAGTCTGGCAGGACATTGCTTGATGTAATCCATTATTACATTGTATGAGCTCCAAACATAATTAGCATAATTTGGATTGGCTCTGAAAGCTTCCCGGTAACCAATTTTAAAAAGCTGTTATTCTAGACTGGTGCAATTGCCATGCCAATAACCTTGCTGCTCCATTTTTTAGTCTCCAAATATTTTATTATGGGTTTGCAAAACCAGGTGAAGCATGCATGAACATGTTCAGCAATATTCCGCAGGCAAGAAAAGAGGGTGTATTTATAAGCAAGCAACAAGAAGCTACAGCACTGTGTAATTTTATTAAACATTGCAATTAAAAAGAAAAACTAATACAAACTAAGAAAATTAAAAGGAAAAATTGTAAGTGAAGAAAAAAGAAAAATAGACAAAAAAAAAGAAAGAAATACAGTATATAAAGTAATGACTTACACCTTCACCACCAAGGATAAACAATTCTAGTAACCAATCATCTTTTAAAATATGACAAATGATCTGTTCTTTCTATGTCCCATTTCTTATGTTTACAAAGATTCTTAACTCCTCATTGTTTAGTCTTGATCAGCAAAAGTCCATTAAGGCTTGCCAGAGATAACAGAATATCTATTTGAATCAAATAAACCCACTTTTGTTCCTTCCTTTTACTTTTAACTATCTTGATCTTTAATTCCTTCAAATAAGGATTTAGATTTCATCGCTTGTTGGTTCAGTTTCACAAAATTCTGCAAAACTTTAACATGTCTCTTTTGTAAATCCAATATAGTTATCCATATCACTTGTTTGTTTTATTATTGTATACCATCCCTTTTAAATTATTAAGACATCAGCCAATTTCATTTGTCCAACCAGTATAGCCAGGGGTGGGATTCAATTTTTTAAACAACCGGTTCTGTGGGCGTGGCTTAGTTGGTGGGAATAGCTTGGTGGTCATGTGACTGGGTGGATGTGGTTTGGTGGCCATGCTATTGGCTGGGCGTGGCCAACTCAATATCACTCACATCAAGGCACGCATCTCCTTGCCTGGCCTCTCATGACTGTGGGGATGCTGCAACAGTCGTAAGTGTGAAAAACAGTCATAAGTCACTTTTTTCAGTGCCATTGTAACTTTGAATGGTCACTCCACACAAGCAAAGTACCAGCAAAGGAGGGGAAAAAAACTCCAGAGAAGTTCCAGAGACAGGAAGTCTAGTCCTGCCAAGAATGTAATAAGAGTTAACGGAGAGGCAGTTTCTGTAAGCAACACCAGAATGTTTCCTTCCTTACAGGATTAGGCCAGTAATTTCTTCTAACAACGGTTTCTCCAAATTGCTTAGAATGTTAATGTCAGGTTTTGAGCATGGGCGAGAAAGAATGGAGACAAGTTTCTGAGCTCTTTATTACATTATACTTGCTCAGCTCAAACAGTAGTAGAACCTACATTATATAGGCAACCCTTAAAACGATTACCCAATAACGAGCTAGGAACGTTAGCTCTTGAACCAATAATGCATTTATAAGGGCCAATCGGATTCCCCAGAATGGGCCAATCTGGTACGGCCGCTTAACAACCAATTAGAAGTGCAGGGCCAGAACCCTGCACTTGACTTTCAAGCTTATACTTTATTGAATTATATTACATACACAACACCCCTTCCCCCTGGCTTCTTAGTTCAGGGCGCAGTTATGTAGTCCTTTAAATAGGACGGTTGTTTTTTAAGTCTTTTTGACTTCCGCTGTTTTGGTTGGTTGCTGTCCTGCTTGGACAGATTGCTGTTTGGTAGCGGGGCTGCCTCTGGTTCAGGGTTTGTTTCTGTGATGTCGCCCTCGTTTTCTGTACTCTCTTGAGGTGCAAACGTTTCTCCCTCCGGTTCCGCAGCCTGGGCTTCTGTTAGGTCCTCGTTCCCCTCAAACGGATTTCCTAGGGCTTCATCTTCTTCCGTACCTCCCCCCCCCTCAGTTTGATTATAGGGGAGTTTTGGACTGGCAGCTGCAAGGTGCGACCGTAACTGGTTGATATGCCGTTTCCAGAGTTTATTGTCACGGCATTGCACAAGGTAGGATCGGGGGCCGGTTACACGTACTACCGTTGCTTCCACCCACAACGGGTTGCCCGATAAGTTTTTTGCATACACCAGGTCTCCTACCTGGAAGGTGCGACATCAGCCGCTGGATCCTAATGGTTTTTCTGGTTCATAAGCAGGGTGCAACCGGTCAAGGTGGGAGCGGAGCTTTCGTCCCATTAACAGTTCAACGGGCATCTTGTTGGTGACACTATGTGGGGTGATGTGCTGCAAGAAGAGGATTTGATTGACTTTGTCATCAATGTTATCATAGTTTACCTTTTGCAAGGTTTTCTTTACAAATTGGACCATGCGTTCTGCTCGGCCATTAGTCGCAGGATGCACCGGCGAGGTGAGCGCATGGCGGTCGGCAAGGTACTACTCGAATGCGAATGCCGTAAATTGTGGGCCATTATCGGATACCAGGACGTCTGGTAATCCGTGGGTTGCAAAGAGTCTGTTTAAAATCTTGATGACTGCCTCGGAGGTTGTGGTAGTCATGCGATGAATCTCGAGCCAATTCAAGTAGGCATCGACGGTAAGCAGGAAGGTGTGGCCCTTGGTTGGCCCCGCGAAGTCCAAGTGAATTCGGGACCAAGGTCCACGTGGTGTCTCCCATTCGGTAGGCATGGCTTTTGGAGGAGCATTGCTGACTTCTTGGCATTTGGGACAAGCTTTAACCCAATGTTCGATTTGCTTGTCAATGCCTGGCCACCATGCGTAGCTTTGTGTAAGGGCTTTCATTCACACGATGCCGGGGTGGCCATCGTGCAAGGTTCTTAACAGTGTCTGTTGGAGCCATTCTGGAATAACGACTCTATCGCCCAAGATGACACAGCCTTTTTGGGAGAAGAGCTCGGTCTGCCGAGACTTGAATGGTGTGAAGTCCTCAGGTAATTGGTCCAATGGCCATCCATACTCTACCCAGCCCAGGATGCGTGCTAGGGTGTGGTCGCGTTTGGTTTCTCTCGCAATGTCTCCAGCAGTCAGTGGTGGCGAGTTGAGCGCTTCAATTTGCAACGAGGTTACTGTTGGTGCTGGATCGTCGACAGTCTCTGGAAGTGGTGCTCGGCTCAATGCGTCGGCATGGGGAATGGCTTTCCCCGGGCGGTATTGCAGCCGATAATTATAAGCAGCCAAGAACTCTGACCATCCGGTCATTCTAGGGGATAATATGTAGGGAGTCGGCTTATCTCCGGCTATTATCCCTAGCAGCGGTTTGTGGTCAGTTACAATAGTAAAAGGCCTGCCGTACACGTATTCATGAAATCTTTTCACAGCTGAGACGATTGCAAGGGCCTCTTTATCAATTTGTCCATAGTTTCGCTCAGTCTTGGAAAGTCTTAGAGAAATATGCAACAGGGGCTTCGTTCCCGTTAGGCAGTACATGGCTCAAAATGGCGCCTACCCCAAAAGGCGATGCATCGCAGGGTATAACTAACGGCAAGGTCTCGTTATATTGCATGAGTACAGAGTCAGAAGTAAGCAGTTTTTTAACATTTCTAAACGCTTGCTCCTCACGGTAACCCCATAACCAAATTGCCCTTTTATCTAATAATTGGTGTAACGGCTCAGAAACAGTTGCTTTGTGCGGTAAAAACACATTATAGAAGTTGATGAGGCCTAGGAATGCCTGGAGATCGGCCTTGTTTCACGGCCTGGGAGCGTTTTTGATCGCTTTTAATTTACCTTCGGTCAGGTGAATGCCCTGGCTATCAATTAGGTATCCTAAGAATTCAACACTGTCCGTGCATAATTTACATTTATTTTTTTTAACCTTCAGACCGGCTTCTTGAAATTTTCTTAGAACCAATTTTAATCGGTCTTGTAAGATTTTTTTTGTTGGGGCTGCAATTAATACATCGTCAAAATAAGGGACCATGCCCTTAATTCCCTGTAATATCCTCTCCATAAGGCTCTGAAATATCCCTGGGGCGACACTAACTCCGAATTGCAATCGGGTACATTTAAAGGCACCCCGGTGCGTCACAATAGTTTGGGCCTGTGCCATTTTTTCATCAACTGGCAATTGTTGATATGCCTGAATTAAATCCAACTTAGCGAAAACTTTCCCGCCCCCCAGGGAATGGAGGAGGTGCTGCACCACCGGAACTGGATACGCGTTTTGCTGGAGGGCGTGGTTCAAGGTGGCCCGGTAGTCCCCACAAATTCGAATTGACCCATCTGGCTTAATGGGTGTTACAATAGGGGTTTGCCAAGGGCAGTGATCGATGGGTTTTAACACCCCCTGAGCTATCAGTTTGTCGAGTTGCTCATCTATTTTAGCCTTTAAGGCAAATGGGACTCGACAGGGCTTCAAGCGAATGGGAGCCACTTTGGGATCTAAGCTAAATGAGATCGGGGTCCCCTTGTACTCACCTAAACTGTCCGCGAAGACATCCCTGAACTCAGAGATAAGGTCTTCCTCCCAGTCACAGCCACCGACTCGGTTTACGCTGGCCACTTCAATGCCGAGTGGTGCGAACCATTGGAGGCCCAGCAAACTAGGCCTATCGCTATCGATGACTGTCAACGGTTAGTACGCCGTGTGCTTCTTGAAGGAGACTCGGACTCAGCAGGACCCTACGACGGGGATTCGATTCCCCTGGTAGTCCTTGAGGATGAGGCGTTGGAACCGGAGAGAGACGATCCCGAATCGACCTCCATGTGGTAAGGCTGATTTTCGATGGCTACTGTTACCCGGATTTTCTTAGTGTCCAGGGTTGAGGCGTGACCAATAGTGATAGTATGGTGAGCCTCTTCTCTCTGCAACGGCCGATTTCTGTAGGATTGGGTTGCTGACATTCGCCTTACAGGATGGTTTCCTGTCTATCGGCGATAGTTGGTCCCTTTTGCGGCCTGGCTGGGTCCTGGCAAGCTGCGGCAGACCCGTCTGATGTGGCCTCGTCTCCCACACTCATGGCAGAGTGCGTCACGGAACTTGCATTCAGACCTGGCATGGTTGGCTCCACATCCAGCGCTTCGGGTAGTGGTCTCGATTGGACCGCAGTTGATGGACCCCTTCTTCGTTGCTTTCTGATGATGAAGAGAGATCCTGGTGGTGTGTCGTCGTGAGCTGTCCCTCTGCGCTAGGTGAGATTTCGCTGGCCGGTAGTGGCACCGGAGCGCGGTTTCAGCGTAGTTGTGCAGCCGACTTCTTGGTTGCCTCTGCCGCGGTAGCATCGGCAATGGCGTCGGCAAGGCTGATGTTGCCCTTTGCCATCAGCTTGCTTTGGACACCCGGACCATCGAGTCCAAGGACTATGCGATCTCTCAATGCCTCTTCGAGGTCGGTGAAACCGCAGAGGCCTCCTAAGTTGTGGAGGTCTGCTATGAAGTCGGCCACGCTTTCTCCCTTTCGCTGGTTTCTTTGGTAAAACTCGTGGCATCTCATGAGTGTAGGCATGGTAGGAGCGTAGTGGGCTCGCAGGATAGGTTCGAGGTCATCCCAATCCATGGCCTTCACTTCTCGGGGTTTGGCTAGCACTTTAGCCATCTTAAACACAGTTGGACCGCAATGCGTCATTTCTTTCCTGGTGTGGCATCCTTCAAATTGTTTGTTTCAAGAAACATTTGGAAGCGATCCATATAGGACTTCCAGTCCTCCTGTGTCGGGTCGAACGGAGCGGGTGGTACGAGGCCGCCGGACATGGTTCCGTTGTTGGCGCCGTCTGTCACGTGCTCGGTATTGCTTCTGGGTCCCGTTGATTCAGTTGTCTCCATATCCCACCTTCGTCGCCAGTGTCAGGTTTTGAGCATGGGCGAGAAAGAATGGAGACAAGTTTCTGAACGGTGAACTTCAGCTCTTTATTACATTATACTTGCTCAGCTCAAACAGTAGTAGAACCTGCCTTATATAGGCAACCCTTAAAACGATTACCCAATAACGAGCTAGGAACGTTAGCTTTTGAACCAATAATACATTTCTGTTAAGGACCAATCGGATTCCCCAGAATGGGCCAATCCGGTACGGCCGCTTAACAACCAATTAGAAGTGCAGGGCCAGAACCCTGCACTTGACTTTCAAGCTTATACTTTATTGAATTATATTACATACACAACAGTTAACAACCCGGTTCTATTGAATAGGTGCAAACTGGTAGAATCCCACCCCTGAGTATAGCATCTTTTTCCATATCATTCCTGTAGTCTGTCATTTTTAAATTAATTTTCAGATCAGTCTCGTATATGGGAGAATTATTTATGAAAGATGGCATTAAACCAGACCAAAGTATCATAGAATTGATAAATTATGTCTCAGAATTCATTCCCAGCTTTGCTGTCTGCACTACAACTCTGAAGAAATTTCTGGACTATAGCACATGACAAGGACCTAAATTACGTAATACTCTAAACATAGCATATGTTTTTTTAGTTTCAAGATCTTAAAAGAAACAGTTTCTACAAATGCTACTATGCAAATTACATGGAACAAATATGTAGTCAAGATATGGAACAGAGCGTTCAACACTTTTGCGTTTTATATAATTACATTTAAAAACCAAAATGCAAGCAAATTGGTATTTACCAAAGGTTGACTCTACCTATGTTATGGAAGTAATAAAAGGTTCCTTATAATATGTTAACCTCCTTTCAGTTCCAAGTTAGAGATGAATGTAAGCTGACTCAGTTCACCCAATGTGTTGTTGCATCCTCTTAAATGAAAAGCGTAAAAACTAAGGTAAATTATGTAAGATAAAAGATGTCACTTAAAGAGATGATAGAAAATTAAATTATTATGTTGTTACTACAGTTTTTAACTGGGAATTTCTTGGAGTAATTTAAGAAAGTCTGAAATAAATCATTCTTGAGTCCATCAGCAAACCGGATTAACCTTTCCATGGCTTTTGGCTTAAAAAGTCACTTCACTGTGAAGTGGGTGGCTATATAAATATGATTTATGAACAAAATAAACTACCTTCACTGAATTACAGCAAGAATAAAATGGAATTGTATGTGCATATGTGAAGAAAATAATACATGTCCTTTTAAAGCACTTTTGTAAGAAGAAAAAATAGAAATGCACAAAAAAGTTATGAAATATATATATTGGACATTAGTATACAGCTTTCTGTTATGAACTGTGAACAAATGCTAGATTTTAAAAAGATCTTTTGAAATGGACATATGTCTCAAGTCAGGCATACAAAGTTCATATGGATTCTATATGCTGTCCATGCAACATTAGAAATAAGCATTGAAAGGGCACATGGTATGATGAACATGTTATAATTCAGTAATGCTTTAGAGAGCAATTCACATTGTTCTTGAATTTTTAAAAAATCTACATGTAGTTCAAGCTATATGCTAACCAAGGGAACAAATATTCTCAGTATCCAGTTTAAGATACAAAAATAAGTGAACAGTTATTTGTCAAGTTAAAATCAAGGATAAGATTGTGTAAAAGATTACTTTTAAAAGTAAGGAATGGTGATCTTGCAGTACTTCTGTAGTATGCAGTATGGATTTTAAATTAAAATTAAAGCACTATTTCTTGGTGCATTCTTTTCTTTAAAAGCACAAACTAAAGTATAAAGTTGAAAAACTTGACTGACAAGTTCTTTTCCTCAGTTGATTATTTTTTTCTTTGTACAGGGCTTAAAATGTATATAGGAGAAACTGTTGATGAAGAAACTGTCCAATACTATCTACCGTATATACTCGAGTATAAGTCGACCCAAATATAAGCCGAGGCACCTAATTTTACCACAAAAAACTGGGAAAACTTATTGACTCGAGTATAAGCCGAGGGTGGGAAATGCAGCAGCTACTGATAAATTTCAAAAATAAAAATAGATACTAATAAAATTACATTAATTGAGGCATCAGTAGATTAAATGTTTTTGAATATTTATTTCAAAGAAAAACAGATTAATCAATTTGGGAAACAATCTCACTATCATGAAAGGTTTAATTGATTCACTAACCCAAAAGAAGATGACGATGACAGTGGGAGGCAGGAGTCACTCTCTCCCTTGCAAGAAAAAAGCAAGAGCCGTTCTTATGATCTCTCTCTCTCTCTCTCTCCCCGTAATACAGTCAAGCCCTTTCCAGCACGCGCGGTCTGCCGCCGCCGCTTTGCACCCTGCAAATGCAAAATCCCGGGGTTTTTGCATTTGCAAGGTGCAAAGCGGCGGGGGCGGATCCCGCGTGCTGGAAAGGGCTTGACTGTATTACGGGGAGAGAGAGAGAGATCATAAGAACGGCTCTTGCTTTTTTCTTGCAAGGGAGAGAGTGACTCCTGCCTCCCACTGTCATCGACATCTTCTTTTGGGTTAGTAAATCAATTAATTTGGGAAATGATCTCACTATTATGAAAGTCAGTGTTCTCTGCCAGTGGGGCATTTGGAAGAAAATGCCCCGCGGCATATCCACGCGTGTGTAAGGGAAATCAGAAATCCCCGCGTTCAATGCCTAGCACAGCAGAAGAGAAAACGCAGCTGTGAGCAAATACTAGGAAAACCTGATTGATCAGAAGGAAGGAGGAAAAAGAGGGAGGGGTGGTGGTGGACGGAGGTCCCACTGGTATTTGTGAAACACTTGGTCAGCAGCGCTTAAAGTCAATGTCCTCATGCCCACCTACCCAAAGCCACGAAATCCCCCAATTGCGCAGCCCAGAATCGCCCTCCCCTTGGGGCAGCAACGACACCCGGTATTTCCCGAGATGAAGCTCCGCCGTGCAATGAAAGCACCCTGGCTCTAGGCTCGCGGGTTCAGAAAACAACGCGAGGCGAGGTCGCTTCGGCTCCACTCAGCTTTGTTTCCTAGCTGCTTTCAGTCCGCTCGGGAGGAAGGGGGAGGAAGTGGTGGCAGCAGCTTGCATTGTTTTCTGAGCTCTAGGCCACCACCTCCTCCCCCTCCTCCTGAGCGGACTGAAAGCAGCTAGGAAATGAAGCTCAGCGGAGCCAAAGCGACCTCGCCTCGCGTTGTTTTCTGAGCTCTAGGCTCCGCTCAGCTTCGTTTCCTAGCTGCTTTCAGTCCGCTCGGAGGAGGGGGAGGAGGTGGTGGCGGCAGCTTGCGTTGTTTTCTGAGCTCTAGGCACCACCTCCTTCCGAGCGGACTGAAAGCAGCTAGGAAACGAAGCTCAGCGGAGCTGAAGCGACCTCGCCTCGCATTGTTTTCTGAGCTCTAGGCTCCGCTCAGCTTCATTTCCTAGCTGCTTTCAGTCTGCTCGGGAGGAGGGGGAGGAGGTGGTGGCGGCAGCTTGCATTGTTTTCTGAGCTTTAGGCCACCACCTCCTCCCCCTCCTCCCGAGCGGACTGAAAGCAGCTAGGAAATGAAGCTCAGCGGAGCCGAAGCTACCTAACCTCGCGTTGTTTTCTGAGCTCTAGGCTCTGCTCAGCTTCGTTTCCTAGCTGCTTTCAGTCCACTTGGGAGGAGGGGGAGGAGGTGGTGGCGGCAGCTTGCATTGTTTTCTGAGCTCTAGGCCACCACCTCCTCCCCCTCCTCCTGAGCGGACTGAAAGCAGCTAGGAAACGAAGCTCAGCGGAGCCGAAGCGACCTCGCCTTGCGTTGTTTTCTGAGCCTAGAGCCAGGGCGCTTTCATTGCACGGTGGAGCTTCTTGTCTCGGGAAATACCGGGCGTCGTTGCTGCCCCCTGAGGGGAGGGCAATTCTGGGTTGCGCGATTGGGGGACTTCGTCGCTTTGGGCGGGTGGGTGGATGGGAGCGAGGATGGACGGAGTCCATGAAGTGGGGCTTGCCTGCAGGAAAGCGGCTGCCCAGCTCCGGAGCTCCACACCATTTCTTTTTCAGAGGGGAATCTGACTCGAGTATAAGCCGAGGGCGGTTTTTTCAGCACAAAGAATAGGCTGAAAAACTCAGCTTATATTCGAGTATATACGGTAATTAAATAATTTGATTTTCAGGTAAATGGAACATGATTATGAAACTTGCAAATTTTACTTTCTGTTTCATGATTTTATATATTTGATTTGTCAATCGTTTACAAGATAATAGGTATAAGTATAAACATGAGTAAGAATACAGAAAATAGGTACGAATAAATGGGGACAATAGGACAGGGACGGGAGGCACGATGGTGCACTTATACACGCTCCTTAAAGACCTCTTAGGAAGATGTTACTGCTTCCAGAAAATCTAACTGTTTCAATTCAGAAGCACTAACTTCTCTTTTGGGATCTTTGACTTTTCTCTTCCTCACTAAAAATATTTTGAAATATTTTAATCTGAAATTATATGTATAGTTTTTTCGATTTAGAGAAAAGTTTTGGTTTATATTCAAGTTTCTGTAAAATTATGACATTACTTTCCTTAGGCCTAAGCCCCATTTGTAAAATGGGAATCCTGATAGACCACTTGGGGTCGTGGATATCTTAGTGAATATATGTAAAAACATTAGCTGGGATTATAAATTGTGTTAAGCACATCGTGTCTAGTTTTGGTTTCTGGTGCTTAATAATCTTGTCTGAGCTCCAAGAATGCTTCCGACTTGGATGGAAGTCTACAAGGAAACATCAGGATTGTAGGCTATTTCGAAAAACTGAAAAAAGCATCTCCAGTATGTGACTATATCCATGAAATCACCAGATTTGGCACTTATGTTGAAGACAAACCACTAGAATATAAAATAAGAGCAAACCTCACTCCTTACTAGTACTGATGATGTTATTTAATTTGGGTAATGAAATGTCTGCAAGAAAATAATCTACGTCTGAGAACACCAAGGATTATAGCCATACTAATGAGATATGGTTGAAAGTTGACCTGTTCAAGGGACAGACTGATCTTTCTTAGATAGTTCATGCTTGTAAATTTCATTCTGTTTCTAGATTTCTCTTTAGTGCTAAACAAAATTTGGTTCTTGACAAAGTCATAGTAACTGATTCATATATAACACTAAGTCATAAACAATGACTTGATACATACAAATAGTCCTTTTTAAAAAAAAATTTTTTATTGGTTTTTAAAAACAAACATAAACAAACAAAACATAAAAACAAGCTATCTTCTATATATGTACATACAGTGTGCCGGTTGGTTTACAAATTGTTTTGTGCTTCCATTTCGTAGTCTTCAATTACAATTACATTGCATATAATCTCATATTTTCAATCAAAAATTAAATACCTTAGTATCATTATTAATCAATCATTTGACTATACTTTTATTCATTCATGTTTTACAAGATAATCATAATGCACTTAGTTTATTTTATAACAGTTCATATTATCAACCCAAATCTATCCTAAAATCATTTTTAGATATAATAAGAAAGAAGTACATCTTTATATATTTATTATTTTCTAAAAGTCTACATATTACATTACTGTATTTTATTGTCTAACCATTGATAGAAAAGATCCCAAATTTTATAAAATTGTTTATCCTCTTGTTCTCTAACTTCAAATGTCAATCTACTCATTTTAGCACATTCCAATATTTTCTTCATGATTTCCTCCTGTGATGGTATTTTCTCATTTTTCCAGTTTTTAGCAAATACAATCCTAGCCGTTGTTAATACATTTATAATCAGGTATTTCAAGTCTTTACTATATATTTCAGGTAAAATTCCCAATAAAAATATCTCTGGTTTCAAGTCTATATGTTTTTTTGTCATTTTCCCCAACCACATGTGGATTTTAGTCCAGTATTTTTTAGCATCCGCACATGTCCACCACATATGGTAATATGAGCCAGGTGTCTGATGACATTTCCAACATTTTTGGGATTTATTCTTGAACATTCTTGCTATTCTTGTCGGGGAGAATGCCACCTGTAAAACATCTTATACAAATTTTCTTTATATGCTGTTGACATTGTCATTTTATAATTTTGAGACCACAATTTTTGCCATTTCTCTAAATCAATCCCATATCCAAAATTCTTCCCCCAAGCAATCATAGTTTCTTTAACTTGTCTTTCTAATTTAATTTCTAAGAAATATCCATACAGTTTTTTAATCATCTTTTCATCAGTACCTGTCAAAATCTTATCTAAATCAGTCAATTTATCATAGAAACCTTCCATTTTAGAATCTTTATCATACCTTGAATGTATTTGCGCATATGAAAACCAATTCATCTTTATACCTTGTTCCTCTAGTTTTTGTATAGATTTGAGTTCACCCTTTTCATTCAATATTTCACCATATCTAACTGTTTGTTCCTTCTTATAAATTATAGGATAGGAAAATGCTTCAATAGTCGATAACCTGACTGGAATTTTCAAATAACATTGTCTTTTAATCTTCTCTCAGTTTAACCACAGAGACTCCTGTATATAATGTCTTCTATACATACAAGTAGTCCTTGAGTTACGAATGTAATGGAGCCTGCCCATTCCATTCATAACCCAAGGATTTGTGGGAGTGAATCTTGTACCTTGAACGGAATCACTCCCTCCTTTCACTCATACATTTGCTAATCAAATGCAAGGCTTGTTAAGTGCACGAGGTATTTCAGGGCAGGGAAGCCCATGGAACAGGTCACCTGCCTAAAACCATCCAAGGCCTTCCTGACTCACTGAAATACCTCATGCTTCCCACAATTGCTTTCCACCCAACCTGCCATGCCAGGTCATTTACCTTGTAAAGATCTAGCAAGCAGTCTCCTTTCCAGCCTCTCAAAGCCACGTGCACCCCCTGCAGTTCCATTTGGCCCTCCATGGGCCTCCCCTGGCCTGTTGCAGGTCAAAATGAAGCTTCCTTAGAAACTCCATTTTGGCCTGCAACATGCTAGGTGAGGCCTCTGGAGACCCAAACGAAGTGTCAAAGGAGGGGATCTGCCCCTTGGAAGCTCCATTTTGACTGGCAACATTCAGGATGAATGTTGCAGAGACCCTGTGGTTGTTCATAAGGGTAAACAACTGCCATGGTGTTGCCAGATTTGTAGTTTTGGGACTTGTTTGCAAATGCTAGGGGACACTTATTGTGTAACTTTGAACGTTCACTAAGGAAATGCTCATAATCCAGGGATTATATGTATTAGATCATGTACTTCTTAGATACCCAAAATGTAAATGAATAATGATCTAATTTCCTGTACCTCATGATTTATTGTTTTATTTTTTGGGGAAAAACATTGAATATAAACATTGAAAAAAATCATGTGAAAATTGTGCATTTATTCTCTTATATTTTACTATAAGACAAGCTGTATAGTATTTATAGATCATTATTATTTTTCATGTCCATTATTTTCTTATTTTTCAACTATTCATGAAGTATTTATTTCACATTATATTCACACCTTTTTCTTTGACTAAATGCTGCTTTTCAAGATTAAATTGTGATTGAGTTACAACTTGATTAATACTCAAGATAAGACTGGAGGTTACTTCATTTATTTTATTTAAATGTTATAATCCTGGTTTATGACAGGGAGAAAAATAGATGATTTAAGTTGGCAAAGGAGAATGATAAGGATGTTTATTCTTCTTGTATTTATTCAACCTTTATACCAAATATACATTAATGGAAGCTAGATTGGAAAAAGATGAGTGTGGTTGTAAAATCAGAGGAAGGAACACCGATAACCTGCATTGATTTTTTATTCTATGTAAGCAAAAGTTGAAGCAGGAGGACAGGAAGAATATTGATGCTTATAATTTAAGATCATTATAAACCAACCTTTTGAATATTTTGATTATTGGAAAATAATTCCATGGTTACACTGGGAAAATACATTGTAAGATGGCATTTTCTTTGGAGCCATATGTTCCTCACCAAAGCTGGTTTAGTCAGCAAGATATTCACTTTATGTAATATATCATGATTTATTTCTACAGGAGAAAAAAAACAGCTAATCTATATTTACTGGAGCATAAAATTGAGATGATGATTTATAGTACACATTCCCTTCTCTAATTTTTATCAAGACCCAAGATAAAATAAATGAGGTTAAAATAAGCTGCACAGCATAAAAATGATTCTTATTCCAATAAAAAGCTGCAGAGAATTTATTTCTTACACTTAGCAAGGATTGGAAATAAGAGGCAACTCAAATAAGCAGCATCTTTGAGAGTCTCCTAACCTTGACTTTGTAATGTTTATATTCAGAATATTTTAGGAGTGCTTCATCTATTATAGCAGAAAGATTTTGATAAACATGATACTTCCCCCCTCCCCAATATACAATGCAGGAAAAGATATAGGAACCAACCATTTCCGAAACTGTAAGTGTTTGTGCTATGCAAAGAAAAAAAGGCAAATCCACTTCAAATACTATGCAAATAAAAACAGAAAAGTGCTACCTTTTTAATGGGTGTGCTGCTCCTTCTTTTACTTGCATAATAAAGAAGGCATTTTAGCAGCTTTGACATTGGTTGATTGAGAACAATCAACCAATGGAACACCTTGCCCTCAGATGTTGTGGGAGCGCCATCAGTTGAGACTTTCAAGAAGAGATTGGACTGCCATTTGTCAGAAATGGTGTTGGGTCTCCCGCTTGGGCAGGGGGTTGGACTAGATGACCTATAAGGTCTCTTCCAACTCTGATTATCTGTTAATCTGTTAATATTGTGTCTCCTGTAAGCCAGCTTCTTGCTCAGAAAAACAAATCCGTAGTTCAAGCTCTACGTTATTTGACTACAGTAAACAGATTAGAAATTATAGCTTTTTATTATGTACATGTCTCCAGATCCTTGAGGTTAAGTTGATTAATTAAGTATTATATATAGGATATGATTTCTGATCATCATCTTCTAAGGATGTTCTTGTTTAAAAGAACAAAGCAGGTGATATAAAGTTTTGGATGCATACTCATGAAGGGTGCATTTTGTTTCCAGAAGTGCAAAAATGGCAATAATAAAAACTGCAAACAGCCCATAAAATTAAGATTCTTCTGTGAGATGGTTCTCCCATGGTACAACAGGTTGCATCTAACTTTCTGTTTACTTGAACTGGGCCCTTGTTGCATTTTAGTATCTGCTCATTGAACCCTGTTTTGTTTTTATATTTCCTGCTGTTATCCTGTTGGTAAAGGTCAAACAATCACTTCAGGAAATGGGAACAGGGAGGAGAATGGTTGGAAAATAAAATGTTTTCCAGCTTCCTCTTTTCCACTGCTTCCACTGCTTCCACTACTTCGACACACCCATTCCTCCTTTTCACCAAAGAATGGTGTACAAATTCAACCAATTGGAAGGGGGGAACCTTTAAATTGAGTCAGCATCCCTGAGGTATATTTCCCAGGTATGCTATTCAGTGGAAATGCTCAGTATTGGAATGGGATCATCAAGGACATGCAGCTTTGAATTTGTACCCACTACTGAGTATCTGGGTTAAACATTCCCAAAGCAACTAAAACAAATTCATTCCTGTCACGACACCCAATTTAGAAAAAAAAAAACTCCCACAGAAGACCAGTGAGAATTGAAATGACTTGTGGGATAATCTGCTCCCAATATTTTTATATATTAAAAGATCAGTGTTATTTATTTACATGTATTTCTAATAGATTTCAATTCTTTTAAGTAATAAATGTGTGGTGTATCTATCAAGTTGATTCCATAGATACATTACAATTTTAAGTGTAATGCGAAAGCAAGTTTTGTTGATAATGAGACTACTACCATAATTTTTTTGACTATTTTCAAACTCTGACATATTTTAATTGAATGCAGCAAGATATTGCAAATCTAATAATACCTATAAATTACTGGGCCACCTAATTATTTTCTATTTTTGTACCGTACTTCAATCAAGTTCTCAAGACTGCTTAGAGAAGCAAAGAAGCAAAACATGATTAATCACGTTTATGTAACATGTTTGCATTAAAGTATAGAAACCCAATGATAACAGATAAAAATCTCAACAAAACATTAAAACATTTAAGCTGCAGTTCCATAATTGAATAGGACAAATGAAAAAACCAAGAGAAATGTATACTTATACTGAGAGCATTCTATAAGATTGGTACAAAAGAAAATTCTTTCCTGTATGCATGGCAAATGCCTCCTTTGATTAGACAGATCCTGTAAAATTCCCCCTTGCAAGTTTTAACAATTGCTCAGATTAATTATTGGTAATCTGCCAGAGAACGAGGCCCTAAGTGGAGAAAACATTTTCATATCTGGGCTGCGTAGTAGACGGGAGTTGCTGGATTGAACTGTGGGTGGATGCCTAAACTGAGCAAGATGGATGGAATTAAATTTTTAAAAAATAGTAAAATTCCAACAATTTAAAATCCAAGAAATAAACTGCTGGAGGGAGTATTTTAGAGAAATGTGTGCTGAAGATTGGAACTAAAATGAATTCTATAAATGTCAATTACACCACCATCTAGAAGAAAAGATGAAAAAGAAATTATAAAGTGAATGTTGAAAAATTGTCAAGCTACAGGTGCAGATGGCAGATGGCAGAACTGAAACAAATATGAGAACATGGCTGTGATTGCCTTCTGAGTCACAGTGTACGAACATTTCTACATTGTATGTATGTCTCTGCTTGAGGGCTGAAATAGTGCTCAGGGGAAAGGTAACATTGATGAATACCATACTACAGGGAGATAAATTTGTTAAGTGTGTCAGAAAAGTTTTTGAGAACAATTATTATTGAAAGGATAGAAGAGATGGGAAAAATAAAACATGTAAAGTGCGGATTTTTCCATTTCAGCAAGAAATATATGAATATAAAGGTTTATTTTATTTATGTCAAATTTTATCTACCTACCTATCTAGCTATCTGTCATGGAATTCCATGCCATATAAGGCATGTACAAAAAGAGAAGGTCAAAGAATATGAGGCAGACCCAGAAGAACATGGAGAAGCAACATAAAAGACACAATACACAAAATCAATTAATAATGGTTGAGGCCACCAGAACAGCAAGAGCCAGAACTCTCTATTTCCCTCGACACCCAAAGCAGTAAAAGAAGGAGTGAAGACAAAGATCTGTCTGTCTGCCTACCACATTTTTAAACTGACCATTTTCCTCATAGAAATGTTATATGGGCTTGAGTTATGGAATGTTTTTCCAAATCTGGAGTTGTGTACGTGAAGAGCAGTGGATGCCCTTTGGAACACTTTGGCTAGGAAGAGAATATACAAATGTGATAAATATGTATCTAAATATATTTAGAGACTATTTTTAAATTTCTAAAATAAAAAATGTAGGTAGAAATGCAGGAAATTAGTTAATAAGTTTCTGTTATGAACAAAAATAATGTCATATTTTGGCCCAGCTAAATCTGCCAAAGAACTCTGAAATTGATATATGGGATACAAATATGGAGGAGGATATGGCTTCCAATATAATTCATGCAACGTTAAAAGTAAGTATTTGAAAGACACATGACTAATGGTATATGTGATAATTTCAGTAGTATGGAATTCACATTGTTTGGTTTGGTTAATAAGAGTGATATGTGATGGGTGTAAAGCAGAGGTAAAAATAAGGGGTATACTTGGAAAATGATTCAGTGTTGAGGCAGAGAGTAGCACAAGGATGTTTAAAGTCTCCTTGGTGGCTTCATGTATTTATGGATAATATGTATAAGAAATTTTATGGAGATTTAAGAATATTATTTGGAACATGAAAGTATATGTTAATTTGTATGCAATTGATGCAACCCTATTGGCCAAGAATTGAAATCATTTGAGCCAATGTTAGATTCTGTAATGTGGATTTCAAAATTAATAAAAGAATAATAATATTTGGAAAATGGAACCAAATGTTTGTCATAAATGGCAAAAGAAGAGCAAGTTGATGGGTTTGCGTGCCTAAAAACAGAAAAATAGTTGAAAATGTTGTAAGATGTGCAAATGTTGATAGAAAGGTCGGGTATAAAATATGCACTTTTGCAAGGAGCATTTGTCGAAATACGAAAAAAAAGCTGTTGTGGAAATGTGTGCTTATTAGATGAAAAAATAGTTATGTATTCTAGAAGAAATATAAAAGTAGATGGAATGCAATGGGAATGGGAGATTTAAGGTATCTATGTAATAAAGCAGGAAGAAATGGGTAAAGACAAGAATAATTACTGGGTGTGCTACAAATCTATTTTTTATCAATGAGAGATTAACTATGAGATGAAAAGTCTTTGGGCTTGTTGAAATTTAAGAATGTAGAACTTAATATTTATAAATTGTAGTTCAGTTTTTTCACCATGAATTCTTTCAATTAACCATGGATAATTATGTAATTGCAAACCAAGACCCAGAATATAGTAAGCTATTGTTCACAAATGATAGGCTATATCAAATTTCAAAAGGAGCCTATACAGGAATTTCTGCAATAGCAGATAACATTAGCTGTGATTAAATGTCGTTAAAAAAAATCATTATTTATTTAATCAATTTATTTTGAATTGCAATGTCATTGAGCCATAAACTACATACAGTGCTGGGTTCACAAGTAAGCTAGGTTAAACATGCCTGTTTTAGGGTGTTGTTGTTATATCCTGCATATTAGTAATATAATTGTTATGAATAAGAAATAACTGTTTTAGATTGGGTGTCTTTCTGCAACAACATGTTGATCTACCAGTCAAAGCTTTAGTAAAGGAAATGCCATTGTCCAGGATATATATTTTCCCATTAAGTATGATTTTCTTTCCATGATGTTTGAAAAATTGTGGAGGATGGGCACAGTGCTAGAGAATTGGAAAAGGGCAAATATGTCTCTATTATCAAAATGTGGGGAGGGAGAGAGAACCTGGGTAACTACACTCTGGTAAATCTCATAGAGATACCAAAGTTGTGGAAAAGATTATTAAGAAGTTGGTTTGTAAGCATGTAGAAATGAACGCATGGCTTGAATAAATCAGGTCAAACCAATCTGATCTTTTTTTTGATAGAATGGTCAGTTTAATCTGGTCGGACATAGTATACCTTGATTTCAGCAAAACATTCTTCTACAAAACTCTATATGTGCTGCTGGATTACATTGCCATTAGAAGGATACAGAGCTAATTGAACAGCCATACCAAATAAGTATATATTTATGTTTAGGCTCTTTCTTCTTCATTTGGGCACTAAAGCAGTATAGCCCAATAATCCCAATTTGTATTCATGGCGTCTTATTTCAGACCAAATTCATTCACCCCTTCTAGAAACTAGTATGATATCTAGTATTGATACCAACTTGGCATCAGTAATGTGTTTTCTTGATGTTACCCTCTTTAAGCATGCAAACTGATTTTCTCTTGCTTTGGCTACAAAACTGAAATTCCACAAGCAGCACCTTCTTCTCTTTGTTTTTGATTTTGGCACTCTTTAGTCAATTGCATCGCAGCCTTACCATGGCTATTGCTGTTGAGAAAAATGCCTGACTTCAAAACTGGGATGGCTTTGAAATTATTTATATATTACTTTTGATGGCTGGCAACCCACCATCAGTGTAGATAGTAAAGAAGATCTTGTCAGATAGATATGTTACCAAAGCAAGAAGGAGATAAACGGGGCTGAAGAAGAATGTAAATGTCAACCTGTCATATAAGGGTGAGAGGAGGATCCTGACACATAACTCATCTTAATAAAAGTAGTTCTAGTCGTCCATGGAATTTATTTATTCCTTGCTCTGGTTTACAGTATAATACTGAGATATTTTGCTTAATGAACAGCTATAAGTATTTTAAATAGTTTTTTTTTTTTTTAAATGCCACCTGACAGCTTTACACGAGTGTTTATAATCAGGTAGATGTCATGCTGGCCAGAAAAATTTCACCTCATAAAGACAGTTTTTGTAAATACTGAGAGACGGAAAAGGGCCCTAGCACTTTATTGTCTCCCTCCTTGTATGGTGCAGGGGCATTGCCATAGTTCATGGCTCACTCTACCGATTAGTCGGAAGGAGCCCCGATTGGTGCCTTAACTGCCCGTTCCCCGCTTTGAGACAGGAAGAGGCTCTCCCCGGTCGTTTTCCAAACCCCTTGGAGCGCCTAGCGCTGCAGGGAAGCGCCCGGAAGGCCCTCGCCTGTGCTTCAGGAATGCTGAGCTCCGGGAACCGGAGTCAAGCACAGCTCGAGAGCGTTTTCCGAGCGCCAGGCCACGGAGGAGCCCCTGCTTATGGATCGCCTGGCAGGTCCGGCCGACTGCCAAAGGACTGGGCTACAGTTTGCCGGATGTCTCTGCCCTGACGCCGTTCCCGTCTCCTTGGAGTCCCTTCATTCATTTCCTCTCCTCCCATGGCATCTGGCAAACCCTCCGCCCACTGGCGGGAGCCCCGGCTAGCTCTTCCTCGCCTCTCCTCCGGGACTCTCGCCCTTGGAAGGCAACGCGCGGGGAAGGCAAAGCGCGCTTTGTTCCTTTAAGAGCCTCCGCTCGCCCCTCTCACGTGGGCGATCAGCTGACAGTGACGCTCCCGGGGAAAAAGCTGCCTGTTCCTGAAACCTCTGGGGCGCTGCAGCGGGTGGGCGAGCGTCTCTCTGTCCTGCCGCTCAGCCGCCTCTTCCGTCTGGCTGCGGGAGGGCGCTTGGCGGCGGTGGTGGGCGGCGGTGGTAGCGGGAGGAGCTCCGGCGGACAGAGGGCAGCGCCAGGCGACAAGCCTGCTAATCCTTCGCGCGCGTCCAGCCGGAGAGGTGGAGAGCCTGGCGCCCGAGACGAGCCAGCAACCCAGCAGAGAGCGAGCAGCTCCACTCCTCTCCAATCGCTCGGGGATTTGCGATTCCTCCCATCCTTGCAAGGGCGGTGAGACGGCAGGGCTTGCCAGCACCGGGGGCTGTGAGTCGCTCTTCAGACGTTTGCAGCCTGGGTGTGAAGCAAACCCACCCACCCCCTTGGCAAACCCACCCACCCCCGCGCCCAAATCTAGTCACCCCAGTTCATGGATTATCTGGTAAGTCCCTGGTGCAAAGTGAATGCAAAATCTTCCCCCCTGCTCCCAATTTAGGGCGAACCTGATTTCAACCCTGCATGCTCCCAAATCCATTGTTTATACCTATTTTCTGTTTGCTTGTCTGTCCAGAGGTCCTCAAGTATATAGGCTCTCTTTCTTGTACTTTCAGACGAGGTGGAATTTGGCTGTTGATTTTTAGAAGTTGGAAACCACCTTTTTGCCTCTCTGTGGTGCTGACAAAGGGTAGTGGACAAGAAAGTTTCCCAGTTGTGCTTATGTAAACTCCTGGCTAGGAATGCTCCAGGCTCTGAATCTAGTGGCTTTCAGAACAATTAAAGCCTTAAATGGACTACTACACTCTCATTGGGTTATTAGGCTTCTAAAGTCCTGAACCAGGTCACCTAGCTTGGGTTCTAAATGCTTAAATTGACAGGACGCTTGAATGCATTACATTGAAATGAGCATGAACAATTCTGTACTTAAATAATTGGCTATTTAGCAGAAAACATTTAGCAGCCTTTCATGAGAGTTGGCTTATTTGTTAAAAGAGAGAGAGATTGTATCACAGTTGTTTGCTTCAAGATTAGAGGAGTTTAGGGTTTGTGAAAGGCCTGGCAGATACTAATCTGAATTGCCTTCATGGATGGAGCTTGACTCTAATCTATTCCTTAATTAACATTTTTTAAACATATAACACATTGCACAATCTAACTGATTAGTGTTAAGAGAAGCACTGTGTTTCATATTAGCTTTTTCCCATGCTTTTTAACTTGCCCACCTTTTTGCCTTTCAAAATATATATTGGAGGTTGTTTGCACAGTCATAAATTATGTACCATGAAAAAAAACATAAAAAGTTACTTTTTTGCTGCACACTATGGGAAGAGATACAGACTAAAGATACTTTCAGATGAGGCGTTCATTGTGCAATTAGCATATCTTCTTCACTGTGTTTTACAGGTCTCTAGATGTAAGGATTCATTCATAACCTTCCTGAGTTTTTCCCCCTACCTTTTTCTTAATACAGAAAATGGCTAAGCCAGATCTAAATAATGTGTTGATTTGTGACATTCTTAAGAGCTATCTATATTTTCTAGATAAAACTATGAAAATGTTTAATATATAAAAAACACCTTCCAATATAACATACACGTGTAGCCTACATATATGAAACTCAGTATAGTAATAAGTTAATTCATGATTTCCTGCACTAGCTTGTCTAAATTTTATATAAAATGATTTAATGTGAATGAATGTGTCAAATTACATTTTTCTGCAGTTCTGTTGAGATGAAATATGCCTTTATTAGCAGAAAGAAAGTGTTTTATTGATCTATTAGTTAAGATGCTTTTTAGAATAAGCGTGGCATTTACACTGGGAACAATATACTGTATTACCTAAAATATTTATTTCTAACTAAATTGCTTTAAAAAGCAAGACTTCTTTTTCAAAAAAAAAAAGCATAACACTATTAGAAAAGCATAGATTATCTTTTTATTTTGTTTCAAAAGTTTGTGGAGGTAAATTGTATGGTAAACCTATGTGTTGATGGGGAAAATGTTTGCTGTATTAAAACTATGTGACACTTTTTAAAAAATAGTTTAAAGGACTGCTAGTAATTAACTTGACTATTCTGAGAACAGGTATTACTACAACTACATGAGCTGCCTGGAGATTCCTAAAGGAATATTTTTGAAATTTGTATCCGGGTGAAGCTAGCCTTTTATTACTTGGAGCAAATATTAAACTTTTTAACTGCTGCAGAATGTAATGGAAAAATATTCTAGTGTGCAGAATGTGTTTAATTGACTATGAAATATGTTCTTGCACATGACAAACTTACAAAATGCCCTTTGCTAAGTCTAGCTTGACCTCTTATCCTTTTCTTCTTTGTTGCATGCAATGTGAAGCAAATTGTGTGCGCTTTTGAATTGCTTATTTCATGAAAAAATATTTCAGTTGTAGCTGCTTTCATATTACCCTCTATCCCTAACTTTTATGCAATTAACTATTTATTACATTTGTAGCAATAAAGGGGAGATTGGAATATGAATCTCTTTTCTTTGAAGTGCCTGGATATTTAGTTTGGGTAGATTGGTTTGTAAGGTTTAGAAGCAAGCCAAGTTATAGAAGAACAGTCTAGAACTTCATAATGAATTTTTGGTTGTTTGCCCTAGCAAATCGCTTTAGGCTAAGAGAAAGCTGACTTTATGTTCTGAACTCTTATTCATGATATTGGCAATGTTTTCTCTAACAGGACCTTTCAGAATTCACCGAATACTTTCTACTTGTATTCCTACATAACAGACAACAGCTAGAGGACAATAAAATTGTTAAGGCAGATGCTGGATATATTGTTAATATTCAGCCAAAAACAACACTTGGAAAATAATATAATTGACATTCGTATTTTCAGTGTTTGCACCATTTAGGAGTCAAGAAGTCAGCATAATTTACATGGTGCATTGATGATTGTAATGATCTCATGGCCACACAGAGTTCTATATGTTTGTGCTTATAAAACCAAGGAAAAACAGAAAAGATTAGAAGTGTGTTTGTTTGTATTCACCTTTCTAATACATACTCAAGGAAGTTACTTTTTAAAAAACAAAGCATAATATTAAATTCCAGTAATATTAAAATCCGGGCAAAAGAACATATTTATTTTTTACACATTGGGAGAGCCAAATGAGATCCAGTGCAGATCTCATGAAGGTTCATTCCATAGGCAGAGAGCCATGGGATACAAGGACCTAATCTGGTGAACCACGAAGAAGGGTCAGACAAATTCATAAAAGGAAAACTCACACAAATGCTGCTATGAGGGCATTTTTTTCTCTCTAGTCTAGTTGCCCATCATTCCTCCCTGCTTCTTGGTATATATGTATAGTTGTGGGTAACTTACCAATTTTTCAAATTTAGGTGCTGCCAATTTAATTTGACTAATAGTGAATTTCAGTAGCTAAAACACTTATAGCATGAGTAACAATTTAAACAATGAAATATATGGTAAAATGTAAACATTTATACATCATTGATAAATAATATCCTAAAATGTTGACATTTGTCTGAAATGGTATATGGTTTCCAACTCTATTCTAATTTATTCAAATTTGAATTTGAATTCTATTCTTGTCCTGTTACTTTCTTAAAGTAATGATGTCCTTAAATACAGTAATCCCGTGACAAATACAAGAATATCACATAATTAGTCTAATACTAATTTATTTATGTTTATTTTTTCCTTTATAAGGAAAACATAGGACTTGTAATTATTAATAAAACAATGTATTTTATGTAATTCTATTGCATTTGTACAGTATTATAATTACAATTGTAATTACAATTACAATACAATTGTATTGCATTTTTATTATAGTAACTGTAGGACAGATACCAGTGGCAATAACCCAGACTTGTGCTAAACTTCAACCATAGCTTGGATTGTTGGATACAACAAATGTAGCACAAAGTCGGACAACTGGAAATATATGTGAGGGTCCTGGTTAGTGAAGCAGAAGCAGTGACAGGCAGACTTTGTGTTCTCTACCAAGGTAATTCTTTAAAATAGGATACATATATATCTTTCTTGGTTCCCTATAGGGAGAGAAACAAAAGAACCATCTGGCTCAGGGGTTTCACAGAGGCATCTCTGCTGCTGAAAATTGGTGTTTTTATACTGTCCCCACAGAACTGCAGAGGGTAATGCATCCAAACTGCCAAGGTGAAAGGTTGATGAAATTTCAGAATTAGAATTTGAGGCAGATAAGATAATGCCCATTGAGAAATATAAATGTTATGTTAAATATAAACTGCTTAAACTACTTGAAGTTCAATCTCCTCCTCCTCCATCATCATCACTATCAGCATCGTCATCTTCCTAGCATTATTCCCACAGGTGCAGTGTCCGCTTTTTGGATTGACAAATGCCACCTTGCATGATCAGATGCAACATACGGGTCCAACTGGGCAATTTTCATGTCTGCATTTATTGTGTCTTGCCATCCTTACTTTGGCCTTCCATGCAGGCATTAGCCATCTGTGTTAAAGTAGAAGACAATGCAGGGAATGATGATTGATGATATTGATTGAAGATCAACATCCTGGATACATTGTTTAAAGTGATCCCCTAGCATTTTCAAGCCCTTGGTAAAATATTCTTCTCTTGTGGATCTGGCTCTATTGGTTCTTGGAGACCATTTTAATCCAACCTGGCTAATAAAAACCTGATACAGATAGTCCTTGATATATGACCACAATTGAGCACAAAATTTCTGTTGCTAAGCAAGAGAGTTGTTAAGAGAGTTTTGTCCCATGTTACAACCTTTCTTGTCCCAGTTGTTAAATGAATCATTGTAATTAAATTAGTAATGTGGTTGTTAAGTGAATCAGCCTTCCCATTGAGTTTGATGGTCAGAAGGTCACAAAGAGTGATTGCATAATCTAGGACACTGCAATCATTATAAATACATGCTAGTTGCCAAATATTTGAAGTTTGATTATATGACCACTGGGGTGCTTCAGCAGTTGTAAAAGTGAAAAACAGCCATAAGTCAATTTTTTTCAGGGCCTTTGTAACTTCGAACAGTCACTAAACAAATGGTTATAAGTCAGTGACTGCGGTAGCAAATTCTTGTCATCAGGATTTTCTTTGGAAAGCCTCTGTTGATTCTAGCACAAGAAGATTGCAGGTGAGAAGTAAAGGCTATCCAGAATAGCTCAGTCTTCAGTACCTTTTGAAAGTCTATTTATTCCCTGGGGGCTAAGTTAGTAGAACATGTATCCACCTCTGGAATACTTTGGGACAAATCAAAATGAAGTTAGGTTTTGCCACACACTTCTGCTTTTACAGGCTTTTTACACAATCTTTTAAAGCATGTTTACCATGGTTTTCCCCCCTTGTGTACTGAAAATATTTGCAGACTAATGTCCACCATACAGGTAACTTTCCTTGCAATTTGTAATCATTTTTCTTAATGGACTCAGTCAGTTCATTTCTTGTAGCATTTTAATTAATTTGCTTTGCATCAGAGTTCATTTTTCTTCCGTTAAAGAAAATGTGCTTTTTGCTGTATTCCATTCTACCATTAGCGTTGTGACTTCCATCAGCTCTGTCATGGGGATAGAGCTTAATGCAAACCACATTTGTTCTTCCATTTTTTCAGCTAAAAACTTTTTAAAGGTACAAAATTAAATATATAATCTTGACTGTTTTACAGTCAGCCACAAGCCAATAAGCCTCATATATTTGCATTTCTTCCAATATTTCTTCCACAATAATTTCAAGATAGTTTTAGTGAGAGATAACCTTTGACTTAATACTTGAATGATAAACCTCGAGGAATACTAAGTTTATAGTATAGACTGAGAATAAAAATCAGAAAAATCCTGGAAGAAGGCAGTGGCAAATCACTTCTATGTTGTTGCCTTAAAAACTACATAATGTCTTGAAAGTTGAGTCCAATTCAACTCTAGGCAGTATTGCAGTATAGATAATGCTTTGACATTAACTTTCCTGTTTTACAGCTGATTTGGAAGCAAATACTACTAAGACCTTTATAGATCCTGGTGCTGGTTTTGATTGAGACTGTATTCATGTAACACATTAAATTATACTTGGCATTAACCATAGTTAATTTAGGGTTAATTTGACAATTGATCTTTATGCTATCAATATAATTATTTCAGCAAGAGCTGCTGCTCCTCTGTTTCCCAAAACCACTTACTGGTTGTGATACTTTAGTTTTTTTATTTAGTTTTGTGTTGTGGTTAGCCAGCAGCAGGTGCGGATGGCTGAGAAGAGCAAGGATTCAGATGAGGAGCTAGGACCATTAGGGAGTGGACTGCTGCCTTCAGAGATTGTGGAGGCTGGCAGCAGTGATGAGGAGGTTCCCGAGGAGCCTGTGCCAAGTGCGTGTGCACGCAGGATTGCTCACAGGAAAGAGCAGCTGCAATAGCACAGGCGACTTGGGAGTAAGGAAAGGTAATGGTCCCTCCTTCAAGAAGATAAAAGGCAGCTGTGAAGCGAACGTTCTTTGCAGGAAGCAAAGACGTTTTGAAATTCAGTCTTGTGGACATTGCAGTATCTTAAATTGATATTTGAAGACTCTTGTGTTGTGAAATATTTCTTATCTGTGATTCTTGGCAGTCTCGTACAGTTTTGGCAAGGTTTGTGTTTATCAAAGTTAATGAGTTTGCAACAGCCTTTTAACCAGGGACTCGTAAGACTCATTAAAAGCTTTCTGTTGCCTTTGATTATTGTTTGTCTTATTGGAAAAGGGTTTGGGTCAGGACAGTTTAGGGCCAAAAAGGAAGATCGTATTTATTGATTCATTTTAACAATACAGGTAGCCCTCAACTTACAACCACAGCTGAGTCCAAAATTTATGTTAAGTGAGAAATTTGTTAAGTTAGTTTTGCCACATTTTATGACTTTTCTTGCCACATTTGTTAAGTGAATCATTGCAGTTGTAAAATTAGTACCACCGTTGTTAAGTGAATTGGTTTCCCCATTGACTTTGCTCATCAGAATGTTGCAGAAGGTGATTGCATAAGCCTGGGACACTGCAAACATCATTAATGTGGGTCAGTTATCAAGCATTCGAATGTAAAACAGGTGAGAGATATGACTGCTTCAACAGTCATAAGTATGATAAACAGTCATAAGTCACTTTTTTCAGTGCTGTAGTAACTTCAAATGGTCACTAAATGAGGACTACCTTTATATATAGCTCCCCATCTCCCATCAATGACTCTGGACAATGCACAGATGTTTAAAACCAAGAAAAGAAGCAACATCTAATATAGTGGGCATCGAAACAAATCATTTATTTGCCTGATTGAAATCTGAATCTTCATGGTCAGTTGCCAAAATAGTTACCTTGTTTAAAGATCCAATTGGCAACCATAGATTAACTATGGTTAATGCTAAAATATAGTTTGTTGCTTCTAATATCTCTTTTATTTTTTTATAAAAAAAGTCCACATGTGTATGGGTTTGGGATGTGTGTGTATAAAAAGAAATGCTGTTGCAGGAACAACTTCTTTTTGGATCGCTCTTGTATATTTCCTTATTTTTCTGGGGGGGCCAATGGGTACTGAAACCCAAATTAATTGTGAATCTAGTTTCAAACACACTGAACTTAAGGTAGGCTAAACTACAACGAGTAATGTTGGCAGCTTAACCAATATTTGCAATAACGCTCCAGATTCAGATGATGTGATACGTCAAAACATTTGAATGCATTCTTGTAGACTTCTTTTCCTGCAAAATTAGCTTCTCTGTTGCACTAAAATTGGTACAGTCATCGTGTGCATATTAGTGATGTTCTTTTGCTTCTCTTCTAAATAGTGGATTCAGAAATCGTGGCCTCACAGAATTGAGTTCTGCTCACGTTAATAAAATAGCTAGCAATGAAATACAATATTTTTAAGTGTTGGTTGCCTAGACTGTATTTAATTGTTTAAAAGCTGTTTCAAAATCTCTTTGTTGTTACTATCGGTGAAGTCTCCTTAATCTGGAAGCTCAATAGTTAAAAGAATTTGGATATGTGCGTAAGTGATTCACAGCTCTTGCTATAAGTTTGCCTATGGATCCATATGTAGCTATTTTATAATCAAGGAGACCAAGCAGCAGTTCCAAATGCATCTTGGGTTTCCTTAGAAACTTATCAGGTATTCCTCAATTAAAACAAAAAGGAGCCATTGCTGGGAGCCAAGTTTCCGTGAAAGATGCCTTTTGTTTGCTGCTAATTTTCTCTTGAAATGCCCGGTTGGAAATCCTTGAATATATTTTGTGTTGCAATTACAGTTTAAGGTTAAACTTTAACCAGGGCCAAGAATTTAAAATAATTATTCATTTTTGAGTGGGGTAGCCTGAAAGACATAGACTTTTAGTGGATTGCTAGGAGGAGAATAGTAGGAGACCTGGAAGGCTTTGGCTTTGTTCTGCAGGCAGTGATGGATCATCCCTACTGTGCTTGTTGGCAGATATTGTATGGAAAAGCATAGCTCCTTTATGCTGGCTTCAGTACTTTTTACAAGAGACGTTGTTCTTGTGAGAAGAGAAGCAGAGATAGAGATAGGAAGGGCAGGAATTAAGAGGGAAGAGAAAGTAGAAAAGAAGAATTGTAGAACTCCTAAGGAGCTTTTAGGAGGAGAAACCAGTTTTTTCCATCTCAGTTTGTTTTCTCTTGGTTTTAAATATATATGTATCTATGTTGTTTTTCATTAGAAATAAAATGCCTTGAAACAAATCCTATTACTCTTCTCCCCAAAAATGTATATACTGCTCTTTCTCAAAACATCAGTTCTTGGGTAGTACAGTACTCAATTAATATTCATGCAAGTATTTTTAAAGTCACAGTTGAATCATAAGCAGAGAGAGAACCAAAACACAGGAACTTACGATATACTTAAAACATGTAAAAGTAGGTATTGGATAAGCTTGTTAGCTATTGTAGATATTTTTTTCAAGATCAGTATCCATCTTGTTGTAAATGGGAGGGAGGGAGATTTTTGTCTTATTTTGAAATTCTGCTGTTTTGAATATGTTAACTAAGGATGCATGGTATATTGTCCCCTTTCTCTGAATTACTCAGGACATTAGAATGATATTTGCACCTTCCGGATTTTATTTATTTATTCAATTTCTATAGCCATTCAACCAAGTGATTCTGAATGGCTTACAATTCTAAAATAATTTTAAAAAAACAGTAAAAACATCCATAAAATAAATATAAACAGCAGGATTGCTATTCTGAGATTTCAGAAAAATGCAGCCTGATTTCATAGCCTCTATAGCAGTGGCTCCCAAAGTGGGTGGTACCGCCTCCTGTGGGGCGGTGGGATGACTTAGGGGGATGCTAAGAGGCAAGGGGGTGGCAGAAGAGTGCTCAGGGTGCAATTCAACTTCCTCCCACCCCACTTGCCTGGCTTGCTGGTGGCCGAGAAGAAGGCGAGCTAGGGCTGACCCATTGCTGCTTGGGTCCCGCCTGGATTCTCTGCAGCTGCTGGGCTTGCCTGCTAGGGACGGGGGTTGGGCTTTGCCTACTAGGGATGCCCATTGCCTTCCGCCCCTTCTCTCTGCCGCCCGCCAACCTGCGTGCTTTGGCTAAATGCTGGCCGCCACTGTGGGAATGATATGAATCAAGCCTCGTGAGAGTGGATCTTCCACCCATGTGGAAGATGTCATTTGACTGTACTCACTTACAATGGCATTTCTGAAGCATCCTGTTGTGTTGTTAACTGGGTATTTATCCCAATCCAAGCCATTCTGGGCTTGGTCCCACCCACCCTGATCCTCAGTGAGATAAAAGACTGCCTCCAACTCCATCATCCCCACGCATATGCCCTTTTCGTTGCCTTGCATTGTGGGGTGTCAAACAATCTCAAAACAATCTAAAAATTGCATGACTGTCTTTATTGTCCCAGACACAAAGGTAAATATTATAACTTTACTAAGAAGGTTTTTAAACAGACCTCCAATGGCAAAAGATTTGAACAAACAAGAGGGCAGCTACAAAGTGAGGTAAAATGAGGGTTGTCGTCAAAGGATCTGTGAGGTTCATGCCTCTCCTTATATAGGACTTGTGTGACCCAAATTTGTTCCTTTGATGGGGCAGTGTTCTTTCCGGCCAATAGTCTTGCTAAGACCTTTGTTCAGCCCTCCTCTCAGAGACAGTGCAGCTTTAGCTATATGGAGCTAATGTTTGCGGAAAACACTGGATCCAAAAATGAAGCAGAGGAAGGTGTCTGAAAAGGAGGCAGTAAAGGCAATGAGGCACATCTGCTTCAGCCAAAATGGGTGGGTGCAAAACACTAAAGTTTAGTATGGGAAACTGGAAGAGAAGGTGGTTCTGGAGCTGATTGCCATTCCATAAGGGCAGAGATGGGGACAGATAGGCAGGTGGGAACTTGAAGCAGTGATAAGTGTGGGCAGCCTGCCAAGAGCCTGAATTTTGATCATATGATTGCAGGACCATTGCAATTACCATAATTTGGGGCATCGGCCCTAAGTTCCTTTTTTCGCCTGAATGAATGGTCATAAGTCAAGGACTACCACTGTAGGGAGATGGATATATAGAAATATGGATATTTCTTTAAGCAAAGAAGAAACATCAAGATGAATAGTAAAATAATTTTGATTTATGTGTTTATTTATTTCTTTAGTATCTGTTTTGTTTTTATGATTAATAAAAACAAAAACAGATAATAAAATATATATAAATACATAAATAAAGAAAAGCAACTTACCAAAAGGGAGACAGGCAACTTCTTGTTACATTGATGTTGCTGTATACAATGTATAACATCAATGTTGTTACATTGATATTATACATTATCTGTTTCTGTTTAAATCAATATATTGCAACATCAGTGTAACAAGAAGTTGCATGCCTACACACATGAATTTTTTAAAATAAGTGTTTTATTTTTTTTTAAACATAAACATAAACAAAAACATAAAACATAAACCATCTTCAGTTACATAGTGTGTTGGTTGGTACGAATCACTTGTGCACAATCTCTGCAGTCTTTCCTAAGTGAGCACCCTGGTTATTAAGTGAGTACTTAAATTTGGGTTTCCAGCCACATGGCCACCTGCCTGGGCCTTGCCTGGGCCTCCCCAGGCCTTGGAAACTGGCAAAAAGCACTTGCTAAGCAATTGGCCACTAAGCAAGCACCTGGTCATTAAGTGAGTACCACTTAAATTTGGGTTGCCAGCCACATGGTCACGCCCACCCCAGTCACATGACCACTAAGCTATACCCACAAATTAGGCCACGCCCACAGAACCGGTTGTTAAGAAATTTGAATCCCACCCCTGGAAGGGACGTAATAGTAACAATATTAAATGTAATGTTACTCAAAATATTCATAATGAATATTAAAATAATATTTAATGTGATGTGGAGGGTTTATGTGTTGCCTTGGGTCTGACTAGCTCCTGTTGACTTTTATAAGATCAATAGTACATGTTACAGATCCAAGACCAGTTTTGAAAGTGTGTGAAACACTATTCTATACCACCTGAGGACAAGATGTAAGAATAGGTGTTGTAGTTTATGTCCTTGTGTTACACGGACTTTTTTCTTCTTGCAATGAAAAGTAGAGATTTTGCTTTTCTAAAATTAGAATCTAAAATGTTTTTCTGGATTTTAGATTAATCTGTTTCATTAAATTAACAAATAAACAAAACCAGTAATTTTTGTAAAAACCCTTTTTTTCTGAATATGTCAATGAAGATTGTCATATCCAGATAAAGCTGATTGAAAATTTAGTCATAGCAACTGGAGTTAGTTTAAGACATTTCACTGCTTATTCAAGCAGCTTCATCAGTCACAGCAAGTTAAATAAGCACAGAGTCATTGGAATGTACCAACTCTGGCTTTAACTTCAGGGATATTCCCCCAAAAGTTTTTTCCCCTGAGGTTGGTACAGGAGGAGTTGGTACATTCCAATGACTTTCTGTCCAACTACCCTAATTTGGCCTGACTGATGAAGCTGCTTGGATGAGCAGCAAAATGTTTAAACCAGTGGTTCCCAAACTGCCCCCTTGGTTCTACAAACTCATCCTCAATGTCCCCCACCCAGGGGCAGGATTCAAATTTCTGTGAGTGTGGATTAATTTGAGGGTGTGGTTTGCTGATAATGTGACTGGGTGGGCATGGCTTGCTGGTCACGTAATGTGGGATGGCTTGCTGGTCATGTGACTGAGTGGGCATGGTTTGGTGACTGGCAAACCAACTACAATGGCCAGTTGCTTAGCAAGTGTTCTAATTTATGACTGGCCTCCCCAGAACTACTTGACCTGTTTTTGGAGTTTTGACAGCCATGCACACACTCTTCTAACCCTGCTGGAGCAGGTCATTGGACTAGAATTGGTAAAGCATCTCTGATTAGATTTTAGTGAATAAAATCTAATCAGAGATGCTTTGCCGATTCTTGTTGATTTGTTTTATTTGTATCTCTTTATTTTATGTTGCTGAATTGCATTGACATGTGCACAACCCTTCTTGTGCACAACCCAGAAGCTTTTGTGATTCTTTGCAGCAAAAATTACTGACCTCTGGCTTTGCTCTACTTTTCAAACATGCTGGCACTGCTGTGTTTTAGGTGCCGGCCCCACAGGTCCACCCATTGAGCCCACTGCACTGGAGGGATCTGCTCAAGCAAGTCTGAGTGGAGCGATGCACCAAATCAATGGGGTGAGCCTGGGAGAGGGAAAGAGAGAAAGAGAGAAGGAAGAAAAGAAAGAGAAAAGGGAAAGAAAGAAAAAGGGACAAAGAAAGGGGGGGGATGGAGGGTGGAGGGGGAGAGAGGGAGAGAGAGAGAGACCTGATGCATCAGATTGAAATGAGGTCTAGTTTAGAGGTCCTTTTCCAAATTGAAACATCTTTGCCAGCATCTTTGCCAGCACATTGAAACATCTTTGGCTTCTATTAAAGGTTTTGTGGACGAAACATGGCCAAGACTATCAGGAAGCTCTTGCATTTTGTTGAGGCTTTAAACAGGATCCATTGGACCAGATCTCCACCCTAAAAAATTACTTTTCCCCAATGTATTACAGTGCCAATTCTGAAGAAGGCAAAACCAAAATGTATTGGTAAATTACAAGAACACACACACACACACACACACACACACACACCCTTCTAACCCTGCTGGAGCAGGTGATTGCACTAGAATAGATATCTCATTATCTTTCTCCTCCCTCCTTCTTTATTTCTTTTTCTTTCTGTCCCTTCCTTCCATCCCCCCTTTCTTTGTCCCTTTTTCTTTCTTTCCCTTTTCTCTTTCTCTTCTTCCCTCTCTCTCTCTCTCTCTTTCCTCTCTCTTTCCCTCTCTCAGGCTCACCCCATTGACTTTGTGCACCGCTCTGTTCGGACTTGCTTGGGCAGGTGCCTCCAGTGCAACGGGTTCAATGGGGTGGACCTGCAGGGCCTCGCCCCGAACACAACAGAGGCGGGATGTTTGAACTCTGGCTTTGCTCTCCTTTCCCAATGCTGCATTCCGAGGCCCAGCAGGATCACCCCATTGAGCCCCTTACATCGCAGCGTGCAAGTCAATGGGGTGATATTGCAGGGCTTCTCCTCGAATGCGGCGGTGGCGGGATTTTTTTCTCACCCTGAATTGTGCCCTGCCACCCACCTCCAGCACCCCCCTGCTGCCTCTTAGTGTCCCCCTGCCGGCCCCTTACCTCTTAGTGCCCCCCCTAAGGCATCCCACCGCCCCCCAAGCGGCGGTACCACCCACTTTGGGAACCACTAATGTAACTGCAGGACATTGCAACCAGTTGTAAATGTAAGCAGGTTGCCAAGTGCCTGAAATGTGATCATATGACTGCAGAGAGGCAGCTGACATTTTACAATAGCTGGAAGTGCTTTATGGGTTATAAAGCATTTTTTTTGAGGCCACTGTAACTCTGAACAGTTATTAAACAACCAGTTCAGAGGTGGTATTCAGCAGGTTCTAACCAGTTCTCCGTAGAACTGCTGCGAGCATCCAGAGAGTGGGAGGTGCTTCAGTCTTCACTTCTCACAGGCTGAGCTGAAATTGAGGAATGCCCTCCTCCTCCACGTGACTCCTCCATGCGTTCCCCCCAGTTTTAGCTCAGCCTTCGAGAAGCAGGCAGCTTTTTCTCGTTCCTTGGCTGTTTCAGGTGATCGTTGAGAGTTGGATCAGGTTTGATTTCATTTTTTCCTCTCCCTGCAAGGCTAGTGCGATCCCAAATTTAGTTGGTGGAGCGATTTCGCTCCCAGGAGGGAAGTAAGGGGTTTGGAGCCTTTTGCCCCCCCCCTTCTAATCTATCCTCTGCCGTTCCAAGTGTGCTGGGCTCAGCCGCTTGGACCTGCGCTGTATTTTAAAAGCGCAATTGCGTCTTCCCCCCTAGAACGCCTCAGAGGAGGCAGCGCTTCCTCTCCCAGCTCTTTCCTTCGCTCGTTTGAAGTTGCGGTGGGCTGGTGCGCTTCTGAGCTGTGCGCTCTGAGCCGGGCGGCCATTTTGGGCACGCCTCGTGGCCGGCACCATTTTGTTTTTCTGAACAAGTAAGGCCTTCTTCTTTTTGGATTGAGAGTGAGCTGTGAGGTTTTTTGTAGGCCCTTTAGCGGGACCATCAGGCCGCGTGGAGCCTTTGTTTTTACTGAGAGAGCACTGTGGTCCCGTGCCCTGTTGTCTCTCTTAGAGTTAATATTGTTGACTTTCTTCCTTGGCCCGCAGCTAGTTCAGAAGCGCAGGCACGTACTCTCCATGTTGTTGGGGGGCTGCCTATAAAGGCCCCTTTTTTCTTGTCTTGCCTTTTACAATTGCTTGGCCTCAGCGTTCATTTGGTCTATTTAGAATTAAGTTATTATTATTATTTTTTTGGCTGTACCTTTTTGGGTCTATTTGGTTTTCCTTACTTGAACCTGACCCCTTTTTTTGTATTTAATTGCCAGTGTATATATTCAGTTTTTTAATTTAGCTGCTAGAATTTTTTTCTGTTTTTTTATTGCATAAGGTTAAAAAAAAAAAGGAGAAAGGAGATTTTTTTGAATAGATAAAAGCTAGTTCTAGAATAAAATTTCTTTCAAAAAGGGGGACGTGACCCAATTTTAGGAAAACTGGTTTACATTTGTAGGCCGAACTCCTAGGCGTGCCAACCGCCATTTTCTTTCAATACTATGGCAGAGGCTAATCCTACTGGCTCTTCTCTGAAGGCCAAGTCTAAGACGCACTACCTTCGCAAAAGGGACAAGGATTCTTCCAGTGCCTCTCAAAGAGATGCCTTACGACGTCATAAGGCCCTAGAAAGGGAATATAGCAAGCGGGCTAAAGAGTCTCACTCTATAACATCTGCCTTTCCTTCTACCCCCCCCCCCCCCCGCCGAGCCAACCATCTTCCTCTAGGGGCGGTACTTCCACTCGAGGCCGCCAGCCCTCCCGTGTACCAGAGGCGACATTTACGCCAACCGCTGCAGGCCTACGCTCTGAGGATCCTGCTCCAATTATTGTACCTGAGAACATCAGGGAATGGATGCAGTCTGCCATCCGTCAAGGTATAGCTGAAGGAATGCAGCAGCTCGCTAGACCGGATTCCCGAGGGAGGACTCCCGAGGCTGAGTCTTTATCCGGGAGATCTCCTTCTGCACCAGCGTCACAGCATGGTCAGGTACCTCCTCACATGGATGTTCCATTCCCAGAGGGGGAGGATACCCAAGAAGAAGAGGGAGTGGGCCTTGAACCGTTCGGAGAGTACAAAGGTTCTGATAGAGGTTCCTTACAGTATTCGGAACCCTTTCTGGAGGGGGACCTAATGGAGGGAGAAATGTCGGAAGATGAGGGTCTTTCTCCTAAACAACCTGCTGTTGTGGGTCTTTTTAAACCCCATTTATTTAAGTCCTTGCTATTTAAGGCAAAGAACATTTCAGGTCTGGCTTCTCAGCCTCTTTCTGAACCCCCTCCATCGAGTCCAGAAGGTCCTGATGACCTTATGTTCAGATAGCCGACAGTGGCAGCAGACATTATTCCCCCCCCACCCCAATCTTCTCAGATCTGGTTGCAAAGCAGTTCGCCTCAGTGGGTCCTTCTCCAGCTCCTTGTAGTCAGGACAAGAGGTTGTTTACCCTGGATTCGGATTTCTCAGCTATGTTAGACACCCCGGAAGTAGATGATCCGATTGTAAGGCTTGATTCCTCTTCTAATCCTACCGATGCACTAGAGGCACTGAAGCCGGAGGATAAGCGAGCAGAGATGGCGCTCCGGCGGGCTCACACCGCTGATGCCTGGGCTATCCGGTCGGCCACGGCCGCTTCCTTTTTTACCCGATCCTCCATCAGGTGGCTCAGACAGCTGAAGCAACACATTTCCCCAGCTGATACCAGAGCCCATCAAGATATTGCAAAGATCACGGCAGCGGCGGAATTTGCAGCCGACGCTACCTTTCATTCGGTTAAGTTCTCATCCCGAGCTATTTCTTCCCATGTTTCTGCCAGACGATTGCTTTGGCTTCAACACTGGCAGGCTGATAAAAATAACTCTAAGTTGGCTTCAGTCCCCATAGTAAAAGGGAAATTATTTGGGCCCGCTCTGGAGCCATTGCTCCTGGAAACCCGAAATAAGAAAAAGTTTCTGCCTTCACTTTTTCCTAGGCAGGAAGCCAAGAGTTCCCAGTCCTTTCGGAGGGGCTCCTTTCGTCCCTCCTTCCAGTCATCATTCTCTCCTAGATTTCAGGGCTCCCCCTCATTCCGGCCGTCCTACCAGGACCGGGGCGACTCGGGAGACAGAGGCAAGAGAGGGGGCAGCTACAGAAGGCCCTTCAGGGGTTCCGGGAGTAGAGCAGCCCGCTGGCCCAGGTAGCGTTGCAGGTTTTCTTTCCATAGGCCTCAGGCACTTTGCCGACAAGTGGGAGGAATCCACCTCTGATACTTGGGTTACAAATTCAGTGCGCTTTGGCTTGACTCTGCAGTTTCTCTCTCCTCCCCCCGAACATTTCAGGGTTTCACCCATTTCTAGGAATCCTACTAAACGGGCTCTTATGACTTCTGCCATCAAACATCTCTCTGATATTAGGGCTATTCAACCTGTACCCCCCTCCCAACAGGGAAGGGGTTTCTATTCACTTTTATTCTTGGTGCCTAAACATTCCGGGGGATGGAGACCCATTTTAGATCTTAAGAGGTTAAATCATTTTATTGTACGCCATAAATTCAAAATGCAGACTCTGCAGTCGATTTTACAGGGCATCAGAGAAGGAGACTGGCTTACGTCAATTGACCTTTCCGAGGCTTATCTCCATATTCCCATTCATTCCTCGTATTCTAAATATCTCAGATTTTGTTATAATAATCAGCATTTCCAGTATGTAGCCCTCCCCTTTGGTCTAGCCTCAGCTCCGAGATCTTTCACTAAGGTGTTGGCAGCTATTGCAGCTCACCTTAGACAAATTCCCATCCGGATCCACTGTTACCTTGACGATATCCTGGTTGTATCCCCTTCCCGACATCAAGCCGAGAGCGATACTAGCGCTACCCTCTTGGTACTGCAGTCCCACGGGTTCTTAGTGAACTGGGAGAAGAATCAGCTTACCCCCTCCACTAGTATATCCCATTTAGGGGCTGTGATTGACTCTGTTGAAGGAAGGGTCTTTCTCTCTCAGGAGAGACTTATTAGTATCCGCACCACTATCAGGGATATCCGGCGGACCGGGAAAGCATCGTTGCTCAGTTTATCCAAACTGCTAGGGAAGCTAGTTTCCTGTATTTCCATTATTCCATGGGCTCGCCTGCATTCCAGATCTTTGCAATGGTTCCTCCTGCCATATCAGCATTCAGGAAGGAGCACGTCAAGGTTTATAGTGAAGGTCCTGCTGAAAGTTCTCGCCTCCCTCCTGTGGTGGACGCGACCATCTGTCAACAGAGGTCAGCTATTCCAGGAACCTAAAAGGGTTGTTCTCACGACAGACGCAAGTCTTTCCGGATGGGGGGCCCATCTACAATCTCTCTCAGCACAGGGAGTTTGGACTCATGTGGAATGAAGTCGGAGCATCAACTGGTTGGAGCTTCGTGCAGTGTACCTGGCCCTGCAAACATTCCTTCATCGGGTAAGGGGGCGCCATGTCCTGGTCCTAACGGACAATACTACAACCAAGGCCCACATCAATTGGCAAGGGGGCACCCATTCCCTCCTTCTCATGAGAGAGGCCAAGCGGCTGTGTCGATGGGCAGAAGCACACCTCTTATCCATCAGAGCGGAGCACATCTCCGGGGTCTCCAACGTCCAAGCGGATTGGCTCAGCAGGGCTACACTAGATCAGGCAGAGTGGCACCTGCACCCACATCTGTTCAGAGAAGCAGCAGCCAGGTTCGGTCAGCCCCTAGTAGACCTTTTTGCGTCTCCGCTCAACGCGCAAACACCGAGGTTCTTCTCCTGTTATCCCTCCAGCGGAGCAGAGAATCACGATGCCTTGCGTTGCCCGTGGCCTCCTGGGCTACTGTACGCCTTCCCTCCGCTTCCATTAATCCCCAGGATGATTCGAAAATTGATAGCCGAGAAAGCAGAGATCCTCATGGTGGCACCTTATTGGCCCAGGAGGCCGTGGTTTGCGGACCTCCGCAATCTGTCAGTATCTCCGCCATGGAGGATTCCGTTGGATCAGATTTCGCTGTCGCAAGGCCCGCTGCTCCATCCAGAGCCACAGTGGCTACAGTTGGCTGTTTGGAGGTTGAGCGGGAAAGGATGATTGAGGAAGGCTTATCAGCCCAGGTCATTAACACCATTTTGGCGGCTAGAAGGCCTTCTACTACTCACATTTATGAGGCTACCTGGAAAAGTTTCTGTAACTGGTGCCACAAATCATTCATCGACCCACGCTCTCCTTCAGTTGCACAGATCCTGGCCTTTTTACAAGATGGCCTAGATGGAGGTTTATCACCTAACACCTTAAGGAGGCAGGTAGCGGCGCTCTCAATGGTGGTTGCTGGTGGTCCTTTCGGTCCCCTTTCCCACCATCCTCGAATCAAGGCTTTTCTTAAAGGGGCTTCTAATTTGAGCCCGTCAGTAGTGCACAGGTACCCGACATGGGACCTTAATAAAGTTCTCCTGGCCTTGACTAGATCTCCTTTTGAGCCTCTCAGGGAGGCGTCACTTCAATTTCTTACATTTAAAACAGTTTTTCTGGTGGCTATTACTTCGGCTAGAAGGATATCTGAAATTGCAGCTCTATCCGTGAGAAAAGATCTGTGCATTTTTCATTCAGATCGGGTGGTTCTGAGACCAGACCCAGCATTTATGCCGAAGATTAATTCACCGTTCCACAGGGTGCAGGAGTTGGTCCTGCCTAATTTTTGTCCGAAGCCTCTGCGCGAGCAAGAGAGGCAGTGGCACACCCTTGATGTTCGAAGGGCTTTGCGTATTTACATTTCTCGTACGCAGTCCATCAGGAAGGCAGAGTCTCTATTTTTGTCATTTCAGCCAAAGACACTAGGCTGTAAGATTTCTCCGTCCACGGTAGGCAGATGGATGAGGGCTGCCATATCCAAGGCCTATTTAGTTCAAGCTATTCCAGTTCCCAGTGGGGTTACCGCTCACTCCACCAGAAGTGCAGCTACCTCGGCAGCCTGGGCTACTCAGGCGTCTATTCTTGATATTTGCTGGGCGGCCACCTGGACTTCCCCATCTTCCTTTATAAGACATTATAAGATTGATGTTTATGCCTCAGCTGAAGCATCTTTTGGCAGGCGAGTTTTGCAGCAAGTGGTGAGAGATCCTGGGGAAGTTCAAATCCAGACGGACTCCAACCCGTAGGACACACTTGCTTTGGTATGTCCCACTCTCTGGATGCTCGCAGCAGTTCTACGGAGAATGGGCGTTGGTTCTTACCTGATACGCCTCTTCTCGTGGAACTGTGTAGAGCATCCAGCCCCACCCTGTTGGTCCGTCTGTAAAGGGGGAAAACCTGTTTCGGCCAATGATTTCTAATGTTGCAGTTCATGTTGTTTAATACTTAAGAGTAGAGGGTTGTTTTTGTCCTCTCGTCTTCGATAAAACTGGGGGGAACGCATGGAGGAGTCACGAGGAGGAGGGCGTTCCTCAACTTCAGCTCAGCCTGTGAGAAGTGAAGACTGGAGCACCTCCCACTCTCTGGATGCTCTACGCAGTTCCACGAGAAGAGGCGTATCAGGTAAGAACCAACGCCCATTCTGGAGAACCAGTAGTGGAAATTTTAAGTAGTTCGGAGAACTGACAATTACCACCTCTGACTGGCTCTGCCCCCATTTATTCTCTGCCTCCCGAGTCCCAGCTGATTGGCTGGCTTTTCTTTTGTTGCCCTGCACAGGAGAATGGAGCTGGAAAGCAGGTTAGCGGGGTGGGAAGAGAATGAGATTTTTCAGTAACCTTCCCCCAGGAGTGGGGTGGGAATGGAGAATTTGCAGTACCTTCCCCTGCCACACCCATCAAGCCACACCCACAGAACCAGTAGTAAAAATTTTTTGAATCCCATCACTGAACTAGTTGGAATTCAAGGACTGCTTGTATATCTAAACCAAAAGGCCTCATGCTTATTTTCTAACCAGCCAACATACAGAATTACTGTTTATTTTTAATTTATGTTTCTAGATCAGAGGTGTCAAACTTGATTTCATTGAGGGATGCATCAGGGTTGTGTTTGACCTCGGGTGGCTGGGGTCATGCGGTCCACCCAAGCTCTGTTTTCTCTGGCAGAGGCACCTTGAGCCAGTCCTTCGCTGTTTCCATGCCAGCCCCACAAGCCTGATCTAAGCACCCTTTGGGCCAGATCTGGCCCGCAGGCCTTGAGTTTAGATAACAGGTCATCAGAGTTGGAAGGAACCTTGTAGGTCATCTATTTCAACCCCTTGGCCAAGCAGGAGCCCCTACACCAGTTTGACACCCCTGCTCTAAATAGATAGAAAAGAACACACTATTTTTCAGCATGAACTGCAGGTTTTTTCAGTCCTGACTGATAGTCATATCTGAACATGTTTAAAAGATGTATATATTTTTCAAATGTCACTTTTTGAAGTGTAGTAATTGCAAAATTGCCTGAAATAAAAAGGAGCAGGAAGTTCAACTCCGTTCAGTTTAGACTCACAAATAAATGTGAGTCTGGGAAGAAGAGAGGTGGAACAGGATATTTATTTTATATGATTCTTTGATGTTTCATTTGTAGTTTCCCTTCAATTAGCCATATGGAAAATGGGAGTTAAAGCTGAGCTGAAGGAGTTTGCACTAAAGACATACCCAATTCCTATAACCATTCTTCATGTTTTAGCCTCCAGTTCCCGAAGCATCTTTGTTGCTCTTCTTTGTACTCTTTCCAGAGTAGATGTAGAACTCTGCAAGATTAACCCTTTTTCAGCATGTGGTATAATAATATGCTTTGATTCATCAATTCATTGGTTTATGCATTCCACATGTAGCTTGTGTGCTCAAGCTAGGAAGTATTTAGAAATTTCAGGAGATGGGGTGTGTATATATAGGGGTGAGTATGTATATAATTTATATGCATGTACATATAACAATTACATCCTTCCAGCTTGTTTCCTTTCTCACTGCTGCAGAAATAGTCTACGGAGTTTTCTTCCATGTGAGCTGAACATGATGCTCTTTTTATCTCAGTATTGTGAATTGACCTCCACAGCTTGCTCTAAATAGTTTTGGTTGACTTATGGGATAGCAGCTGTCTCTCTCAAAAAAAGGCCAAAGATGTATAAGCAAGTTACCTAAGGCAAATTTGATGGATATTCTTTTAGTAACAAATATAGTAGTTTCCATCTATATTTTGAAACTTGATGACATTTGAGGCTTTTTTTTTTGGTACTCTTTTTATGTAAGATCTCATAAGATATGGATATTATCCTAGAATTATGGAATTTTACAATTATGGAATTTTATGGAGGGTTTTTTTTCAGATTACCTCCTCCATTTGGAACCTTTCAGGGTTTTTGAACATCACAATATTTTCAGAAGAATCTCTTCCCATTATTCTGAAGATATAAGAGGAAATGCTAGAGGGCAAAGAGAATTTGCAAACAGAAAACACACACAATAGTTGCCTTTCCTCAGGCATATGTTATGGAATCTTACACCAAAAGACCTATGTGAGTAGAACATCCAATTGGAAATCTGTGTCTCTAATACAGGAAAATTGGTTGTAGATTATTTTTTTTAACAGACCAGCATGCAGTAGAAGTCTTGAAGATGGACCTTGGAATCTAAAATGCTACTCCTTTAATATTGTTGCATGTGCTAGCTTTAGTTCTGTAAAGTGTTAACTTCAGTTTTAGACTTGCAGAAATAAATAGTCACATGCTAGCTCCCTGTGTTTATTGCTTATTGACTCGTACTTGTAAACTACAGGATTCCAGAACCTGGAGTGCGTAATGACAATAGAGTATGGTTTCTCCATGCTGCTTGTTTGAAAGTTTTGCTATAGGTGCCTGGTAGTCTTGAATTTTTAACTTGAATCAATTTGTGAATGCAAATATTTTTTTCTCTTTCATGCTTACCATATAAACACCTTGCAGAAAACTGCAGTAAACTGTAAGTAAATGAAACTTGGAAATGATCCAGCACTGAAAATCTTAGCTGGTTATTAACCTTTTTCCTCATACAAAATCTTAGCTAAATCTATATCCGCAAAAACCTATAATTTAGTCTCATGTTTCAGCACTTTTTAAAGTTTGATGTTTATAATACCTAGGTTTGATATTTATCTATTCTGTGCTGTTTGACTAGGATTAGTCAATGTTTGGTGATTATGGAGATTGCAGATCAGTATATTAAAGGCATCAGGTTTGGAAAAGAGTTTGCTGTGAAGGATTCTTATATTTATAGGTTAAGGAAAAGATATACATGTAAACGGTATGTCCCAAATCATAGATCACATAAAGTATAATTCTATTTTACTATTCAGAAACATAAATTGGTCCATTATGGTGCAGATAATTTATTGGTGATTTTACCATTTCTAGTTCATTACTCTAGAGGCAGAATCTCCATTTTATCTAAACATCTATTTAAAAATAGAAAAAAAGAGGGAGGGGAATGGCCCAAGGAAACAAAAAGAAGCAAAAGTAGTGCCTAGCTACCAATACTCTACATGGAAAACCAACTTCAAATCCAATGTTGCATTCTAAAATGGCCACTGTTAAGAATCAAAACCATAGCACCTTAAACAGGTACATGGTTTAAATAAGAAAACATCAATTTTACCAACAGAAGATTAAGCTCTTACTCAAGGCAAGCTGCAGTCTTAACATCAGGATTTTTATGATATCGGGTCAGATCTGGTGCCATTCATTCCTCTAGGCAAGAAGAGGCAAGAAGCCTTAATTTCCTGTTCAGAAAAAAAATGTATTTTGTGCTGTTCAGGGTTGAGGAGAGATCCAAACTTGAAATAGAAAGAAAATGTTTGATGTGAGCATTTTGGACATCTTGCCTCCTGGTGTTTTGGACAACCATTTGTCTGGGCTTAAACTCACTCATTTAGAAAAGAAGAGCCTTCAACTGCCTTATTAGTGAAAGGAATAACTTTACTAAAGATAAGGGGTTAAAAGCAAGGTAAAGCCAGGTCTGGGGTTTGCACACGAAATCTGCCCCTTTACTTTTCCCTTTTTCGGTTTCCCTTCCCCCATTATCTGTTGAGTGTCCAATGGAAGTCAAATAAATTGTTTTGGTAACTGTCCTGTTTCTTTATCGGCTTGGTGATGCTCTGCATCCCATTCCCATGCTTGTAACCTTGAGGTCAGCTAGCCAATGTCTCTGCCAGTATTTGGTGTAGTTTCAGTTTCTGGCTTTTCTCCCTCCATGTATTAGCTCCCCCTTCTCCTGGGGCTTATGGCAGTTTGGTGTCATGGAGCAGAGATGAGCTAGAGCAGGATGGCACCACTGTCAAAGTGTTTGTATTCTAGGCAAGAAGTAGAAAGTTAAAACATGAAGACCTCAAGGTCCTTTCCATCCATATATTTCTAGGATTCACCCCAGGGTGCCAACCTTTTCTTCTCCAACAAAGACTAGTTGGCCAATGCAGGATGGAACAGGCAACTGGCATTCCTCATATCACTCTGGTAAGAGGGTAGCAGAATTATAGTTGACATAGCAAGTGCTCTATCTGGATTGTCTCATCCCTTTTACCTGATGTCTTTCCCATTGCCTTATATAGGCAGGACAGACCAGTACTGGTAGGTGCTCCAGCCTTACTAGCATTGTGGATGTCTAGTTTCTTCTCTTTCAAATACTTTTGGATAATTCAAAGAAAACTGCTTAGAGGTACTCCAATTAGAATTCCTGTATGATTGCTCTTGTTCTAGAGGAATGGCGAATGTGAAGAAATAGAGATCCTCATCTTATTACTGGCTAGGAATCATGAGAGTTGAAGTTTGGCACATCAAGAGTTTTCAAGGTAGGGACACCTGATAAATGGAACTCTTAGTTGAATATTGGTGATGTACCTTTGATTTTTCTGAGATATGAAAAAAAAACCATGGAAGAAACTTTGAAAATTTTTCTATGACTGTTGATTTGGCTTTTAGCCCTTATTGGTATACCTGTCAAGATCATGATCACACAGAAGTTCCAATTAAGATGATTTATTACTAATCATACCTATAAACAATCTATTCAACTAACTGTTAGCACTTTCTTGGTTTAGATAAAGGTTAATGGAATTCAAGGGGGGTTGGACTTAGTCACTTTGTGGCTACATAGAGACTGTAGACTCGTTCCTGTTCTGATGCTGCCCCCAGCATCCTTCTCTTACATCACCTTTATCTAATATAGCAGAAGGAAAGTATATAACAAAAGTATATAACTAACAAAAGTTAAGAAATGCTCAAGAAGTTGAATTTAATTCACAAAAGCTTTAATAATCTTATTTTCAAGGTGAACAAAACAAAATGTCTACTTGTTTAATTTTTCCCTTAGAAAACTAGGGAAGTTTATATGCATTATTATCTTTTTAAAAGTTGTTCAGTAACATTTTTTTCCATTGATGAAGTTGCCATCCTTTATCCTATTTTGTTTTCAGTTGGAAAACATAATTCTTGTAACAATTGCCAACAGGGTGAATTCACTTGGGTATTGAATAAGAATTGAAAGTGAAGTTATGTAATCATTTTTTTTTGTTGACTTCCCTGCTAAAATAATAAATCTGAACTTCTTGTGCTAGATTTTGTTGTGCTGAACTTGGAAAATGTGGGGAATACTTTAGTATTGTATGCATATTTTTTAAAAAAATATTTCACAGAGGACTTTCAAACAAGATAAATTAAATTGCAAATTATAAATCAAGATTGAATTAAGGAAATGCTTTATGCTCATGAGGTTTTTACTTTTCAAAATTCTTGCATATAAAATATATCTCTTAAAGTCTGGCATATAAAATATATCTCTTTAAATACAAAGAACCAGAACACTGCTGTAGAATTGTTCCCTGGACAATTTTAATTTAATTGACAATATTAATTAATTAAAGTTAGGCTGTTGGCATTTCTGGAGAAATATCTTTATTATTTAACTTTAACATACTGGAAAGAGATGGGTCCTGTTTGAATGGTGATCTAAGAAACAAACATGTCCATTAATTTAAAATTACAAATTCCTTATTTAATTTACTTTATGAAGATAAATTAAATTACATTTCCAATTTTTTTCTAACAGACACTTCCGATATTTAGCATGTAGTAGTAGTGTTAACCATCTAAAGTACAGCATTATGTAATGAAATATAATGCGATATCATGGAATTAATTTCCAGGCTATATAAAGGAAGTTTCGTTTATTGTAAAATTTATTTTTCATGTCCTGTTTTTTGAAGTATTTGGAAATTAGTTCATGCCTTTTCAATATCATTTATATCAGCAAAAAGAATTATTTAAAATAAAGCCCTTTCTGTGCTTTGTAAGTACTTAATCCACCATCAAAACCCCTGCTGTATCTATACAAACAATATCTGGAATTTGGCCATGATTTGCATCCTTGCTTTAAATTTTTAGTTAATTTGAAGACAACTAAGCCAAGGATAATGGTCTAGAAAGAAAGATTGAAAAGATGGCACTAATATTGTCCCTTAAATGTAATAAGCCAGATATGTTAAGAATTCTGGCTTGCAGTTTTATAATATACATGGTAGATTAATCCATGTTCCTCAGCACTTTTGGTCAAGTACATAAGGATTTTGGAAAGGAATCTACAACAGGTATTGAAAGTGAAACTCTCACTTCATTGTGTTATCTTTTTCCTGCCTCTTATTTGATGGAAAATATTGCTTATATTTGCAGGTAGGGAAGATTACGTGAAATACATTCACATAGCATACTATTTTGGCTGGAGATTGTTGCTACATAAATAATAAGAAACTGCCAAATTAAAAGACTAGCATAACATTTTATAAGACTTCTTTTTTGAGGAAATTTATTGTGCAAAAAATTATGTAGATAATATATTTTTATGAAGTTTTCCAGAATAAAGCACTCAGAGGTTTCTTGTAAAAAGTAATATTCTGGTAAATGTATACTCCATTGATTTTTTTAAAAAAATGGTTATTGATACTTACATTGTCCTCAAGATATACTACTGCAGGAGGGAGAACTGGAACCTCTATTCTAGCCAATCTTCTGAATTTCATCATTAAATTTGTTGATTTGTTAAGTTTAAACAGTAACAGCAGATTCCAGTTCTGCTGGAGGTGGTGGGAGAATATATCACATATATGTGTGAGCTTTTTTTTGAGGAATCCTTTCCTTTTTCCAACAATAATAATACTTGGTAATACTTATTTCAATTTTTTTAGAAAATGTCTGAATGTATCCAGCTTTCATTTGCTGTATGTAGAATTGGCATTTACACGGTAAGCATTATGCTGCATTTTGAATGCAATGTAGTTCTTGTTTGTGATGTAATTATTAGAATGTTAGTTACATCTATCCCATGTTTAATAATGAAAGAAATTTAACATAGGAAAAGATTTGTAATTTTGCAATTATGGTTTTACCATGTCTACTAAAACCAGTTCTTAAATATTAAACAAGTTTTAGAGACCCATATTTGGTTCTTAAAACAAAAGAAATATTAAAAGAGAGTATTGAAATAAATGGGTTTTAATAGTTATTTTCGATTATATTAATGCATTGTTTTTCAGCCTTGGCAATTTTAAGATTTCTGGACTTCAACTACCAAAAGTGGGGGATGTAGTAAAGGGAACCTAGTACATTTTTATTTAAACATTCATATTCTTTATGAATTTACATCCATTGCTTCAGTTGCTTCAATACCATATCTTTGACTCGATCTTCAAGCATCTCTTCATGCTTATTTAATTAGTGGAATTCAATGAATAAAAATTATATGCTCATAGAAATTCTCTAGAATTTTGGCATCAACTTACGGAATCGATTGTTTTGTAACAGTAGATAAAAGTTCAAAGGTATATCTACTAATGGCTGTAAAGCCTTCCTTGGTTATAATTCAGTTGTTTACTGACCAGCTTGATATTATTCAGTATCTTCTTTTAGTTTATTGACTTCAGTAGTATTTTCTCTTTCTGGCTTTTAGCTACTATAAGTATATATTACTTATAGTAGCTAAAAGCCAGAAAGAGAAAATACTACTGAAGTCAATAAACTAAAAGAAGATACTGATATTATATTATATATGTATATATGTGATGATGAAAGATGAATGATCATAAATAAGACCATCCAATCCAGGAATGGATGTACTTGATGAACAGGGTGGATGTCTGCAAAGGCCCTTGCCATCCATGAGCCATGGACTACCACCTGCTCTTCAGGCAAGTTCCAGCCTCATCCATGACCAAGGATGGAAAATCTTCCCCAAATCTTCAGCAAAACATTCTTGCTAGAGATGAGCTTGAGTCCATTTCCAGATACGAAGCAGAACCTTGCTGGCTAAGCAAAGTGTGGATTTAAGTGCTCATTGACTTTGCTTATCAGAAGTCAGTTGGGAAGGTCGCAAATGGCAATCCCATGATTCTGAGACACTGCAACTATTGTAAATAAGATGGTTGGTTGCCAAGTGGCAATTTTGAACATGTAGCTATGGGAATGCTGCAACAGTTGTAAGTACAAGGACTGAAAAGTGAATCACTTTTTTCAATGCTGTTGTAACTTTGAATGGTCGCTAAACAAATGGTTATAAGTCCAGGACAACCTGTTACACTTATTACAGTGGTGATGTCAATAGAGCCAGGAATCCTTAAGCTAGATTTACAAGTAAATGAATGTTACTTAACATTAGGAGACTCCATATTTCCAAGTGTCTGCTTATTACTGCTAGCACACAAAAAGTAGGAGCTAGCCTACTTTCAAAGACCTATCCCTTTAATTTTCTCTATTCCTCAAAGGGAAGCGGGGGGGGGGGAGGTAGAGAAGGATATCTAGCACAAGGAATAAACATTTTTAGCAAACTAGTGTTTTTTGAAATAAGCAGGGAAGGGTTCGGGATCGCCAGGACATCTCTGTAAATTTGACTGGGGAGGTTGAAATGCCTCATGGAAGATGGTTGTGGGAACCGCTTCATAGATATGCTCTTGAAATCACCAGTATTCCAACTTAACTCCAGGGAGTCTTTACTTTTATTCCTAGAGCTGTCCAAGGTCCTGCAACTCCTGACTGATTCACTTGTGGAACTACTAGGAGGTCTCTTTCATATTCCCTGGGCCCTTTTTTAATTAAGAAAAAACAAGTTATGCAATATTTCAGGAAGAATATTAAGTGTTGAATTAAGTGTTCAGATTTTATCTTGAGTTCCCACTTTTTTTGTTCAGGATTATTTCTGTATAGGCTATTAGAATGGGACACATGCAGTTAGAGTTGTATTAACTCTTATGTGCTCTCTCACATCTAATGGGGGAAAATATTAAGTAAACAAGGGCTTTTCTGCTTCTCAAATTAAGATGGTAGAGAATGAAGTTAGAAAGCCTACTCACTTTCCTTCTTTGAATATTTGTCATCTCTTTCACCAATAATTACTGGCTTTTGGGGTGGCCAAGCCTTGTTTGTGCTCAGTTAAGCAATTATGATTTATTTTGCTTATATTGAGATGATTTTCCATTGTCATATCATAGGATAAAGAAATTGTATTGCCAATATGGCAGACCAAGCAACTTCTTTATTTAATTTATGAGTACATTTTAATAACATCTACTTACTTTGCTTTTCTCACCTTCACATGCACTTTCTTTTGCCAATAAAAATTCTGGTGAATAACTATGAGAATAGCACATAGTTACCCATTTACAATGCAGGGCACGTTGCCTTTTGCTGTACTGTCCTGCAGTATGTAGACAATATGCCCCATCACCAATTTTAAAGTAAGATAACTTCTGTGTTTGGAATGGCAATATTCTTTGTCCTGATTTTGATTATGTGTCATTTAATTGGTATCCTAAGTAGTTTTTAAAAAAGTGTCTGGCCCCTTAGTCATCTATACAATTAAGACTGGTAATAGTTCAGATTCATTTTGAGTACAGAATTAAACTTGAAAAGAGAATGACTTTCTCAAAGTTATCTGGTGAACATATGGCAAAATAAAAATTGTACATTGTTCTTACAATTCCAAGGCAATAATTTCATCATCTGGACTATACATAATAAGAGGTTCAAAAGTTTGGAAGTTTCATGTTCTAGTAAATCCTTAGCGAAAATTTCACATTGCTTGTATACAAATACAAAATTATAATTAAATTTCTTCTCTGGGACCCATTTCTTTGTTTTACAGTTATGAAAAGATGAATGCAACTAAAACTTGTTTCTCCTACCGAACATAGAAGTGACAAAACAAAGTGACTTTTCTAAGATCGTAATATAATTCTGTGCTAACAAGAAAAAAATTGGTTGACTTTCAGTGCAAGTTGGTTGTTTAACCATCTATTTCATATTTTTACACTGGGCCATCTATTTTATATTTTTACACTGGTAGTCAGTTAAGCTAGATCAATTTTTAAGAAAAAGCATCTTTAATATAGAAGGTCTAGCAGAAATTGCTGCTTTTTCTGATTATATAATTGTAAATAATAAAATGTTAGTGCCTAAACCAACTTCATATTTATATCATAGTCCCCAAATTTAGGAGCACTTTAGCTTGATTCAGAGCTTTCCCATAGCTTGTCCTGGATAGGAAATATGGAAAACTCCATGTTAAATTTGATACTGTCCCTGTGATAGGGTACCATAGAAACCACAGCTCAGGTTCTTACCCGTCTTTTATTTAAATTTCCAGGGCACTCTGATAACTTTTCCTTGTACTATCTGTTCAACAACCAAGATGAATTAATTTTGCTATATTATGTGTAAGCTTTCAAATAGTTGCTAATAGTTCTTATTGTTGGGGGATAGTTTTGTTTTGTTCATTTTATTGAATGTACTTTTATTGATCAATGACTGACATAAAATTTCTGGCTGCCACTGATAAGCAATGGCTGTCTAGAGCTTCAGGCTATGGGTTTTCCTATTCCATCTGGAGGTATCTGGAATTTGATAAAGTATTTGCATATAAAATATTCTACCTCTAAATTGTGGGCTACTCCCAAGTTTTTCACTATAACAAAGATGTGGTATATATGCTTTTGGAAAATTTGTATGCTTGATAATCAGTACCACCCTTTGTGTTGCTTTTGCCCAGTTTGGGAAGAACATGATGACTTTCCATTTGAGACTAAAAGGAACACCAGAGTCACCTTAATTGCTGAGATTGATTTTCATATTTCAAGAATTCTGTGATTCTTTTAGCTATACATAAATAGCTTATGTAAATTAGAAAACAAAATTCATATATTTACTTGTATCAGTAGCTTTGTTTCTTGTAAATTAATAATTTAGTGAACTGCTGTAATACTAAAAGCTTTCCTAACATATTCCAGAACATATTAGATTTTAGTTCTTTTACTCGTTTAGACAATATTGCATTTATTTAGAACTAATGAATATCTACTATGAACTTTCCTAATATACTGTATTTTCCTGTATTTTAGTTACTATAAATTTTGACCAGTTATTTGTTATATTTAGAACTGACATTGGAAAATGTATGAAAGAATCATTAAGAGGGAACTTAGAAAACCTGTCATATAGCCCAGAAATTGAAGTACAAGGAAGAAACTCAAAATAACTCACCATGATATTATTTAATATAAAATGGGACAGAAAAAAATATGCAGGTTTTCAGTATTCTTTTTTTATACTCAAAGTTACATTTCTGGAATACTCATGATGTCTGTTCCTTTATCTGACTTACCTTGCAAGACTGAGAAGAGTTGTTGTCTGGACCCAAATCTATATTATCTGGCTCAGGCATCCAGACTGCATATTGACAGATCTCCAACTCTACCCTCAGATACGCTTCTTTCTGTTGAGTTCACCTTTGGTACATGAGTATTGAGTATGGAGGAAATAATGCAAGGCATAAAAGTGATAGAGATTTCAGCTTTGTGATCCTTAAGCAACTCTTTAATTTGCATTTCCAACTTTCAACTCATATCCTCAATTTGCATGCCATGGAGTAGTTAAAGAAGTGAGCTTCTTCTTCTTCTTCTACCAATTGCAATATAAAAATAACATTGTAATGTTGGATAAAAGGAGGAAAGGACCCCTTAGAATGTTTAAAAATGTATAATATACAATTGAATTCTTTTTTTTTTTTTTGGTATGGTAGTATGAATGACAGGAAGCAAGTGCTGACTGGAAGCTTTCCTTCAGTAAGAGGTAATTCTTGGAAAAAAAAATATGCCAACGAAGTGTACATATGTTCAATTAATTCCCTAAACAGGATGTAGATATAAATAATTCAATACAAAAAAGAGTCTAAAGGAATTTTCTCACATGTTCTTTGTAAGCTGTTTGATGTCCAGCTTCAATAGTTTCTTGATATAGAGTGCTTATAATGCAATGATGAATGGAACAGAATCTTACAACAAATGTTGGCTGAAATCTAGTTCACAACTTTGTAAATGTTTTTTTTTATGAAAGGAGTTTCTACTTTGTTCTTATGCTCAAAGAATAAAGAATATACCAAATATGCTTTTTTCAAGAGGCAACTGGACTTTCTGGTTTTTCCTTCTGGTTTAGCTTCTCATCCAAGAAGTTTCTTCAGCTCTGACTAGATGGTGGGGAATGGAAGGATTTATAAAGAGGCCATCTATGTCAAAATTGAACAGCCCTCTCTCAACTCAGGGGGCAGGATATGACATCATCTATCTCCAATCTACAGCACAGTCCTTTCAACAGTTCCAAGATGGCTCCATGCCAATTTATACCACTCAGGTAACCCTGATGACACAGATAAACCTCCAGGTGACCTTAATGACCCGCTAAAAGAATGTAAATGACCATCTGTCTGCAAGGAGTATAAATCCTTCCATTCACCACTATCCAATCAGAGCTGAAGAAGCTTCTTGAATGAGAAGTGAAATATCTTCAAAGAAAAACCAGAAACCAGTTGCTTCTTGAAAAAAGTACCTTTGGTACAACAATGACTGGATGACTGAGTTGACTGAGAATTTCCATAGATATTCAAATTTCCATAGATATTCAAAGAATAAAGAGAAGTTATAAGTAAAGAGTTCTTAGCAGTAGAAACGAATGGGTAAGATATTAAAATCACAATTCCAGTGAGAAAAGCAAAAAGAAAACAGTGTGGTTTTGTGAAGATTTGGAAACAAAAAAAAGATACATGTAGGAAATATGCTTTTTATGAATTTCTGTTCCATCTTGCTGAGCTTGGTGCTTCTTGTTGTAGACATGTAGGAAGAGAACTATATTTTGTGGTGGCCAAAATCAGGTAACACCTTTTCCAAGTAACAGATTTTTAGGCTAGGCACGTGTTTATATATTTTGTGAAAATGCAGACAAAAAGTGAAGGATTGGACTAGAGGATAGTACACAAAATATTGTATATCTTGATATCAGGAAAGAATTTGCAAAGTAGCCCATTACATTTTAGATACCAAATTAATTATGAAGTGGGAGACATAAATATTTATTGATATATATCTGCTTAATATATTCAAATAGTCTTTATCAATGGTCCTTTATCAAATTGAGTTATCAAGTGAAAAGCCATGGGACTTATGCTGTACTCGCAACCATGAGATAGTACCAGATGACTGGCATGAAGAAATAAAGAGAATGACTCAATCTTTCAAATGACATAAATCAGATTAAATACTTAATACCCTGAAGACAGAATCAAAATAGTGTTAACAAATTACAAGTAGCCTTTTGTTAGCAACTAGTTTGTTTAGGGACTGTTTGCTATTTGTAGCAGCCATCCCACACCCAAAATTGCTTGTGTATGCCGCTGTGCTAGGTCAGGCATCTTCCCTCACATGGCAGCAGCCATTTACTTGCCTGCTAGTCTGCTTGCGAGCCACTGGGACTTGCAACTTCCTGCTGATTTTCCCATGATAATTATAATTATTGGAAGCCAACAGGAGGTTTCAAGGAAGTCCTTGGTTGGGGACTGCTGGATTTGCTGTTGCTAAAGGACATAGTTACATCACATTATGCTAGATATTTGCTAGCTTAAAATGTTTTAAATATGTATATTGTATCATTTTGTGCTGATGAACAAAATTGAAATGATGTCAAGTTGTAAAACCGAACTGGAATGGAATCATACAATTATACTACCTTGAACATGATCAGTCATAAACAATTGAACTGAACCAATAAAAATTTATAGTAAAAACACATGAGGTTATCTGATTGATTTGAAGTTAAAATCATTTATAAAAGACATTTGATTGTTTTAGTTCTTTGTAGAGTTGTTTTCTGTATTTTATATAGGATAACTGCATTCACTGGCTAACTTCTTTGCATCAGTTTCATGAGGTTACAAATAAAATACCATGATAAAGCAGCAATTGCATGCACTCACATTTCTAGCTTTTTCATAGATTGCTTCAAAATGTGATGTACGGCAAACATATTTAATGAATGAATTAATATTCAGCCTTCTAGAATAGACTTTTCCACAATAATTTGATAGTAATTATATTGCAACAATAACAAAAAGTTCATGCAGCCAATTTCTATCAGCAATCAGGGTTCTCAATTTTAAAAAAATACCCTAACAAAGGGGTCTGCAATCTTAAACACTCAAAGAGCCACTTGGGACCATTTCCCAAAACCCCCCCACTGGGAGCCACAAAACCTCTCTCTCTTTGTATCACTCTCTCCCTCTCTCCCATACTTTCTCTCTCCCTCCCTATCTTCCCCCACCCTCCCTCTCTGTATCTGTCTCTCTTCCCCCTCTCTTCCCCGTTCACCCCCTCTCTGCCCCTCTCTCTGTATCTCTCCCCCTCCCCCTTCTTTCTCCCTATTTTCCCTTCTCTCCCCCTCTGTATCTGTCTCTCCCCCTCTCCCTTCCTCCCACCCCTTCTTTCTCCCTATCTCCCCCTCTCTTTTCCCCTCTCTGTATCTCTTCCCCCTCTCTCGCTGTATCTCCCTCTCCCTCTCTGCCCCTCTCTCTGTATCTCTCTCCCCCTCTCTCTGTATCTCTCTCTCCCTCTGTTCCCCTCTCTTTGTATCTCTCCCTCTCTCCTCCCTTCTTTTCCACACTCTCTCCCTCTCTATCTTTCTCCCCCTCTCTCCCCTTCTTCCTCCCCTCTCCCTATCTTCCCCTCTTTCTCTCCTCTATCCCTCTCCTCCTCTATCTCTCTGTGTCTCTCTGTCCCTCTTCCTATCTTCCCCCCCCTCTGTGTATCACTCTGTGTGTGTCTCTTTCTTTCTCTGTGTATATCACTGCGTGTGTCTGTATCTGTGTATCTCTCTGTATCACTCTGTCTCTCTCTCTCTCTGTGTGTATCTCTGTGTGTATCACGTTGTGTGTCTCTATCCTTCCCTCCCTCCCTCCCCCTTTTACTTCTTTCTAGAAATCTAGTTGCCAGCTGCAGCAGAGGCTTCCCTTCCATTGACCCTCCTTCTCCTCTTGCTGTGATGGGGGATGCGTGGGGAGACCCTCCTCAAGCGAGCACCAAAGCGCAGCAAAAGTGCATGTGGGGAGGGCTGCTGCTCGCTTGAGGGTCTTAACAGGACACGGCTTCTCTTGCACACTAAGGCTCCGGTGACCCTCCTCCCGGCTATTCCTTTTATTTCTTTTTTTGAAATCTGGGCTGGCTGAGGAATGATCGCCAGCCATGGCAGAAGCTTCCCTCTTTGGCTCGGCCAAAGCACAGCAAAGAGGCATGCAGGGTGGGCGGCTTCTCATTTAAGGGGAAGATCTCCTCATGTTTACACACCTTTACATTCCTGTCATTTCCAGCCAGGGGGTTGCAAGCAGGGGAGGAGGAGGGCCACCTGAAGAGAATCATCCGCCATGGTCGGTGATCGTTCCTCAGCCAGCCTGGATTTCCAGAAAGAAAAAAATAAAAGGAATAGTCAAGAGCCCCCAAGAGAGCTTGCTGGCTTAGCCCAGCTACAGCTTTCTGAAGAGAGAAGAGATGCAGAGACAGGTTTGGCAGGGACAGCCCCTTTTCCTGCTGCCCTGAGCTTCTTAAAGCCGTGGCTGGGCATTGTGGGCCCATCACCCTTTCCAACATTCCCCTCCTCCTGGATCCCATTCCCACCCTGCCAGCCCTCGTATTAGTGAGGCTAGCATTGGTTATGAGGCACGCCCAGCACCAATAAGCAGCAAGAGTGAGACACCAGAGAATCAGCCCTGCCACTTCTCCATCCCCCGCTGTCACCCTTACCTTCTAAGGCAGGCGAGGGAGGGCAAGGGGTGGGGCCAGCCAGTGATGGGACAGGGAGCCATGAGCCCAAAGAGCCACAGGTTGTTGACACTCGCCCTAACAGGTTCAATGACACAGAAATACAGAAGGGGTGGATATGGTATACAACAGACAAAAGATGGAGATTGGAATATGTACAGTTATTCCAATCATTGTTTGGGACCTCTTCAGTAATATTTCATACAGGCCTCAGGTTTAAATGAAAGAGGTTTTGTGTCCTTAATATACCATTTCTTGAGTCTTATGAATGCATCAAAACAATGATTCTCCAGCAGAAGGCCCATTTTCTGTAAGATTTAGTTATAATTCATGTATAATTCAGAAACAAATTGAGTATATTTATAATATCCATTTTCCTTAAACATGTGATAACGTCTTAAAATTGCTGCTTCATCGTGCTGTTCTCTTTGTTCCAATAATGTAACACTTGAGGTCACCATGCTGTAATATTCAACCCATTCCATTGTCAAAATTTCTAGAAGAGGAAAAAGAATGGTAGGCTGTAACTTTTTCCTGCCTTAGTTCAGCAGGAAGGACATGATTCCAATAGAACTATTTTGGGAGCTGGAGATAGACTTTCTCAGCATATCTTGGATATAAAATAATCTGCTTTCCAAAAGTTCAAACCTTGTAAACTCTTTGCACATGGCATGGGACTCTGTGATGTCTAAGAATAGGTAGGATACCTAAGATATCTGGCAACCATTTTCTTATCCGATTGACCAATGATGTAGTGAAGAGTATGTTTTTTAAGTTGTTATAAAAGGAATTAGATATTTCCTGGATTGTATCCTATTCAGTTTAAGTGTGTGTGTGTGTGTGTGTGTGTGTGTGTGTGTTAGTTAGAGAGAGAAAGAGAGAGAGAGAGAGAGAGAGAAGGTATGTATATCTAGTTATTTTAAAAGCCTCATATACTTGTGTGCATTTATTTAATTGATTGGTTAAAAGCATTCATAATGCTAAATAGCTGAACATTTATTAACCATGATGGTAGTACAGTGTTATGTGACAATGTTTTATTTCTGATATTGGAAGGGCTTGTGAACTTTTTAGAAAACGTCTGGAACACAGTCTGAACTAAATGCAGATGTAAGTACTGGAAGGAGAGGAGGTATTATCTGCCTGTCTACCTGCCTGCCTGCCTACCTACCTACTTTATTTTCCTGTGTATTTGCCTATCTATCTATTCTTAGATATCACCTAAGTAGTTATTATCCACGATATTCTGAAACCAAATTGCTCCTTTATATCTTCCAACAGTGCACCCAGCATCACTGTAATCAAGTTCACCCATAATCTTCTCCTTGCTTCTATGTTTCTCAGAATTATGGACTTCTCAAGAAACCTGGCTTTGAGTGTAATAAAAATCTGGTTTCCTAGTGAGTGTAATGCAAACAAAATGCTGGAAATAAATAAAACATACAGGAAAACATTGTTTATCATAAGTGATAGGAAAAAAAAGTATTAGTGGAATTGTGGCAGGAAAGCTATTGTGTTTAAAACAACATGATGCCTGAATTTAATATCCTGCATGCTCTTGACAAAATGTTGGGCCCAGATTTAGGCAGACTTAGATTAAATCCATTTAAATCAATACATTATTAATATTTAGCCTCACTGTAAATGTAGTACAGTCGTAAAAGACTTCATATTCAAAGCTTACCTCCAAAACGTCTTGAATGCCTTATTCCCTATTCCCTCCCCATCCAACCAGGAAATCTTAAAATGTTCTTTAAAATATCAGCTGGATCAAGGAAGTTTTGAACAATAAAAAGTTCAGGATGCTAAATTTAGACTCTCTATTCCACCACACTATGTGACCTTTCTGATATTTTCCTCATTCCTCTCACTGTGTTGCACTTTAAAAACCCTTTTCATCAAAGTCTCAGCAGTTTAAAATTGTACTATATTAAACAAAGGACTGTTTAACATACTATAGTGTATAGTTTACAAACAACAGCTACACAGCATCATCTATTGGACCACTAGAGGGTGCAATTTATTTTTAATTGAGTAAGTACTATGCGCTGGAAGATCTCTAGGCAGTGTGTGAGTTAATATAATGCAGGCGGTTCAAAATGCTTTAAAATGATGTGATATGTAAAAATACAGGCACAAACTGTTTTCATATTACTGAGTTTGAAAATTTCATATTTTTCCTTCATTACTCATTAAAATTGTTACAGGGAACATGTGACAGGTATCAGGTGATGGCTATTTTTTCTTCTTCTTCTGTTTCTTTGTGTGTACAGAACAGGAAGCTTATTGCAAAGAAAAATGTGAAATATCCATGCATCCATAGTTCGCAGTTTTAGAACTTCTTAACCAGTAAAGAATAGTTACTTTCATATATGTGCTAATATGCCACTTAGTCTGGTAACAAAACATTTGCAAGCAAACACCCAAACTCAAAAGAGCATCAATAATTTCATAGTTACTTTATAAACCAAATGTATATGTTCACTGCTTATTAATATGTATACAGGATCCAATCTGGGTTAGTCACCAGGAACAGAGGTTTAGTCTTCTGAGTTTTCAGAGTCATGCTAAAGCCCATCCTCAGGGAGCTTCTCTCTTACCAGATTGGGTGGCTGGGAATCCTAGGGAAGGGAAGCTGGGAATTCTAGGTTGACATAGTGGGTTATGATAAAGAGTCATTGCCAAACATTTTTAGTATTTTTAGTTCTATTTTTTTTTTGTCCTCTACTCTTTCCATGGCATATGTATTTTGAACTCATGATTGTAAGCTGAACTAATGATTGTAAATTGTCTAGAGTCACCTCTAGGTGAAGTGGGTAGCATATAAATGTCTGTCTGTCTGTCTGTCTGTCTGTGTGTGTGTGTGTGTGTGTGTGTATTCCTTTGGGGTGGGGGATTATCCAATGATCTGAAAGCAGATATCTGACTAATAACTGCTTTAAGAGGAAAGATTGAATTTTTGGCAACTGTGTTATAATGCACAATAGTTATTCTTTATGGATGATAATCTGGAGATTCCTTGATGACAGGATCCTAGACTTTGCACTATAATCCAACCCTTACAAGAATCACTGGCTTTATCTTTGAATGTTTTAGTTTCTTAACATCCATGGAGAGTTGAATAACAAAAAGGCAGCTCTTGAAACACAATGCATGTTCCATCATTTTGGCATTATCATAATTAACTACAGATACTTCTGTAGGCAGGAATTAGCAAATTAGAATGGTGTAAAGCAGCATTTTGCAACTTCAGAAACTTTAAGCTGCATGGATTCCAGGTCCTTGAATTCCCCAGCCAGCATCCTAAAGTTGATAAGGTTGAGAAACACTGTTGTAAAGCATTATACATGGAATTGTACTTAAAGACTATTTGTAAACTTGTTATTGCACAATTTAATTGGCAGTTTTTAATGGGGCAATTAAAGTTCATGTTGCATCTATGCTGACTATTGGCTGCTTGTACTAAACCAAAACCAGTTTAAGATGTTGAAGTACTTTTAAACAATAAGCAGATTGGAATCCAACTCCTTCATAAAGCACCTCTGCAAGATATGTCAGATTTTATTTTTTCCAAAGGCAGTTTTTTTTTCCTTACAGACTCTTGAATGTCTTCATAAAAAGATTTGTCTGATAATAGCACTAAATTTTTTTCTTAGCACTAGATCAGGATTTCATGGTGCACAATTTAAACATGGTGCACAGTTTAAAAATATGGCTCTTTTTTGCCTTTATTCATTTGTGGTTTTTGTTAATTTAATCATTTACTTTATTCTGTTATGTTTATTGCTATATTTTAAGATAATTTTAATAGCTGTATCCACAGTGTTGTAAATCTCTGAGGAAAGTTTTAATTAAGAGCAAGTAAGAACTATTCTATTTAAATAAATTAGACATGGCTTCTCTCTATTCAGGTTGCCCCGAAGAAAGCAGCACCTGCTGGATATTCTCCTTCTTCAAGGTTTGTCAGTGAGACTGACCTTTTGTCCAGAGACTAAACAAGATTTGAACTCTCATTAAACAAACAAACTGCTAATAAAGGCTTAGTCTGAAACAGACATTGAGATGAAAAGACTGCTGGAAATATGCGCCCCATTTTTAGAAATATTTTTCCCCCGATTTCCTTGCTCAGTTGGATTTTTTCCAAGAGCTATTTTGTTATTTTTTAAAAAAAATCTATCCAATTGTTTTAGTATACATTGTTGTCTGTGTTATTGATCTGAACTTGCAAACAGGTAACAAAACTGTAAAGAAAATTAAACTGTAACTTGAAAGAAAAAACATGGTCATTCTACAGCAGATATGATAGCTGAAAAACCATGAAAGGGAAATTCTTCCATGGTGGATCATTTGCTTGTATTTTTAATTGTATAAGAAATTACACTTAAAAACCAGCTCGCTAATTAATTTTGACATAAATTCATTTACTTTGAATTATTTGCAAAGGGAGGGGAATTAGTTAGAGAAATTAAAATACATGAAAACGACAACATGATTGCATTAATCAAAAACTAAGGCTAAACTTTAAGCATTGTGCTTTGCTGTTCACTGAAAAAGGCTACATGTGTTCCCTGTTACCAGGTCAGTGACTTTTTTAGAGGAACCCACCCACCCCATTTCTGAGAATATGAAGCATATCTGGCCTTTTTTCCTATAGTTTAGCATTACTTGAAAAAAGTATGGAGATTTATTGGTGAGATACTGGTGATGAGTGTTTCTGATGAGATACCATAAATGATTACTTAATCTCGGCATTTAATTGAATACAATTATTGGAAAAAAAGAGTCATTTATGTTGATGTCTGTTGACAAATAAAAAAAATTGCTTACTTGTCCATTTGTGCCTACTTCTGTTTTAAATTTGAATGATCATGGTTGAGATGTAGCCATAGGTTTTGTGTGTGTGTGTGTGTGTGTGTGTGTGTGTGTGTGTTTATAATATTAGTTTTATTTACCAACAACATTTCTTTGTTACTCTCAAGGGTATCTTCATGGTGGTAATTCTGGAAGGGGTTAGACCTCTTTGTGTGTGCGTGTGTCTGTCTGTCTGTCTGTCTGTGCTTGAATGCCTATGGTATTGAGAAGACAGTAAAAAAGAGGGAGATTGCAAAAGATAAGTATAATTTCCAGATTGTTCTAGTCTGCTCTTCTACTGCAAGTATTATATATTGAGTTGAAGTTTACTTACAATGTTTGAAAACCGATTCAGATACATTGGAAAGTTTTAGAAGGTCTGAATACTGAAAGGGATATTGTGGGAATTGATATATATATATCTGAGAAGAAATTAAAGGATTCTTTAATTAATAAGAAATTAAACAATAAATGAATTAATAATTTAAATAATAGCATTGTTAAATTATTTAAAAAAATCATGCCAGTGATTTATGATTCAGTAATAGCCAAGTATTTGGGTTCGGGATACTATATTTTCAGATTTTTTTTTATAATTTTTTTTTGTGAAAAAGATTTTAGAAGATAATTGATTACACTAAATATGAGTCAGTAGTGTGATGTCACTGCTGAAATGCAAATGTATTTTTAGGTTTTATGAATAGAAATGAGTAACAGTTTCACTTTATTCTCATTGATCAGTACTGTTGTATTCTAAAAATGATTCATATTAACTACAAAGATCCAGAGAAGGGCCAGTTTAGTCTTGTGGTTAAGGTACCAGGCTAGAAAACCACATGAGTTCAAATCCTGCCTTAGCCATGAAACCATCTGGGAGACATTTGGCCAGTCACTGTCTCAGCCCAACCCTCCTCACAGAATTATTGCGGAGAAAATAGGAGGTAGAAGGAATGCTGCTTATGTTTGTTGTCTTGAGTAATTTTTAAAAATAATAAAGGTGGGATAAAATAAATGCATAAATAAAATAAAATGGATGATCAGGACAGGAAATCCTACAAAAAGAATGGAGAAATTGCCATGTTTAGCCTTGAAGACAAAATTCAAGAAGTCTATGATTGCATTTTTAAAATTTCCAAAAGGATGTCACACAGAAGAAGGTTTGCTGTCATCCTGACCACAGGACACAAAATAATGGATTTAAGTTACATGAAGGCAAATTCCAACTGAATGTTAGAAAAACTTCCTAACAGTTTGAACAATTTGACAGTGGAACCAGTGACCCAAAGAGGTCATGGGCCTCCTTCAGTGGATGTGTTCAAGTGGAAGCTGGACCACCATCTGCCAGGGGTACTTTAATGTGAATTCCTGCACTGAGCAAGAAGATGAGTTCTGTGGTTTAAATGGGCTTTTCTTACTATGATTCTAAAACAGATATTTTTAAGATGTTCAAAATAATGTATGATTCTAAAACAGATATTTTTAAGATGTTCAAAATAATGTAGTTAAGTGTTTCAATAGTGGAAACACTCACCTGGAAAGTTGTTAAACTTTCTGTCCCTCGATATATTCATGAAGATGCTGGACAACTACTAGTTATAGATTTCATTTTTTAAATTTATCTTTCCTATCCCTTTGCTTCTTTTAATAGATATTTGAAAGAACCTATGAGGGGAAAAGGTACGATGAATTAAAAGAAAAAAGAATACAGTAGAAAAGAGATTCAGGGTTGTATAAAACTGAATAATTTTAGAATTAGCAGTAGAATAGTACTTTCTTATCCTTCTTATGTATATACGCCATTCAGGGATACTGAGATGCTCTTTATTAGAAGTCTGCACAGAGCAATAGATGGGCTCATTGGATTGAATGACTTTTCCAATTCTGCTGTTCTGAATCTGCTGGGACCAATATACTTTCCATTAGAGTGTAATAAACTAACTTTTCTAAATCTTCTAGTAAATGAGTTTGCATAGGGGAGTCTTATCTTTGTGCAAGAATATTGGCTAAAATAAATAGTGGGAGAAATACTTGCAAATTAGATTACATAAATCTTAGGGCAAGCAAAGTCATCAGCTTTAATTCATTACCACTTGAGAATACAGAAAGAATGCAGGTGCAAGAAAGATTAAATTCTTCTGTGGTGCAATATTCTAAATATATTTTCATTTGTTTAATAGACACAGAATAAAACAGGAGATGAGCAATTAATTTTCTGAGAAACTGGGACTGTTGTGAAGAGCCGAACCAATAGGGTTGTGAAAGTGCATAAGCATACAGGCCTGCACATACGTAAATTTGAAAAAAGTCACCTTCAAAATAAAACGAGTGCATACTTCTTTACATTTGATTTGTAATTTCTGATTTCTCACACGTTGGCAGGCAGAGTCAAGCCAAAGGGCTGAATTGGCCCAAGGACTGTAAAATGCCAAGGTCTGGAATAAGGGCAGGGGGAAAAGATGAACTGGAATGACTAATACAGGAAAATATGATTTATATTTTTCAGATATTAAGGAAAAATGTGTTCCTTTTTTTATAGTCCTTCCCCCCTTTTAATTGCAGGATTTTAAACCTGAATGTGGAAAACAATTCTTCCAAAAGCTCCTTCTTACCCCAGATATCAAAGTTCAATTCGTCTCAGGCAATTGTCTTGAGGCTAAAAATCAGGCTGAAGAGAAACATGTGCACCACCACCTCCAGTAGAGGAAAACAATGCTATCCCTACCATCTATTGACCTAAAGAAATGCCATAATGACAAAAAGAATTGCTAATCTTATCATGCTAATAGTTATTCAACTATGTGTGTTGTGGTAGAGCAGGGGTCTCCAACCTTGGCCCCTGGAAGCCTGGTGGACTTCAACTCCCAGAATTCCACAGCCAGCTGGCTGTGGAACTCTGGGAGTTGAAGTCCGCCAGGCTTCCAGGAGCCAAGGTTGGAGACCCCTGTGGTAGAGGAATGTGCAAGAGAAACCTATTTCTGAATATCAGGTGAAATTCACTCCCTTTTCTCTTTGGATATTAAAAATATTTTTTTCCTTTGGATGTTAAAAATGTTTTCTGTCATTTGTGCATCATTCATTAAAAAATGGGGAATTAAAATACATTTCTTGAAAGTAGCATGCTCAGCTACTGTTGAAATAGTTCTGTTGAAAACTACTTTAATCACTTAGTAACATCACCACATGTAGATCTTGGTTTTCTAGAAGAGACAGAATGTGCTACTGAATGTGCAAAATCAAGGATCAGTTGCTTGATTTTGGCAATCTTAAATAGTAGCAAGGAAGACTTAATGTGTCTTCTCAGTTGTGTTTTGTAATGCTTGTTTTGAAGGTGACTGCTAGTTGAACAAGTGTTTCTATTCTTACAGACATCCAGGTACTAATATGGTTGTTGGGTTTGGATTTATTGTAATATGCATCCATTAAGATTATTATTCTCTATGAAGGGTGCACTATCTATCTATTTAATTTATATCCTGCCTGTATTATTTTTATAAAATTCAAGGCAGTGAACCTATCTATTATTCACATTCAATTCTTTTTTATTATTTTTGTTGTGTGTAGTTGAACATGTAATATATACAGAGGAGCTTTAAAAGTTTTGAATAGTTTAACAGTTTTTCATTATGACACATAACAGCAATATTAAAGAAAAATATCCTCATATTCCAATTCTCTTCCCTTTATTTACATTGGCACATCTTTGAAGTTTTCTTAGTAACATGCAACTAATTTTAGCAGCTTGTTTTTGAGTGACATGAATGCCTTGCTCAAAAAAAGTTACAATGATCTTGAATGATGATTGGGATGTAATCATCAATGTAATATGTTTCCTTTTAGGTTGCCAATATTTCACCATTTGTTTTATCTGTAGAAATTCTCCCTGATCTGACATATACTCTTAATTCCCAAAAATGTATCAGGATACTGAACAGTAGATGGCAGTATTGTTCTGTTTGGTCAAAGCTGCTTTGCACACAGTGTTTCTCTCTCCCTCCCTCCCTCCCTCCCTCTCCTCCTCCCTCCCTCCCTCTCTTCTCCCTCCCTCTCACTTGATTTAATACATATTGAATGAATAATTCTAGTTATAGAGGAACTGCCTTAACATTAGTTTTTGAAATATACTGTGATTTATCTGCAGCTGAGACTTTGATACTACATATTAAATTTAACGGTTAGAGTATAGTAAAATCCAGATGGTTTTCCTTCTGTAGCTGGTATTTCCCATGGGAAAATCTTTATGCTTAATATCACTTGGTAACAGTAAATGGGATATTTAAAAGAACAGGCCCATTTACAAACTGAATAGTGTTATGTGTTTGTGTGTGTATGAAAATATTGAACAATTTGAATACATTATGTTGCAAACACATCATCATTAACAGAAGAATCTATTTTTAATAGTTGACAAAAATTGAACATGTTTCATTCACTTAATATTTATCGGATTGGCAAATCAGTGAACTAAAATAGAACAGCAGATACTGGTTACATTTTATTGGACTACTGTATTTGCTTTTCAGATCATAGATAAAATTATACAATGTAAAGTCAGCAGAAGTGAATCAGATGTATATAATTGTGATATCTTAACATATCAGCTGGTTCTGAATTATTTAAGAGTCTACTCTAAAATGGCTCATTATAAAATTTGCTTTTTAAAACTACCATGGGAAAACATGCCTACATATTAATTGAATATAAAGTTCATAATTGTATGTAAACATTGTGGAACTTGTAATTGAAATTATTACCTTCATGTTGATAAATGATTAGTCTAATTGGCTTTGAACTATTATTTGAAAATTAATCTGGCTGGCTGGCTAGAACTGAACCTGGTTTGGCTAGAACTGAACCTCTACCTGTAGTCATAGTGATACATTATTCTACAACACAAAGATTGTGGGTTGTAAAATGGGATATAGGTTTGATACTCTTGGTAGAACTCAAGGAAGTGCAAATTATACAGATTAATCCAATTTTACCTGTAAAGCATTTATGGCACTTAAGAGATGGAAAAGAGTTTGGAAAGCCCCACCTGATCCAATGAGAGGGAAGGATCAGATATGCCCACAAAAGCCATAAATTATTCTGGCCTATTGAAAGCTCATTTCATGAACTCATCCTGCTTGTCAGATCCTGGTCTGAGTATTTAAAAGCAGAGCAGCCCATCTGCAACCATAGGAAATATCAATATTGGCATTTTTGCTAGCATTGAAGGAACATCCCTTCTTCCTCCCTAATGTGTACAAGAAACCTAAGTTTCCAATGTACTTTGTGCTCTTTTTTCCAAGAAAAAGAACAAATTCTATGCGATAAAAAACACAGCCTGCAAATGTTAAAAATTACCCCTGTAAGCTTACGGCTAATGTGAAATGTTTGAGGTAGAAGCTGTCTAATAGTGTTTGGGAAAGATTTTTGGTGGTGGTGAGGAGATTATCTTGTAACACACACATACACACACACACGCACACAGCAATTTCTCCGGAATTAAATCCAAGGTCTATTTGGGAGAGGGAACTAAATTTTTTCTGCAGCCAGACTGCTCTTTACATTTGTAATACTAACATGATTCAATGGGGCCCCTTAATGCTTTGATCTAATGCCACAGTACACTTTTTAATGAGAGAGATTTGGAATATTGTCATAATGCAGAACAGCCTAACAGCTTATTGTTATAAACTGAAGCATTATACCTAGGAGATCGTTCTGTTCTTTTGGGCTTGTCTGTTTGAAACAGGTAATTACCAAGGCCTTGGATCAGTTTTGAAAAGGCGGCGCCCTGATGGATGTGCAGACTGAAGTGTGACATGAGCCTTTTCCAATACAATAGGTGGCCTAACATTCCTCTGGAGGGCCAAGCTCATTAAATAGTCTGTGCTTTTCTCCACAGCCCCCTCATCCTCTTCATGCCCTTCGCTGGAGAGTCGAGCGAAGTTGGAGGTTTCTCCACTGAGGACTTAGCAAAATTGCTTAGAATTCTCAGATTGAATTTTTTATGTGTATGACTTCATGATGGCATTAGCATGCGCTTTGATCCATGTGTGAATGGCTCTGGGTCGGCTCTTATTGCCAGATCCAGATGGTGTTACGGGGAACAAACAGTTGTGTTTTAGGATTTCTCAATAGACTGTCTAGACTGGCTTTGTAGCAGACAGATACAGCCACCCATCAAATTAGCGTTTGTCAGATTTATGGTAATGGTTCAGCAAAGCCTTCCTGTCACTGACATTAAGATTTACGCCGCCAAGTTATTTTGTTTTCTACAAGATATAGGGAGCCTAATTTATTTACAAAGCTCCTAGTCCTTCTCAATTTCAGATTCAACAGAAACAATTTTCAAATAGATGGTTCAAGTTTGAGAGATGATTAAAAATAAGTGACTTGCTGCACGATGGATTGTGGAAACCTTTTATTTCCTCTTTCTTCTTTCAGATTATAAGACGTTAGGTGTATTGTTCTGGTCAGTGTGTTCCATATGCTGGTTTTAGAAAGAAAAACATGTATGTGGATTACTGTGGCTAGAGTTTGAACTTTCATGTTACACTAAAGTAACATGAGCTGCTTGCTGCACACAGTGGGAATAACCTTTTGACAGGCACTATGTCCATTCTCAGTGAAAATGTTTTTCCAAGTCTGGCCAAAGTGCCTTTGATCATACTACCTCAAATGGAAGGGTCAGAGCTTCTATGCAAGGCAAGAACGATTAGCTGTTGACCAGACCGAAAGAAAAATTGGAGGGTTGGGTACTTTTGGTTTGTGAGGGCATTTAAACAAAATCAACATTTGTTGGACTTTCGTTCTTTTCCATTAGAAAATTAATAGTGTCTAATTATATTGCTATAATGCTTGGATTGGAATTTGAAATTATGATCCCTTGAGACTGAAAATTTGCTGATTTGTTTCTTATATGTATATATGTATTCTTTTTTTAGGTATTTATGTAGGCGCATGCACAGATATAATAGTATATGATATTTTATTGCTTATGAGAGCTACAACTTCAGTAATGTGTTCTAAATAATGGATTTGTTTTTATTTGTTTCCCAAGTTTAAATGAAAAAAAAAAAAAGAATATTTTGGATTTGAGACTGAGAAAAAAGTGGGGCCACACTCTTTATTTTTCCATGTAATCCACCTGAATATTCACAAATACTGCTAATTCATATGTTGCTACAAACTCACACATACTAACATAATCTGCTCTCAGTGGCTGTTGATACTGTAGAACTATTGTACATTCATTCATTTGTGAGCACAGTCTAGTGGGAAAAAATCAATTATACAAGAGTGGATATTAATATACCCATGTTCATCTTTGGTTTTATCTCCAATCTCAGCAGCATCATGAATTCTGGATAAGGAGTACAGGATATAGGAGCAGCTAAATAAATAAATAATTTTTGAAAGTTGAGAAAGGAGGGTTCAGAAGGCTGAATGCTATCCCATGGGATACCTGCTTAAAAAATAGATATTCGAAAGCTCTGATTTTAACCATATAATGCTTGATTGAACAGGATTCAAGATATTCTTTTAGAGAGGTAAGAGTATAAAAGAATTTCCCACCTTGTTATTAATAAGATAATTCCTGATCTTCCATTTACTTTCATCAATCTTACAGGACAAATATGATAAAATACCACTATTTCCATCAACTTCTGAAATTAAAGTAAAAGGGAAAATAAGATAGCACTATTGCAGAGATTATATTCACAAGCATCAAGAGGAAGGAACTGACTGTTCAAGAGGAACTGAGTGTTATTTACAAAATAACTTTACTTACATCTGCATTCTTCTTGATCTTTTATTTTGCCTGGCCAGATAGATGATTTTTATACTTGGCTATATTCTTAATGGACAAAAACTCTGGAATTAACTATTTAATTAGGAAGTTTTGCTTTAGTAATTAGGGTGCTCAGCATTAATGTTAGTCTTACTGGATAAGGAAGAGCTGGAACTTTTGGCAATAACACATTGGTTAGGAAGGATTATTTTTGACTAGCACTTGGTAGAGTTGACATGAAGGCCTTGGAAAAGATGCTGTAATATGATTATATCTCCAAAGATCAAAATAATGCAGATACCGGTATTCCCTGTAACGCTCTATGGAAGCAAAAGTTGGACTTTTGAGTAGAAGAATTGTAAGAGAATTGATGCATTTAAAAACTGGCTTTGGAGAAAACTGCTGAGAATATCACGGAAAGCCAAAAAACAAACCAATGGATCATTGTACAAATCAGAGTTTTCACTCATGGTACAAAAAAAAAAAAAAAGCCAAACTCAAATTATCTTATTTCAGAAACATGTGAAGGCTTATGTCAGCATTTCAGCAAATCTCCATTCCAATCAGTAACTCTGAGACAAGCATAATCTCAAAAGTACCCTTATTAGAATAGCACCTGGCATATCTGTGGAATCTCGAAACTAAAAGTTTCACCGGACTTCCCACAATGTCCCAAACTACAACCCATCCCCTTTTTACCACCATCACATCACATGGACCAATCACGATCCGTTCCAGTGTAAGATCCTTTTTCCATCCTGCGCCACACTTAATAACCTTGAACGACCAAAAGAATTTTATTTTGTCTACTAAGAACTACTCAATTGAAATCATCCCCCTCCCACTTTCTCAGGCTATGTGGCAGTATGGAATATGGCTTCCAAAGTTGACAGCTTAGCTCTTTGGAGAAAACTCTAATGTTCAGAAAGATGGAAGACGAATTAGCTAGTGGCAAGGTGGAGGGATTGTTTATTGGTGATGGGTACATTGGGGGAATGAACAAGTTGTGCTGAAGGATCTGGCTGGGGGCAAATTGTCATACAGAAAATCTATTTTTCTAGTTGCTGAGAGTCAACACTGACTGGATGGTCCACAATAAGGATTGTTTTACTGTTTTGTGATTCAATTACTTTTTTCTGAATTTGGATCTTTGATAATAACAAAATGTTGGTGGTGATGGAAAAAAAGAATGTGGTAGCCATTTGAACTATAGAAAAAGGTCACACCTTGTATTTTTCATGGGATATCTCAAAATATTTAACAGTGATATGACAAATTATCAGAATTAAAACATTTTAAAACTTCCAATGTTCTTCTTTTACACTATGGGCCCAACTTCATTTTTTTGCTGATGTACTTTTGAGTCCACATCAAATAAACGATACTAGATTTTAAAGCCTTATTTAAAAAAAACAAGTTGTTGAAATATTCTTTTGTCTGTATCAATTTAAAGGTCTGGAAAGCAAGGCCTTCCTTTTTGTGCTCTTTTTTTTACCATATAGTATCCTACTTATATGGTAGTGATTTTACTGGAATTATTTTTAATATTGTGACAAGATGTCTTAACTACTAGTGTTTATAATACAAATTGGGGAAAATTCTACACTGGTGATTCTTAACAAACAAACAACAATTAATAGATATAAAAAATAAAGAAGGGGCAAATGAAACTATAACTGAACTGTTATTTTGGAAAGAGGAATGGCTGAAGGAAGTCATGATCTAATTTTTCTAAAATGATTGAATATTTTGTTCTTCCTTCCTATGATATTACAACTTATCCAGTGAATCTAATGATCAATCAAATCTGAAAAATAGGAGAAGTTGTTCCATTCCATACATAATTGAACTAATGAAGTCCATTGCCACAAGTTACACAAGCTAAAGTATTTAGCAAAACTACAGAGTGGATTTTGCAAAATTTATTAATCATTACTTCATAATGGAATCAAGCAATGATTCCATAATGGAATCATGTTAACAAACAGTAAGCTACTGACCAGAAGTTGCTGGGGGACACAATACAGTAAAGATTATTATTTTATTCTTTTAATCAAGGATTATTATTTTATAAGTGCCTTTATTCTTTCTGTGTATACTTTCTTAAAGTATCTAGCAATTCAGTGTTTGAACTAGAATGATAATTCAAATAAACAATAAGCATTTTTCTATATTTAACTATAGGTTGGACTTAACTCTAACTTTATACTGTGCAATTGTTTAAAGACTTATTTATTAAATTTATGTCACTCATCTAGCTATCAAGCAACTTAGGACTGAATATAATTCTAAGAGCTGTGGTGGTATGGTGGTTAGAATACAGTATTGCATTCTACTTCTGCCCACTGCCAGGAGTTTAGTTCTTGTTAAGTTTGAGCATGGGCGAGAAAGAATGGAGACAAGCTTCTGAACGGTGAACTTCAGCTCTTTATTTACAAAATGACTTGCTTGCTTTAACAGCAGTAAAACCCGCCTTATATAGGCAAACCTTGTAACATTTAACCAATAACGAGCTAGGAACGTTAGCTCTTAAACCAATAAGACATTTCTGTTAAGGGCCAATCGGATTCCCCAGAACGGGCCAATCCGGTCCGGCCGCTTAACAGCCAATTTGAAGTGCAGGGCCAGAACCCTGCACCTAACTCCAAGCTCATACTTTATTAGTTATATTGCATACACAACATCCCTTCCCCCTGGCTTCTTAGTTCAGGGCACAGTTACATAGTCCCTTAAATAGGACGGTTGTCTTTTTAGTCTCTTTGACTTTCGTTGTATCGGCTGGTTGCAGTCCTGCTGAGGTAGATCATTGTTTGGCAGTGGGGCTGCCTCCGGTTCAGAGTTCACTTCGGCGTCGTTGCCCCCATTTTCCGCAATTTCTTGAGGTGCAAACGTTTCTCCCTCCGGCTCTGCAGCCTGGGTTTCTATTAAATCGTCGTTCCCTTCGAGCGGGTTTCCTAGGGCTTCATCTTCTTCCGTACCTCCCCTTCCCTCAGTTTGGTCATAGGGGAGTTGCGGACTGGCTGCTGCAAGCCGCGACCGTAATTGGTCGATATGCCGTTTCCAAAGTTTATTGTCACGGCATTGCACAAGGTAGGATCTGGGGCCGGTTACACATACGACTGTTGCTTCCACCCACAGCGGGTCGCCCGCTAGGTTTTTTGCATAAACCAGGTCTCCTACCTGGAAGGTGCAACAGCGGCCGCTGGATCCTAGTGGTTTCTCCGGTTCATAAGCAGGGTGCAACCGGTTGAGGTGGGAGCAGAGCTTTCGTCCCATTAGCAGTTCAGCGGGAGTTTTGTTGGTGATGTTATGTGGGGTGATGTGTTGCAAGAAGAGGATTTGATTGACCTTGTCGTCAATGTTATCGTAGTTTACCTTTTGCAAGGTTCTCTTCACAAATTGGACCATGCGTTCTGCTCGGCCATTGATTGCAGGGTGCGCAGGCGAGGTGAGCGCATGGCGGATGCCGCGGTCAGCGAGGTACTGCTCGAACGCTAGTGCAGTAAATTGTGGGCCGTTATCGGATACCAGGACGTCTGGTAATCCGTGGGTTGCAAAGAGTCTGTTTAAAATCTTGATGACAGCCTCGGAGGTCGTAGTAGTCATGCAATGAATTTCGAGCCAATTGGAGTAGGCATCGACGGTAAGCAGGAAGGTGTGGCCCTTGGTTGGCCCCGCGAAGTCCAGGTGAATTCGGGACCAGGGTCCACGTGGTGTCTCCCATTCAGTAGGCATGGCTTTTGGAGGGGCGTTGCTGACTTCTTGGCATTTGGGACAAGCTTTAACCCACTGTTCAATTTGCTTGTCAGTGCCCGGCCACCATGCGTAGCTTCGTGTAAGGGCTTTCATTCGCACGATGCCGGGGTGGCCGTCGTGCAAGGTTCTCAGCAGTGCTTTTCGGAGCCGTTCTGGGATAACGACTCTATCGCCCCAGATGACACAGCCTTTCTGGGAGAAAAGGTCTGTCTGTCGAGACTTGAATGGTGTGAAGTCATCAGACAATTGGTCCAATGGCCATCCACATTCTACCCAGCCTAGGACTCGTGCTAGGGTGTGATCGCATTTGGTTTCTCTCGCGATGTCTCGAGCGGTCAGTGGCGGCGAGTTGAGTGCCTCGATTTGCAATGTGGTTACCGTTGGTGCTGGATCGTCGAGAGTTTCTGGAAGCGGTGCTCGGCTCAATGCGTCGGCATGGGGAATGGCTTTCCCCGGGCGGTATTGCAGCCGATAGTTATAAGCAGCTAAGAATTCTGACCATCGGGTCATCCTAGCGGATAATATGTAGGGAGTTGGCTTATCTCCGGCTATTATCCCTAGCAACGGTTTGTGGTCAGTCACTATAGTAAAAGGCCTGCCATACACGAATTCATGAAATCTTTTCACAGCTGAGACGATTGCAAGGGCTTCTTTATCAATTTGTCCATAGTTTCTCTCCGTTTTTGAAAGAGTCTTTGAAAAATATGCAACAGGGGCTTCGTTTCCATTAGGCAGTACGTGGCTTAAAATAGCGCCCACCCCGAAAGGCGATGCATCACAGGTTATAACTAACGGCAAAGTCTCGTTATACTGCATGAGTACAGAGTCAGAAGTGAGCAGTTTTTTAACATTTCTGAACGCCTGTTCTTCACGGTAACCCCATAACCAAATTGCCCTTTTATCTTGCAATCGGTGTAACGGTTCAGCGACAGTTGCTTTGTGCGGTAAAAATACATTATAGAAATTGATGAGGCCTAGGAACGCCTGGAGATCGGCCTTGTTTCATGGCCTGGGAGCGTTTTTGATCGCTTTTAATCTACTTTCGGTAGGGTGAATGCCCTGGCTATCAATCAGGTACCCTAAAAACTCAACACTGTCAGTACACAATTTACATTTACCGTATATACTCGAGTATAAGCCGAGTTTTTCAGCCCATTTTTTGTGCTGAAAAAACTGCCCTCGGCTTATACTCGAGTCAGCTGCTACGGCACCATGCCTGGCCTGCGCTGGCGTGGCTGCAACCGATCGCGCCTCCAGGGCAGCATCGCCGCCGTGGCTGTCTACCCGCTGAGGGCCACACAGGCGACCCCAAGTGGGCTCTCCTTCTCCATTAACGGGCGCCCGGGGCCCCCGCGAGCTCCTGCGCTGCACGCTTCCAGCTTCGCCAACAAACCGCCAGGCTCAGGCAGCCTCCTCCGCCCCCTACCCTAGTGGCGAAGAGCTGCTCCGGGGGCAGCGAGACAAAGTGCCTGGCTGTGCTGTGGCGGGAGCCGCCGAGTGGAAGAGGGCCGCCCTCTCCTGGGGAGCGCGGCATTTGCGGCTCTCCTGTTCTGTCCCCAATACTGAAAAGACTTTCGGAGCTGCGGGCTCTCCTTCCCCATTAACGGGCGTGCTTCCAGCTTCGCCAACAAACCGCCAGGCTCAGGCAGCCTCCTCCGCCCCCTACCCTAGCGGCGAAGAGCTGCTCCGGGGTCAGCGAGACAAAGTGCCTGGCTGCGCTGTGGCGGGAGCCGCCGAGTGGAAGAGGGCCGCCCTTTCCTGGGGAGCGCGGCGTTTGCGGCTCTCCTCTTCAGTCCCCAACGCTGCAAAGACTTTTGGAGCTGCGGGCTCTCCTTCCCCATTAATGGGCGCGCTTCCAGCTTCGCCAACAAACGAAGCTGCAAATCTGGTAATCGCTTGCGGAGCCTCGGCACGAACCCCCTTTCCCCACACTCACCCCCCGCACTCCTCTGGCAGCAGCAGGCGGAGAAAGCCCCGCTTCCCCCTGGCTTTGATGGCACACGTGAGTTGGCTTCCCACTCTTTTTTTTTTTAACTCTCCTCCTCCTCCTCCTCCTCCTCCTCCTCCTCCTCCTCCTCCTCCTCCTCCTCCTCCTCCTCCTCCTCCTCCTCCTCCTCCTCCTCCTCTCCTCTCCCCTTGTTGTCTGGTCTTCCCTAAGGAAACTCGAGGGCTCAGACTTCCAGGTGTTTCTCCCTGTCTTTCTCCCTGTCAATGATCTTTTCTTCCCTTCTCTTCTCTCAGCCCCATCCTCCTTCACCTTTGTCACCACAATCCTGAATAGATGAAGTTTGTACTTCTCAAGAAAGGTTGGATGTTCCTTTTGAGGAGGGAATCTAGTGTGACATCTGTATGTTTACCTACTACTGAGCCATAGCATGTGTGCACATGCAATGGAGGCATGAGGGAGAGCTGTGAAAGAGATGGTGGCTCTCCAAAACAGGATGTACATGCAGCACAAACACATGCTTTTTTCTTGCAAGGAAGAGAGTGACTCTGTTTGGACATACAGATGATGATGAGGAATCCAGTTTTGAAGGATTTTAACTCTTGTGTTTTAGCTTGGTTGCTGATTGAGCTAAGGTTTTTGTACTTTTAAAGTTATTGTTGATACCATATTGTTTTGTTGGCTCTCTTTTCCAGAGAGCCAACAAAAAAACTAGCTTCTTACAGAGCTAGTTTACTGTTTTTCTTTGAAATAAATATTCAAAAACATTTAACCTACTGATGCCTCAATTAATGTAATTTTATTGGTATCTATTTTTATTTTTGAAATTTACCAGTAGCTGCTGCATTTCCCACCCTCGGCTTATACTCGAGTCAATAAGTTTTCCTAGTTTTTTTTGGTAAAATTGGGTGCCTCGGCTTATATTCGGGTCGACTTATACTCGAGTATATACGGTATTTTTTTTAACCTTAAGACCGGCTTCTTGGAATTTTCTTAGGACTAATTTTAACTGGTCCTGTAAGATTTTTTTTGGTTGGGGCTGCAGTTAATACATCGTCAAAATAGGGGACCATGCCCTTAATTCCTTGCAATAACCTTTCCATAAGGCTCTGAAAGATCCCCGGGGCTATACTAACTCCGAATTGCAGCCGGGTACATTTAAAAGCACCTCAGTGCGTCACTATAGTTTGGGCCTGTGCCGTTTTTTCATCTACTGGTAATTGCTGACATGCCTGAGCTAAATCCAATTTAGCGAAAACTTTCCCACCCCCCAGGGAATGGAGGAGGTGCTGCACCACCGGAACTGGATACGCGTTCTGCTGCAGGGCATGGTTCAAGGTGGCCCGGTAGTCCCCACAAATTCGGATTGACCCGTCTGGCTTAATGGGTGTTACAATAGGGGTTTCCCACGGGGAGTGATCGATGGGCTCCAACACCCCCTGAGCTATCAGTTTGTCGAGTTGTTCGTCGATTTTTGCCTTTGAGGCAAACGGAACTCGACGGGGCTTCAAGCGAATGGGAGCTACCTTGGGATCTAAGTTAAATGAGATCAGGGTCCCCTTGTACTCGCCTAAACTGTCCGCGAAGACGTCCCTGAACTCAGAGATAAGGTCTTCCTCCCAGTCACAGCCACCGACTCGGTTTACGCTGGCCACTTCAATGCCGAGTGGCACGAACCATTGGAGGCCCAGTAGGCTAGGCCTATCTCTATCGATGACTGTCAAAGGTAAGTACGCTGTGTGCTTCTTGAAGGAAACTCGGACTCGGCAGGACCCGACGATGGGGATTCGATTCCCCTGGTAGTCCTTGAGGATGAGGCGTTGGGAGCGGAGATCTTGGCGTTGAATTGTGGGGATGAGTTGCTTGAGTGTCCTCCACAACACCATCGAGAGAGACGATCCCGAGTCGACCTCCATGTGGCAAAGCTGGTTTTCGATGGCTACTGTTACTCGGATTTTCTTAGTGTCCAAGGTTGAGGCGTGACCGATAGTGATAGTATGGTGAGCCTCTTCTCTCTGCAAAGCTCGATTTCTGTAGGAGTGGTTTACTGGCTCTCGCCTTACAGGACGGTTTCCTGTCGATTGGCGATAGTTGGTCCCTTTTGAGGCCTGGCTGGGTCCTGGCAAGCTGCGGCAGACCCATCCGATGTGGCCTCGTTTCCCGCACTCATGGCAGAGCATGGTTGGCTCCACATCCAGCGCAAGGGCGTACAGGCTTCGGGTAGTGGTCTCGGTTGGACCGCAGTCGATGGACCCCTTCTTCGTCGCTATCTGATGATAAAGAGAGGTCCTCGTGGTGCGTTGTCGCGAGCTGCTCCTCTGCACTAGGTGAGATTTCGCTGGCCGGTGGTGGTACCAGAGTGCGGTTTCGGCGTAGTTGTGCAGCTGACTTCTTGGTTGCCTCTTCTGCGGTAGCATCGGCAATGGCATCAGCAAGGCAGATGTTGCCTTTTGCCATCAGCTTGCTTTGGACGCCTGGAGCATCTAATCCAAAAACTATGCGATCTCTTAGTGCTTCTTCTAGATCGGTGAGGCCTCCACAGAGGCCTCCCAAATTTCGGAGGTCTGCTATGAAGTCGGCCACGCTTTCTCCTTTTCGCTGGCTTCTTTGATAAAACTCGTGGCGTCTCACGAGCGTAGGCACGGTAGGAGCGTAGTGGGCTCGCAGGATAGGTTCGAGGTCGTCCCAATCCATGGCCTTCACTTCTCAGGGTTTGGCTAGTGCTTTAGCCATCTTAAATACAGTTGGACCGCAATGCGTTAGGAACACCGCCCGTTTCTTTCCTGGTGCGGTGTCCTTTAAGTTGTTCGTCTCAAGGAACATTTGGAAGCGATCCATGTAGGACTCCCAGTCCTCTTGTGTTGGATCGAACGGAGCGGGTGGTACAATGCCGCCGGACATGGTTCCGTTGTTGGCGCTGTCTGTCACGTGCTCGGTGTTGCTTCTTGGTTCCATTGGTTCAGATGTCTCCATATCCCACCTTCGTCGCCAGTGTTAATTTGAGCATGGGCGAGAAAGAATGGAGACAAGCTTCTGAACGGTGAACTTCAGCTCTTTATTTACATCATGACTTGCTTGCTTTAACAGCAGTAAAACCCGCCTTATATAGGCAAACCTTGTAACGTTTAACCAATAACGAGCTAGGAACGTTAGCTCTTAAACCAATAAGACATTTCTGTTAAGGGCCAATCGGATTCCCCAGAACGGGCCAATCCGGTCCGGCCGCTTAACAGCCAATTAGAAGTGCAGGGCCAGAACCCTGCACCTAACTCCAAGTTCCTACTTTATTAGTTATATTGCATACACAACAGTTCTGGTTCAAAGTTGACTCAGCCTTCCATCTTTCTAAGGTCAATAAAATAAGGATCCAGATTGTTGGGGGCAATATGCTGGCTGTTAAAACTGCTTACAGAGTGCTCTAAAGCACTATGAAGCGATATATAAGTCCAAGTTCCATTACTATTGCTAATTATTACATAAACATACATACTTCACTTTTTGGCAGTGAATTGGTAAAAGCATTTGTATTTTGTTCAACTTTTTCTTTCCATCTATTATAAATATTGCACTATCTTGTTCTGTGGTGGGTTTTGGTTGTGGTGTAATTTTTGAGATTCTATTGTATTCATAATGGTACTTGCCTGATTAATAGTTAAGATTTAGTGGTTGGATTAATATTTTGGACCTTATACTAGATAACATTTGAAATATGAAGTATTATGCATCGCTATAAATAAAATAGGAAGTTATTTGTAAATAGTTTCATAAAAAACTTTTAGGTGCTAATTTCTACCAATGTTTCCAAATTTTATCTAGCTGGAGGCGAATTTGTTCAGTAATTTGTTCAGAATTTGTTCAGTAATGTCAGGTGAGCATATCAATAAAGTACATTTTTAAAGGTTTAGATCTTCAAGATACCAGTGATTGTGTCAGAAGGAAAAAAAGAAATATCTCATCCTTATTATCCAATTAGCATAATACTGACTACCATGCAGAGCAGAAAACAATTTGTTGTATGCAGTGAGTTTTAATGTTTGTTCTTTTTTACACAGAACTCGACCCACACAATGTATACGCCATTTTTAAATTGTTAGAAAAACAATATTAGATTTCATTATACATCTTGCTTGATAATTAAAAAATAATTTATGTACAGAGTTCATAACACCCAAATTTCATTTATTCTGTTAATAGTTTCATATTTTTTTTTTTTTTTTGCAAACAAATAGTTTCATTTTTGATGAATTTTCAGTGTTGCCTCATTTTGCTTTCTATATAATTCTGGTTCACAGTGTTTAATCTTGCTTATTAGCATCCTCAAGCCAAGAAAACAGTATAAAGCTTAAAAAAATATGAATTCAAAAAGAAGAATATACACATATTTATATTCTTAATAATATTTCCAGGAACAAACAATGTAGTTTGCTACGACAGCACAAGATAAGTTGTGTTAGATCTGATTGGAAAGAACCGTGGCCTTTAGAAAATGACAATACGCTCTTTTCATTTGCTTCTCTTAGGCATCCTGGAGGTTTTACCCTTCGACAGCTCTTATCATTGGCAAATGGCTGTTTTTCAGCAGTCAATTCACAAGGCAAGAGTAATCTGAATGTTCAGCACTGTTTCTGAATAAGCAAATATAAAGAAGTGCTAGAAATCAAAACTACGCAAATACTGTGTTCTCCTTAGAGCTGATCGGATCATCCAGAGAGTGGGTGGTGCTTCAGTCTTCTGCTGTTGCAGGCTGAGCTAATTCTTGAGGAACGCTCCTCCTTCCGTCACGTGACTCCATTAGAGTGTTTCCTCAGTTTATGCTCAGCCTCGCGCAGAGTAGGCAGTGTTTTTTCAATTCTCTTGGCCGTTTCAAGACTAACAGTATTTGGATTTGGTTACTCTCTCCTGTCAGGTTGTATTTAATTTATCTTACTTTCTTAGCCCTGCGCAGTTGGTTTTTGGGGTTCTAAATTCCCCTGGGAGTACCTAGCCCCCGGGGGGGCCAGAGGGAAGGCTAGCCAGCTTTCCAGGCTACCCCCCCATCCCTTCCTCATTGCCTTCTGCCGGTTTTTTTCCATTGTTTTATATACTCGCATCAATTCGCTCTGTTTCCCCCACCCACCCAAACGCCGCGTCTCCTCTGTCCGAAGGTCACTGGATTTTCCCTTGCTTGCCTTTCCCCCTGGGGACTTTGGATTGGAGAATTGTTTCTTGCCACTGCTGGAGCCCTGTAAGCCCATGCCATTTTAAGCGCCACCTCGTGGCCGGGCGCCATTTTGTTTCCTTATCTTTCCGATCGCTGCAGCACGCTTGTAATCAGGCAGCAGGACCAGCTGGCCTGCTCAGATTCCGATCACAGTAAATTGCCTGGTTTTTCGTTGGAGGCCTGTTTCTCTGCCTCCCTTGTTGGCTTCTTCTGCGGCCTGCCTTAGCTGGCGCAGCTTGACTCTCACCTCTTCCACCCAGTTCCACCTGGGAAGGCAGTCTGGTTAGCCCCAGCCTTTGCCTTAGGTTACAGCCGCAGCCGAGTTCTCGGCCGACGCTACCTATCACTCGGTCAGATTTTCCACCCATGCCATTTCCTCCCATGTCTCTGCCTGCCGTCTGCTCTGGCTAAAACACTGGCAGGCAAACCTCAAGAACAAGGTTAAATTGGCTTCTGCTCCCCTCGTGGGAGCCAAATTGTTTGGACCATCTCTGGATCCCCTTTTAGTAGAAGGAAGGAACAAGAAAAAATTCCTTCCATTCCTCACCCGCAAGTCAGAGCCAAGATCCCTGCAGCCCTTTCAGAGAGCTCCCTTTCGCCCCTATTTCCAAACCCCCTTTCCTCCCAGGTACCAAAGGCGCCCCTCCCTTTGGCTCGGGCCAGCCTCAGGACAGGACCTACTCCTCTGACAGGCACAGAAGGGGTTGTGGCTTCAAAAGGCCCCTTCGGGGCTCAGGCAACAGGCCGTTCAGGCGCTCCAGATAAGCCACCAGATTTGATTCCCATTGGCGGGCATCTCAAGACCTTTGCCAACCAGTGGGACTCCTCAACCTCCGACGCCTGGGTTAGGGACACCATCAGGTTTGGCCTTGCCCTTGAATTTCAATCTCCCCCTCCCCAATTTTTTCATGCCATGCCCCCTCTACAAGAACTACACCAAGCGCAGCCTCATGGACTCAGCAATTCAGCACCTACTTGATATACAGGCTATCCAACCCCTTCCTCCGTCTCAAAGAAGACAGGGATTTTATTCCCACTTATTTGTGGTACCCAAACACTTAGGGGGATGGAGACCGATTTTGGGCGTTAGGCAGGGAGACTGGTTGTCATCCATTGACCTCTCCGAGGCATATCTATACATCCCAATTACAAATTCCCATTACAAATTTCTCCGTTTCTGCTACAATAACCTCCACTTTCAATACGTGGCTCTCTCATTCGGGTTGGCCTCAGCACCCAGAACTTTCACCAAGGTCCTGGCCGCTTTAGCTGCACACCTCAGAACCCTCTCGGTGCGTCTCCACTGCTACTTGGACGATATTCTCATCCTTTCCCCTTCCAGGGAACAGGCAGTGAGGGACTACCCTATCCTCTTTCCAGGACCATGGGTTCCTCATCAATTGGAAGAAAAGTTAATTATCCCCCTGCACCAGGATAACTCACCTGGGGACGGTAATCGACACTGTGAAGGGGAAGGTGTTTCTATCTGCGGAGAGAATTCTCAGCATCCAAAAATCTGTAACAAGTATCAGATGCCTTAAGAGGGTTTCCCTTCTGGAACTATCCCAGCTACTGGGTAAAATGATATCTTGTCTTTCCATTATTGGGCCCGTTTCCACTCCAGATTCCTCCAGTGGTTCCTGCTCCTGTACCAAAGAACCGGATCAAGCAACTCAAAGCGCAAGGTCATGGTCTCACCAAGGGTGATCACCTCCCTCCTTTGGTGGAGCATGTCGTCTATTAACAAGGGCTGCCCCCTCAAGGAGCCCCCAAGAGTCACCGTCACTGCAGATGCCAGTCTGTCTGGATGGGGCGCTCATCTCCAGTCCCTTACAGCACAGGGCAGATGGTCAGCGACGGAGAGACTGTGCACCATAAACTGGTTGGAGCTTCGCGCCATCCATCTGGCCCTCTGCAGTTTCCTTCCCCAGGTATGCGGCTGCCACATTATCATCCTCACTGACAACATCACGGCCAAAGCCCACATCAACAAGCAGGGGGGCACTCAATCATCCCGCCTAATGAGGGAGGCGAGCGCCTCTGTCGATGGGTGGAGTCTCACCTCCTTTCTCTCAGGGCGGACCACATCTCGGGCACCTCCAACACCCGAGCAGACTGGTTGAGCAGGGCCACCATAGACCAGTTGGAGTGGCGCCTCCATCCAGCTCTATTCAGGGAGGCAACATCCATCTTCGGGCCACCAGTGGTAGACCTGTTTGCCTTCCCCCTCAATATCCACCTTCCAAGGTTCATTTCAAGATTCCCATCCCCAGGGGCGGAGGACCACAATGCTCTTCGGTGTCCGTGGCCCACCGGCCTCCTTTATGCCTTCCCTCCCCTGGCGCTGGTGCCCTTAGTCCTTCAGAAGGTCCTTCAAGAGAGGGTGGAACTGATTCTGGTAGCACCTTATTGGCCCCGTCGCCCTTGGTTCGTAGACCTCCGCAGCCTATCAGTAGCCCCTCCCTGGAGAATCCCAGCAGACAGAATCTCCCTGTCCCAAGGTCCCCTTCTCCACCCCAACCCCCAATGGCTTCAACTAGCCATCTGGAGGTTGAGCGGGAATGTTTGAAGAGGGAAAACCTCTCTAACAAAGCCATTGATACCATTTTAGCAGCCAGGCTAAAGAACTGCATTGGTCTGTTTAGATTTGGTTTGCTTGGACAAGCCATAAAGCCAAGAGGATTGACAGAGCATCTGCAAACAAAATACACAGTATGACAACTCCTGAATTACTAATCCAAATCTCTTTTGGATAGAACTGGATATCTCATAATTTTCTTACTTTGATCAATCTAGTTCTGATGCAGCAATTTTAAAACTTTTGGAAGACTTAAGTTTGAATTTTAAAAGCATGAGTTTTTTGGCAATGTATTCAATTTAACATTTGTTATTTGGATTATTCTTGATATAAATGTGGCCTCTGAAGTTCCACATCTGGTAGAGATTTTGGAGGAAACAGTTGAGCCTCTTAAGCCAACAAAACTGTTTGTAAAAATTGAAGGAATTTGATGAAATTAATATTAATCATTTAGACAATTTTTGGAATAATAATCTGGAACATCTTTTTTTGGGGGAAAATCAGTGGTAGGTTGTTTAAAATAATTTAAACTATCTGTTTTTTTATCTTAGGATGGGGATAGTGCTGCGTAAAATTTTATTCTGAAAATATTGGATATTGAAGAATATGTTTAATGTGAGTTAACTGTAATAGCCTGCCTTTGGAGGTAGATCTCAGAAATTGGAAACATAAAATGCAAAACGTGGGCGTTGGTAGAAGTTACCGTGAACGCCTTTTCTATCTATGCTGCGAGAAAGCCCAGGATGGGTTGACTCCTTCCTATGATGTCATAGCTGAGTCTGTACTAAGATATAAAAGCCAGCCCCCGGGAGAGACCCCAGCTTTGGCGAAGATACTTGACAGACTGAAAGGTGTCCCTGAAAGCCCAAAATAAATATAGAAATATGTCTTACCCTCTCCGGACGAATCAAGGGAGGGGCTGGGCTCTCTCGCAGCATAGATAGAAAAGGTGTTCACGGTAACTACTACCAACGCCCATTCTCCTCCATGCTGCATCGAGAGCCCAGGATGGGACATACCAAAGCTTGCATGTCCATGGGTGGGTCATCACACCGATTGTGGAACCACTCATTGAAGCACCCATCTGCTGAAGGCTGCAGTCGCCAAAGCAAAAGCATCCAGACAGTAGTGTCTGATGAAAGGAGATGGGGATGTCCACATGGCTGCACGACAAATCTCCTCCAAGGATGCTTGGATCACCCAGGCAGCAGAAGTGGCCACACTTCTGGTAGAGTGCGCCGTCAGACCTTGGGGAGCCACAAGAGCCACAGCTTTGTAGGCCTGCTCAGTGTAAGACCTGACCCACCTGCTAATAGTAGGAGAAGAGGCCTTATGCCCCAAGTGAGAGGGGAAAAAGGAAACAAACATGGCTTCTGACTTCCTGAAGGAGGAAGTGCACTTAATGTATATTTTAAGAGCCATTCTTATGTCTAGCGTGTGCCACTGCTGCTCTAAGTCATGGTGCAGGAGAGGACAGAAGTCAGACAAAACAATGTCCTGGGACCTGTGAAACCAGGTGTTAACCTTTGGAATAAATGAGGGGTCCAGACGAAGAACAACCCTATCATCGTGAAAGGAACAAAGGTCCTGTCTGATGGAAAGAGCAGCAAGTTCAGAAACCCTCCTGGCAGAAGTGATGGCAACAAGGAACATTACCTTCAGAGTCAGGAAACGGAGAGACACTGTTCTAAGGGGTTCAAAGGGGGGCTTTGTAAGGGCATCAAGGACCAAATGAAGGTCCCAGGAAGGATACCTGTGAACCACCGGAGGGTGCAAGTTGGAAGCCCCTTTCAAAAACCTCCTGACTGAAGTGTGATGGGATAAGGAAGGAAGCGAACCCCATAAAGGACTGAGGAGAGGGCCGCAACCTGCCTGCATAAGGTGTTGGGGGCCAAACCTTTCTCCAGCCCATGCTGAAGGAAGCTAAGAACTTCTGCCAACTGGGCTGAAGCAGGAGAAAGACCCTCCCTGAGGAACCATCAGGAAAAAGCGTTTCAGGTGGCATCATAGATGTGCCTTGTAGAAGGTTTGCGAGAAGCCAGGATAGGGAGGATGACCCTTTCTGGAAGATCAGCCTCCTCTAGCCGCTGCCGCTCAAGTGCCACACAGTCAGCTTGTACCACTGGGACTCTGGGTGGAGCAGGGCCCCCTGTGTAGGGAGATTAGATGGGCAGGGATCCTCCAAGGAGAAGCCACAGATAGATTGACCAGGTCCGCAAACCAGGACCTCCTTGGCCAGTAGGGTGCCAGGAGGAGGAGCTCCGCACATTCCTCCAACATCTTCTGAATTACTACCAAAATGATGGGAAGCAGGGGAAAGGCATAGAGGAGACCCTTGGGCCATCTGCACCGAAGACCATTGGTCCCCTCCACTCCCTGGCAAGGAAACCTGGTGAAGAATCTGGTGATTTGGGTGTTTTGAGGAGTGGAGAAAAGATTCACCTCCGGTGTTCCGAATCTGAGGGAAAGGTCCCTGAAGAGAGACGGAAGAATAGACCATTCTTCCTGGTCAACTAGGCTCCTGCTGAGCCAGTTGGCCTGAGAGTTGTCGATCCCAGAGATGTGGTCCACCGAGATCGATAACAGGTGTTTTTCTGCCCATAACCCCAGCCGTAGAGCCTCTCTCATGAGGGCTTTGGACCTCATCCCCACTTGCTGATTGACATGAGCCTTTGCGGCCATGTTGTCCATAAGGACTGGAACATGAGAGCCTGTCACTGATTGCCTGAAATGCTTGAGAGCCAGAAAAATGGCTCTGAGCTCTAGCCAATTTATGGGAAGAGTCTGTTCCGATCTGGACCAAACGCCCTGGGCTATCTGGCCCTGCATATGGGAACCCCAACCCAGGAGGCTGGCATCGGTGGTTATCACTAGCCTGTCTGGGTCCCTGAACAGGAGTCCCCTCCAGATAGATGGGGAATGCCATCAATTGGGAGTTCTCTGGATTTGTGGTGGGAGCAGGACCTTGATGGATGATGGCTGGTTCCTGCTCGTTGGTAGGGAAGCAGGAACCATTGGAGGGCTTGGTAGTGGAGCCGAGCCCACGGGACAATGCCAATATAGGAAACCATCTTCCCCAGAAGTTTGGACAGCAGCGACAGGGGGACAATTTGATGTTAATGGATCTGACAGATGATCTCTGCAAGGCTCTTTCCATGAGCTGGCACAACATGGCATTGATGACTGCTCCCAAATGTTGCAATTTGGTTGTAGGAGAGAGCTGGCTCTTTTTGGTGTTGATGGAAAATCCGTGGCTCTGGAGACATGACAGGGTAATTTGCAGATCCCGATGGGCCGCAACGATGGAAGAGGAAAGAATCAAAATGTCGCCCAAGTAGCATTGGATCCTCACTGGAATAGAACGCAGAGACACCACCAATGCTGCCAGAACCTTTGTGAATGGAGCCAATGAGAGGCCGAAGGGAAGTGCTCGATATTGGTAATGGGTATTCTGATAACAGAAATGAAGAAACTGGTGATGATGAGGCCAAATTGGGATGTGGAGGTAAGCCTCAGTGAGATCAATGGAAGAGAGGAGGTCGCCCTCCCGAACGCTCTCTAAAATAGAATGCAGAGCCTGCATTTTAAATCGCCTGTATTTTACAAATTGGTTGGGAAATTTTAGATCAAGGATGACTCATCACCCCCCTGAGGCTTTGGGAACGATGAAAAGGCGAGAATAAAGCCCATGTCCCCATTGAGACGGGGGAACAGGTTGAATAGCCCTGATTTCAAGAAGGTGCTAAATGGCCTGATTCATGAGGGCTTGCCTGGAAATGTCCCGAGACACAGGACAGATCAAAAAAATTTTGAGGGGTGGGGTTAGGAAGTCCAATTGTAACCCTGACCTAATAATGCTGAGCATCCAGGCGTCTGTCGTTGACTCCTTCCATTTGAAGGCAAAGAAGTCTAGGTGACCTCCAATGGGTGGGGAGAATGAGGGATTACTTAGGAAGGAATGACCCCCTCCTCCCCGAAAGGGCCGTTTACTAGTAGAAGGTTGTTGCGTGCCAGATGTTTCCGCCTGTTGGTCTTGGCGTTGGGAGTATGACCTGTGAGAGCGGGGGAAGCGAGATGAGGTCTCTGCTCGGAAGGCAGGAGGGCGATAAGGATCAGGGCAATAGTCGGCTTTCTTCCCAGAGGAAGAGAGAATTTTATGTTTATCTCTGGTTTTGATGAGATAAGGTTCCAGAGCATCACCAAAAAGCTTATCGCCTGCAAATGGAACTGAAGCCAGCTTCCATTTTCGGTGTGACTCCGCCTGCCAATTTTGGAGCCATAAAAGTCTTCTTGCTGCTACAGAAGATGCCATGGCCTTGGTTGCAAATTTGGCGGAATTGAGAGTGGCATCCACAGTAAATTCCGCCACTGCAATAATCTTATTAAGGTCTTGGTGAGACTGAAGGTCAGAAGCAGGCAATCTATTCTGGAGTTAGCGCAGCCACCGTATGGATGCCCTTGGTGAAGAAGGATGCTGTTGTTGAAGCCCGAACAGCCCAAGCAGCAGCCTGGTGATTGTGCTTGAGGGTCTGTTCGGAACGTTTACCATCTGGTTTCAGGATATCTTCTGGTTCCGTGGGAGTGCAAGAAGATGAGAATGAGGCCAGAATCGGAATGTCAACAGAAGGCACTGCCAGGGCATTGCCCAGAGCTGCGCTGACATTGTAGAAACGTTTATCTAGAGAAGATGGGTGAGGACCTGCTGAAGGAGAAGCGCACTGTTGCTTGACCATGTCCAGGAACAAAATGGGAGAAGGCAAAACCTCTGCATGCACTACAGGCTTGGAGAAGAGCGAATCCCCTTGGCTAGAGGGATTTCCTTGTGGCTTGGGAGCCACTTCCTCTGGTGACAGCTTGGCAGCGATCAAGGCCTTGCTGAGTAATGGCCTGAAGAGAGTAGGTTTGAAGACCAATGCAGAGGATGTCTGCTCTGGGCAAGAATCCTCTTCCTCTGAAAGATTTTGGTCAAAAATCTCACACTCTGAACGAGAAGGGTAACTGTGTTCAGATGTTGAAGCCCTTCCTTCCTCATCAACTGGTAGAGAAGAATGGACCCTGAGGTCTTGAGGCCTGTGTAAATCGGGATGATGAGGCAAGGAACTTATAGATTGAGAAGGGAGAAGGGCCTGAACCCTTTCCAGAGGTTGAAGAATTTGCTTGAAGCCTTCAGCCAATCCCTGCCTAATAGTTGGTGAGACTACATCTTGGATATCCCTTGGTCTATGCTCAAAGGTAGAGGCAGAAGACTGAAGGCCTGCTGCTGTGGGAGTGCAGGTGGCTTCAGGCCTAGATTGATGAGAGGTTCGAGTCCTGGAGGAAGGGGGAGGAGCATAGGGGACAGAAGCCTGTTGGAAATAAGGCCCAGATCTGCTTAAATCCTGAGGATCTGACTATACAGCAAGAGCCTCAGGAGACCAGGATGGAGGATGGAAAGGCTCATAGATACTTTCCTCCCCTGGGAGGGCTTGGTTGGGGTCCACGAGTATCACCTGAAACATGCTGTAGTTGCACTCCCTTCTGTTGAATAGTTCTGTTGAACTGCCTCTCTAGAGCTGCATGTCTGCGCTTCTCTGCCCTCAATTCAGTCTGAGTTGCCTTCTTAGGGGCTAGAGCCTTTCCTTTGATTTTTGCAGCCACCTCCCTCTGTACTGATTGGGTGCGTTGCCTATGTCTTTTTCTCCTATTGGGCTTAAGAGACTCTTCCACTGGGGGGGGGGGAGCTCTGCCAGAGCCTTATCTTGCTCCATTTGTAAAATAAAGGCTCTTGTGTTGGAAAGAAGCTGTTTAGAAATTTTTCTATGAAGCCCCTTAGGGTATAAATGGCCCCCGGACTTATAAAATGGCCACTCACCTCATGGTGGAAGGCTTGAATCCAAGTTGGCTGCTGACTACAAGAAAACAGGCTCCAAGATTGAAGAATCGCTCCTTAGGCTATACAGAGCCCCGAGCGAAGTCAGCAAGGGAAAAACACAGCAACCAGCTACACAATCAGCTGGCTTGAGCTCTTATCAGTTTGCCGATCCTGTCTAGGATCGCTCCAAACTGCAGGCGTGGGAGAGGTCTGCAGACACTGCCCAGCTTGCCTACACAGAGCTCTGGTAACGCTGCTCCCAACGTTGCAGGAGAGAGAGAGAAAGAGAGCCCTGCTCTCCTGGGAGCTGCTTGAAGAGAGGAAAAAAGTACTGAAAATCGCTGGTGATTGCTATCTAACAGAATGCTTTCAGAGACACAGCTACTGACTGAAAGGAGCTGAGTCAAAAGCTGGGGTGTCTCCCGGGGGCTGGCTTTTATATCTTAGTACAGACTCAGCTATGACGTCATAGGAAGGAGTCAACCCATCCTGGGCTCTCGATGCAGCATGGAGGAGAATAGGTCTGTTCCCTTATTTTCACATTTTGGATTGAAAGTGTTAGGGATACACACCCTAGCAGAATGTGCAACGGCAGTTTAGCAAGCAAGCAAATGATGTGAGATAAACGTTGTTGTAGTTTACACTCAGTAAGACAGATACACTGTACCAGTTAAATAGTTTTTTATTCCAGCAAGAGTTATAACATAGTCAAAACAGTCCATATGTTATACACTAGTTCAGGCCATCCAGGGATTAATCAGTTGCAAAGTCCAGTGTTGAAAATAGAGGTCAGTAAACTTACAAATAATCAGTCCAGCAATATATCTCTTTTGCAGTCAGAGATATGAAGAAAATCAAACCCCTTTTCTTCTCTCAGCAACAGCAGGGAAACACACACAGTTATCACCATCAATCCAACATTGTCAGCTCTCCAGGAAAAGCCAGCAAACAGTGAGCTCTCTTGCTCCCTCTTATGGTGATTTTACAACCGCACCCAAAATACATGTTTTACAGTTAAAGTGATACATACACTTAAACTCACTAACATAGTTTATATATTATTTTTTACCCAAACCAAGTTAGGTAACCAATGTTATCCCTAACATTCTCCCTTTTGGGGTAATATAATAATATATATATATATATCTATTTACAATTTCAACCCATAGTTTTCACAATTTTCTTTGTGCTTGACTGCACCTTGGGGTTTTGTAAATCCATCAGCAATGGTTTCATCAGTCATGCAATATTCCAATCTCATTAAACCATTTTTTACAGATTGTCTTACATTCAAACATGTTAGGACAGTATGTTTAGATCTCATTTTTACAGCAATATTTGTAGTCAACCGTATGGCTGCTTGATTGTTCTCATAAATTACAATGGCATCTTTAACAGTTACTCCCATATCTAACAATAACTGTTTATACAGAATTAAGTCAGTACATAACAAAGATAGACATGAAAATTCTGCTTCCATTGTAGACATACTTCCATGTGGACATGTGTTGCTGTCTTATTGACCTCCAACCAATCAGTGTTTTACCTAATAGTATAGCCATACCTGAAGTTGATTTTCTAGTTTTTATATCTGTTGCAAAGCTTGCATCAGCATATGCACTTAAAATCAAATCATCTTTTGGCTCCAAATACAATGCATAGCATATTGTCTTTTTAAGATACCTTAATATACGCTTTAGCCAGTGTCTTTCAATGGGTTCAGTATTGAATCTTGCCAATTGATTAATGCTATAGGCAATGTCTGGCCTTGACCAATTACTTATATATGATAAACTACCTATTAATGATTGATAAATAGTCTTATCAAATTTTGAACTTTGAGCATCAGTGTGACAAAATTCCTGACTCATTGGAGTTTTTGCCGGCTTACAAAGTTCCATTTTATACATTTTTAGCAATTGGTAAATTTTATCTTCTTGTGATATCTTATATCCACTATTGGTTTTGTTTATTGTCAATCCTAGATATTGTCTTATTTCTCCTAATTGCTTTAATTTTATCCTCTTACTTAATAATGATATTATCTCAGTAGCTTTATTATTAGTCTTAGTAATTAAAGCAATATCATCTGTAAACAACAATAATAATGATACCGTACCATTTGTCTCTTTTTAAAATAAACATGGATCAACTAAACTAGCTTTAAATCCTATATTGTTTCACTCTTTTACAATATATTGGTTCGATTCATAATCAGATTGTTTCAATCCATAGAGACTTTTATTCAGTTTCCAACAGTCATTATTATTTTTATCATCCTTTATACCTACTAGTTTTCTTAAGTATATAGTGTGCTGCAATGGTGCATGCAGATAGGTAGTTTCTACATCTAAATGATTTATGATATAGTTCTTCTTAGCTGCCCACACTAAAGCTGCTCTCAAGGTTGTTGCCTTTAAATTTGGTGCAAATACTTCATCATAATCACATGCAGTTTGATTAAATCCTTGAGCTACCAACCTTGCCTTATGGGTAACAGTCCCATTTTTACCAGTTTTTAACTTAAATATCCATTTACAACCAATTGACTTTTCACCTGGAGGTAATTTGACATTTTCATAAACTTTCATTTCTTTTAATGAATTTAATTCTTTCTCCATTGCTCTATGCCAATTTTCCTGTTCCTTTGCAGGATACATCCTAAGTTCTTCAACAGTAGTTGGAACTTTACTAACTTGGCAAACTACACTTGCTTGATACCTGTCAAGTGGTCTGGTTACAGGTGTAAAACGTCTAGGTATTACAGGGCTTACAGGTGGACTTTCATGTTCTACCTGTTCCTGATTATCTATTTCTTCCTGTTCTGGTATTTCTTCCTGTTCTGGTCCTATATGCTCTTCCTGTACTTCCTCTTTAATTGTACTCTTCTTATTACTGATTTTGTCTGGTCTTTTGTAGGGTTCTATAATTACTTCCTTACTTGAATCTTGTTCCAGTTTTTCCCATCCTACATGTTCTAGGAATTTGGCACTAGCACTACAGTAAACTCTAGATATTCCTTTTTCCCAGAATCTGTATGATTTGTGATTAGATTCATAACCTACAAAGAATAACTTTTTAGCCCTATGTTGCCCCTTATTTCTCAGTTGTGTAGGAATATGCACCCATGCTGGTGCTCCAAATGTGTGCATGTAGCTTAAGTCAGGTTTTCTACCATGCCACTGTGTGAATGGTAATTCACCTGTTGTTGAGTTAACTACATTATTCAGTATATGATTACCACACATTATTGCTTCTCCCCACAAGTTTTCAGGTAATCCTGAATCTGACAGCATAGTACGAGCCATTGCTTGAATTGTTTGGCCTCGTCTTTCTATAAAGGCATTATGTTGTGGTCTATATGGTGCAGACTTTTTATGTTCAACACCTGCCATCTTCAGTTTATTTTGGAATTTATTGTTTATAAATTCCGTACCATTATCAGTGATAAGAGTTACTAACTTCCTTTTAGTTTTTCTTTCTGCGAATTTAAGCCAATTAAAGAAATTTTGATATGTTTCTGTTTTGCTCTTCATTAGATAACAGAAACCATATCTGGACTAATGGTCCATTCTACTTAGTATATAACGAGCACCTCTCACACTTGGTTTTTTAGGACCTATAATATCAGCAAATATGACCTCTAGAGGCTCCTTTGTTTTAAATCCATTAATTCTATTTGCTGGCATTTACTTATTTTTTTCTTTACTACATGCATTGCAGTGCAAATACTTACTGCAAGGCTTCAGTTTTATACCCTTAGATAGTTCTACTGTTTGTTTAAGCATTTTAAAATTTATATGCCCCAAATGTCTGTGTAACAAATGTATGCACTCATTATGAGGTTTAACATTATTATAAACTGTGTTAGCTACCTCTGAATTATCATTTAACACATACAATTTACCTCTTAAAGTTGCGGTCACTTTTTTACCTTCTTTTTCAATTATGCAATTGTCTCCCCTAAAGGTAATTACATAACCTAGTTTAACCAAAACTCTAACTGAAAGCAAATTAAACTTAAGTTGTGGTACATATAACATTTTTACATTTTCTCTTATGCAAGAACAATATGATATACCTTGACCTTTAGCTTTCAGTTTCCATCCATTAGCTAATGATATCTGCTGTGAACTCGTGGACATCTTAATAAATCTTTTCTTATCTTTCGTTATGCAGTGCGATGCTCCACTATCTACAACCCATAAATTATTATTCACAGTTTCGTTGCTATACACAGCTAACTCTAAGCATTTTTCATCCTTTTGATGCCTTTTATCTTTCTGGCTGGCATTGTGGCTTTTTACTTTCTTGCAGAATCTTGCCAAATGTCCTTTTCCTCCACAATTAAAACATTTTCTAATTGTATACGCTGACGAAGATATTTTCTCTTCTTCACATTGTGGTTGTTCCCTTCTGAGTTGATCCCTTTCAAGCCTTCTCCTGGCTTCTTCAATTAATCTGCCAGTAATGTCAGTTAATGTGAGGTTATCTTTTGGCAGAACCTCAAGTGAAGTTATGAAGTCATCATAGCTAATATCTAAAGAAGACAAAATTATATAAACTTGGTGTAATTCAATGAAGATAAGTTCTTTTTCATGCAGTTCATGAAAAATTATCTTCATTATGTTTATATGACTCAGCATATCTCCATTCTTTTGAAGATGTGTTCTGAACAGTTTCCATGTAAGATTTATATGTGCTCCTACAGTGTCTCAAACATAAATCTTTAAATTCTCCCAACATTTCGCAGCTGTTTCTTCTCCTCGAATATGTACAAGCTGCTCATCACAGAGTGTCAGTCCTATTATACAGAGAGCTTGCTCATTCTTCAGTTGATATTCTTGTATTTTCTGGGCATCATCCTCATCCTCTGGATCCCATGTATCTACTTCTGGTGGGTTTTGAATTATACTCCATAAACCTTCTCTGTGTAGAAGTAGGCTACATTTCATAGACCATGAAACATAGTTTGTTCCATCCAGTTTGGAAATTAGAGACAAACTTGGTAAATTGACTTGTGCCATCTTTTATCTGGATATTAAACTATAATTAATAAAACACAGCTGTCTGTTTACAGTATTGTGCAACTACACAAACTCTCACTATAATCTAAGCCTGTTATATCCTGGTTAGTCTGACGGTGCACCTGGGCCCATAACCAGTGTTAGGGATACACACCCTAGCAGAACGTGCAACAGCAGTCTAGCAGGCAGACAAATGATGTGAGATAAACGTTGTTGTAGTTTACACTCAGTAAGATACACTGTGCCAGTTAAATAGTTTTTTATTCCAGCAAGAGTTATAGCATAGTCAAAACAGTCCATACGTTATACACTAGTTCAGGCCATCCAGGGATTAGTCAGTTGCAAAGTCCAGTGTTGAAAATAGAGGTCAGTAAACTTACAAATAATCAGTCCAGCAATATATCTCTTTTGCAGTCAGAGATATGAAGAAAATCAAACCCCTTTTCTTCTCTCAGCAATAGCAGGGAAACACACGCAGTTATCGCCATCAATCCAACATTGTCAGCTCTCCAGTACAAGCCAGCAAACAGTGAGCTCTCTTGCTCCCTCTTATGGTGATTTTACAACCGCACCCAAAATACATGTTTTACAGTTAAAGTGATACATACACTTAAACTCACTAACATAGTTTATATATTATTTTTTACCCAAACCAAGTTAGGTAACCAATGTTATCACTAACAGAAATCCACTTGGGTTGTTACATGATTTTAGATTGCTTTTGAATGTCAAGGAGATGCACATGTCCTTGTTGGCTATCATCCCATATTCGGTCAAGAATTGGGAACTTATTGTGTGTGATAGCCAAAAGAATTATTATATAACACTGAAAGGATAAATTTACAGGATCTGCAGTAATAAATTATTGATATGTATTATTTTAATGATTTACATGAATATTTCTTTTTCAACAAAATGGCATGGAAGAGAAATTCCAAGGAATTTGATCAAACTTTTTGGAAATTGTTTTTGGTGTTAATTGGTAGACCATGTTTATTTAATTCAATATTATCACATATATGTGGTTATATTTCTATGTGTATGCATTTCTATATATTCTGTGCCTAAACAAGTAGACAAAGAGAGAGAGAGAAAATTGCAAACCATGGTATATGAGCTCACTATGTCAAACACCCACACACACACAAAACCACATTTTTGCCTTGTTATTATAAGTGTACTCAGTCATACCTAAGAAAAAGAAGTCTAACATATTTGGTGGCAGAGTGGTTAAAACCACGTAGAGAGGGCTGTAAAGCACTATGAAGCGGTATATAAGTCTTAAATACTTTTGCTGTTGCTATTTTATACACATTTGAAAAGTGCAGATGCATTTGCTGGCCTGACATAAACAATGTACGTCTGTCATAAAAATCTTGAACCAATGACTCTTGCAATGGTGTTTGCATCATAGAAATGTTTGGTAAACTATAAACAGATTGAAGTCATGTTGTTTATCAGAGGCAATAAGGTTAAAAACACCACAAGACAAAAACAAATGACTAAATAAAATGTAAAAAGCAAAGATAAAAAACATGCAATCAATGTAAACATGTGCATGAGGAGAATAAACACACCTGTGACTGTTCTGGAGTAGAAATAGTGGCTGTCCTTGTCATCTCACAAGTAGACTACTCTAACACTGGACTACTCTAACAAGTGGACTACTCTAACTCTGCATGGGGGTCTGCCCTTGAAAATCTTCTGCACTCTGCAATTAGTGCAAAATACTAATGTTAAGAGTCATGTCAGTGCTGTGGTTAGAATGCAGTATTGCAAACTACTTCTGCTGACTGCCAGCTGCCTGCAGTTTGGCAGTTTGAATCTTACCAGGCTTTAGGTTGATTAAGCCTTTCATCCTTCTGAGGTGGGTAAAATGAGGACCCAGATTGTTGGGAGCAATATGCAGATTCTGTAAACTGCTTAGAGAGGGCTGCAAAGCCCTGTGAAGTCTAAATGCTATTGCTATTAGGCAGGGCAATTTAGGTAATTTATTCCATGTAACATCAGTATTTCAAGAGTGCCTTGGTAACTGGCTTGTTTCAAATTGTAATTTAAAGTAAAGATGATAACCTTTAAAGTCTGCATTACTTAGGGTCTATGTGTGCCCAAGGTGTGCCACAGAAGAAACTAGACAGTGGTTACTGATTACCCCCCCTCCCCTGCACAAGCCAGCATTCTCTGTAGAACTCCTCTCCTATGGAACACTTTCCCATCAAAGATAAGGTTCATGCCATCACTTTTAATAATCAGAAGTATTGAAAAACACGTGTTTATTTGTGTAACTCTATATGGGATGTATCTTTGTGTTTTCTCTTACATGGAGTCATGATTTCTATGTCTAAGAATATAATAATGATTGGTGGCATTTATATTTGATAACTATCCTTTATCATTGTATTATTATACTGTATATACTGTATACTGTATATTTGTTGCTGCTCAGGATAAGAAACAAATGACTAAGAAACAAATGACTAAAGTGGCATAAAGGTGTTTCAATTAAATAAAAAATGGGGGGCCTTTAGTCAAACAAATTTGTTCGCAAGGCTCTCTAAAGGAGCCAAGGTTTAATGACTTTCCTGCCCAAATTGTAAAAGAATCCCAGTTTAGTTGTAGGCACATTGTTTCGTGTTGTATAACATTTCTTTCACAAAGATGATTGATAACCATGAGAGCTGTATGTTAATGAATGACAGCAGCAGAAAATATTCCAAAATTCAGCATGTTGTTCCCTTTAAAAGGATTGCTGAAATACTTCCCTTAAGATATTTCTGCTAAATATTTCATGCTTTCCCCCAAGCTTTTGGTAATAGAGATCTATTATTGATGTTTTAGGTTTGAGTCCGAACATATTATATTGGAAGCTGATAGATAGTTATTCTCATGTAGAACTTTGACGAGAAGATGAAAATAAGGGAGAACTAGGCAATGCAGGCCTGCTGTGTAACCTATAGGAGAAGTGCTTTCCTCATTGACTGATGACTCATTGGAAAGTCATATGTATCATTCAAGAATTAATGGAATCCTGTTAGTGAGTAGCAGAACTATTGATTATGAAGGAAATAAATTAGTTGCTTTCATGGTTTAATAAAAATATTATGGGAAAATTTTTGCATTTCCATGAATAGTATCTTTCAAGACAGTGGCATACTAGGCCTTTTGAAAACATTAACAAAGTTACCCTAACTTAGGTAATCATGCATTTGGCATAGAGATTGCAGAACTGGATAACCCTTTCTGTGTAATAGTGTAGCAAAACCAGAATATTCTTCTTATTTCTCTATAGACATTTTGATTCTGAGTAATATTCTGTCTTTCAAATATTATTTCTTCCTTTTCTTGTTACTTATAAAAAAGTAAACAAACTTTCTTAATGTTTTCTCAACAGTGTTTTCGAGCCCTTTGCTGCAAAGGACCTCCACCTCCACGACCAGAGTATGACTTGGTTTGCATAGGTCTCAGTGGCTCTGGCAAGACAAGCCTGTTGTCCCAGCTCTGCAGTGAAAATAGAGAAAATATAGTGTCAACTACAGGTGAACTGATATTTTGTTTTGTTTCTTCAGTTATAGGTATTAAATGCAAGAGATCATTTAACGACTGCAACCAGGCATGTCAGGGTTGCAGTCATTGAGCGAATCAATGACATGATATTTTGATTAGTGATTCAATAGCCAACATTCCAGTCTCAATTATGGTTGCAAGTCAAAAACTATATATAAACAGGAAGCAAACCCCATACTTGCTAGCACTGATGATGTTCCTGTTTGGGTACTGATATGTCTGCAAATAAACAACCAAGCTCAGAGAATACCGTGGACTTCTGAATTAAAATAATACAAAATGCATTTGCATACTTTTATTTTTTTATCTACCCATTATATAACTCATGGTAACAATTATTAGTAATTTGATTTTACTAACTTAAGTTGACAAGATGCTAATAGATTAAACTGAGGAAAATAATGTTACAGTGAACATATGTACTGAAAAAAGTATATTTTTGTGTATTTCTATTTTCAGGTTTTAGCATAAAAGCAGTGCCATTCCAGAATGCAATATTGAATGTAAAAGAACTTGGAGGTAAAGAACGCTATACATAATATGCACAATTGATGCATATTATATAGCTTTTGATTCCTTTGTGTCTTGATTTATGACAATAAGCAATAGTTTTGATACTTATCAAGTCCCTTTCCACCACTAGGTGTAGTCACTGCCTGGTACAATCTAAAGTAGATCCATCTCAGGAAGAAAGTGGGGAAAAATGTTTAACTAGTGAAAGGTTGGATCAGGGAAATCAACTTTACAAAAAAGAGATAAGAAATTGTTGTTGAAGGTGGCTAGCTATAGCACTGTGAATATTGATACATGGGGCTGAGTTTCCAAGAGATGTATTATATCAAAATAAAACACAACAAATAATAGTTTCAATCAAAGTTATGTATAAGATTTGGGAGATTTGTAACAGCTTAATGAAGATTCTGTGTTTCCTTAGTTATAATTTAACTGAACTATATTTCCAGTTAAGTGTAAACAGAAAGATACATTAAAAAAAGGCTTTATGTTTGTTACATGATAGGATGAAACTTATATTTCTGGAAATAATTAGAATGTCATCTAATTACTTCAGACAAAAAAAGGCCTATTAGAATGGCAACTCTTCAGATGCTCAGAGAACTGCGAGACATTCTACTATCTGATAATTCATTCATAATTATCAGATACAGATTTTTTTTCTTAAAACTGCTACATTGTACTTAGAATGCACATTTCCCATTAATTACATATTATAGCAAGACTGCCATTCATCATGGACCTTGATATTACACAGAACTTCTTGAACAAACAGCATAATTTGAAGGTGAGGTGATATATGTAGCAAGCATCAGGTTGGGGAACAGTAGCCTGGTATTGCTTTCCCAGCATCATTTTGACTATGTTAGCTGATCTATTGTATATTTTTAGGCTGTCGCTATTGAATCAGCAATTTTGTACTCCGCTCCACATTTTGAGTTTTGTTTCATTCATAAAGTTTTAACTGCTCATCTAAATTATGTTTGTGAAAAATAACTTTGGAAATGTGACTCTTCTTTTGCTTGCGATGAAAGAAAACATTAAATTAAAGCAAAACTATTCTACGGATGCTTTGTTCTACATACAGGTATTTTGCAACATGTTTAAACCTGGGACTGGAGTCTTTGTCATTGAGCAAAGCAGTCATTAAAGCAGTCAGATGCCCATGTATTAGCCTCACTCAACAACCACAATCCCAACTCTCCCAGTTGTGGTTATTAAGTGATCATGCAGTTTGTTATACTGAGTGCTGGGGAGAGGACTGTGTTTTTGCTCCATCATGTCCAGGTTCACTTATCTTTGCCTTCTTCTGCAGCTGCATGCAACTTCATATAATGTGAGACATAGCCTTTCTATCAAGCCTTTCTATCAAGCCTGCCTTGTGCCATCCTGCAAATGGGTCCAGTTCTCACAATCATTGAAAGGTTCCTTTCCAAATCATTTGATTTGGAGAAGGGGCCTTCCTAGGGCTAGTGATCGCCATCCTCCTGAAGGATAGAAATCTTTTTACTAACACCATCATTCTAGATGGGTAGAAGTTCTAGAACACCATCATTCTAGAACGCTAGAAGGGTATGCCTCATCCAGACTGCAGGAATGGAACTCAGAAGTTCAGGATGTGAGCTACATTTCTGCAGTTCAGTGGAAAAGATGGGCCAGAGTGCAGAAATAGTACTTGGATCTTCAGGATACAAGTCTCATTTTCTGCAGCCTGATGGAGTAGCCAAGTTTCCTTCCATGCATGGAAGAGAACATTTCCACTGTGCTGCAGAAATGAAGCTTATGCCTTCTGGATCCAAGCCCCATTTGTCCAGTCCAGTGGAGGGGCTTCACTTAGGCAGCTTTTTTAGCCAGCCCCCAGGTATGAATGGGAATCCTTTCAACAGGTGACAGCAACTTTCAACTTTCCCTGCTGGCTTCCCCATTGACTTTCTGGGAAGTAAGCAAGAGAATATTGCAAATAGCATGATCATGGAGCGCTTGGGAACTGGTTGTAAGTGTGAACAGGTTGCCAAGCACAAAATGTGGCCATATGACTACAGAGAGTGGCACAAAATTTTATAAAATCTGGAAGTGCTTAATAGGCCCTAAATAGCAATGGCATTTAGACTTACATACTTTACAGCCCTCTCTAAGTGGTTTACAGAGTCACCATATTGGCCCCAACCATCTGGGTCCTCATTTTATCGACCTCGGAATGATGTTAAATGTCATAACTCAGTGACTATCTGTAAAGTGCTTTATTTTGGATATTCAACAATGTAATAGTGGCGAATATCTGTAGATTGGGTGTAGGATGGGGGTGAAGGTTCATTCTCTGAGCTTCTGGGTTGGCTTCTGAATATTTTGTTGCCAGGCTAGGTAACATATGGGAGTTCCCTAAACTCCACTGAAGATATTACCTAGCCTGGTAACGAAATGTTTGGAAACCAGTCCACAAGTTTGGAGAACAAACTTTAACCCTCACTCACTCAACTATGTTTTAAGAAGACATTGGATGAATACCCAATTTAGTTCTATAAAAACAAAATTTCTTTGCTGGATAATGCAAATTGATTAAATAATGCATAGAAGAGGATTCAGCATAAGAGTTTCGGAGGGAAGTAAAGGAACAGATTAAAAAAAAGCAAGAGAGTGAATTTTAATTTTTTTTTTGTTTTTAAGATGTAAAAGCTATAGCTGAAAAATATAAACAGTGAAAAAATTGTCAGAAGTAAATATTTTTAGAGATATGGTAGTAAGGGATTCCCTGTTTGGTGTAGTGAGTAAGGCATCAGACTAGAAACTAGCAGGCCATTTCTTATAATGTTGATATGAAATTTTCTAATCGTGTCATAAATTAAAATATGGTAAAAAGAAAGCATTGAAACTTAATTTTGATATGTCTAAACAAGATATATGTAATTTGTGCTGTATGTCATCTGATTAATGTTTATACTTGTTTTTTTATTTGATAATTGCCAAAGGGGCTGACAATATCAGAAAATACTGGAGTCGTTACTATCAAGGATCTCAAGGAGTAATATTTGTATTAGACAGTGCTTCTTCAGAAGATGATTTAGAAATTGCTAGGAATGAACTGCATTCTGCACTGCAGCATCCACAATTATGCACTTTGCCATTTTTAATATTGGCCAATCATCAAGACAAACCAGCTGCTCGTTCAGTACAAGAGGTATGTTTAGTACTGCAAGAACTTGTGTGTTATTAATTGTTTGAATGCAATAATGCGAAAGTCATGACTGTATGTATCTGATGCATATGTAGAGTCTATAAAGTTTGGATTAATATAATTATTGATGAATGAAGAAAATATACTTTTAACTGTCCATGCCAAGGATTGCCTGTGTGTACTTTTGTTTTTTTTTTTTTAAAAAAAAAAAATCTGTGTGGACTTTCTCTACTTTTATCATACTGCCTTCTTATCCAACATCCTTAACACTCTCTTTTATATATCCCTAACAAGATATTTATTAAATTTTATTTAAAAGTATTATTATTTTTTACTTGTTAAAGCTTCCACTTTAAAAAATTTAGCACATGTCCATATGGGTTGGCTCTTACCTCAAACTGTGTCCATTTCTGGGCATCACTTTAAGGAGCATTGAAAGCAATTGGTACAAATGAGAAGGGCAAAGAAGATCAGGATAATAGATTTTTGGATCAAAATTTCCAAATGTATGTGGCTTTATATCCCTCAACTATTTCCTTTTTAGTGATCAAGATTGTATTACTGATGTATGACATTCCTGACATACTATCTTTATATTTTTTTAAATGTAGCCCCTCAGATGCAAAAATTTGACATACAGTATGCAACAAAAAATGCAGTTATAGATATTAAATGCACAATATCTTAATTTACTCTTAAATTGACTTAAAAGTCTATATAATGACAGCCAATATTCACTCCTTGAAAATTCAAACTTCAGTAAACCTGACATTGAATTTTTAATAATATTAGTTCATATAAGAAGTTGACAATCATTACCATTCCAGTATAGGACTGGGAAAAATCTGTTTGAATCTATTGAGAATTGCTATAAATCACTGTTGAACATATGAACAAATATACAAAGTGTACAAATACAACAACTAGATAAATCCTTTTCACATCCAATCATTAAAATAATTAAACTGTAGATTCAGTCTGATTTTAAAGCAACATTGAAAATGATTCCACTTATAAGAAATAAAAATATTTAAGCATACAGATCATATGAAGATATATATTAATTCCAGATTAGTTCTGATATTCTCTGTTATTAATGCAGAAAGCAAATGATACACAGAAAATAACCCTTTTGTTGAAACAGTGAGTTCTATCACTCTCTGAGCAAAGATTTTGGACTTACTAGCCACATTTCTGTTTTGTTTTTTTTTAATGGTATGAAAAGCAAAAAGTAAAACAAAATTTAGAAGAAAAAGAGGGAAAACTTCTGAATCTGTCTTGAGATGTGCTTCTGATTCTTTGTCTTTTCCCCTGGTAACAGCGACTCTGGACGTGTTTTTCTAAAAACCAGGGAGCAACTTGTTTGAATGGCAAACAATGCAGTGAGAGGCCATATCTTTGCATCTATCTGAATGTATTTCTTTGGTAGTGCTGATACCAGTATTCAGGCAGATTCATATTAGATGAAGTCATTCTTATCTTGCTGCTAGGAAGTATAATACTTTAAAATTCAGCTTCATCTATTACTTTTATATAGGCACAATACTAAGTAGTTACTCCTCATCAATGGATTCAAGGCTTTAGTGTAGGCATAATTGTGATTTATTTCAGAAATAATGATTGCAGAAGCATTTTCAATCTGACGAGCTGTATAAATGTTGAGTAATAATAGTTAAAGATTTTTTTGCCTCAAATGCTGTAGGAGCCAAGAAGATTCCACAAACAGCTGTTTGTGATGTTCACTTGTGGGAGTTATATGCAGGGTTTCCAAACTGTGTGGGGCACTGTTAAAATTGTATGATGTAAATTATTTATCCAAACCATTAGGAAAACAACCACATGTAACTATTTGAAATTTACGTAAAATCACAACACTGCTTGCTTATATGAAAAAAATTGTCTGATTTCCTTTTCAATCATGGTATGTTTATAGTGTGTTTATGATTGCTTTATTCAGTTGTTTCCATTTATCTTTTTTAAATCTAACTTTTATTGTAATAAAATAAGCTAACATTTTGGAAATACATTGATTTGGATTATAGATATCTCACAAGAGAAAAATGAAATACATAAGAGAAAAGGGGAGATTTTTCCCATTACTTGGGGAAGAAATTTAACATTTAAACGTTAATTAAACTGATTTAGACATAAAAAAAATGAAGATTCAAGAAGTACGATAGTTTATTTTCTATATGTGCTTATCAAATGTCACCCAAATCAAGGAATTACTTGGTAACCAGTATAATATATATGTTTAAAGTTTAAAGTTCTGGAAGTATTGCAATTATCTCCTTGCAATGAGACTGTCTGCTTTAATAAATTAGAGTTAGAAATATGCTTCTGAAAAATTATCTTCTTGTTTTAGTATTCTCATTTGTCCTTATGTAGGTTTTTCATATGTGAATATCTTTATTATTACAAACCAAGTGGAGGCAACTTAAATCTACTTTAAGCTTCAAGAAAGCTTTTGTTTGCACAATGCCCTGTTGTTCATCTGTGTATGTTGTATTATTTCTTTAGTACCTAAAATTCCAAATTCTCAGTGCTGATATATTACTGAAGAAGCTGGATTTTTAGAATAGATTGGGAATGGAAAGCTCCAGTCCTTAGTATGGGTGGCTTAGGAGCAATGACTTTTTGGATCAAATCAATTTGGCTTTGGTTTATTAATTTGGGGGAAAAAAATCTTTGCAGTCTTAGAGCCAAGACCTTAGCTGTTTTCTTGGCATCCAAATAGATCAGTTGATGGGGCTGTATGATGAGCAAAGTGTAGGCTTTTTCCCAGTTAATTAAGCATTCCATTTTCTGCTAATTACTATAATGCAGACTTTGTTTTGAATGGCATCCAAGAACCTTTGTCTGAATGGTTCTATAATGCTGTCTAGGAAGCTCTTATAGATACCCATTGAAAATGTACTCCATTGAAAATCCATCTGGGCTGTGTGTTCCTCCCCTTTTAATTGCCTGTTCAGTAGCATTTTTTTTCCTTGTCAGTTCACAGATTTGTGTACGTTGCAAACTTGTCCATTCTGGGGAGCTTGATTTTTATCTAGGTATTCATGCTTCCATCAATACTAAGTTTGTATTTAATCGGTTTTTGTTTTGTTTGGAGTTTTTTGGTTTTTTAATTTTTTCTTCTTTTGTTGTCTACAGAGGTCCGTTGCTCATGATTCACTGGGATATGACTATTATTTATTAATTATTTGTCTTTTTGGTTATCCATTATATAACTTTAAAGATATTGATAGCATGTTGTGGTTAAAAATATAAATGATTTCTGTTTTACTATCTTATTAGTTGATTAAGTATAACTAATAGTGTGAAAATCATAACCATCCTAATAAACTATACAGAACTAGATTGCTTAAGATTATCTGGACTGGAACCCATCACGGTTGCAAGGTTTTGAATTCCCTTAGCCAAGATAGCAATCCCTGTTTTTTTATACATCTTACCCAGCCCTAATCATCTGCAGTTTCTACCCTCTTTATTATTATTTCTTGATTGATCTATTTACTGAGTCATGTCAGGCTCATGTAATTCAACAGCCACTGATCTAAGTAAGCCATTGAGTTTCTATTACAGATATTAGTATCCAGTGTGCATTTTGGGCTAGACTACCTTAGATGCTAATGACTTTGTGTGCCTATCTATATTCAATACAGTATTAATGAAGCTGTCACCTTGAGAATGAATAAGGGGTTGTTTTAAAAACAAAGTAAATGCCAGTTGTCATTTGTCACATCATGGAGGTTTTTTTTTTTTAAGACTTTGGATGCATTCAGAAGTGGACATTCTGAATATATTCAGCATTATTTCTTCTGAGAAGTAATTTTTCTGAGGAGAATAAATCAAAAGTGATATAAGTTGAATTTTTTTTTTTCTTGCTTGTATTCATTTCAATTGCATTGCCATCTAAAGGTTGGCATGTTCTATTTGATAGAATAGAGGCACCCAATAAAATCTATACTATAGATAAAATCTATAGTAGTACTGAGCAGCTTTTTAGAAGCAATTTGGAAAAGGTGCCTCCTAGGGTGTGAGACCATCTGCCTGTCTACAGCTGCCCCATGATCCTGGGAAAACCCACAGCTTCTTTTGAGTTGCAGACCGGTGCAGGTGCTCCAAAGACCTTTGTAGATTCTAGTCTGTAGCATGTTACAATCTGACCTGTTCATTTGAGCAGCTTAAAGAACTAGAGGTAATGAGAAGTTTATAATAAGGTCCTGTTAAAATGATGATTTTAGGATGCTCATAAAATCTCAGTTGTTTGTAGATAAGACTTGCAACAATACATGCATTTGAAGCACATGATAAAAGCACAGAGTGTGATGGAGATGGTATTTGACCTAAAATATAGCAGAAGAAAACTATGGAATTAAAAAAACAACAACAATAAAATAGGAGGACAGCATGGTGACATTAACAGTTTTGAGAAAATATCACTGGACTTAACTGATAGAATATATTTAATATGTGTCTAAGAATAAGTAAAGGCAAGATTTGTGGAAATGAAAATAGAGATACGTAGCTGGATAAATGACTTCAGAAGAAGTGGATTAAAGAAAATTAAAGGGTCCAAACCAGAAACCAATACTGATTTGAAGACAAAAAATAGTAAGAGTCATTGGAATAAAAGGAGAGAGATGGATATGAATAGCAAGTAGAGGTTTTAGGGGCTGTTTCAGGTTTCACTAAAATTTAGAATATTTATTGGTATTAAGACTGTATATCAAAGCATATTAATAGTATCCTAGTAACTTGATTTACATAAAGACACATATCAGAAAGATATGACATGTTAATTTCTGTTTTCTAAAAACTGACCAAAGGATTTTATTTCAAGAAAAGACAAATCTGAATATTTGAAAACAAAGCAGCATTTATATTATCTTTGTGTATCTTTATGTTTAAGTAATGTTCATTGTTTACTAGCCATCATAAAGAACCAATAATCAATGGCATTTTTTGCAATGGCATTTTTTGTATTTCATTACAATAGGCTACTGTTTACTTTCAAGATTGACAGCTATAAAATTTAAAGGGATAAACTCTCAGCAGGAGATTAGTACTGTCGTAACTGTGGTCACTTTCATAGTTAGTATGAATATAAGAGAAAGTTTGGTAAAGTTATCCAATTTCTTTATGGTACAAAAGCCTGTTGAATATTATGCATTATGGTAAGTGAGATCATGATTTTAAGAAATTGTAAGAGTTTGATTATCTATTTGACAATGTTGATTAACAAGTAACAAAGCTTGGGGTTTTTTTGTATTTTTTTTTAAAAAAGTATTGCTTATTGTGAGGTAATCAACAGCTCAAGAACCCTCTCCTTGAATATCCTTTGAACACTGTTGAAAATAGCAGCATCAGCATGGTCTCCTAAAATTTTGAGGTGGAGAATGCCCGATAGTTATAGTGTAAACCTAAAATAAATGTAACAGAGTTAAAGGCAGTGGGAAAACACCACCCAAATGTATATAAATATTTGAGATGACCATTTGAAATATTCATCTGCATCCAGGAGTGGAAGGAGAGGGGACGGAGGAAGAGAAGAAGGGGGCTTAGGTACTAAGATCTTAGCTACTAAAAATTGGGTAGTAAAAGTATAACAAATTGTTTGAATACTCTCCATGAAATTCATCTTGTGAGATTTGAATCAGAGTTATTTCACTTTACATTTCAACCTATTACATTTTGCTGTATACAAATAGAACTGCAGAACATATTTGATAATCTAGCTTCGATAACCTAGCTTCAGTTTTGGTGCTGAGCCTAACCAGCTAAGAACTTTTATTTACTGAGGTTATTTTTGATTAAAATGATTAAATGTAAAAAAATCAAAAACAGGGCTTTTTTTTTAGTGAAAAAATAGCACAATTTTTGTAACCTGAGTATTTGGTAGATTCACCTCAAGATACTCCATGAAATTGACTTGCCCAGGAAATGTGCTTGAATGCAGCTGTGCAAATTCAGCATTGATAAAGAATATATATTTGACCGGCAATTTTAGAGAGTACAATGTGTGCATGTACTATAACTAATTCATTCTGGAACAGGGAGGTCCAACAATAAAATGAAATATGGCAAGGTTCTGTTCAAATTTTAAGGCTGCCAATCTATGTTTTTATAAATTCAGAACAGTAGAAGTATATACTGTTGCTGCTTATTTGGCTACATTAAACATTTAGATAGTGCATCCCAGTTTGAAAATAATTTACTATATTACGCTTACTTTAAAAAAAACCCTAAAAGATGAACATGTGTTTACTTCCATATTTTAACCTGCAAAACACTCCTCTCAAACTGTATTAATCGCTAAGTGCTACTGTCAAGTGGGCAGTATTGAATTTTTGAATTAAACATAATGCTAGGGGCAATGTCTGTCCCATTATTCTGAAATGAAGTCTGTCTAGTGTATAATGGCACTTTGTTAGAGGAATAACAAATCACTCTTCTCTCTCAGTGATTCAGTGGCAGACAAACATACACCCTCTGAGAAATGTGATGTACTTCCTATCTGCCATCTGGGAACAATCTTTGTAAGACTACAACATAGTAATGCATATAATTAAATTCTTGAAATGATTTTGCTAATATTGCATTGAATGCTACTTCAGCCTTAAACTGGAGATTGTTTTATTTTGTACATAGTTGAAATGTTCAGAAAATCTTGGGCAACGTGGGTCCCTTTGACTAATTTCAAAAGCTCCATGCAAGGGATTTCTGGGATGGCAAGAAATGGGATGGCTTTGTTTAGCTTCTTACTATGTGCAGAGGAATAGAGGAGAAGATGCTGTCAGAATAGAAAAAAAGCCAAAGAGTTAGAAAAAGATAATAAGTTATCCTTAGAAACAAACCTTTAATTGATTAAGTTTATAAGAGGACCCTCATCTGGAAAAACAAATCTGTTCCTGGTAATACTTTTATGCAGAGAAATTGGATCAGAAACACTTGACATCTAGGCAAGCACACATTAAATCAGCAATATAATATTTAAAAGATCTGATATCTGTTTAACAGTACATTAACCTCAATATTCTGAATAAATAGTATTTGCCAATACAAGCAGTGTTGACATTTACTGGCTGTAATAACCGTTTTCAATCCTCTATGATCTCTTAAGGATAGGAATCCTTTTATTTATTTATTTTTGCAGGGAATGACAAATTTAGTTTTGTGGTGAGGGTTAGCAGGTTAAATTAGCTTTTCTGTCTCCAGTTGTAACTATGTTTTGCCATCCTATGCTGTGTTAAGGCTTTATCAGAAGCTTTTGCAAAGCCAAATCAATAAATGAGAGGCAGAAATTTTATGCAAGCATGATTAAAACTTCAGTCCAAGACTGGTATTTCTTCCCCAAGATTTCCCATTCATTTACTTAGGCTTTGAAAGAACTTCCGTTTGCACTGAAGTTGCAAAGAGTTTGAATTATTGATACTCTGGAGAACCTTGGCACCTGTTGAGTTGGTGAACCTAATAGATGCCTTGAAATTTTACAGTTTGTTTTGTATATATACACCAGGGCTGTCAAACTCCTGGCCCTCAGGTGAGATGTATCACATGCTGCCCACGCCTACACTTGATTTAGCAAAGGGGGGGGGGAAGTCCTGATACATCACGTTACATCATCGTGATGAATTTGATAGCCCTGGTATATACACTGCTAAATCAATATCTCTGAAATTTACAGGAATTCAGAGGGACTGCCTTAATATTCTATTCATCTGCAATGTTTAGCCATATGGAGAGAACGTAATAAATAATCTGAAATTTTGCTTCTCTATTTTTCCTATTCTTACAAAAGATGGAAAACCATTTCTTATCTTTCAGTCAAGAAATGCATTTCTTGGGTAGTTAATTTTCAGCAGCCTTTCCCAACCTGGTCCTCAGACTTGTTAAGTCACAAATGTCAACATTCCCCATAAGCTTGGTTGTTCCTTATTTTTTTCCTTAGATGAAGGAAGATGAATTTCAGATTGCTGTTTCTGGGCAAACAAGTATAGGATTCTTTTTCATTCAGAAATAAATTAATTATTTTGAAAACTAAAAGTTAATGCAGTAATATCAAAAAATCTTTTTAAATTGGTTTGAATTTTCTTATAATAACTGGTTTTAAAAGACTGCTGGGGCATGTTTATAGAAGTAACTGAAAGTGTAAGTGATCTTCTGACTGAAAAAACATGATCCAGAAATTTCTCTGTCAAAAAAACAATATCGGTTCTTTTAATTTAATATAAGCATGTGTTTTCAGCAGTAAGAAACTTATAGATACTAAATCAGAAATAAAGCAGTAACTACTTAGTTTTCTGCTCTGTGGTTGAAAGGCAATAAGATATAATTGTCATATAGATTTGTTTTGCTTTATTGTTAAATGTGTAGATGCCTGATATACAGTAATCCCTGATGAATTTGGGTGCATTATAACATCATCTTGCAAATTATGAAAATTGCATACTTGCTGTCACTTGTTCTCTCTGGGATGCCAATGAAGTTTTTACATTATGTGTATTTACCCAACCAGTTGACATCTAGAGTTTTTGGACAATAATTTCCATTTCCTTCCCTCAATCTAGCCAATAGTTATACTGATTTAGTGATTATATGAATCATTTACTTTATTGTCATTGCACCTCCTACAACAAAATTGCCTTTAATGTAGATTATAACTATAAAAATAAAACACAAACACACATCCTTCACATTCTATACAATTGAATCATCATCACACCTGAAAGCACCAGGTTGTTGCAAGTCTTAATTAAAAAACAATAATTAAGTTCATTATTGAGATTAGGCTTCCTCTGATATTCTTGAAACCATCTTAAATGTAGCAGTAGCTTAAGTACAGTATCTTAAACTCAAGCTTTGGGAATTCCTCAGATTTTATAGAATATTACTCAATTGCCTATGCTTTCATTTGCTAAAGTCTTAATTTTGTTATGTATTCTCCTACAAGGTAATTTTTTTATTGAAGAAAAACTTTGACTTCCTTGAAACTACATGTAACGAATTATACACTATAATTTGAGCTTAAGAAATGATTGATTACTGAGTTCTGTGATTCTACAATTGAAACAGAATAAATCTTAACAGTTTATAAGACCTTGGTTTCCGTGAGACCACCTCTAAGATTCCTGGTGAGTAGAGGGCAGTGCCAGAGGCCAGGATATGTTTTCATAAAATAAGTCTGAAAATGCTAACATGTCATTTTCCACATTTGGAAGAAACCCGTCAATTCTGTACAGTTGCATATTAAACAAGAAAAGTATACTATTATTGATTTTGATTCATGATTTAGAAAAATTTTGGAAGAAAAAGTTTTTTCTCTTTCTTCCTTTTGATCGTTGATCTGCATGACCCTATGCTTAGGCTTTTTTCCCCCCTTCATTTGGCATGGGTGGTTTTTTTGTTTTTTTGTTTTTTTTAAGTGTAGTTCTCATTTGAGAACCTCAGGCAGTTCCACTTCACTAATCTGTGATCTAATGAGCAATAATGTGGGGTTACAGCGAACATTTTGTTTGCTTTGATGGGAGGATGGCTAGACAGAGTGGGAGAGAAAATGTGTCTGAGGAGGAGAAGAGTGATTGAACAGTGTGAAAAAGACTTGTTAGATCATGATAGCCTGATTTATTTCACAATGGGTCAGAAAGACTGAAACAAACTATAATTTGTTTGCCAGGTTTAAAATCCTGTTATCCAAAGCATGTTGATTTCTGAGAGTATAAACCTGGCAATTCTGCTTGTGAAAAATATCCAAAACTGTTCTGAGTCTGCAGTTCCTTAAAATTTTATAAAATATTGAGTCTAATGGAAAGTTTTATTTTAATTACAAAAATAGCATTTGCATATTAGGTTCATGCTTGGCTTATTTTAAGTCTATTGAATGAAAAGGAAAATCAAGGATTAAAACGCTATTCTGCTTTCAGGTCAATCACCATGTACTCATGTTACTGATTTTTAATCTATAAAGAAAGCATACCAATAGTGAGGAACCATAATGTAGCTACCTTATTGCTGTCTATTGACTGCATTGAAAGTAGGCTTGTAAACTTTGGCACGAGGGATGATGCACTAATGTGTATGTATTTAATATATACTTAATGATAGTCTTTAATTTGTAACATACTGAGATCATTATTTATGAACTGTCATAGAAATGAAAGTGCAGTCCCTTCAGATATATTATTGTAGTTCATTGAGATATAGGTAGCCTGAAAAATGAGGTATACTTTGTTTTTGTCCTCTCCTATATGTTGAGATAATTCCTACAGACCTCAAAGCCATATCTCCTACCGTGTAAGTATTACCTGCTGAATTGATGAAGGTCTGTTTATTTAAAAATTGGTATGGCTGACTATTTAAGAGCCCAATTTTGGGTGGCTTACCAATAATAAAACCACAAAACCAATAAAATATATTAAACCAATAAAAACAAAGACTAAAACCCAGCACACCATATTTGGACCAAAGTTCATATAAATGTCTGTGGAATTGGTGTGCTGCTTTATCTGACAAGTACAGTAGTTTTAAATTTCCTAATTTTTGCCTGTATTCCAGAATACAAAATCAAGGGAGGTAAAGAAATTAGCCTTACTGTGGAACAGTAAAAAGGAGCATTTGTGCTTAATGGAGAAACCCATTCTTCAGAAATGAGGAGGAAAAATTTAGTACATGATTCAGAAGATAAAATGAGAAATACTAGAGTTTCAAACTGATGAGGAACAAACCGTGTGATGGTGAGAGGGATGGAAAGGACTTGAGAAATTTACAGGACTTGAAAGAAAAGCAGGAGGTGACAAAAGTACCAGGAGAGGGCTTTCATTGTGAAAGATCTGGGTTTTGACCCCTGGTGACTAAAGGTCTGGAAAGGTCCCCAAGAAGACAATAGGCTACAGATCTGATGCAAAAGGAGCTCTGCTGATTGTAGTTTTTAGAGGAAGAAAGAAATTTGTTGTCAAATTCCATACATTTTTATTCCTTTCATAGTCTATGTTTTTATATCTAAGTATAACAGGTTTAAGAAACCTTCAATTCATTTTCCATAGTACAGAATGTTCTGTACATTTCTAGAAAGGACAAAATTTGATATTTATTAGAATTTCTACTTCATACTCTCTAATTTTTGTTCCTTCATTTCTTAAAAATCTATTCAAACTATTTTAAAATGTTTTTTAAAATGCCAATTTACATTAACACCTATTGTATTATTTAAGTATTCCTTCTTGGTTCTTGATACTATAGACTTTTTTAATAATTAAAAACACATTTGTGCTGCCCCTCAAAACCAATTTTCCCTTTGTAAAACATACATTTTATCTGTTTGCAAAAAAATTATGGAAATATTTATATAGATTACACAAAGAGCTATTTTTCTTTAGATACTATATGTCAGAAATAGTCCCTTTTGACTAGATTTACCACATTACTATAGAATCCTGTAATAATTATTTTTAGGATTACAGCCTTAATTTTAGTGGCAATTTTCCAGACCTGTTGCAAATATCCTGTTGAAAACTGAATTATTTCCAAGTGACTGAAATTATTATTAGCAATTAATAAATTTAATTTTAATTGGTTAGTGGGTGCTGTGTCAGAGTCATCCTGTCCTGCTCTTTGTAGCACAGAGATCCTAATTCTGCTTTAACGTTTTCTCTTTTATTAAATCCAAGTTTCAGCATGTAATATTTATTGAACCATTTATTCATCAAATGTCTAGGCTTCTGATTTCAGAACAACTTTTAAGCTTTATAGTTAAAAACAAATGGAAAAGTCTAGCTTAAAAGCAAATTAAGCAAATAAGAAAAAATATTTTCCATCCCCTGAATTAAAGGGACTCAAATCACATTAGCTGAAGACCTGGGGGGAAAGAGTTTTATTTTCAAGGCTCATGGGTGAGGGCCATATATTGAATCTCTGTGAGATATTGTTCTAAAGACCAAAAGCTGTTACAGGGGGCTTGCTTCTTTGGTCCTGCTGGATGACACTACTTAATCCCCCCCAAAACATAACTCCATTGCTTCATATAGGCAAATGGTTCCACAGATAATAATGCCATGTAGGCCTTTAAAAGCAATAAATAGGACATTGAATTGCACCTGGTACCTTGCTGGTAGTAGAGCAGCTCATGGACCAGGTGTGTTACAAGAACATAGTAAGGCTTGCTCATCTTTGATTGTGCCACTGTATTCTGGAATAGTTATAGCTTCTGAGTAGTCTTCAAGGAAGTCCACACTGTAGGATAGCCAAGGCATGGATAAGGAGGGCTGTCCAGTCCAGAAATGGATGCAACTAGCCATTGCCATTGGTAATCAACAATGACAACAGATGGCTATGCCATCTCAGGACTTGTCCTAAATCCCAACTGACAAGTTCCAGATATTCTTATTTTTATGGGATCTTCTCTTAACTGCAACCTGACCTCCTTTTCTAGGACCTTTCCCCAAAAAGGAGACTGGATGGAAATTGTCTAGGATGGTGGGATCCACCTATGGCAGAAATATCTCATTTATAGAAATAGACAACACCACTTGACCCTTGCCGCATTCCGACACCCAAGCAGCCCTTAATAGCAGGAGAGATAAAATCTAATAAAAGATCCTATCCACTTCCAGAAGAATAATAGGATAAAATTCTTCTTAGTCACCCAAACAAGGTCATGCCTTTGCACTTAAACCAGCCCAAACAGAATCTAATTCCAAGAGTGTCCAAACAGATACTTAAAATATATTCATGGCAGACACCTGGATCCCATTCTTACCAATAAGGAAACCCTTATATACTTATTTAGTTAAATATTCATATAGCCTCCTACATGTGTCAAACATTGGGTAGTTGCCAATCAGCATTTCTAGAAGGAACTTACCTACAAGGAAGACATTTCCAGCAGGTACAAGTTCTACATTACAATGTGGTGGCGCAATCATTAGAATGCAGTATTGCAGGCTAATTCTGCTGACTGCTAGAGTTCGATTCTCACTGGCACAAGGTCGACTCAGCCTTCCATCCTTACAGATTCAATAAAATGAGGACCCAGATTGTTGGGCTCAACAAGAGAAGGCTGTGAAGCAGTATATAAGTCAAAGTGCTATTGCTATAAAGTATAGACACTTCAGTGTTAAGTGATAGGGCTTCTATAGTTGGGTTGATTCATCCTTTGAAATCTTTTACTAGCAACCTGTTTTGAAGCAGCTGTTGACTCAGTTTTCAACTGATGGTAAATTTCAGTCAGCTGGGCTGGCTTACACAAGAGTTTGCCAAAAGGGACTTTTAATAAGGATTACACTAATTCTTCTAGTTAGTTGCAGCTGCAGCTCTGAAATACTCAAGGGGGAATGTTAATAGGTTCTTTTGACAAAGAATGTATCTTCCCTGCCCAGCATCCATGGATCTCTTTTGTGTTGACAGTCCATGTAAAGTACCACATCTGACTAACTTTGTTGACAGTGTCCTACTCTGCCTTCCCTTCAGTTTTGTGAACTTTGAAACTTCACCAACTTGAAGTAGTCTTGTTCCTTTGCTTCTGTCTGCTCCTCACTTGTTTTTCTCTGCACAGTGCTTTGGGGAGCACACCTGAGGCTAAGCATTGAACAAACCTAGATTAGGATTGATTGCCAGGCCCAACCATTCTGGCAATGTCTTCTTGTCTTTTCTATGAAACAAGACAACTTGCAGGCTGAACTACTCCATATCCTGAGAAGTGGACATTAACTGGAATTTTAAATGCATTCCAAAGCTGAGAATGAATTTTGTGATCAAGTCATCGACATTTCGGGTGGCATAATGCTTCAGTGATTAAAATGCTGTGCTCGTCAGTTGGCAAGCCGACAGCCTGGGTTTGAGCCCTGAGTGCCATCTGATTCCCATTACTCATCCTAACTTCTGCTAACCTAACAATTTGAAAGCATGCAGATAAATAGTTGCAATTGTTACAGATAAATAGGTACAGGAAAGAAGGTTACTGTGTTCTGAACTTTCACCCTGGCCACATGATGACAAAAGCATCTCTCAGACAAGGCGGGGTCCCTCCGCTGAGAATTGGAGATAACCACTACTCCCTTGAGTAGGTCACAACTGAACAGGGGAAACCTGTACATTTTTAAATAAACACTCTAAACAAAATTTTGAGAACAGCTGGATGAGATAAATTTCCTGATTTGGGGTTATAATCATCTATTTAAAATCATTTCAGTATTTGGAAAGATTAATTTTGGATGCGTATCTGAACTTCGGGTGACTCACAATGGCAGTTTTATTATGATATTTATAAACAATGTTTTCTCTCAAAAACTCAAGATCATAAAGTCATTTCCCTCTTCAATTTTGTCCCTACAACAGTCCTCTGAGAAAGGTTGGCCAGCGAGATTAGCTCAAAATCACTCAGTGAGATTGGATGGTTGAGTCCAATGCTTAAACATTGCATTCTCAAACAACATGCTTCTTACAACATGGTGCACCACAAACCATCTGGTCCTGTTTAGTCTGTGTTGGATGGATCCAGGTAAATTCACTAGATGTAAAGAAACTAAGAGCCAATACTGAATTTATAAGTTGTAGTAGTGGGTAGCAGCCTTCTGTGAGAACTTTCTATGGTGAAAATTTGCTCGTTCCTAATAGCTCTGTATTGATCAAATGCATTTGGACAACAGTTTAATGCCCAGATATCTAACTGACTGACTTTTGGCTGACTGACTTTATTTCACAAATTTATAAGGCTAGTCAAATCAGTATAACTCTATTCAATCCTCATAGTAATATGGTGTATATATTCCTGCTTTTTGGAGAGCCCCTTGCTGCTTATAATTCTTCATACTCTTAATCTATTAATTGCTGAATTAATTAAACATAAAATAAAAAAATTATGTGCGAAATGCTACTCTTTTAAAAAGATATTTATTTATGAGTATTTGCACACTTTAGAGACCTAAATACATTTCCTTATTTGTTCAGAAATATTTTCATGCCAGCTCTAAGTTAGAACTGCTAAAAAAGAAAACAAGGGCAAGAATTATAAAACCTGCAATCCTGATAGAAAGATTTATACAGTACTATGTACTGTATGTTTTGTTTTGTTTGTTCTTTCTTTTAAAGTCAATTAATACTAGTGGTTCACCCATTTTATTGTACCATGAAAGCGTGCTTAGAAAACAATTAATAGCCTGCAGAAATCTAGTACCACACAAATGAAGTTAGAAGGATGGCAACAGTTTTTTTGGTCAGCATGTATTACCAACCATGTTTAAAAAGAACAATATAATGTGAGGACCACTGTAGCAGCAAATAAAAGCAAGTTAAATTTTGCTTAAAGTGTTAGCAGCATTGTCCTTCAGATGATGAAATCTTGCAATTACAATGTGCTTTACTATAGAAGATTGCTTTCCTGATATGATTTTTGTTGGGATATTGACCGCGGAAAATACATTTATTTTGCCACTAAACAAAGTTATACTGTTGGCAATAAAAATAAGAGAGATATGTCAAATTTAGTTCACATATAGAATGCACACTATATATCGTACAAATTGACAATATAAAAAAAATTAAATTGCAGCGAAACTGATATCAAGACATTACAGTAGAAGAACAGATTACTAACTTGATATCTGATTTTTGGTTCTTACTCTGAATAGAGCAGAAATCATGGACTATAAAATTTGTAGTTCAACAACATACAGATCACAAACAGTAGCTCTCCTTAACAGTAGGCAATATCAAGAAAGATTCTACATGACGGGAGTAATTTCCCCTTCTCTGTATATGTACATTTATATGTACATTTATAACAGAAAAATTATTGGATTGTTGCTGTCTGTTGAAAAAATAGAATTATACTTGTCCCATTTCTGATATATTCATTATTAAGATGCTCTGTATCTAGGTGTCAGATTTACAATGAGGGCTTCGTAAGAGCCTCGGCACAGTGGTTAGAGTGCAGTACTGCAAACTACTTCTGCTGACAGCCAGCTGCCTGCAATTTGGCAGATTGAATCCCACCAGGCTCAAGGTTGATTCAGCCTTCCATCCTTCTAAGGTGGATAAAATGAGGACCCAGATTGTTGGGAGCAATACACTGACTTTGTAACCCGCTATAAAGCACTGTGAAGTGGTATGTAAGTCTAAATGCTATTGTTATAATGCTTTACATTATAAATGCTATTGTTATAATGCTTTATAATGCTTTTAGGCAATTTACAATGTTTTGCATATTGCCCCCAACAATCTGAGTCCTCATTTTATCCACCTCAGAAGGATGGGAAGCTGAGTCAACCTTGAGCCTTGTCAGGAACAAACTCCAGGCTGTGGGCAGAGTTTGCCTGCAATACTGAGTTGTAACCATTGCACCACCAGAGGTCTTATATGTATTCAATCAGTATATCTGTGGAAGCTCTCTCTCTGGTATGAATATTAGATAAATAGCCATTTTTACTTGTATTTCCTTTCCTCCATCCTTTTTACTATATGCAATTTTATAACATTGGTTATTGTTTTGTAGTTTGAACATAAGATGCTTTTGCATAGTAAGTGGTACAAAATCATAAAAGAATCTTCATTTGGGAGTTGGCAAATGATGCAAATGAAAGAAAAGTTACTTTAAAATTTTCATTAAATCAACAAAGTTTTTTCATTCTAAGTTAACAACAATAAAAAGCTCACCCCAACCTCCAATTCGACATGTTAAGATAAAGCATTTGGCTAAACAAATAACTTCAGTTTATCATTTATAATAGCAATAGCAATAGAACTTAAACTTATATACCGCTTTATAGTGTTTAACAGCCCTCTCTAAGCAGTTTACAGAGTCAGCCTATTGCCCCCAACAATCTGGGTCCTCATTTTACCCACCTTGGAAGGATGGAAGGCTGAGTCAACCTTGAGTCTAGTGGGATTTGAACTGCCAAATTGTAGGCAGCTGGCTGCAAAAGTAGCTTGCAATACTGCACTCCTCTGTGCCACAGAGGCTCTTTAATAATTAGTAAGCAGTTGATTTCTTCTCTTAAGTGATGGTACATTAGATTGTAGCTGATTATGTAGTATTTCTATCCCAAATATACTGTTTTGTTATCATGAGAACTTGAAAGTTTGATAAAATGGGAAAATAATTCTTGCTGGATACTAAAATGTTCAAACAAATCTAAATTTGCTTTCAGCGCTTTAAATTTTTGAAGAAACATTTTTAATTTTTAAAAATGTGATTGTTTTTTGTATTTATTCCATTCTTGAATTTTTGTTGATTTTACAACAAACACAATTAATTTTAAATAAAATTAAATACAATACATTATCAATGATGATTTTACAAATCAGAGTTCAATTATTTAACCAAAAATTGTGAGATAAATTTCTCAAAGTATTTCTCAACATGGTTGCATTTATGTTTTTACTTATTTTTAATCTCCATTTTTGTTGAGGATTTATTTATAATCAGCCATTTTATATTATTTTTGAATGATTGGTCTTGGAAGAATGTAGCTGTCTGCTAAGATAGGTTTGTACATGTGTCTGGCAAGCACATTTGTCTAGCAATTGGGCTTCAGATCTTTGTACTGCTTTCAGATTTCAGCAAACATGTTTTATTGAAGCAAAGAATGAGTTTGTTTCATGGGCTGGATCAACTATGGGATTACCCAAAGAAACACAGTAATACAAACAAAACTTGAAATATCACTTTACATTCTTTTGAAATAATAAAAGGGGTGTTAACAAGATTGATGCAAGCTGTAGCTGACATAAGTTACCCATGGCTATTTTACAATTTGATAGCTGTATTCTCATAGTAAAGGTTATTACTATAGCTCATCAAAATGTTAGTTTATAATGTACACTTTTATCTCTCTTCTGTTGAGTCAACTGTTTTTTTTTTTAAAAAAAACTAGCTCCAAATTATTTGGGGAACTTTGGAAAGGAAATAAGTATTTGGAGGCATTGATATCTAATTTAGGCTATATACAAGAGGATTGTTAAATAGGAGTATAGCTGTTCCTGATGGCCCAGGAAATCTATATAATACCAGTTTATACTGCATTGGAAGCTGCATATTAGGATATGTGCAGAATAGCTCCTCCTTGTCTGAATAGTTTTTGATTTGAGCTAAGAGTCTGCGTTATTGGAGTCACATTATCAGAGACTAAAAAAAGAAGCCTGAGAATTAAAACTAGAGTGGATAAATTTTCTATTGTTTGAAGGAAAAACTAAAAGGCCTTCATTCATAGGAATATAGATGCCAAAACACCTTCACGTCAGCAAATATATTATTAATAAATTATAACCATTCTGCTCTTCTGATTACTATGCTGGATAAGCAGTTATACAAATTGATTCAATAAATAGATACATTTCCAAAAAGAAGGCATTCTGACTAAATCACCAGGTCCACCAAATCATAATTTATATACTTTCTTATTTCCAGTAATTTGAATGTCAAAGATCAGATTGCCTAAAGGGTTTCTTCTTTGCATATTAACCTATATATGCTTTAAAACAGAAAAGCTGTTCTCTATATCTTAGCTGTCATTTTGAACAAGAGAAGAGACATACTGGAGTGCATTTCAACTGTGGATCGTGTTTTTTGGGGGGGCTGAGGGGCTGGTATGGAGTAGCATGAAGCTGAATGGCCGGGTACTGCTGCGTTCATGTGCAATTGTTTATCTTTAGCTTCCTTTTAGTGTTGCTGATGCTGTCTTGTAAATCATCAGATAAACTCTTCCTTTTTTATTGTAATATTTGCTGACTATTATATTGTTTTACTAGCAATGCTGCTACTCTAAATTGACCAAACCCTCAGATTCTGTTTGGATTATCAGTTAGTCATAAAAATGTATTTTGATCCTAGGTTTCGGCATACATCAGTGAAGCATTAGAGCTGCTTTTAAATTATGAATGCTGTTGTGTCTGTTGAGAGAGAGTCAAAAATTTTCCTGTTTATATAGCTCTGGGCAATTTGAGCAATATGTTTTGTCACCTGTTTGTTCTTTTAAGGAGATCTGAAAAGCTGATGAATAAATATATTCAAAAAATCACTTTAAGGCCTTAGTATCTTCAAAAATGAATGTACACATTGTTAGTGACAGATTGCTAAATTTGGCTGTAGACTTTTAACTGTATTTCTTGCCAAAAGTGATCCAGATGTCCATAATTCATCTTGCTGCCATATGTGTACTGACATGTTTTTTATAATTAAGTGTCTGTTTTAGTATTGTTATACAGTTAAATGTTTATTTAAAATGCTTTGGAGAGATATTTTATTCAATAGCATGCAAAAAAGGCAGACATTCTAAATTGAACAGGAGAAAAATGTCTCAGTGAGCAATTTATAGGAAGCAAACACACTAAACACTGCTAAGCAAGCCAGAACTTTATGTTTTATCTCTTACAAAGCAATTATTTGTTCCTATGTGGTACATGTTTTATATATGCTAATTAGTTTTGAACATGCTAGGAGTATAAATGTGCTTATTTCCACTAGATATAAAAATGTTGGCTAACAGATGATTACCTACCTGAACTTGATACCCTTTCATATTACAGTACTGTTGTTTGAAAAGATTTACAAAACATAGTTTGCATAACAGAAATCTGTTCAGAAGTAATTATACTGTCTTGGTTGTGTACTTGACTTTTGCTGTCTTGGTTGTTGTCAGTTAATTTTTTCAACATTTCCTTAAAACCTGGTTGTGTGAACAGGCTTGGAGGTCACAAAGGAATTGTAATCTGATGAGGAGGTTCCATTGTCCATAATCTGATATCCTCTCTTAGCCATTTCATAATAATATTAATTGTTGATCTTCTTGAATGTTTTTAAAATTGATTGTTTGTATACCAGTGTCATATCACATGAGATGGGTGGTTGTATTAATATGATAAATAAAGAAATAACAAAATGAGAAAGAAATTTAGACAATAAGGCAATTGGTTTGAAGAATTGAACTGAATCTATTTGAAGAATTGAACTTTTTCTAAATATTTTTGTGAAGGCATTCACTACCTATACTTTATAGAATAGATAGAATTACATGGTCATTTACCTTGTTTCTCACTGATTGTGCAAATGTTCTGTTTGGGTTGGAAACAACTACTGATTCCAACCCCTATTCTTTTTAGGTTTCTAAACACCTATCACAAATATCTATCTATCTATATTTTAAAACATATCCAGCAAAGGGGAAGTACTACCTCCAAAGGGTGGCAGACTTCCCTTGGTTGGATATTTTCAGCAACTACCATTTGATTTCTGCTTGACCTTTAAAACCCTCAAATGTTTTGTAGAACTGCCTAGCTAGACAATGTGAACTAGCTCAAGAGTTATGACTCCTGGTTGTGTTTGGTTTGTCCTCAAGATAGGTAAGATCAGCTACTACAAAGAACAGAAAATATTTTGATTATGATATCATAAATGTTGAACTTCTAATTTTCTCATTTTGTTCACAATTTATAGGTGGACCCTGCAGCTGATCTATTTTATTTCACCTTTGAAAAGAGTTGATATTTTTAGTGTTTTCTTTTAAATATGATACTGCCCTTACCATGTAAGCAACCTTATGAGGAATGTATCCAAAAGGACAGGATATATACAAGGTAATCCTTGACTTACTACAGTTCATGCAGTGACCGTTCAAAGTTACAGTGGCACTGAAAAAAGTGACTTAAGATTGTTTTTCACAGTTATGACCTTTGCAGCATCCCCATGATCATGTGATCAAAATTCAGGATGCTTGGTAACTGGTTCCGAAAGTCATGTGATAAATCACCTTTTGCAACCTCCTGTTAAGCAAAGTCCATGGGGAAGCCAGATTTACTTAACAACCAGGTTATTTCACTTAACAATTATGGCAAAAAGGTCATAAAATGGGGCAAAACTCGCTTAACAAATGTCTTACTTAACAACAGAAATGTTGAGCTCAATTGTGGTGGTATGTCAAGGACTACCTGTATTGAACAAATTGTGATCCGGGTTCATTGATTCTGTCACATTTATTAAGTACTTTAAACTCAAGAATTTATTCCTATGGTCTAATGTTGGCACAATGCTTTTGAAAATAAATTAGAACTAGAGCCAACATAGTCAAATGCATTCAACTTTTTGAAATCTCAGATTGCTTTTGTAATGAGGCAATAAAAATGCTCTTCAGTAGTGGTTTCCTTAAATTTGGTGATTCAGAAAAAATATTAAAATCTAAATAATGTTAATCAGTAGAGGTCAGCCTTCAAGAAAGCTTTGAAGTGATCAACTGAAGCTGGCAAAACTGAGCATTTTGTTAAGGTCTGTGACTTGACAGACCAAGAACCAAAAAGCAGGGAAGTTTAACAAGGCAATCCTAGAAGAGCTTTGATTATTTTTTTAATTACTGTTTTTCCCCCTCTATCTAAATTGAATAAGCAAGGAGCATTTCAGACTGCTATATCAGAAGATGATGTGTCTCATGAGCAGTTTCTAGAGCCAACTTATTTAAAATTACTTGAGTCTTATGCAAAAGAAACCAAGATTCCTTTCAAGAAAATTATATACTTCATAAAATATCACTAAATTATTTTTTCAAATCGGATTTTAAAATGTATGTTTTAAAATATTCCAAGAACGTTTGTTTAGTCTTACATAACTGAACAATGGCACAGTAATTTTAAAATGTATTTCTCTCCTAAATTAATACCTCTACCAGCTAAACTATGTTTAAATTTCTTAATGTCTCTATTTGAACTCTATCTCCCAAATAAATAATGTATAACTGCAACCAACAGGGCCAGTATCATTTAAGAAATGATCATTGTTCAAGATGACTGAAGGTGATGAGAATTAAGATGATAGGTCTGAAGAGTATCCATTTGGAAATGGCTGCTAAATGGGAATATTTTTAAATTCATTTGGAATGGAACCCCCACACCAAATGCATCAGAATAAAAATGAAATCTAAACATGTTTACAGGCATGTTAGTCTGGGAACTTACATGAGTTGAGGATCAAATTTACACATTATTGAGGTAATATTTGATGAATTCACTGGAAATTTTTATTTAAATTTGTGTTTAAATTGGCTTTTTTTCTTGATGATTAAAAATAATAGATTTTTAAGTTACTATGTTTTTCACTGTCCATTTTTATTTTTTTATATAATTATTTAGAAATATTTATAATTTGCTTAATATTTCCAGAAATCTTGGAGAGTGTTAAGATACAGAATTATAATAAAACTTTTAAAAAAATTCAATATCTGTGTATATATTAATATAATAATAGCATTAAATCACAGTAAAATCAGTTGAAAAAGTAAACTTTTACGCTTTCTTTAAAAAAATCCATTCAGACTTTAATGGAGAAATGAATGCTATTCCATAATTAAGAAAACTTTCTATACGAGTAGTCCTCGATTTATAACCACAAAAGAAATCAGTAGGTGATGCATCATAAGACTACACCCAAACTGATGACATTTTTTTGCTGTGACTATTAAACAAATCATCATGATCATTAAGTGAGAACTTCATGTGACTGCAACTTGGGACCTTCCCTGCCAGCTTTCTCATTGACTTTGCTTGTCTGAACCTCCTTGGAAGGTCACCAATGTCTGTCATATGGCCATGAGACACTGCAACCATTGTAAATATGTGAACGTTGCCAAGTGTCCAAATCGCGATTGTGTGTTGATGAAATGCCATAATAGTCATGAGTGCGAAGACTGGTCATAAGTTTTTTTTTAAGCACCATTCTGACTTTGAACAGTTACTAAACAAATAGTCATAAGTTGAAGATAACCTGTGGGTTATATCTGTCTGTTTTACAATTACATTCTGTAAAGAAAGTATTTTCCAGCCTGGAAGCACTTTGTAGAGGCAGTCCTTTAGGTTTAAAACATACAATCTGAAAAATTTGAAATACTGTTAAAGTCATACTTCTTTTTTAATTAAAATAACTTTATTCTAATCCAATAGTTGTTGTTACTGGCTTCTGTACACTATTTTTATTAGTTATAATTCAGTTTTTCATATCATTAGCAACATGGCAGATTTGTCCTTTAAGAATCAAATAAATAGAGATAAATGCTATTTAGTAGCCTGACAATTTATTTATTTCTTCTGCTTTCTGTAACAGTAGGATTTGGTTCTGTCATGATAGTAGCTTAATGATTAAGAGTTTGAGTCAAACCCTTAAAACATGGACTATACTTAGAAAATGAAGGAGAGAAGGCATATTAAGATATGATCTAGAGAAGATAGCAACCAGAGTATAAGGTCAGTTATAAGGAAGAGATACTTAACAAATATGTGCCTAACATATTTCCAGGGGAGTTTGAGAAGCTGCAGAAAGAGATAAGAGACATTGTAAAAACTAAAGTGGAATAAAATAGTCCCACATTTTAAAGAAGATCCATGTGATTTTGAGAATCAGCTGATATAATAGCCACAAAAAAATAAAGTATTGATCAACTCCCAGGATCAAAGAAAGATAAAGAGAAATATCTTCATTAAGAATATCAACAAATACAGGAATATAATGAAAATAAAGATGATCAGAGAAATCATAGGAAAATTTGCAGCTAAAGTAGAAATATTCAAGTGGAATGACAAATCTGATAGTGTGAATCAGGAAAAAGAAATATGGAATTTGTATTTTAAAATTCTTACAAATAAGACCATAGAATAATAAATTTGTTGGTAAGTTAAAATGCCAAGGGGTTTGGGGTAGAGAGGTTGCAACAATATGTAAGAAAATTGCCTTCTTCCAGGACATGTTTTGATTTTCCAGTCTAAATACAGCCCTGGAATTCCCTTGTGTCTCCCAACCAATCCTTAACCAGGTCTGAGCCTGTTTATCTTCAGATATCTGATAGAGGCAAATTACGGTAGTCTAAAGGAAGATGGGAAGACTGTACTGAAAGTCTTTACAAATAGGATTACAGAATGACAGAATCATTTATAGACAAAGAATAAATTGCCAGAAACCAACTATACTAGAAAGTGAGGTACAGCAGTCAAAATATAAGCTGTCAAAAAGGAAAACATTAGGTACAGACGAAATACTCACTAAGCTCTTTAAAGCTGCAGGAGAAGAAGCAGTTAAAATTAACAGAGGAAATAGGGGAAAAAGGCATATGTGGGATAGAGATTGTTAAACATCACCCTGTGTATCTATATTGAAGAACGGAGAATGGGGGAACAACTAAATTATTGCACTAATTCTTCACTAAATAAAGTTTAGTGTAAATTTTAATACAGAAGAATAGAGACGGGCATGGAGAAACAAACATAAAAGAAACAGGCAGGTTTCTCAGAAAGCAGGGAGACTTGAGCAAAGACAGCTACCATTAGTGCAAGTTGAAGAATATGAGCAGATTAACCTTGGATTTATTTATTATAGTAAGACCCTTGATAATGTGGACTAGGGGTGTCAAGCTGGATTTCTTTGATGGCCAGATCAGCATTGTAGTTCCCTGCACGCCAGCCTGAGTGATGGGACAGACACTCTGCAGCACCCTGCCAGCCAAAATGGGGTGGGGGGTGCTGTGTGCAGAGCCCCGCACTCCATTTTGGCCGGCAGAATGCTGCAGGAGGCCATCCAGGCTGAAAATGGGGGGCCACATGCACACACACCCGTGCCCTATTTTGGCTGACAGAGGCACCACAGGCTGATCCTTTGCTATTTCCAGGCCAGCCCCACAGGCCAGATTTAAGCACCCCACAAGCCGATCCTTGAGTTTGACACCCTTGGTGTAGACTGTGTCAGAATATGGAATATAATAAAGTTTAAACAAAGGTCAGAGGGTATTTTTTGAACCTCACAGTGAAGAAGAACATGCTACAGGAACTGTGAGTGTTGGAAAAACAGTATTAGTCAGAATCAGGAGAGGAATGAGACAATGTTGAATACTCTCCCATCTTTGTTTATCATATATAATGAATATAAGAATGGCAGAACTGGAAGATATCACAGGTGATTAAATTTGGTCAAAATGTTTACAAGCTGAAATATGAATATGGGTATTGCTGGATAAAAAGGAAGACTCCAAAGAGGTCATTATGAATTAAAAACAAGAAGTTAAAGAAGGATCAGTGAGATTATTTAAATACAGCACTAGAAGTAAGTCAATGGGCGGAGGGCACAATATTGGTTCATATAATCACCAAAACTGGAAGTTGGATCTGACCTAATGGTGCTTAACTAGGAAAAACAAAGCAATACATTTCTTTCTAGTTTATTTACTAGATTTATACGGCATCTTTATTTTGTACAGCTCAATGCAGCATACATAGTACTCCTGCCTATTTCCCCCACAAGAGCAACCCTGGGTAGGGTTAGGCTGAGAGACTAACAAACCCTAAGTCATTTGGCTGATTTTTCTCAAAAGCGAGCACTAGAACTCATGGTTTCCTAGTTTCTAGTTCTGTGCCTTAACCACTACACAAAAGTAGCCATTGTTTTGTAATTACTGGGGTATTGTATAGTTTTACCTATGTGTTTATTTTTGAAGTTGTGGCAATTCATTTCTGAAAATATGTAAGAAGGCATAAAGCAACCAAGCTGGCTTATCAAGACATATAAACATATACTTTCTGCTCAAATTTGTTTCTTGTTTTCACACGTCTTTGATACCTAGTATAACTGTAATATTATGAACCACTTTAGTATTCATCAGTGGTATGAAGTGCCTTTGTATGAGCAAATGTGCATGCTATCCATTATTTGCTAATAGTTTATTAATAGTTTATAAAAGAAAAGAAAAAGTTATTGTCTGTACATTTACAAGGATTTTTTTTTCTTTTTTCTTATTTACTAATGGAATTTACATGCTGTTCTTTCATTGAACATTTTTTACAGGATCACTTCCCAGAACAAACTGATCAAATCATAAAGTGTAGGTTAAAACTTACAGATAACATATTTTATTCTGCAGAAGGAAAAAGTATGTAAACTGAAAATTACTGATGTTAATAACAATAAGTTATAGGAAGGATAAAGCTAAAGTTCAGTACTAAAACATTTCATGGCTGAGTAAGATGGAAATTGTAATTAAACATTTGAGCTGCACTAGGAAGTTGAATGGTATCTAGAACTACTGTATCTATTACTGAAAGTGGAAACTACTGTTCCTGAAAGTTGAACAGGAATAATATGGAATGTGGAATAAAGATATAAATGGGAGAAAGAAATATTTTGATGAGCTTCTTTGAACGTATTTGACCTAAGAATAAGGATGTTAAAAAGTAACAGTTCTGTAAAGATGGAATTGATGAAGAATTTGCTATAACAGAAAGATGAGAGGGACATAATTAAAATCTTATGTTTTAGATCATCCTCATTGATTATAAGAACTGAAAATAACTGTTATTCTCACCTAGATTTTAAATGTACTGGCAGGAGTTACTGCACTGGCTTCTTTTAATCCGAACATAGTATTTGAGTAATGAGTCTTTCTTCAGACATATATCAGGAAGAGTTAAATCTTTTTGATATCAACGGCAGCACCAGTTGGAAGTAAACAGACAATGATTTTAGTGCTAGACAGTGCCTTAAGGCAAAAGAAATTACACTGTCGGGAGGAGGATATGTAGCTGCTGCTATTTTGGTGTTTCATGTCTTTGTAGTCACATAGTTGAAACTGATCCAGATGAGGAAGAAGAGAGAACTAACAAAAGATGATTACCTACATTGTGAGTGGTTACTTCCAGTCCCTGCTTCCTCCCATATATGTGTATCCTTTTGAGTTTAATGCATAACAGAATCTGTTTTTTAAAAGATTATACTTGTATATTATATTGTATGCCCATTTTATTGGGGTGTATTTATTTGCTTTTTACTCAGTAGAGTAGGCCAATAGAGTAGGTGAGAAAGTAAAAGAAAATATGTGAAATACAGGAAAATTTGTAAGGAGAGTTTCATGAACATTTATTTATTATATTGGTAATGATCACCATTTGCTATCAAATAATCTCTTCCTGCTTCATTTGAGGAAACAAGCAAAGGTATAAAATCCAGGCTACCAGCATTGAAAGTACATTCAAATCAAATAGCATAAGATTTTCTGAATCGGAAGAAGGCAGAGCCTCTTCGCCGACGGATGGTAGATCGCAACTCTCTGCAACTATCGTTCGTGCTCTTTTGTCGGAGAGCCCCAATTATCCTGATTAGGGGCTGAAACTGCCTTGGAGGGGCAGCGGAGTAAGAGGAAGCAGCAAGCCTGTCTGTGGGGAGCCGCATCTCCCCCCCCGGGCTTAGCTTTTTTTCCTCCCGAAGACGACTGCAGCGATGGTCTAAAATGGCCATCCTGAAGAGGATGACTCAGCTTGACTAAGATTTGTGCAGGAGAGAAGAAAGAGGTGGACAACATCTGAACCGGGACAACTGGGCAGTATAACCAAATAAAAGTATCCCGAGATTAAGGGTAATATGGAATTTTTAAGAAAAGAAAAGTGAGCTGTGAAATTACAAAGGGACAGAGAAAAAAAAAAAGGAAAATATTTTTGACAGCTAAATGGGGCTTCAAACCGGGAAAGGAAGAAGCTGGAATTAAAGATTTAATGAAATTGGACTAAAATAATTTGGGAATAATCAAGTATAAAATTAAAGCTGGACTTAATATTGCCAAAGAATAATAATAATAAAGTTTATAAATTGGAGACTGGATTGTCTTGGAATATTGAGGTTCGAAAAACCTTAAATAAAAATATAGGGGAAAAAAAGTGAAGACTTCGTATAATGGAGAGTGTCACCTTTTGATAAAAATTTAGTTCAAATAAAAAGGAAAGCATTTTGTTTTTGAATGAACTGGTATAAAATTACAGAAATATTGAAACAAAGTAAGAATTTTAGAAAGTGAAAGCAGAACCAGAATAAAGGAAAAAGCAAGGAAGGAAAGATTGTTTGTGGGACTGACTGATGTTTTTGGTATGAACCCTAAACTGGAATAGCTGAGAACTTTAAAAAATTGAAAGAAAAAAGAAGGAAAGTAAAAGTGGATTTTTTTTTTATTTTTTTTTTGTGGACTTTGAAGATTATAAAATATAAGAATGATGATATCTCTTTGGGACTTAAAAATGGAACTTAAAAATATGAGAGAAAAGACAGGAAAGAGGCGAATCACTTTGCTCTGTGCTAGAAAAAATGGAAATGGCAATCGAAGAACAAGAAGAAAGATTCTCAGAAGAGCAGGAATTGACTCAAGGAGAAGACATTTTGAATGGACAATTAACACAAAGAACATTACAAAGAAGTGGGGAAAGAAGGAAGGTTAAAAAGTTGAATTTTAAGAAAGCAATTAAAAGAGGGAATAATTGTGAAGTTAGAAAAGGCAGGAAGATTCAGCAGAAAAGGGAAAGGGAAGATATTAAGAAGGAGATAAATTGGAATGAGAAAAGTCATGGGGAAAAAAGAGGGAGGAGAAACAGTAAGACTAGTAAAATGTTGAAAGGAAATTGTTTCTTTACAATTAAAAGAAGGAATACTTGTGAAGTCAGGAAATGTAGAAAGAATGAGAAAAGACATGGGGAAGAGAGGGGGAGGAGGCCCGGGTTCGTTTCACAGCCAATGCACCCGAGAAGCAGTAAGAAACAGGCATGCGACAGAAAGAACCACAGAACTAGTAAAATGTTGAAAAGAAATTGCCTTTTCAGAGATAATGGTTGATGAATTAAAAGGGGGATTCTGCAGGGTGACAAGGCATAATAAGAATATTTCTGCAATTAAAAATATTTAGAAAATAGGGTAATATAGATATTGATAACTCTTATTAAAAGGGGGGAAATATGCTGTGGAATCCAATTGAGAAGATGTAATGACTAATGGTTTATTGGGAATTAAGATGAGGGAATAAAGGTATATTCTAATCATTAAGGTGTCACACTCAAAATAGTAAAAGAGGGGAAACATACTTGTTCTTTTTTCTTTTTGTGTGGGTGTGTTAAGATCTGTATCAATTTAGAACTTATTAAATGTGTGTAATTGAAAGGGAATGTGACAGACTAAAGAACCAGCTAAATTAATAAGTTTAATATAGATTATTAAAAGCAAGGAGAGACATTGGTAACTTCATTATTACCACTATTAGGCAAATATATATTGTTTATTTGTATTTTTAAAATAAATATTAAGGATTATATTTGAAATAATTGAAATGAAATTAAATGTTTAGATTGGGATTAATGAAAGAATTTAGAATTAAACCTTATTAGTATTTATTAGGTAAATACATATTGTTTATGTTTAAAAACAAATACTAAAGGATTAATTTGAAATAATTGAAATGAAACAAAATTGATTGAAATTAAAGAAAGAGACCAGAATTAATGTGTTTGTTTCTCTCCCTACTGAAAATTTGGAATGGAAAAGGTAATAATAGAATTAAGTATACATATATCATTGTATAATTTCTGTCATATTTGTATGTAAAGATGATGACTCGGGAATATGTTGTCCACCAAAAAGAGATTTTTGTTTTTAATGTGAAAACTGAATAAAGTTTATTAAAAAAAAAAAAAAAGATTTTCTGAATCAAGTTTCTTATTCTAAATTCTCCTGTTGGAAAATACTGTAGATCTTCTATTCTTTAATTCTGGCTTTGTTAAACATATTAAATCTTATGCATAAAGAAATATACACTAAATATTGTAACCCAAAATAAGAGATAAATAAATATAACATGATTTTGCTATTTTGAATTTGTTTATAGTAAAATTAATTATTTCTGGCATTTATTATATATGTTGGATTTCTGTGTGTCATGTATTGTTCTGTAGAGGTTTTTTTAATGTACTAAAGGGAAAAAAATTGCACACATTGTAATCAAATGCCAGATCTATATATATGATTACTCCAGGGCTCCAAGAGTGGGTCTAGGAAAATTAACCACGGGAACGTGGCTGCGCCCACTGCACTGCTCCCATAACAGCCGACCCATCACAGGCATTTATTTTTGGCCAGTGCTTTTTCCCTACCAATGGTCCATTGGTGCTCCTTCAACACAACCTTCTCCTGGTTGATCTGCTGAAGGATACTTGTCCCCCACCAGTCTGCAGTGTGGGACAAGTAACCAGGCATCCTGGGTTTGCATAACAATTCCCACAAGGAAGAAAGACATTATTACTATGGACCCCTCTGGGAAAAAGAACTGTCAACCACGAACCAAAAGCATCTCTGAACACATTCTCTGTAATTGTAGTTAGTGAAATTAAAACAAAAACAGATTTCAAAAAACTTTCAGAGAGAGAAAGAAAGAGGGAGTGAGGATTAAAAAAAAAATTTCAACCCTACCCCCACCCTGCAATGGTAGAACTGGATGAAATGATATTATGCATATAAAAGTGACCGGAAAGATGTTTGCAACAAATGTTGCAATCCCAAAACGGAAATCCATTCGCCTCTTTAAAAGAAAAATGGGGTGCGGTTGACTATTCTTTTTCAACCAGATCTTCAAGAGTTAACAAGATGCCACTGGGATTGGGGCCAAGCATCTTCTGCATGCCTGCCTGCCTGCCTACCTACCTACCTACCTACCTACCTACCTACACACCTACCTACCTATTTTTATGTAGCTGTTCATATCACCAGAATGATTATGGTCACTTACAACAAAACTAAAAAAAAAAAGAATAAATACTTCAAATCACTTATTAGTTATAAAAACATTTAAAAATCTATAAAAACAAACAAAGAAATAACAGATGAAATTTATAATAATGGAGCTATCTCACAAGTTCATGATTAAGAACCTGGAAAATCAGGAACTGTAATATCAGGAAAGGATACATGGATGTAGAAAGAACTATTTAGAGCTATTGACATAGAGGATGATCGCAATGACAGGATTGTCTTTTATCATGTTACTTCTTCTTTTATGTAGAAAATACAATTTTGAATGCCTGAGGTTAGCTAGATAGATGTTATATTGAAGGTATTGAAGGTATTAATTATTAATGTTAACATGACAAGAATATATTCAGGGATTAAATTAAATTTAAATATATTTTATTATTAAGATATATTTAGACTTATGTATTGCCAAGAATTGGTATCATTGTTACTAACAGAGTATTTCTAACAGAAAACTGACTGATTTAGATACTGCCTCATATGTTTCCTCATTTTTGTTTGGCTTCTGACTCTTTAAAAATTACATTCTTCTAACAGATGTTTTTAATTGACCCACTGCTGAAGAAAACTCCATCTGATCATACATGTTTTTTTATAATTTAACAAATAAAACTATAATATCACTCCATATTTGTATTATCATAGGATTAAGCCCAAGATCACACCCTTGTTAATTTTGAATGTTTTGTGATTGGCTTGGATATTCCAGAATCAACAGGAGTCTACTCATGAAAATCTCATTTGAAATATTTGTGCGTGATGATGAAGAGAATGAAGAATGTGCTCAGTAATATAGAAATAATTCAAAGATTGACAGATCTGATATTAGATATATTAACTTGTAAAATGACATTCTGACATAAGTTCTGGTTTTATGGAAGCAGTCAAATCTGTCACTAGATTAAGCATACTCTATAATTATTATTATAATCAATAATTCATGCTTGTGACAATTTGGGAACAGAAACTTAAGAAAGGTTACTGCTGCTGCTTCTAAGATGGGAGAAAAGATTAATAACATGCTATGATTTGAATGAAGCTGACCTTTATGCATGGATTTGATCCATTATTTATAAGAACACCTGCATTTACATAATGTTTTATTTACCTTTCATATCTATGATTATTTAAACAGAAAAGAAAAGGGGAGCCCCAATAGCTATTGGTGTGGCCCCTAGAAACCTCCAAATATTTGTTTACAAATTGCAAACTTTCAGTGTATCAGAAGTGGGAGCATCACTAAATATGTGACTGGATGGTGGGGTACTTGTATTGATTGTAATTCTAATTATATTTAAGTATAATTAAAATTACTTTTGATTTTTGTATGGATCCTTCATACATTATCGACTTGTAACCATTTGCTTAGTGGCCATTCAAAATTACAACGGCTCTGAAAAAAGTGACTTAGAGAGTTGGTCCTCACATTTATGACTGTTACAGCATCCTCATATTTGGTCAACATTCAGGTGCTTGGCATCTAGCATGCATTTTTGATGGTTGCAGCATCCCATGTGATCTTTTTGTGACCTTCCAAGTTGGCTTCTGACAAGCAGAGTCAATGGGATTCATTGAATATTTGCATCAGTCACTTAACAACTGCAGTGATTTTCTTAACAAGTGTGGGTTATTAAGATTGCAAAATCCCGTGTGACTCAGTTAACTGTCTTGCTAAGCAGTGGGAATGTTGATCCCAATGTGGTCATCAGTAGAGGACTATCTGAACTCATATGTCAAAATGTGACATTTACTCAGAAAGTTGTGATACCATGGCCTAAGCTAAATATTGCTACACATTTAAAGTAGAGATCTGAGTAGACATATCCTGCTTTTCCAGTTCTAACAATTCAAGGAAGCTCTGCAGAATAAAAGAGAACTAGTGCATTCTGTTCTGTTCTTCCTCTTTGAAAAATGTAATTTACAAATAGTCATCAACTTACATCCACAATTGAGCCCAAGATTTCTATAGCTATGGGAGGGAGACAGTTGTTAATTAAATTTTGTCTCCTTTTGTGACCTTTCTTGCCATGGTGAATCACTACAGTTATTAAGTAGCTAAAACTGTTGTAAAGTGAGTCTAGTTTGCCGGATCCAATCTAGGTCAGTCACTGGTCACTGGGACCAGAGGTTTTGTCTTCTGAACTTTCGGAGTCATGCTGGAACCCATCCTTAGGGAACTTCTCTGTGCACTCTGGACTGTTCTGTGTGTGATATTTATAGGTTGGCTGTTGTGTGTAGTGGTTTTAGATGTAGATTGGGGTGTTGATAGCTGGCTCAGAGAAGTTGCCTGAGGATGAACTCCAGCATGAGTCCAAAAGGTCAGAAGACAAAATCTCTGGTCCCGCTGACAGACCTAGATTGTATCCTGCAACATTATCCTGGGACACTTATATTCACCTTGATTCGTGAATCTAGCTTCCCCATTGACCTTCTTTGCTCAGGAGGTCGCAAAATGTGATCACATGGCCCCAGGACACTGCAATGGTGATAAATAAGGGCCAGTTGTCAAACGTCTGAATTTTGATCATGTGACCGCCAGAGATGATGCAAGGGTCGTAAGTGTGAAAATGGTCAATAGTCACTTTTTTCAGTGCTGTTGTAAGTTTGAATGGTCACTATATGAACTGTTGTAAGTTGACTACTTGTATAAGCAAGTATAACTGAAGAGAACAGTTGTATAAGATTGTATAACTGAACAGAGCAGTATTGACTTTGCTAGCGCAGATATAAAAGGCTTTCCTTATTTGGCAATTGGTTCTGGATATTCTGGGCAGCTGTTGTATATATGTTGCATCAGCTTCATGGAGCAAAGACGGTAAATCCCAATGACCCTCCTCCATATGTCTTTCATATGTCTTTGCTATTTACAAGCAAATGAAAAAAAAAAACCCTATGGCAGTTCTAGTGACTACTGGACGTTGTGTTTTATTATATCCAAACTAATTTGCCCTTGAGAAGCTTTTCAAGGACAGGACAAAGCACACACTTTCCATTTTTCTCTCTCTCCCTCTCCCTCTCTCTATCCCTGCCTCCCTCCCTCCCTGTTCGTGCCTAAACTCCAAATATTTCTTAAATATTGACTACTCTTAATATAGGTTTGTTCTCTTGTTCTGTGTTATTGCAGACTCTTGACTTGTGCACTTTCAACAACTGTGTTTCAGAGCCAAAGAGGGGGGAAAATAGCACTAAGGCTATTTTGAATTATAAAGGTAGAAGAAGATACAAATAGGCTAGGTATTTGATTGATGTCATAGTACCAGGGTGCTCTAGCTACATCCAGCTAGTTAGCTTCTTTTGAAGTGTTGTGATGCCACACAAGAATCAATATGATAGTATTTCAGTTGTTGTTCTGATGTATATTTATAGGGCTGAAACTATTTTTTATATGTTGGCAGAAGAATTTTAGTATGCTTTAAAGTTATGTTATTAAAATGCTGTGAAATATTATGGAAGCATAACTAGATTTGGCTTATCAGAGTTTACAAGAAAATTATTGTTTCTTCAGCTTTTTATATATTTATTTTCACTTGGCCTAAATAATAAGGGTGGAGTAACTTGAAATCAGTCAGTGTAATAGGTTATTGTCTTAGGAATTTCAAGATTCTGAAACAGTACAGAACTTTAGAGTAAATTATACTGATTTCTTACAGTGCTTAATTTAGAGATTAAATATAGAATCTATATATAAAATGAATTAAATAGTACTCAAAATGAATTGAGAAATAAATATAAATATTAATAGTGATTTTATTGATTCTGTAATAATACATTTATCAGGCACTACTTATACATTTTCAATATATTTGTATGCCCTATTTTGCCCAGAATCATTTTTGTAAACTATACTTTATGTTTGTCACTTGAAAAATGTTACTTGAAAAGGATAATGAATAAATATAGTTAAAGCCAGAGAATATTTGTGCTGAAATATTTGCTGAAATTGAAATGCATACTCGAAACACATTGTATATACGTGATATGCATATAGATTAGAGTGCTTGGCTTGTGAACATTTCAAAATATAAATTGCTTAGCAGCATAAATTCATTGCTTGTGTTTATCAAGAATAAATAATTCCAAACCGATCTAATCTCCCTTTTTGATATAACATCCACTTTAGTTGACAAGGATAGTGAAAGAACATGGTATATCTTAGAAAAGATATTACCAAGGAGGTTACACAGTTTTTCAACTACAGTTGCAAGGATAATTAGCAAGGATAATTCCTTCTCATCTATATTGGCAGGGCATTTTTGTATTTCCTCAAGGTTCATACTTGAGTAAATTGCCCACATTTTACTCCTCTCTGTGATAATTAGTATATACAAGTAGTCCTTGACTTATAACCACATTTGGAATCAGAACTATCACTAAGCAATGCAGTCATTCAGTGAATTGCATCTGCTTTTATGATATTTTTATTGTATTCATTAAATGAACCACCATGGTCGGAAAGTGAATCCAGCTTTCCCTATTAACTTTGTTTGTTGGAAGCCAGCTGGGAAGGTCACAAATGGGAATCACTGCAACTATCATAAATACATATTGGTTGCCAAGCACCCAAATTTTAAATTAATGTTTTCAGTGCCATTGTAACTTCAAATAGTTGTTAAATAAATGGTTGTAAGTCAAGCATCTGACTTATGTGCACTGGATGACCAGAAATTGAAATGGTTCACTTCTTGGATTCAGATTTTTCCAGAAGCTTTCCAGAAATATTGAAAAGTTCTACTCAATTGCTTTTGCCATTAGAGGGTTTTAGACTTGGCATTTCACTTACATAGTTGCATAGGTAATCTCAACTCTTCTGCATTATTTTCTTCACCTTTCCTTTCTAATATATTTCATGTTGTTCCATTAATTAGTGATCCTTTTCTTTAAATCAGTAAAGAAAGAGAAGGTAAAATGTGTTGGCTAGATTATTGTACTGAATATGTATATTCAGAGCTAAATGAACTCAATACCTAAGCTGGAAGGAAATGTAGAGTGGAGCACACAGAACTTCATCATAGGTTCTGTACTATTCAACATCTAGTTATAAATTCAATGTCTAGTTATAAATTGCTTGGATTTGGTTTTAGAAAAGATTATTTGACCTGCAGATACCCCAAGAATAACAATTTCCTTAGGGGATTGTGTAAGATTCAGGAGCTGGTGAAGTTAGAATTCATATGGGTAGAAAAAAAAGACGTAAGTGTGGAAAAATTATGCTGGTTAGGACAACATCAAGGATGCAAAAGGATCTGGGTTTCTTGGTATGTGTATTTGTATGGGCATTTTTTGCTCCTGCAAAGATATAACTAGGGCTTTTTTCCTTCTAAAATATAACTCAAGAGTTTCCACATTGTTTATTGAAAGCTGAGTGGCTAAAGCTTATATCATCTTATCTATAAATCTTTTAATTTCATATACATTTCAACAATTGTACAAACTTTAGCATAGTATCGTTGGTAAATTTTTAGTAGATAATTTAAAATTCAAGCATTTCTCAGAAAAAAATACTCTTTTATATTTATATTGCAAATGAACATTGAATAAACAGGTTTCAGAATTATACTTTTTATGTAGTACATGTTAAAAATTAGCATATTGTGCAACAGCAATTGTAGACTGAATCCTAATTATAATCATCCTAGCTAAATATAATTAAGTACTCCTTGACAAATACAATGTTCTATAGTTGAGCTAAGTGCATTTTGTTTATAAAGCCTTAGGGATTACACCTGAATTTCAAGAGAAAGTTTAAGTAATAACTAAACGAATCTGATTTTTAGAATAGCTTTAAGACATGGTGAGATGCATTTTTTTAGTAAAGTCGGTTTGTATTACTATTTTTCTTTTATGTAATATTAAGCAGTGGTAATAACTACTTCAAATAAAAGAAAAATTAAAAAGTGCTAAACTTTTTTTCCTTTAATAAACCACTTGGATGAAAATTTTATTTAAAATAAAAAATGAAAAAGTCAGTTGTTCAGTATTTTAGTATTAGTGCTTTTGAATGTTTTTCTTTTTTTTTTTTGAAAAGAATTTTATTAATTTTCTACAAACAAACAAGACAAACAAAACATTAAAACATCAACTCTCATATGTACATCCAGTGTGTCGGTTGGTTCATCAGTTTTGTGCATTCATTTTGTAGTCTCAATTACAATTATGTTACATAACAACTCATATTGTCAATCCAAACGTATATATCCTAATATCGCTTATTAAAAAATCATTTGACTATACTTTTAATCATTCATGCTTTATGAGATAACAATACTTTAAATAGTTTATTCTATAACAAATCATATAATCATACCAAATCTATCCTAAAAACACTTTATAAATATAATGTCAAATAACAAAGGCGAAAGAAAAAATAAAGATATTCCTTACTGTCTAGCATTCTAAATATTCTATTATCGTATTTTATCATCTAGCCATTGATAAAAAAGATCCCAAATTTCATAAAATTGTTTATCCTCTTGCTCTCTAATTTCAAATGTCAATCTACTCATCTCAGTACATTCCAATATTTTCTTAAGAATTTCTTCCTGTAATGGTATTTTCTCATTGTTTCAATTTTTAGCAAATACAATCCAAGCCACTGTAAATACATTTACAGTCAGGTATTTCAAATCTTTACTATATGTATCAGGTAAAATTCCCAATAAGAAGATCTCTGGTTTCAAGTCTATATGTTTCTTTGTCATTTTTTCCAACCACATGCGAATTTTAGTCCAATATTTTCTAGCGTCCTCACAAGTCCACCACATATGGTAATACGAGCCAGCTATCTGATGACATTTCCAGCATTTTTCAGATTTGTTCTTAAACATTCTTGCTATTCTTGTCGGGGGAAAGTGCCACCTGTAAAACATCTTATACAAGTTTTCTTTATATGCTGTTGACATTGTCATTTTATAATTTTGAAACCACAATTTTTGCCATTTCTCTAAATCAATCCCATATCCAAAATTCTTCCCCCAAACAATCATCGTTTCTTTAACTTGTTCTTCCTCTAATTTAATTCCCAGTAAATAACCATATAATTTTTTAATCACCTTCTCATCAGTACCCATCAAGATCTTATCTAGATCTGTCTGTTTATCATAGAATCCCTCCGATTTAGAATCTTCATCATACCTTGAATGTATTTGTGCATATGAAAACCAATTCATCTTTATACCTTGTTCCTCTAAGTTTTGAATCGATTTAAGTTCACCCTTTTCATCCAATAGTTCCCCATATCTAACTGTTTGTTCCTTCTTATAAATTATAGAATAGGAAAATGCTTCAATGGTCGATAACCAAACTGGAATTTTCAAATAACATTGTCTTTTTATCTTCTCCCAGTTTAACCACAAAGACTCCCGTATATAATGTCTTCTAAAGTAACCCTGTATTTTAGTTCCCTTATACCATAAAAAAGCATGCCAGCCCAACAGCAAATCATGCCCTTCTAATGTCAACAACCTATGCTTTCTTAATATTATCCATTCTTTGACCCACATCAAACTTGCAGTTTGATAATACAATTCCTAATTAGGCAGGCCAAAACCTCCTCTAATTCTAGCGTCTTGCAAAAGCTTTAGCTTTATTCTCGTTTTTTTTACCTTGCCATGTAAACTTCAACATGATTTTATTTAAATCTTCAAAATAGTCTTTTCCAAGCCTAATTGGTATTGTTTGAAACAGAAATAGAATTCTGGGCAAAATATTCATCTTGATTGTTGAAATTCTCCCTATTAATGACAATTGCAAGTTTTCCCACTTCTTCAAATCTGTAGCTATCTGTTGTTTGAGTTTAATATAGTTATTCTCTTTTAATGTGCTACATCTTGCTGTCAAATATATCCCCAGATACTTAACCTTATTCGTAAATTGGATTTTCAAAAGATCTGCCAGTTCTTCTCTCTGTCTCAATAGCATGTTCTTTGTCAAAATCTTTGTTTTATCTTTATTTATTTTCAAACCAGCCATCTCACCATATGTCTCTATCTTTTCCAATAACCTTAGAGCTGTTTCTAATGGGTCTTCCAGAATAAAAGCTAAATCATCAGCAAAAGCTTGTAGTTTAAATTCTTCCCTCTTAATTTTCATTCCTTTTATGCTTTTATCAACCCTAATATTTCTATTCAACACTTCCAAGGTCAACACAAATAGCAAAGGAGATAGGGGACACCCTTGTCTTGTGCCTTTTCTTATATTAATAAAATCTGTAAGTTCCCCCTCCATCATTACCTTTGCTGTCTGTTTATTGTATATGGCTTCTATTGCTTGAATAAATTTTTTGGCAAAACCTATCTGCTCCAACAGTAATAACATAAATCTCCAGTTCACGTTGAGCATCTAGGAATATCAAAGCCATTTGCTTTTCAGGATGAGCCTCATAGTATTCCAAAGTATCCAGGATTACTCTCATATTGTCTCTGATTTGTCTCTTTGGCAGAAATCCATTTTGATCTGGGTGAATAAAATTATTTAAATATTTTTTAAGTCTTTCTGCTAAAATTGAAGCAAAGATTTTATAATCTGCATTCAATAAGGAAATAGGTCTATAGTTCTTAATTTGCAGTGGGTCAGCCTCTTCTTTTGGAATAAGTGTGATATAAGCCTCTGACCATGTTTTGGGTATCATCTTCTTTAACATAACTTCATTCATAACTTCTAACAATGGGATGCTCAATGATTCTTGAAATGTTTTATAGAATTCTACCAGAAGCCCATCTGGACCTGGTGCTTTCCCATTATTTTGTTTCTTAAATGCTTCATTTAATTCCATCATTGTTATATTGCTTTCTAGCATTTCTTCAGTCTCTTTAGGTATCTTCGGTAAATTAGCATTCTGTAGATACTGTTTGACTTTTTCCTCATCAATATTCTCTTGTTTATATAGTTACCCATAAAAATCTCAAATAATTTCCTTTTTCTCCTTATTACCATAACAAACTTGGCCTTGATCATCTATTAGCTTCAATATTTTTCTTGATTCCTTCTCTTTTCTCAATTTATATGCTAGCCATCTACCTGGTTTATTTGCATCTTCAAAGTAATTCTGTTTAGAATTTCTAATTTTCTGTGCCAATTCTTCTTTCTCTATTAATTCCATTTTATGTTTAATTACATCCAGCTTCAATTTAATATCTTTTTTCTGTGGCGTTTTCTGTAATTCTTTTTCAAGTCTTTTATATCATCTTCCAAGGCCTTAGAAGCTTGCCTTTTCCTAATATTCTTTTTTCTTGTATAATCTATTATCAAACCTCTAGCATATGCCTTCAATGTATCCCAAACATTCTGCGTTGAAGTATCTTCTTTTTTATTTTCTCCAAAGAAAAAAGCCAGTTCCTTCTCCATCCATTGTATAAAATCTTTCTCCTTTAAAATAGTATTATTTAATGTCCATCTCGATCTTTTTTTTTTGTCCCTTCCATTTAATTGTCATTGGGCTATGATCTGCAGCTGCATCACTACCCACTTCAAACCCCTCTGAGCCATACATGAAGCAAACTGCCCCCCACCATGAAGTTGCAGCACGACCACAAACTTGAAGCCAAACAGCAAGATCACAGCTCACCGGCTCAAATCCCCCAGCAACTAAGACTAACCTGAGCACAACCAAGCCCCCACCTGAACAGAACACGCCTCCAGCCAATCAGAACACAGCCAACCCATCCAATCAGAACACAGCCAAACCTCAAACCAATCAGAACACACCCTCACCCAATCAGAACATAGCCAAGCCCCCACCCAATCAAGTAACATCCCCACTAGCAGTTAAAAGGAAGAAGCAGCTGCAAGCTCACATCACTCTGAGAAGCACAGAGCTGAAAACCAAGCCTGAAGATGATGAATGAGACTTCATCGAAACGTTGCCTAGATACTTCCAATCTTACGCGGGAGAAAACCCGAATAACCAAAGATCCACATATATATATATATATATATGTATGTATGTATGTATGTATGCATGTATGTATGTGTGTATATATATATATATATATATATATATATATATATATATATATATATATATATATATATATATATATATATATATATATACACACATACATACACATATATATAAAAGAGAGCACACTGCACTTTATTTATTTATCCAAGGCTCTTATTATGACTCTCTTCTCCAGCAGCTTCAAAGCCAAGCCTCAAGTGTTGAAATATTGATAAGAGTCCAGGAAAACACCTGTAATAATATTTTGCTGTGCTCTCCCTCTATCTTATCACATTGAAATGTCCTTGAGAAGGAGTCTTCTTACAGTTCTCTCCAATTCAAATAAAATATTTTCAAGCCTCTAGTTGGCAGTGTTGCAAAGTTTCTTAATGCTCTTCCCCCCCCCACCAGAAAAAAGAAATAATTTATACAAAAAAAGAAAATAGCCAAAGGGAGCCTCTATCCTAAAAGAAAATTAAAAAATCAAAAGGAGCATAAGAATATATATAAGAGAAAATTCAATCCGGTTACCTACAAAGTCACACTAAAGTCCCAAAACAAAAGCAAGAAAAAGAAAAAAAAATTCTAAGCCTCAATTTGACGTCACTTTAAAAAACGCCAATCAAACAGTTTTGGTCAAAAAAAAATCTCACAGGTTTCTTCTCTATTCAGGATGCCCTTTCAAATCTCGGCGAATTTACAACACAAAAGAAGTTTCTCACCCAGCCAACACACTTTCTTTCCAGCCACTTTCTTTCCGGAGCTGTCCCGACTTCAGCAGCTATGGAGGCTGCCTCTCTGCCGCCAGCAAAACGGCTTCTCCCAGATCAAACCAGAGATTTTGCGATATCTCTGGGATCCTGGGACAGTGCCCTTCACAATCCCCGTCTCTATGGAACGGTTTAGGTCCGTTGGGACTGACCAGGGGCGAAAATATCGGCTGCGATCTCAGAGCCCCGAGATCGCAGCTGTATCGCCAAAACGAAGCTCCGCCTTCTCTAATGTTTTTCATTGTCATATAGGATTCTGCATCTACACACACCCAGTTCTGTAATGGATTGAGAGAATGTGATTTTATTTCTTTCTGACAAGTTCTGGTACACTCATCCTGGTAGATACCGGTATCTATTTACAATATATTTTCAGTGCATTCAGAAAGTATTTAAACTCCCTTCGCTTCTATCAATTTTGTTATGCTGCAGCCTGGTTCTACAATTGTTTAAATTCATTTTTTTCTCATTAATCTACATTCAGTACCACATAATGACAAAATGAAAATAGAATTTTAGAGTTGTATGTAAATTTATTAAAAATTAAAAAATAAAATATCACATTGCCACTGTATATCTATACTGTATATCTCTATCTATCTATCTATCTATCTATCTATCTAATCTAATCTAATCTAATCTAATCTAATCTAATCTAATCTAATCTAATCTAATCTATATATTTCTTTATTGTGTGTGTGTGTGTGTGTGAAAGAGAGGGAGGGAGAGAAAAACAGTATTTTTCTGACAGTCCATTTCTTACTGAACAGCCTCCCTTAAATCCTCTTGATATTTACCATTCAGATAGCTTGGAAAATGAAATTTTTGGTAGGGCCTTTGAGTATTAATTGTCACCATATTAAAATAGTGTTTGTTCTTTATAAAGTTTTTGTAATTTTATTATTATATATTATTTGTAGACAAACTACCTTGTATATCCTAAATCAGCAGTTGTCAACCAGTGGGCCGTGGCCCACTGGTGGTCTGTGAGAAAATTTTGGTGGTCCACAGAGAAATGTCACCCCCAGAGCACCCCTCAAAGCAATTAATCCAAGCTGCGCAGGAACACAAGGCTGCGCCGCCCACATGGCCTGTGAGAACCCTCCCCTCCCATTCCTTACCTGACAAACTTGCCTGCTAAATTGCTATTTTTCCTTTTTCTGACCATCAGCTGTTCTGCCATGCCAGCAGATTTAGATTAGCTAGAAAGCAGGAAATTGTTGGATTTCTTGCTTTCTAGCTAATCTTTAGAGCCTAACCTTCCTTAGGACTGAAGCAGTGCAGACTCAGCTAGCCGTTGGCAGAAACACAGATCTTTAAGTGAATCTGTGATTCAGTGAGCAACTCAATCTACCTGCCTACTTTGCCTGATTTTGGGTAAAAGTTGCTCTTTTTTTAAATAAAAAACTCAGTATTTACATACATGGTGTGTTGTGAGTTAATTTTGTGAGTTTGCTTGCTAGCAAATTTTATGTGACAGACTCAGGTAGCCAATGTCACAGAACTCTGAATGAATCTGTGATTCTGTGAACAACCCAATCTGCCTGCCTGCTTTGCCTGATTTTGGGTAAAAGTTGCCCTTTTTTATAAAGAAATCAATATTTATATCAATATTTATAATATTTACATACAAGCCATGACTACCAAGCCACATACATATAATATTTACATACATATATAAAAATGTCCCAATGTCCTGCATCCTAAAAATCCTAATTTCAACATTATTCTTCCCTGTCTTTTTATTTTTAGAATTTTATCTTTTTAAGGTGATTGTTAGCTTGTGTTTTGGTTGTATACACTGGCCAAAGTAAGTTGCACATAAAATGGATGGCTATATAAATTCAATAAATAAAACAAGCTGAAAACCATTGTTGAAAATATTTTAACTTAAAAATTTGCAATCCATTTTTAACACAATCTGTTTTAGTTAGACAAAATACAGGGCTATATCTCCAAGGGCATAGTTATTCTATTAATCTTCCTATCGTTATAGGTTGCAAAATTTATTCATATATCTGGTTCAGACAGGATTCAGCATAACTGGCTTTATTCTTATCAAATGACAAAGAATTCCAAAGACATATTATTGCAAAAATATAAAGCATATTTTGTTGTTTAATTCAGTGCATCATTATTTTTAAGTGGAAATGTTTAACATGCAGATTTTAATGCTGAAATTGTGGGCTCTTTCTAAATACTTTTCCTCACTGCCTTGCTAGGCATGGAAAATAGATACTTCCTCTTCTGTTTCATCAGAATAACTACTGAGAAACCATCTTCCTTTTTTGAGAACCATCCTTAAGATTGCTGCAAGCATTGTCACCAACGAAGAGACAATTTCTTGCTTTCTTCTTTTTCCTACCATGTCTGTTAAGGTAGCTGACTTCCCACTGTAATATTATTTTGCCTACCTTCATAGTAAAACACCTGAAAATATAATACACCATAAAGTATAATATACCATAGATATAGATAAAGGTTATTTATATCATTTCTAAGTAGCTTTTGGTGTACCACTGTAACATTTCTGCCTTACATTTTCATAAATCATTCTTTTGGAACTTTATCTAGAGATTCCCATTGTATTTTGACAATCTTTCAATCTCATTCTGGAGAATGTGATCAAATATAAATTAAAAATCAATGTTTTAAAAGAGGCGAGGCAGGAATTAGTCTATGTGTTCTACTGGGTCAGTGCTGTAAGTAATAACAACCAAAGGGTTTTTTTCCCCCCCTAATCTTTTTTGAGGAACATTTTACTTAAGTCAGTTAAACATTGCTCCACAAACATCAGGTTAGACTTTACGGTTTGTTTAGCTCTGAAGTGATGAGAGGGTTGGGGGATTGGAGGAAGGTTTAGTAAAGGGGAACTTTGGAATGTAAATACATGTAGGACTTGTCTGCTTTTGTTTAGCACCTCCTTAAACTAAGACAGAAAAAAATCAAATCAATAGCAGCAGTGGTGAAATACTTAAATGTTTGAGTTAAAATTTTTGGATGTTTGAAATCCTATTTGGATCCTTTTCCCAGATCTCGGGGCATTCATATTCACTCAGCAGGAAACTTCATGGAGATACACTTTTGAGCAGAAAGTCTTTGGTGGTGCCTTTTTCTTAACTTGTGCCTTTTCTTCTTTTGAAGAAAGTGATGGCTTAAGTCTGACTGAAGAACAATCTATCTCTCTCTTTCTCTGTCTCTGTCTCTCTTTTTTTCTATGTTCCTATAAGACTTTACTTATGGTTCACGGGTTTTTACCCACCATCTATGTTTAGAGTCTTTTAGATTTTAAACACTATATCCTACTGCAGATACACTGAATTAAAGACATAATGACGTATTGCTCAAAGAATACAAAAGCTGACAAATTATAAAGTAAACAGTTAAAATATACCATAGATATATTTTTAGAAAAAATATATATTTCAGCAACTTAAATTGATCTGAAATACATAGAAAAAGAAGTAATTAGCAATGATTCCAAATAGTAATATTAACCTTAGTACTTGTCATTAAGAGATATTGGGTAGTAGCATATGCCCTTCAAGGTCTGTGTCAGTTAAAAATGAAGAACTAGATATATAAATTTAATGTGTAATAATGATCCTGAATAAGTGTCCAGTAACAGGTATCTCCTTTTGTCCCTGAGCATGGATGAGAAGACATTAGCCTTTACAGATGATTAGGCATTGGGTCTAAAGCGAATGAAAGTTTCTTAACCACTTTCTACTCCTTTGTTTTAGTTGAATATTTTGATTTGCCACTGTCTAATTTAATTTACAAAGAAAAAAGCTCTTTTTCTTTCATTGTACTATTTTTATTTTAGAGATAGGGAAGAACAGATATTACTTTGCAGGACTTCAGGCTTATCTGATATATCATGTCGCTGATATAAAATTTAAGAGATGGAGGAATTTGTCAAAACAATTGAATAATATGATGAAAAGCCTCTCTACGTATTGCCTTTCAAATTTCTTATCATACTCTTTTCTACACCTTTTATGAAAAAAAACTGGTATAAATATTCATAATATACAGAATAAGAAATAGTCTGATGTGATAATGCTTATTGGGTATATAATAGTATAATTTTAGTGGCATATCTGCTTTCTTTTTAATAAATTATAAAGTAAAATGCTGGTTGGATATAGTGAATTAGTGAAAAGGGCATTAGTGAAGGTTGTCTTTTTCAATTTTATGTATAAATGAAAATGTCTTCTTTTTGTTCTGAATATCTCTTCACCATAAGTCATACTCAAATATAAGAAATTGGTGATAAAAGCTTTTATTCATTGTTACTAGAGAACAAAATAAACCATTTGGTTTGAAGCAGCAACAGACAACTCTGTTTTTTGTGGCCTGAGCTGCAGTATCTTGATTTGTGATTTTGGGGATAAACCCATCTACTATTGTTTGATGACTTTTACTCTAATATAGATAAAAAATATTTTTTAACAAATAGCAAAGTTTGTGTAGCATCCAGAGATTAAAGCGCTGATCAGGAATGAGTGTCTATAGTGTTTTTATGCTTTGCAATCTAGTTTTATGCATGTTAGCAGTACCCTTATTGAGGCAAGGAAGCTTTGACCCAAAACAGGACTCTGGAGAATCTCCAGGGATAAGAGATTCTCATCTACATGGGAAGTGAATTTAAAAAATGAGGCTACTAATTTGGCTGAATAAAAGCCATTAAATTCATTACACAGTAGCCATGCATGTATTGACCCTTTCAGGTAAGCAACAAGTTCTGAATTGGGTTAGTCAACTCAGTGAGGCAGAGGTAGGTTGATAACTTTACGAACCTTTTTGTAGCTTCCAGAGAAAGTAATTTAAATTTACTAAAAACAATTGATGACTGCTTCAGTTTGTCAAGGATGCACAAAATTCTTATCCCTGTTTGATAGTGCATTAATCTTTACCACACATTTTTGATCCTGTAAATCCATAGTGGATTTAAATTAATGTAAGCTCTTCTTGAGGAATTGGAACATTTTCAACATAAAGAAAATGGGATTTTTCTCATGGGCTAGAAGTGGCTCAGGAATGAGCCTAGTTTGATAGTATTTTAACTGGATTCATAAAGAATACAGGACAAATAATGGAGTTTCATTAGTAATCAGTTCTTCATAGAGTCTTAATTAACAATAAGTAGTGACAACAACATGTCAGGCATAAAACAAAGTTTAGAGTTGAATTATTCACACTCATACTTTAGAAATAGAATCAGGAAGAAAATGCATGATTGAGTAACAGTCCTGTATTCAAGCTATACCAGCTGATTACAAGGTTAGGTTTTAGAGGCTGATCAGCAAGAAATAATATATGCATCAGCAAAAATCAATTATCTAGAAAGGCAGTTACCAAAAAAGAATATAATTCAAAGTATAAGGAAAGTTATTGTTGACGCTGATTCTCCAGAGTAGATTTCCATCCTGATTTTGACTTGGGCATGTACCACGATGTTTTCTGTATGAAAAGTTCTGAATAGATTTGAGTCAGAACTTTTCATTCAGAAAACATCATGGTCCATGCCCAAGTCAGAATCGGGATGCACATCACTCTGGAGGATCTCTGGGCTCCTGATCAGATGAGTATCCCCATGGCACCATTCCTTGAATGGTTTCCTCTGCCTTGCTATTGTTTCACATTCAACCTGCTATTGTTTTCATCAACTTGAGGGGATGCAACTTTACCAGGTCAATAATCCAGAAGAAGGAGTTGGAACTGGTTCTGCCAGGAGTTCTGTGATGAGATTTCACTGAGCAAAAATCTCATTCCACTACTTCTCTTATATAAATGCATAGATAAGGATTGTTCCAGGCAGTTCATGACATATGCAAACTGTTTGTATAGTCTGTGTTATTATGAAATGTACAACTGCTGACAAAGATAAGCATTATGCAGTTTTATTCTAAGCTGCCTGAAGAATACTTTTTAAAAAAAATTTATGCGGTAAATAATCTTTGAGACAGCAGAGAAAATGCAGAGTACTTTCCAACAATTATAATTACTTGTTGTGACATCCAACCTATAAGGAAATATGAACTCCTAACAAAACAAGATTACCACAGTTTGCCAAAATGAAAAAGAATCTTTTTAAATTTAAGAATGAATATTGTTTTTGACAACCATGATTAACCTTTATACATTTATGAAAGCAGGCTTTTGTCCACTAAAATCTTACAGTAGGATTTTTTTTAAAAGATGGCCACTTTAACATTTCAATGCTTTTTAGAGGGAGGAATATTTTACAATTTGTCTTGATTTTTATTTGATAATTTGATTTAATTTAGAGAATGTATAGGTAGCATAGAGTCAATTTTAGCAAAATACTCTGTACTTGTGTTACTCATGAGATTTTCTAGCTTTCTAATCACCATTATTATTTGGATTCCCTACCACATAATTATAATAAATACATTTGGACAATAAGCATAACATTTGTCAGGATCCCTAAGACTTAATCAGTAATTGGATTTACTCTCTTAAAACACTTTTAATAATAAAATAAAATCTTTCTTAAAACTCTGACATAGCTTGTGTTGATTATGCTGTAGTGGGGTGAGTGGTCAGGCACTTTTTGATAAAATTGTGCAGGTATACATTTTCTTAGAAAATGTTGTATAGGCAGTCTGTTTTTCTGGTGTGCTGGGTTGTTGCAATACATTTTTTTCTCATTTGAATAAATCTTACACACCTTGGTTAATGTGGTTTTTGTTTTTGATAAACCTGCATTTCCAATTTGTCCTTGTTTCTCCTGGTGAGGAGCATATCCAGGAAGGATAGTGTGTTGTTGTTTTCTTCTTCCCTTAATAATTTTATGCCTTTGAAGATGTTGTTGATTGTTTCTCTACAGTTGTGCTTTCTTTGTTATGACAAAAATGTCATCTATATTCTGAATTACATCTACATTCTAGATCCATACTTTTGTAGGCGTGGGAGTGATGTAGTTTCTAGATGCTGTATTAGTCTTAGTCTCTGTTCTGAGTCTTGAGAATAGTGATCTCATGCGTGATCCTCTGATTTATTTGTTTTTATGATAGTTTATAAAGTGATAGACATTTACATATTTTGAAATATTAAATTAAAGCTGTCTTTCTATATTGTTAGAGCTATCAATACAAATGACTTGAAATATTCTACAAGTAAGGAAAATATCCTACCAATAAGAACAAGTAGTCATGTTTCTCATCCTTTCATGTGTTTCTGCAAATGCTTAGAACAGATTAATTATTCATGATGCTTTTCTGCATTCTAAACCTCCTATGTCTTGGTTGCTATTCTCTATTAATGACTGGCATAATGGAGAAAAGCTGAACTCCTTAGGGCATAAAGTAATAGCTTTGAACCTTACGTAAGGTTGCTGCATTAGTTGGCATTCAGGTTTTTCAGAAAACAGCTAGTTCCTGATATTTCAGAATATCTTAATAAAAAAAAAACTCAAATGCACCTGCTCGTACTTAATTTCAATGATGCAATAACTCTATTTTTATTTTATTCTTTCTTAAATTGTGTCCCTTTCCCGCGTATAGCTCACTTGCTTTCAAATGTTGTATAAATTAGAAGTATATTCCATTGCATTGGTTAAATACAAAATTGTACCTTCTTAATATAATGCAGTTTCAAGAAATAAAACATGTAACATTGAAAGCATTTAATAACTAAAATATTATAGATATGAATAACAATTTTAAAGAATTTTTACCTTGTCTTGGGGGAGTTTTTCATAGTTTGGGCATCATACAAAAAGAGCCCTCATTGAATATTAATAACAACAGCACTTAGATTTATATACCACTTTACGATGCTTTACACCCCTCTCTAAGTGGTTTACAGAGTCAGCATATTGCCCCCAACAATCTGGGTCCTCGTTTTACCCACCTCAAAAGGATGGAAGGATGAGCCAACCTTAGATATATTGACTAGTACTCCTACATAAATAAAAGTCCAAATGTTTAAGAACTCATCTAGCATCTGCTCCCGATGCTACTGATACTAGTATATTATTCTTTCTCAGTTCGTTTGAACTGTACTTATAATGCTGTTATGTTCCTGCCATTGGAAATAGCTTCCAGAGTAAATTCTACCAGAAAATGTCATTAAAGATGTAGTAGAAAATTAACTGTATAGTCCATCTCTCTTTCTCTCTCTCTTTTAGCCTTTCTTCATGTTTAAACAGATTTTCCATCTACAAATCCTGCTTGAACATTGAAGAAGATTCAGATCTTCATAAAAGGTCGGTGGGCAGGAAATTATGACTTTCTCCTATTGGCTAGATTCTTTGTCAGTTGTTCTCCGTTTGTAATTTTCCTTCAAACCATATTTAGCATGGCACAATTTATCTGCCTTTATGAATGCTGCATGATTTAGATACTGTTATTTCATATGCTTCATGATAAACCACACAGATTCAATAAACACTCTAAAGTGAATTCATAACTTCCACCAATTTGCTCTCTTCAGATTGGCCTACTCTGCACAGTTAATAAGTTAACTAATTTAAGGTGCTACAATAGCTTTAATCCCTTGTGATAATAGTAATTTCAGACCCGAAAACACTTTGAAGAGATAATTTTACCTAGGAATCACTTACTGACATGTTATCCAGTTCATGCCTTTGAGCATAGTGGTTTGCACATGATATACTCCTCTCACAAAAAGAATTGCCATAGTAAGTGGTGGTTTCCATCCCAGTTAAGACTTCTGTCTTGGAGCCATTGTTAAATATCACCTCATGTTACAGCACTATTAGTTTGATCTCTAGGCAAGAGTGATTACTGTAGTGAACACTCATTATTAAAAAATAATTATCTTAGCAGTATATTAGCAGTATTTTCAGATTGGAATGAATGACTAATAAAATGACAAGTAAAGAAAATCACTGGGTAAGCAAAAAGAGCAGCTGTCTCATGCAGCAGGCAATACCATTGATCCAATCATTGACACAAAGTTTTGTAAATGAAGGCATCATGCTCCCACTTGATTGATAAAAAGAAATGAGAACACCTAACAGTTTACACATCTTCTCTTTGCTTTAAAGAAATTACGGATAAAAACTGAGTTCAAGCAGGTAATTTATCCTCGGCTTTATATTGTGCTGTATGCAGTGTCCCCTGGATATTTTGGGAAAATAATTCTCAGAATTTCCACCCAGCATTATATAACTCAATATTCATCTCAGTATCTCATTTTATTTCCAGATATAGGAATCCTTTCTGATTTTTTCCCCTTGTTTTGCAATATACAGTAAATCCAACCTTTTAACGTTGTAATAGCCTTCATGGATCAATACTGTTGCACCTCCAATTTAAATGGAGAAAATACACACACACACACACACACTTTCTACCTAATAGAAAGTCAGTATTTGGACAAACATTAATTTAAAATATTGTTATTACTTTGCCCATTGTGTAACTATTTGCTCGGTGGCCTTCCTATGAAAAAATTTGGTCTTGTTATGAAATAGAAGTTTTCCACAAATATTTAAAACTATTTTTCAAAATAGGTTTATCTGAGGATATTGCATCAGTATGGTCACCACAGAGCAACATTCCTACAGGACAACCCAATGTTATTATTTATACTTTGTTTACATTATACCACCACTTTCCAAAGTCAACAGTAAACTATATGAATTAAATAACTCTACTATTGCCACTTGGGGAATTTAATATTTCTGTCAAGGTGGTTTAATGTTTCAAGCTATTTTCCCTTCCCACTGGAAAGCATGTAGTTCCATGAAATTGTTGTAAGAAACCACATTGAAATAAAAGTTTTGGTACTTGTTTTTATGAAGCCTTGGAAAACAGTGTGTGGAGAGGATGGAACAGTTTGTCTGAAATATTTTTTTTTTTCTAAAGTTTCCAGACTTTTTCCTGGAAATTCAAAAACAGAATGTTAAAAAGAAAGCAGCACCTTTTCAATGATTTGAGTAAAAGAGAAAACCCTTTTGAGTTTTGGATACAATAGATTAATAAAACTCAGCTCCTAAAATGCTTGAATATGCAATTTTGTGTGAATGTGACTTCTCATGTACATGTATTCTTGATGTAGATGTGAACTGGGATGTCTTCAACAATTGTTGAATGTTGCTAGGCATTTGGCATGATACCAAGTTTAACTAAATATATCAGTAGTAGATTTTAAATTAATTTGTGTGTTATTAATCTATATTACCTTTACAATGGTACTTGGATATTTGTCATTAATTGGTCCTGGGAGGTGCTACCAGTACCAAAAATGTTAAGTACAAAACAAATTTTTTCCATAAAGAATAATGGAAATAAATTTTATATTTTCAAACCAAAGACAATGCACATTTTAAGGCAACATATAAAAAGATAGGGTTGTATATCTTTACATGAGAAATATAGCTAAAATTAATATTGAGATAAAATTAAATAAAAACTTCACTCCATCAGTACTGGTGAGAAAAAAAAATGCAAAAATAGAGAAAATGACCACAGAAGATAAGACTGCAGGGGTAGTAGTGCACAGGGTAAGAACTACCATGTTATTAATGTGTGACCTTTTATTTTGGGTGGAAATGGTAGCGAGTCACGAGGCAACTGACACAAGCAAGTTGTAGCTTGTGTGTCAAGCATCAAACAAATGACCAGTCCTGGGACAAATTTTCTCATCAAAATGCATCGAGTACCAAATTTGATGAGTATCAAAAGCAGTCAAGTACTGAGACATTGTCATCTATCTTGCACAGCAAAACTTGGCAGTGTTTCAAGCCTTAACCTGTAAATGGATTCATATATGGAACAGCATATACAATTCATTGAATGAAAAATGACTTTTCCCCCAAATACTCTAATTAATGTCACAAGGCTTCTCACTGTCATGTAAATCTTCCTGTAATAGTTAATGTGAACTTTCTAACTTAGGACAATATTTTTGTCACTTTATATTGTGAAATATCTGGGGTCATAAAGATTCGTGAACTGGATATGAGACAGAATTTTCAATATTACCTGGACAGGGGTCAGTGGTGGGATTCAGCTAGGTTGCACCACTTTGGGAGAACTTTCTGAGCAGTTTGGTGAAGTGGTTGTTGGAAAATGCAGAGAACCGGTTGTTAAATTGTTTGAATTCCACCACTGGCAGGGGTTAATATGTACAACAGTTCATAGTAATTGTAGAGAAGTCCATAGGAAGTGGGAGAATTGAAAACTGTAAACAATTCAAGTTGATGGCATCTTGTATTACTTAGGTATGCAGAATAATGCCTAGTAGATCTGTGTTAAACAGTAGAGACATTCTTCTACTATTATGGGCATTATCCACATTAGTTTAATTTCTTGTTCCAAGATATCAGATTTCCCGTTGCTTCAATTTTTATAGTTCAGCCAACTGGACTTTGGCATTACTTATATAATTGTGCCAAATCTTTGCAGGGATAAACGTAGAAAAATACAGATAATTAGAATATCTACAATTAGATAAATGTTTATCTTTTCTGTATCCTCAAAGTAACTACTATATTTGTGAAACTTATATAAGTCTGTGATGAAAATGGTGACGCAGCAGAACTAATTATATGATGCCTTGTGGCTTCGGATTATGTTCAAAGAAGAAATCGTGCTCATGCTTAGGAATTAATGACATTTCATTTTCCACATATTTTTATAAAATTAGTCAATACATGTGCACACTGATCCCAGTTTGGAAAACAGCCTGCTTCACATTGGATTGATTCAGAGATCTTCTGATTCAAATTCTGGACCCAAATTTGAATCTCAGACTCGAAATCTGATGCTTCCATTGTTGTTCCTGAAAATAAACAAATTGCTGTCTCATTTTTTTTCTGCTTTAGATATTTGGATGAAAATTGTAAAAGACCAAAGTTAGCAGCTGAAATCTTCTACATGTTAGATAAATAGATGTAGTACTTTCTTTTTGGCAGGTTTACATTTTGATTGTTTAAAATATAGAAATTTTCATGATGGAATTGGATGAAATTTGTACATAACATTGCTTCTTGTGGAAGGATTAGGAGGTCAGGAATTTGTATACGTTTATAATTTATAATTTTCTTAATTTTGCTGTAGTTTTCTAGGTATTTGTTAATAAAAATTAGCAGAAACATGGCTGTGGCTATAAAAATCTGTAAAATTTCAAAGGGTTAACTAAAGCATAGCTTTTCTTCTGATTACTTCATTTTTATAATCATTATTTCCCTCTTTTGTGGGAGGGGAGAATAGGAGAGACAAATTGTTAATAGAATACTGTTTTTATCTCCTAAAATTGGAATACTGAGTTTCTTGCTTGCCAAGATAAGGTTGCTATGTGCTTGAAAAGGGTTTATGTACATAGGACATAATAGCAGTTAGACTTATATACCGCTTTATAGTGCCTTACAGCCCTCTCTGAGCAGTTTAGTGCCTTACAGCCCTCTCTGAGCGGTTTACGAAGTCAGCCTATTGCCCCCAACAAACTGGGTCCTCATTTTACCCACCTCAGAAGGATGGAACCCTGAGTTAACCTTGAACCTGGTTGGATTCAATCTGCCCAATTGCAGGAGTACATAGTAATACATAGTACATGGTACAATGCTTCCTTGATTTTAGTTTCAATTGTCAAATTTTCAGCATGAGCTGACTTTTTCTAAATAGAGCCCAATTTATGGCACAGTAATTATAATGAATATGTTTGTGTTTTTCTGGTTTATGATTAATTAAATGCTGGATTTAGTGCTTAAATTCTTTGGACTGATTAGGAACTCCCTTTAGATTTCTTTACTGGCTTTTGTTTCTTTACTCTGGACAAGAGTTATCTAGTTAATTGTTATCTGCTAAACTATAATAAATTCTTTTTTTTTTTTCTAACCTTGCATCCACCTTTCCGCTCATTTTTCTCTTTTTTGGTTGTTTTTTCAAATCTTAAAATCCTCTTTTTCTTATCCTCTTTCTCCTCCTCCCCAGAAAAAAACCATTGTTCATCAAAGATGGCTTCTTGTTCCTCTTCTTCTTTGTCCCAGTCATTCTGCTGCGTAATCAATTTTTCATAAGTACATAATGCCATTTCTAAAAATTGAAATAAAGTGCCCAAAGTATCTTTTCCATCTTGTTCTTCCTTTTTATATTTTTGATATTCAGTCTTTAGTTCATCCACAAGCGATGCCATCCTGAAAAGAGAAACTTTCCCCAAAACAACCACCCAAGTATTTTTAATCAAAAATAATTAAAAAAAAGTTCCAAAAGTTTATATTTTTCTTCTTTCTTCTATTTCTTTTTCTGGGGTTACTGTTTAATCAAAGAGGTCCAATTACCTTGTATCTTTCTTTGAGAGCAGAATGGAAAAAGGAGGAGATTGAATAAATTCATTTTTATTGGCCTGTCAAAATATAGGTGAAATTGCTAATTAACATTTTTTATTTATGGATAATAAGTATTTAGTGTAATGTTTGTAAAGTTTAAGGCTACTGTAATATTTATGTAAAGCTTTATGTCATCTTAGGAAGTAGATTTAGCCATAATTGTTGACTGTACCTATCACTGGGTCTCCAGCATCAGGACTCTGAGATAGTTGTGATAGCATATTGTTCTGAGTTTCCACGTATTTGCACTGTCAATGAATGATCTCTTTACTTTTCCATGAGCAGAGTCCCACTACTCAAGGAAACTTTGCTGTTTCTTTGGATCTAAAGACTAAAATGATTCTGATTTATTTACTGCATTACTGAGCATTCCTATACACTGTCATATGGGGTTTCTTGAATCAACAGGTATATTCTACTGTTCTATTTTCTAGTGACTGGCTTGTAGCAATGTGAAAGCGAATTGTGTCTCTGTGTTCGTACGTAAAGGAGGTCTGACAAGGATCCTGGTTCTGAGTGAGCCTTAAATATCAAAAATTAGTATTGCACCTCCTTCAGCTAGTTTTGTTTGCTTCAACTGAGGTGTAATGTGTGATACTTAAAATATTCTACTCAACAATTTCCAGACCAAGAGCAACAGTTTAATTTAGAAACTATTTCTATAATCTAGAAATAGTATGTCTTTGCAGAGCTAACCTATTGAATTTACTGCTTTAATGTAATAGTGTGATTTAAAAAGTGATGTGATATTTTAATTTTAAAAAAGATATCCTAAATCTGAAATTTTGGGCATGGTAATATAACAAGCTCTTAACTTAAAAAAATTAAATCAAAAATTTATTTGTCTCCTGTTTTTAACATATAATCTTTTTTCAGTTGTGTTTTAATTAGGGAAAACTCAGAAAGCTTCACTTTCCAGATAAGTTGGTATTTTTTTGGCACTTTCTCTTTCTCTCTTTCCATAATTACACAAAAACATAAATCAAATGTATTATAAATTTCCCTCAGAGGACAACATTTTTTCCAACTGTTTGGATGGTCTTGTCTAAATCCTTAACAGATATCTCTTCTCTAATTTTTTTTTTTTTTTTTTGGGGGGGGGGGGGGGGGGGGCTCAAACTTGGATTTCTACAGTGTTCCTTAACATCTTTTTCTGTTCCTCACTCTTATAGAACATAAAATCTATCTGCAAACAGATTTTACAATTTGTATTCATTAACAAATAAACCTTTCATCTGTATTTTCCTTTTAAAGTCTTTTTAGAACAAACATCTTTTAAACTCATCCCAAGCCAATTTTGAATGTTATTTATGTAATAACATCTTTGAACTATGATTGTGAATAGATTTTTGTTTTGATCAGTTTTAGCTTTACCAAACAACATAAAAGGTTCTTCAACAACTCTCAAGTTTCTATTTTGAATCTAGTTTTGGACAGCAAAGAGGTTATAATTTATGAGGAAGAATGCATTTGCAATAATTCCAATTAATACTTCTATTTTCTCTGGCACTTGCCTGCATACCTAGTTATAACAGCTTTAAACATTGGCAAGCAGTGTAGCATGTAGTCTAAAGTTCCCTAGAAACATTTGTATACACTCTTTATTAGATCTTAATAGACTCTGTAGAAACAATCTTCAGTCATTAGATTCATTTGGAGCTAGTCATCAATTGTACCTGGAAAAATACCTAATTTTGTTTTGAGTTTGTACATCAGAGGGGGAAAAATCTAATGCATTTATAAAGCTGTCAGACTTGGGAGGTATTTTCTTTAGATGAAAGAAAATTCTTCTTTTCAAATAATTGTGCTTATATAGTTGGATAATAGACTGACAGTTGTTCTGGAAAACATACATGACAAATGAATTATGCACATATTTCTCCCTTGCAAGCAAGAACATTGGTAGCAGTAAGAAAGAACTCATTTTCAAGGTCAGGAGCTGGATGATATTTTCTTTCTCAAGAAGGCAGAAGCTCCCCAGGAGCTTTACCTTCACACATGAGAGAAAGTTTTTGGAGTACAAAGTAAACAAACAGAAAAGAGCAGTAATAGCATGAGTACTAATGTAAATTTAAGCACAATCGATGACTTCTGTTGACATACAAGTAGCCACTATGAGATTTGACCTTCCAATTGATGACTTGTCTTACCATTCAAGTAGCCACTAAGGGATTTGACTCTCCAACTTTACCTGTAATAAGTGCTGGGGGAACATCAGTTCCTTGGAGTGAAGCTTGTCATGGTATAAATAAGACAATTATAAAGCAGCAGTAGCAGCAGTTTTATGCTCATTTTCTCCCCAAGTAAGCCTGAATGTTGATAAATTTTGAAACTCAGAACAGAAACAAAAGAAATTGTAGATATTTTATATCTGGGCTAACTATGAATCTTGATTTATCATAGATAAACCAATGAAATGTTATTAGAGGCCTCAGTTTACCGACTTCTCGACTTCTTTTTCTGGCTGCTGAATAATATGTAGAGTTGGAACTAAAATAAGTTGACTTACTTCAGTGGGCCTCTTTATTTGTGACAGTGTGTAAGAGTTAGAAGTTGAGCCAGGAAGCTCTGTCCAGTGATGAATTGTTGCCTGTATATCTACATAAGCTTCAGTCATACAGAGTTATTTTAATTCTTTTTTTTATCCCGAGATCCATCTTTTATTTTACTCCTTACTTCATTGTTTAATTGAGACGGGTTTCATTTTTCTCCCATCCTGCTCTTCAGAACCAATGCTTCAGAGATAGAAGACATTTAATGTTTTTGACTACCAGGAGTCCCAATGCCTTTTCAAAATTAAAATATGTGTTTTCCCAAAGTAGGGCAGAAGAGTCTTCTGCAGGAGGCAGAGCACAAAAATGTTCTTCAAGGTTTGCATGGGAATAATTTGCAGCTGTCTTGCTTTTCTGCATAGGGAATTTCCTCTTTAATGTGGGGTGAAATTATTATTTTTTCTCCTCTCATTCTCACAGGTGTTCAGATCTTTGCCTGAAGATTTGGCTCCTTTGTTGAGTTTATTATGTATTATTACCAATCCACATTTGCCTCTATGAAATACTTGCCAAGGTGTTAACAATTAAAGAGATTGCCAAGGTGTTAACTCTTCTTTTGCTAACATAGTGCAGCAGTGAGACTATAACAGTTCTATATGTTTATATATAATAAATTAATACATAAACATTTGAGCAAATTTACACCTGGTTAAACCTGTCTGCTGCTTTCTTAGGGACATAAAATCTATTGTATCACAAGTTTAAAAAATTGTATATAAATTAGGCCAAAAGTGCGTTTCCAAAAGGCAACTGGACTTTCTTGTTTTTTATCTGAAAATATTCTGCTTCTTATTCAAGAAACTTCTTTGGTTACCTATTGGAAAAAGCATTTTTGGAACAACTGTGACTTGGATGATTGATAATCTCAATAGACTTATATAAGAATTAAATACTAACTAACAGCTTTTCCAGCATCAGTTATAACAGTGGTTTCAAACTCAAGGCCCAGGGATAAGATCCAGCCCACAGGGTGCTTATATCTGGCCCATGGGGCTGCCCAGCAAAGAACCAGCCTGTGGTCCCTCTGCCAGGAAAAGCAGGGTTCAGGTGGGCCGCTGGCAGAAGACTGCAGGAGGCCATTGGGGCCGAGGGCTGTGCCTGCCCCCCCGAGCTCTGTTTTTCCTGACAGAGAACTACAAGAAGCCATCATGGCTGAAAACTGAGCTTTGGAGCCCATTTTCGCTGGCAGAGCACTCGGGCCACCATAGGTGCCCCTGACATGAGTGACTACTGGCCACACACTGGCCATGCTCAATCCACCCTGCCTGAAGTTAAACACAACCCTGATGTGGCCCTCAGTGAAATTGAGTTTGACTCCTCTGAATTATAAGCACTGTTTTAGCCTGTCTTGCTATATCTTTTTTTTTTTTTAAAGTCAGGACAGCTTTGCAGTCTTTCGGATAATTTCATATAGACTTTGACCTAACTCTTTATTATAGATGTTATATTAGATGTTTGGGCCTTTCCTCCTTCAGTTCTTCCAGCACACAGTTCCTACTGAACTATTTCTTCAGAAATTGTAGAAATGGGCAGGAAAAAAATGCTTATCTATGCTTCAAGAGCTCCAGTTATTACATATGGTATTTTGTCTCAGTATCCTAAAGGATAGGGCAGTTGCTTAGCAGTGAAAGATAGGGATAGTTTCATATATTATACTGATACATTACAATATCTATGGTTCATGGAAGAACTTTATGCATATGAAGATCAACACCAGCTAAAGAACTGGAAGCTATGATTTCATAATGTTGGGTATAAATAATGATATTATTTTATATACCACTAAGCATCATGTGGTACAGTGATTAGAATGCAGTATTGCAGGCTAACTCTTCCCACAGCCAGGAGTTCAATCCTGACTGACTCAAGGTTGACTCGGCCTTCCACACTTCTGAAGTCAATAAAATGAGGATCCAGATTGTTGGGGGTGTAATATACTGGCATTGTAAACCACCCAGAAAATGCTATAAAGAACTAGGAAGTATATATGGGCTATTGCTGTTGCTATAATAGATTCACTGTACTATCATAGGTATTTTAAACATGGATGTGCCTAAATCAGTGGCAGTTGTAGATAATGTTTTTCCGATTATTTTCTTTCAGACTTTCTTAGAAAGAAAATGTAAACTTCCCCAAGTTCAAATAGGACATCTTTTGTGATAAAGTTGTATTTGAAAGTTTGTTTCATAGAGTTCAATGTTCAGTGATATCTACAGCATTAGCAGAGATGAAGAACAATTTTTGTTTGTGCATTTTCTGACATTTCTGTTCTTACTTTTTCCATAAATCAATGGAATCCCAAATTCCAGGATCCCACTTTAGTAGGGCTTTTTTTTTTTTTGGGGGGGGGGGGGGGATAAATTAGAACAGATCTCCTCAGATGCTATAAAAATGAAATTAATATACCTCAGTTTAGAATATGGTTTTGTAAAGATAATAGGATTAAAATTATAATCTGAAAGTCAACAATTTACCTGTTCACATAAACCGTCTGGCATGAACTCTTTTAGCCAAGCCAGTATCTCTTGGCTCTCTTTTTCCTTCCTCATTCATATTGTATGCAGTCATATAAGTATTGCTATACATTATAAGTTACCTGTTAAGATGGCTGAATATTATTTATGAAGTTTAAAAGGTTATTCTAAAAGCCCTCAAAAACTCCCTAAGTATTTGATGTAACAGTGTCTGTTGTCATGGTAATGCCAAGATGCTTATTTCAAATTGTAAAATCAATTATTGTTTTAACAGAACTTATAACTTGAAATGATCTTTCCTATCTCATCATTGTCCCTAGCATTTTGCAATAGGAGTGAATACATTCTATGCGGAAAGTAGAATAATAGATTTGGAAGGGACTTGAAGGTCTTCGACTCCAACCCCTCCTCCCCGCCGCTCAAACAGGAGACCCTGCTCCACACCATTACCAGACAAGTGGATATCCAGTCTCTTCTTAAAAGTCTTCACGATGGAGCACCCACAACTTATTTAGAATAGAATCAGCTCCCAGATAAGAATAAAATCATGCTCCCACATAAACTGTTTAACTATACTCTGTGTCACTTTTTAAATGCTCAACAGGGGGTGAAAACATGTTAAACAAAGAAGAAATCTTAAAAATGCAGATAAAAAGTTGATACTAGCTTCCAGCAAAACATAACAACAAAAAATCCTTAAAAAACATTCTGAATGTAAATAGCAGGGTATATTTACAATTGAGAATGTGAAGGAAAGAAAGCCAGGTTTTTTGGTGTGTTTTGCACATTGTAAAAAAATTGAGGAATTCCTTTTACTTTGAGAGTTCCATTCTAACTCAAGGCTTTTGAGAATTTTTTTATTATTTGCCCTCTCATTTTCTTTCAATATTTGAAAAATAAAGTATCACAACTTTGTAAGAGAATGCTTACTTAGCTCACTTTCATTGCAATTGTTTACTATTGCAGTTGTTTACTGTTCCTGAGCTATTTCTAGGAAATTGTATTGAAGTGCAAAATGGGTAATGCAGTAATGAGTTTTTACTTTAATGAATAATTGTCTGACAATTTTTTTAAAAAAAGTAATTGTGCTTAAATATTCTGTCTGAACCAATATAAATTACAATTAGTTTAACTGTAATTGTGTTATAAATTTAGCATGTGTTAACTAACTGCACTTAATACTATGAGATGTAGGATGCCAAAGAGAAATGCCCAAATTCCAGTAAACTATGTTTGCTTATAACATGTGGATGGCTGCCCATCTTAAAACAAAACTCTGGAATTTTATTTATTACCTTTGATAAGAATAACAATGACTAAAATTAAAAATTGCATTTTTAAAATTAAAAAAACTATACAAGTGAATTCTAAAAACAAACTTGAGTATCACTTGAGTAATCACTCCATAAGTGCCTGCAAGGTTGTATCATCAGGCAGCTGATTGCAAATTACATTACTTGTGTGGTCTTATCAGGCAACGTAGGCCATGCCTCTTTCATTATAAGCACCATCATCAGAACTTGTACTTTTTGAGTCATATTCTCTGAGCTATAGGTCTTGAAATTATGCCATCAGAGGCATGATAGCTTTGGAACAAATGTTCCCAATCTGATAAAAGAGACATACGCAGGACAATAGAGACAATTACTTATTAATTTTATTAATAGGTACCTTAAGCCTGTTAAGGAAGCATTTTCCACACTTCCTTCCTTTCATTTTTTGATGAAAAGCAATGGGCAATTGCATCAAATATAATATTTTGATAATGGGTTTTAGTGATGCAGTTTTGGATGATTGTGGACAATTGCAACTTCATGAGGTTTTGTAATTGTCCTGATGATATAATGCATCCATATTTCATTTAAACGTTGGAATTTGTAAAATAGTATTTGTGAATGCAAAACTCCCTAGATTTTCATCTTTTATAGAAATGTAAATTTAAAGAAATATGTAATACAGGTAATTTGACTTACAACAGTTCATTTAGTGATCACTTGAAGTTACAGCATCACTGAAAAAAGTGACTTACCATTTTTCACACTTACAACCGTTGCAGTGTCCCAGTGGTCTCATGGGATATTGAATTTGATGACTTTCTATCTGAGAATGTCCTTGATAGTGCATATAATGTAACAGTAGAGTATTGATCTAAGAACAGGGAGACTTGAGTTCATGCCTTCCTCTCATTCATATGTTCATGGAACAATATGTGAATATAACAGAGATTTATCAGTAATTGTCAGCCAATGTCAGGGCCCACATAAAATACAATTACTTACCCAAGCTTTAGTTTCTTACAATATATTTGAGACTCACTGCTATAGAAGGCTATATTGTCCTGCTTTATTATTCTACTGGAGGCATTTTATTGTTACTGCTATAAATATAGTAAATGATAACTTTCATGATCTGGGTCTTTGTGTAACAGAGCAGAAATCTTCATGGGCAAATGCTTTTGCCATTTTTCCCCCTATGAATTGGGATTGGAATCAGCCTTCTTATTCTAATACCCTCTACATATTTGGGGACTTCATTTTCCAAAGTTTTAAATCATGTGGTTCTTTCCAAACTATTCTTTCTAGATTAGTAGTATTAAGGGCAGTTGCATGCTATCCTTTGTAAGCTTAAATGTTATTTAGTGGTCTGTATGTTGATGTGGTTTGTTATTGTGTTATCAGACTGTCCATTCTATGTGTCAAGATATGAACCCAATCTTGGCAGAGTAAAATATATTTCATTTGTAATCGATATTGCTCTTTCAGGATTGGCCATTAAAAAAATTGGAGTGATTGCTTTAGGCTGAAAATTCTGGAAGATGGGGGAGTGCATTAGAAGATAGAAATAGGAGTAGCGTAAGATATATTTGCAACATTAAACTACTTCACTGTCTATAGACGTGATGCAATATTGTATCCCCATCAATGTTTCAAGTATGTTAATTTGTATCAGCTTCCCCAGGCATTAAATTGTTTATTTTAATTAATACAATATTCATCTTGGTATATTTAATAAGGGATGCAAACCAAAAACAATCTGTCTTTGTTAAGTGCACCTTTATTTTTATTATATCAGGTCAAATATTCGTTTTAAGGAAAAAACTGCTTAATGTATATAATATTACCTATATAGGTCTTCTACCATTTATGCACATTTTACCTCAAAGAAAAGCCATGTTCATTCCTCAAATAATTGATCATATTTTATCAGTTCTTACAGGTAATGCTGAACACAAAAGTCTTTAAACATTGAAATCTCACTTTAATTCCAGATAGTATTTACACATTAGTAATAAATTCCTGTGTATATATTTCAATGGTGTTCAAAAAATCTTTTGACTGAGAAATCAGAGTCCATGGGTGTTAAAGAGATTGTTTATACTACAAAGAGAATTAATAGTTCATTTTTTGGAGAATCCATATTAGTTTTCATGCTTTTTCCTTGTGTGATATTAGCCCTTATTCATTGTTCCCAGTTTAGTACTGTCAGAAGCACCTGAGTAAATATATGATTCACAGCCTACAATGTAATATTTAGTTCTTTAGATTACCAAAGAGGTCAACATTTTGCATTCACTTACTAAAACATTCCATTTATTTGAAAAGCAAAGGTAAGTGTCCATTTTCATAAGGGTGCTTAAGTCTGAATCCCAGTTTTTTATTATGCTGCATATATTTTATAGCCACTACAGCAGCCTGTGTATGTGTGTGTGTGTGTGTATACATATATACTTAAACACATCCCGACACCATGTTTGAGAATGGTAATCCCAAAAATTCCAACCATATTGAATTGGTTCTCTTGACACATTTGGAAAGCACTGACTTGGAAATGGCTCTATTAGAAAGTTGGTTTATAGTAGAAGAGTTAGGGCATGGCAATCTTCCAAGTTCCCAGAAAGAGGTGAACCCAGATGTTACCTGTCAAGATGCTCATAGCTTTAACAGATCTGTCACAAGGTCAGACAAATACAACTTCCCCATTACTTGGCTTGGCTCCGTTTGTTAAATTTTCAATTAAGAACAGTGGAGGAGTTCATTCACAGTCATTGACCTCCTGTATTTAGTTCTCCTGCTTAACTCTGATGTTTCTAAAAATTCTGACATATATTGGACATTAAAACATGAAAGTAGTATAACATAAGTCATATTGTCGGTAGGTATTACTAATTTCAGTCTATTTTTGCAGTTGGTTTGTCAATAGGACTAACACTTTTTAATAGTTTCTAGGTTGTAAATTTCATTTATTGTTCAAATTGCATATAACTGATAATTTCCAAATAATCTGTTTAAAAATTAGCTGAAGGAGGATAAAAATCTTCATATTGTATACTCTACCCTCCCCCCACAAAAAAGTGTATCAATTCTAAAGGAGTGGCAGTGGCTGCTTATTGTTTTAAGATCAATCTTTTTTTTTAAAAAAAAATAGTGTTTTAATCCCAAATCAAAACAGAATTTATTTGTCCAGACATTTCAAATACAATAATGTTTATCCAATTGTTCTTTTATTTTTCTTTTCAGCTGCTCCCATTATGAAAATTTTGCTATTTTTGATATACAATATTTTTGATGTTTTCTCTTTATCTATGCTTTGTTTTCATGTCTACACAAAAGAAGGACAGTTGAAAAATATTTCAAATAATAAATAAATGCAACATGTAATAGAAAAATCTAGTCAGGTTCATTTGTGTTTGCTATAAATATTGAGCTGTCTGCAATTGCCTATTGTGTGGAAGAACTTGTATGTCATTGATCAAATTTAAATATTCTATTACTAGTCTGCTGTGAGACAGTAATAAAAGCATATTAACTTTGTGATCAAATTTTATGATCTTTCTCATTTGTTCGCTAGACAGTTTATTGTTCCACATTATTTTTTAATTTCTCCATTGTTAATTGGTTTCGTCTCAATTGACTCTATGGGAAGCATAGTCCCGTTATCTTTTTTGAACATCTGTTCCAGACTATTAATAGCCTTACAATTAATTAACTATTAAGTATTTTTAGACAGTTGTAAATATGAAGCAATAGTCACATAGTTTTAGTCCTTATTATTAATAAGATAGATCTTATAGAAAAAACATTTGAGTTCTTTTATACGGAACCTCTTCTGTTAAAATCAAATCTGACTCAAATCTAACTACCTTGCAAGAAACAGTCCGTAGATGGATGCTACATGTTATACATAGGTCATCTGTATTTTTCTGGACTCTTCATTATGCTTTCAATTATCATCTTGGTCCTAGATTCACGGTCAGTGTTAATAGCAACAATATCTACCTATTGTCATAAACCTGTTTGTGGTCATTTATGCACATTTAGGAAAGCAACAAGATTCACTCTATGATTGCACTGCAGGAAAGTAATTTCTTTTCTAGGGTAGTCTATTATTAATACTGTTCCTTTCCAATTGCCATGTAAAATCAGTGTCTTTTTAAAAATCTTTAATCATTTTTTGGCTTGTATTTATATTCCTTGATTCTGATGATAAATTATTGTTGTGGCACTGGTCTTTTTTTAAAATCAAATATTTGTTAGACAGTTCTGATTTGGAAGGCTACTATTTTATTACTGTTACACTGTTCTTTGTTGTTTAAGAAGATTTGAGTGGCTTTTGGAGAAAGAGTATAAACTGTGAAAAATATGTAAGTCTCTACATTTTCCTGACTAAGCTTAGCAATCACCATTTTCTCTCTCTTACTTAATTGTCCATTCACATTGTACACTGATATACTATCACTATCAGGTTTGAGACCAAATGCAGATTATAAACTAAAACAACAAAAACTAGTAGTTTTGTTGTTCAGACCAGACTTCAGATCTTGAATGGATTTGCAATTGGTGTAGTGTTGTTGCTTCCTGCTTTGATCTGCAATCGCCTAGCAGAGAAGATAGGCAAATATATGTGTTTACGTATTTTATGAAACTGACATTATTATGCATTGTTAAAAATTGTTCATTCAATTTAATTTTAGTAATGAAAATTCCACCTCTTCATATATATTTAAAGTTCCTACTGTTTGAAGATTCTGAAAAATATACCTAAAAATTCAGCAACAGAGTGGTCAATTTCTGGAACACTCTACCTGACTCTGTGGTTTCTTCCCCAAACCCCAAAAACTTTAACTTTAGACTGTCTACTATTGACCTCACCCCTTTCCTAAGAGGTCTGTAGGGGGTGTGCATAAGCGCACCAATGTGCCTACCGTGCCTGTCCTATTGTTTCTTTTATTTTTCTTATATGTATCCATGTATTCATAGCTATGTTTTTACTTATACCTATTATCTTGTAAGCAATTGACAAACCAAATAAAATAAATAAAAATAAAATATCTGTTTACTTCAGTAAGATTCTACATCTCTTCTCTCTCTGACTCTGTCTGCCTGTGTCTGTGTTTCTTTCTTTTTGAACTGGATAGTTCTCTTTTATCCTAAAACCTTAACACCCTATTAACAAACTTACTTTGTTGTTTGTTTTATTTGGAAGTGGTCTTTTCAATCTCCTGGGTGACCACAGTGAACCAAGGTACCCCCAGATTATTGTGGAATAGAAGTTAGAGTTTTCCCTCAATATCACCCTCAGATGTATAAAATTATTGGTAGATTAGTTTTCCTATTCCCCAAGAGTCTGTATGTAATTGATAGGAGGGAAACAGCTATCAGTTACACACAGTTACACACAGATTGCTGGAATCAGCAACTAGGGCACAGAGGTATATTGGAAAAAGGGGTGGAGCCACTGGAATATCATCAAGAGCAACAGACTGGCTTGTCTTAGATCAAAGATATTCTTTGAGAGGGTCCCTGTGCTCTTCACATAGTTCTTATGATTGAGATCCTTTAGCTTTATTGCAAAAGTATTTCCTGGCTTCAGACTCTGTCATATTCTGCCTTGTAATTGAATACATTTCCCCTCCTTTTAACCTTATGACAACTTAATTTAGATGCATCCCAGCACTAACACACATTAAAATGAATTTGTTTTCTCCTTCAACAAGTGTTTACCGCTGTAACACTAAAATAGGTTGGATCTGTCCTTTACCAGGCCTGATTTGCCCAAATTCTGTGTTGCATTTATATGAACTGCATTGCCCTCTTAAAAACCCCTGCAAAATTGGGAAGCAGGGGTATATGTTCATTGTTCAAAACCCCAATACTTATGTTTAAGATTTGTAAGGACTTATACTCCCCTTTTATTTAACTGGTAGAAAATAGGGGAATAAGGTCTCTTACACTTTTATTTTGAAATATGTTTTAGATACAGTGATACTTAAAGGTACCATTGAAGCATCTCCAGATAGGAGTGGGAAGAATGGTGGATATAAGTAGAGGGGTACTTTCTAAAATGATACATGGGAATACAGGTATACATGGGAATACATGTAAATATACTATGGTGAGAACTGGCAACAGCTTTATGCTGAATGTGTTGAGTGGCAAACTTGGCTTGTCTATGTAACAAGTACTGCCATTAATGCAAAAGCAATCAGTGTCTAGTTATGAAGGCAATAAGTTAGATTTTTCAATACCAGTTGTTGGGAAACATGATCAGGATGATGCTGGTGTGATCTCTCAACCACTTTGAGGTTCTCACTGGCATCTTTTTAACTACTGTAAAAATAGAATAGTAGGCTAGGCATTCTAATTCAAAAGAGTTCTTCTTATGATATATGTACATTGATAGAGGTTTTATGCTTAAATGCTGCATTAGCACAGAAGTTTAAACAACGAAATGCCAATCATACAGTTACCAGTAGTGCTTTTCCTTAAAGAATGAAATATAAGTATTTTTACATAGTGCTTCTACACAAATATGATAAGGGATTTGTGTAAGTTTCTCTTGTCATATAATTTAAGTGCATACTTTTGTGGTGGTTTAGAAAGAACCTTATTGTCCTTGATATGGAAATAGTAACATAACTTAATTGTATGCAGCCCCCTTAGTTCCTGCATGGGACATGACCACAGTTGATTAGTTTCTCATTCAAGTAACCCTCGACCTCATAAAATTGGACTCATACCGAAGCCCACCCTTTATAATGCCAGATTTTTTTCTCATTTTCTGTTCATGCAGTTAACGTAAGCGTGGTTTTAAAATACTGTTTTAACAGAATCAATTTCATGGTGAATGCATCTAGTCAAACAAGCCATTTAAACAACATCTTACTCGTGTGTAGCAGACCATTTTACAATTACTTGATAGTTTTACAAATCTGTGTTTCAGACAGGGTAATTGGTTGTCTCTGATGTGTGAGTTTGGGAATTAAACTCATTAATGTCATTCAGTGATTAGACTATTTCTTAGCAAACTTTGTTGTTCTGTATTGGTGCCATTTTTAATGGCAGTTATATTTTAATATATTGTAGTTGGTATGCAAGAAAAGAAATAAATTAAGGAGCAAATTACATTTCAAGTCACAGGGTATATCTTTCTAATACCTATTATAATTTTAGTACTGTTTAATAAAATTGGAATTTTCTGTGATATTGCAACATAGCAGTATAAGCACTCATTAAGATCATAATAATCATTTTTCTGACTTCTGTGCATTCTATGAATAAAATGAACAACATAATTTTTAATAATTTTATTTAGACACAGGGTTGCATGTATGTAAGTGTTGCTCTTGGAATCAATTTTCATTAGAATATTATCTTGTACTTTAGCAACTACATTTCAAGGCCATATTAATTGCTTTTAAAACCTTGGCAACCCTTGACCATGTTCCTTTTGCCTTCCATTCTCTGCATTTTCTTTTTAAATGTTCCATAATCCTTCTGTATTGCAACTGAAAAAAACTGAAAAAGTAATAGCATCTTTTAGTCAAAAATCAGTTGAGTTTGATAAGAAAATAGCCATCTAAACTAAACAAATGTACCAAATGTCTCCTGTTATTTTGTTTCCAATCTGAGCTTTAAACCATACTTGGCCATACCTTGCCAGTTGCATTTTATTTTTAATTCCATTTAAGTGGTCAGAGATATTGATTTTCTCTTATTTCAGCAATTAAAAATACTTAGCTTATATTTACAGTGATGTATGATCTTACATAATAAGAAAGCTTAATGTTTGCCTAAGTTTTGTGTCGCAGAAATGCAAATTTTATCTTTTTAATTCAGTGTGTTTTGTAGTGTAGACTTATGTGAAGAAAGTGATTCAATGTATATTCTACCATCTAGACTTATAGTTTAGACTTAATTTAATATTCTAAAATCAGTTTCTATATTTTGTGTGGTAAACTGCAAGATTTTTTTTCATTTATTTAATTCATTCATTCATTCAGTTTCTATAGTTGCCAATCCCATTGACTGAACAATGGTTGGGTACAACTCATCTAATAACCATCTTGCTTAGCAATTCTGGTTCCAATTGTGGTTGTTTAGCAGTTTGCTTAAGATATGGTATCTGAAGTTATTGCTACTAGTATTGTTGTTTTAACCATTCAGTTGTATCTGACTCTTGGCAATTTTATAGAAAAGTGCTCTCCATGCTTCCCTGTCAAGCACAGCTTCTTTAAGTTGTTGGATGTTCATCTTTGTTTCAGTTTTGATTATATCAAGCCAGCATGTTCTTTGCTTGGGCCCTCTTCTTCTTCTACTAACCATTCAGCATCATTGGCTTCTTCAATGCATTTGTATTAGTGTTAGTTTTTGAATACTTAATTTAATTAGTATTAAATAGTTAATACTAAGTAAATTAATCAAGTATTCAGTTACGTACAATTAAGCATTTAATATGAATACTTTAGAATTAGCTATTAGTGAGTTCCGGTTTGCAGGGCTTAGGCAACAGGCAGGAATCCGCGATTGTGCGAGGTTTCTGCCTGGGCTTGCCGCTGGAGCGTCCAGAGCCACTCGGCTTCAGGGCTAAGCCACCCCATAGAGGTGTGCGAAGAGGGGGGAGATCCCAGCAGGGTCGAGGGAAGCCGCATATTTCCTCCCCAGCTGGCTAAACTCCCTTTCCTGAAGGTGGTAAGAGCAGCGATCAGAAATGGCCACCTCAAAGAAGCACTCAGCTGGAATAGAAAGTGCAGGAGGAAGCTAAGAAGTGAAAGTTTTGGCTGACTGGGATAAGAAGCAACAACTGAGATACCTTGGAATTTAAATCTTATAAAAGATACATCGCTCCCAAAGAAGATTTGGAAGCAGCAAATGGAAGTGAAAAGGGAAGGTTTTTTTTCTCACTCTCCTTCCTTACTTTGACAGCAGATGAATGAGAAATCAGAAAAATCTGCTTTGGCACCAACAGGTAATTAAACTGGATTAAATTAAATGCCAAGGGGACAATAAAGATTTCTGAACACTTAAAAAACTTTTTTTTTTTTTTGCTGTAAGTGGGAAGGGAGAGGAAAAGAATAAGAGCAAGATTTGGCTGGAGGAGGCTGCTTGGAATTTAAAAGAATCTAAAGTTAAATCATAACAAGACTTCTAAAAGATACATTTTAACTGGAACTTTGTAACTAAATAGTAACCCCAGGAAGAGAAAGTGAAAAAGGAAGAAAGTGTTAAATGAAACAGCTTGTGTGTATTTGGATTGTTTGGTGACTTTGGGACTTCTGGAAATTATATTTGAATGATTAAAAACAATTGGGTGGTTGTTTAATTTTTTTTTACAATGGCATCACTTGTGGATGAACTGAAAATGGAATTTAAAAAATATAAAGAAAAGGAACAAGAAAGGAAGGGCTCTTTTGGCTCCGTTTTTCATTTCTTATAAATGGCGATCTGTACCTATGAGAAACTAGAAGAAAAAAGACTGCGCAACAAGAAAATTGGGACAAAGAAGAAGCCATCTTTAATGAAAAAGTAACTTTATCTGGGGAAGAAAGGGGAAAGCGGGGAAAGAGAATGGAGAATTTAAGACTTAAAAAAACAACCAAAAAAGGGAAAAATAAGGTGAAAAATGGATATAATGTCAGAAAGCAACAGAAAAGGGGAACACAGAAGAGGGAAATAGAGGTGGAGAGACAAGGGGGTTAAAAAGGTAGAGTGAAGAAACAAGGGAGGAAGGAAGAGAAGAGAAGTTACAAAGATTTGGAGCAAGATGTAAAGAAACAGGACTTATTCGGAGATAATGGGTAAAAATATATCTGAAAATGAGATTCTGCAAAGGTACATAAGATTGTATTGTTATACTTGTATTAGAAATAATGTTAGAAAATTGGAACAATATATGATTTTAAAATGGGATAAAATACTCAGTGTAATTTAGTGAAACTTTTTTGAACAAAATAAATGAAATGAAATAAATGAGAGAATTGAATTAGGAAGGAATGGGAACATTTTAATTACACAATGTTTTAAAATATAAGTGAAATGGGGGGGAAGTAACTACACAAAATTTATAAGTGTTCCCATAGAAGCACAATACCTATTTGAAAAGTAATGTGTAAAATGTTTAAGATTTAAATGAATATTAATTTTAACAATAGAGTTGAACTGGTATGGATTGTTCTTTTAATTATATTATACATTTATAATTTCTTCTTTTCTTAAAATATAGTGTGTAGCTTTAGAATGTACTAAGCAGAATCTGAATGAAAGTTATGTATTATATTAAGTGTTATAAATTTAGGGGAAAGATATAAAGGCGTCATACTCCAATCAGTGATTACAAAATTACAATCAGTGCTTACAAAATTACAGGAGAAATTTTGTTTTAATGAGAAAAGATAATAGCTGAAACAGGACAGAGGATATAAGTATAATGATTTAAATTGAGATGAAATAAATAAAATAGAATTAAGAGAATTAAAAGAGGGGAGAAGCTATATAGAAAATGTAGAATGGTAATAAGATATGGAACGGTATATATAAATGAGCATGAACTTGAATTTGTGTCTGTACGAAGAGATGTAACCCGCGATCAAGCTGCTTTCAAAAAGATGTTTTATGTTTTCATGTTTTGTTTGTTTATGTTTGTTTTTTAAAAATCAATAAAAAAAAATTTGGGGGGAAAAAAGAATTAGCTATTAGTATTAGTTTCTATTTAATGTATTTCTACAGTTTATTGACATACAAAAAGAAGAGTTAAAGGTGTACCTCTATTATATAGTGAAATGTACAGTATTTTTTAGATGGTAGAGTATACATTGAATCACTTTCTTCACAATTTAGTCTATGTGCTACCTTCATCTAAACACTTAGGAAAAAATAAAAGCTCAGGATCAGTTATACCATTAAATAAAGATAGCAAATGTGGGGAAATTAATAAAATTCTTCAAGTCATTTGCTGTCCTCAGATGTGGTGGACATTATTTTATTATTGGATTTTGAGGTAAGACTCAATTAATTTAAACCTGTTTAGTATGTGAATGGAAGACTTCCCCAGAATGCCAGGGCTATAGACTTTACTAAAAAGATGAGAAAAAAAAATCCCATACAAAGGCAATCCACTTCTATATTATGGTCAAGAATACAACCTTAAGGTCTGCAGGAAATCACCAGAATTCAAGCTTAACTTAAAGAAAGCTTCTGTAGTCTGTGAGTGGAATGGAGGAAGAAGACCATTTAATACTTAGTATTGGGTGCAAAAGTTTTTTTCTTTACTTTTCATATTTCATATTTGGAAAGAGGTCAGCTTTTTTTTTTTTAAACAAATTTTATTAATTTTACAGAAAACACAATACACAATCCAGGCATACCAACTTGAAAAGTCTTTTCTAAAAGAAAAATTAATAATAATTAAAGAAGAAAGCCAATAGAACATATAAAATAATTTCAAATTGTAATATCAATATTTACATTTTCTATTAAACTTTATGTCTTATCCAGACTTCTCCTTTTATCCAAATTATATTTCTTGCTCAATAAAATTTTATTGCCTTTCATAAACATACAAAACACAAAGCATAAACAAAACTAAAAGATCTTTTCTGAAGGCTGTCTGATCCCGGGTTGAAACTCTTCACACAGACACAAATTCAAACATCATATTCACTTTATATATCCTTCCATATCTTATTATCATTTTCTTTTTTTCTTTTTTTTATAAACCAATTTTATCAATTTTATAAAAACAATGCACAAAGAATCAAGGCATAACAGCTTATAAATTCTTTTCTAAGAAAAAATAATAAAAGAAGAAAACCAATAGAACATAATAATTCCAAATTATAGTATCAATACTTTATCTATTTAACTTCATATCTTATCCCAGCTTCTCCTTTTCATCCAAATTATTTCTTGTTATTTAAAATTATATTGCCTTTTATCAATATACAAAACCCAAAAAGACATAACAAAACCTTTATATATCCTTCCATATCTTATCACCATTTTCAATAACATTCTTTGTCTGTTCTATTTCCAACTATCCGTTCATCTTTTTTCTTTTACTATACTTCTCCTATACACCAATTGGAGTAACGTCTTTAACTCATTACCCTAACTTAAAAGTACTTCATATAACAATTTTTCTTGGGATTCTGTTTAATAGATTCTAAAATTACACAATGAATTTTATACTCTTAATACATATATAAAAACACAATCTTATGTACCCTCCAGAATCCCTCTTTTATCCTAAATTAAATTCACCCATTGTCTCTGAATAAACTTTTTTTCTTTAGATCTTGCTTCCCACCTTTGAGGCTTCTCCTCCCCCCCTTTCTCTCTTGCTTATTCTTCTCCTTGCCCTTTTTACCCCTTTGTCTCTCCTCCTCCCTTTTCTTACTCCCTTTCCTTTGCTTTCTAACCTCGCCTCCAGCTTTCCTCTCATTTTTCTCTTTTTTGGTTGTTTTTTCAATTCTTAAAATCCCCTTTTTCTTATCCTTTTTCTCCTCCTCCCCGGAAAGAACCCATTGTTCATCAAAGATGGCTTCTTCTTCCTCTTCTTCTTTGTCCCAGTCCTTCTGCTGCGTAGTCAACTTTTCATAAGCACATAACGCCATTTCTAAAAATTGAAACAAAGTGCCCAAAGTATCTTCCTTTTTATATTTTTAATATTCAGTCTTTAGTTCATCCACAAACGATGCCATCATGAAAAGAGAAACTTTTCCCAAAACAACCACCCAATATTTTAATCAAAAATAATTCAAAAAAAGCTCCAAAAATTAATACTTTTCTTCCTTCTTCTATTTCTCTTTCTGGGGTTAATGTTTAATCAAAGAGGTCCAATTACCATATTCCTTTCTTTGGGATTCTAGGCAATCTCCTCCTTTTTCAGCTTCTGCTCCAATTTTTTTTCCTCTCCCTTCCTACTTACAACAATTTTTTTTTTAAATGATCAGAAATCCATACCTCCAATAAGGGTTTTCCGATTTCTTAAGTTATTAAGTCCAATGTCCAAAGAATCTTTTGTCCCTTGGCTTCAACTTTCAAAATAATTCACCTTCGGTGCCCAAATAAATTTCAAATCTTCATCTGCTGTTTCTATGGGGTGGGAGAGTGAAGGAAAAAAAAGTTCCCTTTAACAGCTTTCTCCTTCGCTTTCTGGTCTTCTTAGGGATACAATGTATCCTCCAGCAATTCAGACAGTTCAGTTCCAGAGAGTTTAAAAGATGTTAATTGACCCGGCTCAGCCAGCACTTTCATTTTTCTTGCTTCCTCCAGCACAATCTTATCCGGTTGCAGGCTTCTTCGTGGCGGCCATTACTGACCGCCGCTCCACCACCTCGGAAAAAAGGGTTTTTTCCAGACGAGGAGGGGGTCTGCGACACCCCCAACTCCCTGTCCGGCTCCCCTCTCTCTTCGGCTGCCTCTACAGGGCAGCCATATCCCCCTGACCCATTTGGATCGGGGGTACCTCGGCGGCAAGCGCAGTAGGAATCGCAAACAGTCGCGAATTCCTGCTGTCACCGAAGCCATGCGGAACCAGAAACCCACATTTCAATATCTTTTTAAAGAGCACCTTAAGAAAACCTGTGTAAAAAAACAATTTTACATTGTTTTAATGTGTGTGTTTTAAAACAAAACATGCAACATTTTCCAAAATTTAAAACGCTACTTTATTTGCTGCCGAACTATCTGAATATGTATATGTGCTTGCACGTTGTTCACTCAAATGTTACAAAATTTCAAAATTGAAATAGAGTGCCCAAAGTATCTTTTCCATCTTGTTCTTCCTTTTTATATTTTTGATATTCAGTCTTTAGTTCATCCACAAGCGATGCCATCATGAAAAGAGAAAGTTTTCCCAAAACAACCACAAGTATTTTTAATCAAAAATAATTCAAAAAAAGTTCCAAAAATTAATACTTTTCTTCCTTCTTCTCTTTCTCTTTCTGGGGTTACTGTTTAATCAAAGAGGTCCAATTACCATATACCTTTTTTGGGGATTCTAGGCAATCTCCTCCTTTTTCAGCTTCTGCTCCAATTTTTTTTTCCTCTCCCTTCCCACTTGCAACATCAATTTTAAATAATCAGAAACCCATACCTCTAATAAGGGTTTTCCAATTTCTTAAGTTTTTCAATGTCCAGGAACCCTTTTGTCCCTTAGCTTCAACTTTCAGAATAATTCACCTTCAATGTCCAAACATATTTCATATCTGCTGTTTCCATGGGGTGGGAGAGTGAAGAAGAAGAAAAAAGTTCCCTTTAACAGCTTCTCCGCCGCTTTCGATCTTCTTAGGGATACAATGTATCCTCCAGCAATTCAAACAGCTCAGTTCCAACAAATTTGAAAGATGTTGATTGACCCGGCTCAGACAGCACTTTCACTCTTCTTGCTTCCTCCAGCACAATCTTACCCGGTTGCTGGCTTCTTCGTGGTGGCCATTGCTGACCGCCGCTCCACCGCCTTGGGAAAAAGGGGTTTTTCAGGATGAGGAGGGGGTCTGCGACACCCCCAACCCCCTGTCCAGCTCCCCTCTCTCTTCGGCTGTCCCTACAGGGCAGCCATATCCCCCTGACCCATCTGGATCGGGGGTACCTCGGCGGCTAGCACAGCAGGAATCGCGAGCGGTCACGAATTCCTGCTGCCCCGAAGCCACGCGAAACTGGAAACCCCTGAAAAGAGGTCAGCTTTTGTCATACCAGCACCTGTTCTGAAATCTCCATGATTCTTATTTTATAATGCCTTTCTTAGTCTGGTGCTCTCAAAGTTAAATTCACACCCACAATTTCCATAAATGCTTGGCAGTCAATTCAGTAAAATGCAGAGTAATCCTTGTCACTACATACTGTATATATATGCTTTAAAAAAAACATGTCTTAAATTGATTTTGATAGATCTTTATACTTGATTTTAGTATGTGTGGAACCCAGTGAATTAAATAACTTTCAAATCTGCTGTTTAAGGGATGTTGATGGGCAACAAATCACAAAGAATAAATTATAAAATTATCTTATTTTCTAATAATAATTCTGAATATTTCCAGTCATGTAACTTTAAGTGGAATTTAATGTTTGTCTATTTCATTAACATTAATTTTGGGTTTGTAACCATATCTTTATATTATCTTCTCTTGGGGAATTTGAACATACTTATTCATCCAAAGGACTAATTGTCTCTAATGTCTTTAATTTAGAACATTGTATAATGTATTATATAATGGAAAAATAGCATTTAGACAAACTAGTTATTTATAATATAAAGATATGCAGTGCACAAGATCAACTTGGTGTCAAGAGCAGCAAAAAATCAGCATTCAGCCATTTCTATTTTTAAAAGAATAAATGGTAAACCGGCAAATAAATTGAACTATTTTTTTAAAATGCTTCTTTTTTTCTTTAAAAAATAGATCAAAAAATATTTGGAACTTGAACCACTTGCACGAGGGAAACGTTGGATACTTAAACCCTGTTCCTTGGATGACATGGAGTCAGTAAAAGACAGCTTTGGCTTCCTGATAAATTTACTAGAAGACAGAGATCTTGAGCCTTCAAGGATGTGAAGAAAACAAGGATGGTTCTCGGATAACATTGTACCTGTTTGTCTTTCTTTCAGCTGAATTATGGTTTGGTATGCAGAAGGATGTGTTAGAGCTTGCAATAAATATATTTTTGCATTTAATCCCAGAAAGTCTGTTTATAAATTCTGTGAATCAGATTTATGATTATTTTCAGTAATGGCGCCTGTACTACTGAATCGTGAATTCTTATTATTTACCAACAAATCAGTTCACTGTACAAGAGTTTCCTGAATTGTAATAGCCATAATGCAGAATTTTGCTGTATGGGCAACGTTTAAACGTTTAAATCCAGCTGTAAAGGGAGACCCAAAGTTTTATGGAAACTATAGTAGTTGAGAACCAGAGTACGTTTTGAAACCAAGGAATTCATTTTGATGCAAAGAACAGCAGTCTTGTCCATGAATGTACCTTATCCCCACTTTTTAACAATTACAGATTGATTTAAAAAAAAAAAATGCAAACCATTACTTTAATAGGAAGCATGGCAAAAACCTCATTCATCATACAATGAAAATATCAGTATTTTGTTAGGATTTGGAAGCCTCAAGTGCAAATTGCCTTTGTAAATTACAAATTTTTTGATTGTATAAAATGATGATGAAATGGAGGCTCCCTTGTAGTTAAAAACAAGAAACAAGAATAGAATAGAATAACAGAGTTGGGAGGGACCTTGGAGGTCTTCTAGTCCAACCCCCTGCTTAGGCAGGAAACCCTATACCATTTCAGACAAATGGTTATCCAATCTCTTCTTAATAAGTAAGTTTGAATAATCACTGGATGTATTATTCTTCATGACTAGTGTTATGCTAGAATTCCTAGCCCTTGGAATCATTAAAAAAATTCAGTGTTTCTGAATTATATTCAAAAGTCTACTGTCTATATTTTTCAAATACCCCTATTTTCAGGGGCTTAGAGTTCTTTTAAATTTTATTCCAGACTGAATATTGTAAAAAAAAAAAGCTTTTCTTCCTGAGAATAGAAAATTTTGTTGTTTGTTATACATGATAACACTCCATCATAAATCCCAAGAATGTATTCATCTTGCAGTTTTGCTTATTTTGAAAGATTGCTTCAAAATTTAAAACTGCCTTATTCATAATACAGCACTGAATTGCTCATAAGTTGAATTTGTATATTAAATATTAGAATCCTTGATCAAAACTAGAGTGGAACAGATCTTAAGACATTGCAGCGTTTGGTTTTGTTTCCTCATTTTTGGCTTGATTTTTCTTTAATTTTAAGACAGTTGAAGAAATAAAACACTTGCAAAGAATGCCATATTTTACATAATTTAACACTTGTACATGATTGAGAAGTAAAAGTGATTTCTTCTATAAATCTCTGTATTAAAAACACCCCACCCCTGGGAAACAGCCAGTTTTCCTTTTGATTTTTTCTGATGCCACATGTATACAATTATATGTATATAATAGTAATGGTGAGATTACCAAATATAGACATTAAAATAGACCAAAACCTAAAAATTCTAATGCTAATTGATTTTTTGACATCACCACTTTTTCCATCCTGCAATGCCATTTCCATAGTGATAGGCATTTTGAATTATACAGAGTAATGCTTGTTTGGAAAGCATGTGGCAGTATACAAATGAAATAAGTATGTTCTTTCAATTCATGTTTTATAATTCTCTAGATCCATTACAAGAAACTAAGTTCAGTTGATAAGAATATGATAATTTTCATTGACTCAAATCATTCTTCATTTACACTGGCAAAAAAATCCCCATTTATATAAATATGATTAAAATAATTTAAGAAGAAACAATGGAGCTAATTCTGTAACAGTAATTAGGCCCTATCTATGACTTTAAAGCAATGCCATGACCAGCAGGTGAGAGACAAACAATTTTGCCACCTTCAGGCATGAATTTACTCCGAATCTAGTTAAAAACTGATAAAAGAAAGTTATTTAGGAGTAAAAAACATATTTAGCCCCTTTGTAATACAAATTATAGACTATGATTCTATTCCTAACTATAACAAGTAGTAAGTAATGTATTCTGTGGAGTTTTCTTAAGATTTACATATATACAGTCCACCTGCAGAATTTTTATGAAAATAAATTTTGCAAAAAAAGTTATTATTTCTCTAAGAATTTCCAACAGAAATGTTTGACTTCTGTTCTACTTGATAAAATCTGCTACATGACTTCAGATCAGCCCTTTCATTTTTAATGTCTGTTGGATTCCATTTTGAAGTTGCAGTTAATTTTTTGTATTCCTAAACACCTCACATTTCTTAAAAAAATATGTAAAAAAGCATGACCTACTTAAAGTGTTCTTGAAAGTATATTAACCAGTAAGCAGTTTTTACCTTGCTCTATGCTCTCCCCACTCCCAAATCTGGCATTCCATTATAAATGACATAAAATTCCCTTTCCATATTCTAGCTCACATGGCTGAGAAAAATTCACCGCTACTGAATATTCCTGCTTTGTTTTAACTGAGGAAGTTGTGGTGTTGCACTCTTCCAGGCATCTGTTAAATTACTTTCTGGGTGCGTTTGTGAGGGTGCCAGTGCCCGTGTTGGGCTTTTTCTCAGACTGATGACTGTCTGCAGCACTTGAGCAGTAAGAATAAAAACACGATCAATCAGTATCCCACTGCAGCTGTTTGGACAGGTTTCTGGCAGGTTCGAATGCTTTACAACTGTCAGTGGCTCCTTTTGTCTGCTCAGAGTGTTGCTTGATGTTTATATCGTGTGCTCATATTCCCCTAAAGTGCTTACATTTTTAAACTTTTAATGTCTTCAGTGTTTCTGCCTGTCCCATATAATGTGCCTGTGCCACATGTCTGCAATTACATATTCAAATACTGTAACCCAATGTATGTGTTGTATTATTGAGCTGCTTGCATTTCATTATTTATAGAGGTTAACAGATTTTTGTACTGAACTAGCTAACCCAGATGCCCTTTTTTTGTAACAAGTAATTTATATTATAAAGATTTGTATCTCACTGTATTTAAAAACATGATTGATAGCTAATTCTCCATATATCCCTGACTTTATACTAAAATGCAGCATTGTTAACAAATTTCAGGCAGAAAACTGCCATGCGGAAAGAATTGTTTTGTGATTTATATAGTTTACGCTAACCACAATGACAATAAATGCGTGTAGAACATTTAAGTATGTTATGTTTTAAATTGGGTTTCACATTCAGTTATGTGTTTGGGATGGTTATCTATATCCACAAATACTTTGAAAGCACCCAACCATTCCATGAAATACAGAATACAGAACCAGGTTTCAATAGATATACAATAATTAGTTAGAATAATCTAGACAATGAAATTAAGGCAATGCTTAACACCAAGAAGAAAAGGAGATGCTTTACCTTAATCTTTCCCAAACCAGTGCTCTCTAGATGTCCAGCTCATCCATTATCCGTAACCATAGAAAAATATTTACACTGGAATACAACAGCCAATAAATCTTATAGAATGATAGATTTCTCAAGCAGAAATTGTATTTGATCCTGCAGAATTCACATGGATTGTCAGTGTTCATGTTTGGCTGTTTATATTTCCTCAATAAATGAAATGGTTTCTTCTTCCATGGAAAATAAGTAGCTATCAGAACATGCCTCAGTGCTTAAGATGACTGATTTAAAAGTTTGTTAGACTTTTTTTCCTCAAAATATATGTGTTCTCAAAATTGTTTTGAAATACAAATTGCGATTTTCAGTATTACAGCCACTTGAGGAAGGTCAACAAGTTATCAATGCCCAGCCTCTAAAGAGCTTTTTTTTCCCCTTTGAAATATCCCTGCTGGAATATTGTATGCATTTTAAAGAGGTCCATTCAAGAAGTCTTTTTCAAATTTCCCTCCATAGACAAAACAGTTTGCTCTGTATCATATAAGGGTATATAACATATATATGTTTTCCTCTATAAGGAAAACATTATTACTACTTATGAGCTTATGGGGACTATGAAGACTGGCAGTGATATATTCAAAATCAGTCACTATCTCCATATACTAATATTTGCTTTATACAGTAAATATATGAACTTAAAAGGGGGAATATTGTGAAAGTGGAAAATATATGAAAGGTAGTACATTTTAGCAGTGTTTCCAATGAAATTAAGTGGGAGATATTTGTCATATTGTCTATATTGTAATCCTAAATGATATGGTTCTGGTGTGAGAAAACTTTTCACTGTGATTCAGTTTTGTAGTTCTTTTTTAGTTCTGAATGAGGAGTCTGAAACCAGAATCTTAATACATTCTCTAATATTAAATATTCCAGTAATGTGCAGAGGGAGTAAGTGTTCTGTACATAAAATAGCAATCTGTATATATGTGCTGATCCCACAAACTCTAAATGCATCCTTATATGCAACACAGATGCGCTTCAGAGTCTTATTCTAGAGATATATACACACAAATGAAATTGTGTATATCTAGATTTTTATATTCTCTTTCCAATAATGACTAAGTTTTGTACCTCATTTGGCAAATATAAGCTCTCATTTTCTCACATTGAAAATTGCTTTTTCCTCAATAAAATGGCCAGCCATGGTCTACGTGCATCCAAATACTGATCAGTTGATAATTTACTCCATTTGCAAGTAAATATATTAAGCATTTATAGGTGTTTCTTTTAGAAGCTCATTTCATATAATGCTGAAGGTGTGAACCATAAATATTCAATAATGGTGGATGGTCAGTACCAGTCTATTTTAAATCTGATGAATTTGTTCACTAGGAATGCATCATTGACTTGCTTCCTTACCTTTAAAGTAATGAGTATGACCTTAGTGTGACAGTAAATAAGATAACATACGGCTGCTAAAATAATGACATGCATTAACGGTATAAGGAATGTTTACTCGGCATTCCTATCTTTTAGTGTCCACAATTAACCTGCTCCACAGCTGCAAAAATAATTCTGGCCAACAGTGATAAATTGACAACACTTCTCTCCATGGATGTGGCAACAATATTTATAGAAGTTACTACAAACAAATGTGTACCAAGACATAGTGACATGTTTTGCTAATTTTAGGAGCAGGGATGTGCCATGAGTACAAGGTATCTATGCTGCTTTAGTTAAAAACAAATTCATTCCCATTTTATTAAAATTGGAAGATTCAGTAAGGTTGACTTGCTAAAAGTTTGTGGGGGTTTTTCTCCTGTAATATGTGTTTGTGGTACTTGCTGCTGACTTATCCGAATGTCTGATATGCACAGGTCAGAGACAGAATAATCCCAGACTCACCTTATACTCATTTTTGATCCACAATAAGATTTGCCCCTTCCTCTTGCCACATAGATTGAAAACCAGGATTATGAACTCCCTGTTTATGTTTTTCCTTTCCAACCTTCCCAGTGTTTCATGATTAGGATCTGCACTCATTATTAAGACTGACCCTGTGGTGTTCAGGGAAAAGTGACCAATTTATGAACACTTGGTGTAATAGATGATGAATAAGCTTTTTCCATTTACTTTCTACACAATTTATCTCAGAATGAATGTCACATGATTCTTTTGGTATGTGGACACATACTTTGGCTATTAACATTTAAATATATGTGGTTTGAAAACCAAAACTTCTCATCTTATTTTTACAATTCTTTTTATAAAGTTTAAAATCAAACAAAAAGTTCTTCAGCAAGAACTATCTTAGGATACAGCTGGACAGCTGATGTTATTTTTTGTACCCGCCATCTGAATATTCAATATCCTGAATGGAAACAAGAGAGAAAGAGATTAATTCATACATGAATGGGCATATCCTATGAAGCTCACCTGCAAAATACATTAATGGACTCTACATTTATTTTCTGCTTGATACTGAGAAAGCAGAAGGTATTATAAACCGAAATTGGGGGGAGAGACTATTAGTACATCCATAATTGGAACATTGTATGGTTATGGGGTTGGTTAGTCTTGTCAATTAAAAGTAATGAAACAATAACACCAAAAAATCAGCAATATTATGAAACTTATATTTTACTTTGCTCTGAAAGTGCCAACATGCAATTTTCTTCACAAGTAACTCTTTAAATCAAGATTAATAGAGAGCCCATTTGGTGTAGTGGTTAAGGTGCTGGCCTAGAAACCAGGAGAATGAGTTCTAGACCCACCATGAAAGCCGTCTGGATGACTGGGCTGGTGCTCTGAGAAAAATAGAAAGAAGAAGCATTAGGTATGTTGGCTGCTTTGAGTTATTTATAAGAATAATAAAGTCAGGGTAAAAATAAATAATAAGAAGTGGAATAGTAATGGAACCCTTGCTCAATGCAATTTAGCTTTTAACTTCTTCGTTTAAGTTTAAGTTGGATTATACAAAGATGCGTAAATATATTCATAGTCCTAGAGTCTTACATAGTGAGACTAAGCCATCCTAAATTAATTACGATTGGTGCTTTTGATTATGAGTTCACAGAAGCCTAGGCAAATAATAAACTGGGACATGCTAAGTTTTAGCATTAAAACATTTCATCTAACTTTCAATAAAATCTGACTTTCTATAATTTGACTTTCTGGGTAAGGTCAGGTTTCTGAAGAATGCTGTTTTATCCTGTGCACCCCACCACCAGTGTTAGTTGTTTCTCTCAAGGTTAAACATCAGTTCTTTCAATTTCTGAATATAGAACTTTTTTGAGACTCCTGATCATTCTTTTTGCCCCTCTTTGAATCTGTTCTGGTTTCGCTGGGGATTCAGTTCTTTTTTTTATGACTAATACAGAATAAAGTGGAAGGACTATTTTTGATACTTAGAAACACTACCTCTGTTGATGTTCATTTCGGCCCACAAGTTGGGAAGATTTCTTGGGGAAATGGATTAATGGTATTCTTTTTAGTAAATAACATTGAAAATTGAAGATCAGAAATCTTTCACACCATACCATGTTGTCTGCAAGCATTTTCTCTAGAGAACCATACCACTTGGATTTAAGTAATGGAAAAAAATATGCATATTATCTTCAGAGGGAAAGCTACTATATAGCAACATTTCAATTTGATTTTTTTGTTCTTTTCAGGAAAGAATAGTTAACTCTATATTATCATCCTGTCTTCACTATCGTACATAACTTGATTTATAGCTGCTTCCAAATCGTTGACTTACAATTTTCACTAAGCAAATTAGAATCTTTCATCTCCTATTAAATCAGCTAATCAGGTACTGATTCTGATTCAACTTGCTCATACAATCCTCAAAATATCACAGTGGGGGGGTGGGGGGATGGAAGTAGCTGGTTTTTTGAAAATTTGCTGGGTTCAAGGAAAGGACAGAAGATGAAGGGCCCTAACTAACTTAAGAAGTAACTTGATGGGCACCTGACTATTTCAGTATTAGGAATACATCATTTTCCATTACATCTGAAGAAACCTTAGGGGAGAAGTGGTCTACCCAGCAGCACTTTTTCACAGTATATCCCAACTCAGGGAAATGCCTCAACTCTAACTGAAAAAACAACATTATGAAGAAGGGTTGGGGAATCAGCTATTTCATCCCACTGCTTCCTGTCACAGGAATGTATGTTAGTGAAAATAATGTGAATTGTTCTTGGAAAGCAGAACCCATCACAATCTATGACCACACAAATCATCCATAGAGGTGTGATCTTTGAGTCATGGCATTTCCTCCATAGCCAGCAGAGGGCAGCTGGAATGCACATCTGATTTTGTAGTGGTGTCCTTGCTTCAACAGCTTGTAGAACCACCTCTGCTACCTAGCTATGGACAGTTGAAACCACTTTGGAGAAACCAAGGTCTAATGATGAGAGTGTCTATTTAAACAAATTGTGGAGCAATCCAACTTCTTGTATATCAAGGCAACTAAAATGCAGCAACATATGAAAATTCTTACTATTTCCTACATGAATAGCAAGGCTAGGTAAAAGTTGTTTGACTCTCAAACAAAAATGAATGTTTTCCCTGCAAATAGCCTGTTTAGTTTTCTTGGAAATTCTTCCAGCAGGAACAGAAATATCTAAGCTGCCTTTGATTTTCCTTGTCTCTCCTGTCATGTCATGAAAGGTGATAAATAAGCACTGTTAAAAGAAACCACATCTTGGAGCATGTTCTCTGGTTTTATGTGTTTTGTGATGCTAAGACTCATGTAACTGTTCAAAGCATATTGAATTATGCCTTTCATACTGAATCACCACCCTTGCTGTGCAACTTAACTTTAAGAACCCCAATAGTACTTGTTGTGGTGGCTAAATTTCTACTTAGTAAACCAGGCCACAGTGTTTGGGTTATTGAAAACAAATAGAACTGAATGAATAAATCCAATTCATTCCAGAGGAAAAAACATAATGTAAAGTAATGAGTACTGTGAACAATTTCAATATATTGGCATTTATTTTTAGAGAATCACCAACAGTGGCTGTTATACCATATGAGACTTTTTCCTCAAAGAAATAGTAAAAATACCATAATGAATAAATCTATGCATGTGTGAGAGCTATGCAGTTTGTAGCATTGATGTATATGGAGAAGAAATTTTGTAACATTTGAGTGAACAACGTGCAAGCACATATACATATTCAGATAGTTCGGCAGCAAATAAAGTAGCGTTTTAAATTTTGGAAAATGTTGCATGTTTTGTTTTAAAACACACACATTAAAACAATGTAAAATTGTTTTTTTACACAGGTTTTCTTAAGGTGCTCTTTAAAAAGATATTGAAATGTGGGTTTCTGGTTCCGCATGGCTTCGGTGACAGCAGGAATTCGCGACTGTTTGCGATTCCTACTGCGCTTGCCGCCGAGGTACCCCCGATCCAAATGGGTCAGGGGGATATGGCTGCCCTGTAGAGGCAGCCGAAGAGAGAGGGGAGCCGGACAGGGAGTTGGGGGTGTCGCAGACCCCCTCCTCGTCTGGAAAAAACCCTTTTTTCCGAGGTGGTGGAGCGGCGGTCAGTAATGGCCGCCACGAAGAAGCCTGCAACCGGATAAGATTGTGCTGGAGGAAGCAAGAAAAATGAAAGTGCTGGCTGAGCCGGGTCAATTAACATCTTTTAAACTCTCTGGAACTGAACTGTCTGAATTGCTGGAGGATACATTGTATCCCTAAGAAGACCAGAAAGCGAAGGAGAAAGCTGTTAAAGGGAACTTTTTTTTCCTTCACTCTCCCACCCCATAGAAACAGCAGATGAAGATTTGAAATTTATTTGGGCACCGAAGGTGAATTATTTTGAAAGTTGAAGCCAAGGGACAAAAGATTCTTTGGACATTGGACTTAATAACTTAAGAAATCGGAAAACCCTTATTGGAGGTATGGATTTCTGATCATTTAAAAAAAAAATTGTTGTAAGTAGGAAGGGAGAGGAAAAAAAATTGGAGCAGAAGCTGAAAAAGGAGGAGATTGCCTAGAATCCCAAAGAAAGGAATATGGTAATTGGACCTCTTTGATTAAACATTAACCCCAGAAAGAGAAATAGAAGAAGGAAGAAAAGTATTAATTTTTGGAGCTTTTTTTGAATTATTTTTGATTAAAATATTGGGTGGTTGTTTTGGGAAAAGTTTCTCTTTTCATGATGGCATCGTTTGTGGATGAACTAAAGACTGAATATCAAAAATATAAAAAGGAAGAACAAGATGGAAAAGATACTTTGGGCACTCTATTTCAATTTTTAGAAATGGCGTTATGTACTTATGAAAAGTTGACTATGCAGCAGAATGACTGGGATAAAGAAGAAGAGGAAGAAGAAGCCATCTTTGATGAACAATGGGTTTTTTCCAGGGAGGAGGAGAAAGAGGATAAGAAAAAGGGGATTTTAAGGTTTGAAAAAACAACCAAAAAAGAGAAAAATGAGAGAAAAGGTGGATGCAAGGTTAGAAAGCAACGGAAAGGGAGTAAGAAAAGGGAGGAGGAGAGACAAAGGGCAAGGAGAAGAATAAGCAAGAGAGAAAGGGCAAGGAGAAGAATAAGCAAGAGAGAAAGGGGGGAGGAGAAGCCTCAATGGTGGGAAGCAAGATTTAAAGAAAAAAAGCTTATTTAGAGACAATGGGTGAATCTAATTGGGAAAAAAAGGAGGGGGGATTCTGGAAGGTACATAAGATTGTGTTTTTATATGTGTATCTAGAGTAGAATGTTTAAGATATAAATGAGTATTAATATATATGATTAGTTTTTTTCTTTTTTCTTTTTAAATGATATGGATAGTGGTTATATAGGTTTTTTCTTTAATTATTGACCTTTCTTATAAAATTTATTGTGTAATTTTAGAATGTATCAAACAGAATCCCAAGATAAATTAAGTGTTATATGAAGTACTTTTAAGTTAGGGCAATGAGTTAAAGGCGTCACTCCAATTAGTGTATAGGAGAAGTATAGTAAAAGAAAAAAGATGAATGGATAGCTGGAAATAGAACAGACAAAGAATGATATTGAAAATGGTAATAAGATATGGAAGGATATATAAAGTGAATATGATGTGTGAATTTCGTCTGTGTGAAGAGTTTTAACTCGGGATCAAGCAGCCTTCAGAAAAGATGTTTTAGGTTTTGTTTTGTTTTCTATGTTCTGTGTTTTGTATGTTGATAAAAGACAATAAAATTTTAATTAGCAAGAAATAACTTGGATAATTAGAATGAAAAGGAGAAGTTGGGATAAGATATGAAGTTAAATAGATAACGTAAATATTGATATTATAATTTGGAATCATTTTGTATGTTCTATTGGTTTTCTTCTTTAATTTTTTTTTTTTTAGAAAAGAATTTGTAAGCTGTTATGCCTTGATTGTTTGTGCACTGTTTTTGTAAAATTAATAAAAATTTGTTTTTTTAAAAAAAGATATTGAAATGTGTTCAGTCTGTTATGACTTTGTGGATTTAATCAGAGACTCAAAAGAGTTTATATATTCTAAATATAACAAGCAAACATTTGAACACTGGAATACTTGTTCTTTGAGTAAGAAGGTGAAATTAATATAAAATGCATGCCCATACCTTGTAGTACTGAATTTTGAAATTTGTCATTTTATTCTTAAAGAGATAACACAAAGCCTCAAATTTTTTTTGAAAGTCCAACATAATTCTGCCCAAAAGAAAGCCATTAAGAATGAAATACAATGGATTTCACTGAGACCTGCTATATAACAGCATAGAACCAATCTCAGCTGATCTCAAAATAGGGTGGTTTTGAACTACACTGAGAAGTTGAAAAAACATTTCAGACATTTGCAATGGCAGAACACGTCCTTAACAGTTCTAAGAAAACTATATGGTCATGAAATCATTATGAAGCTTATGATTGGGAACTGAGTTAAGTTTGACTTGAAGGAGGATTTATCTTTACTCTAAATAGAACCAAATCTGAATTTCATTCTATTTATAAATAATGATTCATAGAAATATGATATTTAAGGATTTTATTCTCTGCAGATCAAACAAACGAGTACCTTAATGGGATTTGGTTAAACAAATATTTGCATTGCTTAATTATTTTCCATTATTTAATTCAGTTGGCTGCCAATAATTACTGAAAATTATAGGTGCAAAGCTTTGTAGCATATCTAACCAAATCTAGACTGCAAATTTCTAGACAAGCACCAGATTCATAAAATCATGGAATTGTGAATTTGAAAGATGTGGATTTTCTAGTTCAACCCTCTTCAAGATACTGGAATACCAATTAAAGCACCTCAAGAATACAAATTAAATTATCCTCAAACATGCCCAGTTTTTTTTTAAATCTCCAAAGATGGAGAAAACACATTCTTTGTGAGAAGACTTTTTCACTGTTGTACAGATCTTACTGTCAAAAACTTTTCCTTGGTTTTTGGGCAGTGGAAAATAATTCTTTACCACCTTCACAATGGCATCCTTCGACATACTTGAATACGTCTTCTTCAGTCTTCCTTTCTCCAGATTGAATATTGCAAGTTTAGAAGACTGAATATTGCATTGAATATTTCATTAGAACCTGGGAATCTGAAGGCATTTAAATTAACTAGAAATTATTTTATACTAATTTATATACCTGTAGTCTTTCCTGTTGTTTTAACTTCCCATATCTCATCAACAATGCAAGAAATGAAGTCCTTGGACCAAAAAGTGAAGGATCTGGCTGAAGATGTAACACACCTACTTCTTTTTCGCACCTTTAAGGTATATTTCTGAATTTTATATTTTCAGGCTCAGTTACAGCAACAGTGAGTGTATCATTGGAAGACCCGAGAGACCAGGTTAGAGAGAGATTATGGAGAAAATCTATGTGGCTGGTAGGAGTCGAAAATTATTTGATAGCACATAATCAATCAATCAATGTCTGGAACAAATTTGGTGTTGCAGTTAATTATGAACATATAAAATTCAGCATTATGGATATGAATGAGTGAGTCACAACATATATAATTTGCTGCAGTGGTGGGATTCAAAAAGTTTTACCACTGGTTCAGTGGGCGTGGCTTAGTGGGTGTGCTTTGTGCGAGTGCACACACTTTGTGTGCATTTGAGGCATTTGCACAGGCGCAGAGGCATTCCAACTCACTTCCTGCAAGCCTGCACTCTCCCGGTCGCTTCAGCAGCTACCACGAGGCACTCTGCTGTGCCAGGCAAAGCAACTGCACTTCAAAAGCAGAGGATAAAGGTGAATATGGGAGCCCAGGCAGGTGGGTGGGCCCAACACCAGAGCAGCAGAGAGAACTGGTTCGGTCTGCGCTGCTCATCGCCACTACAGGCTCAGCCGAACCGGGCCAAACTGGTAGAATACCACTACTGATTTGCTGGCTATTTTACTGATTGGGATAACAGTTATCTTTTTTGGAAGGAACAAGAAACATAAAGGAATGTTGAATTCACCATATCCCATCCTACGGCCTTTGACAGAGTAACTCTTGCTCAACCAGCTCTTTGATAGGATGGTAACATGAGGTTTCTTTTCTTGGAATGGAATACAGAATGGGACTAATCCTACAAGGCATCTATATGTGAGTTATACAGAGATCACACTTGTTGGACAGAGATAACAGATTTTCAAAATATCCTTAGTAAAATAATAAGCATCACATCAGTTTTCTTCTTCAGTCACATACTCTTCTTATTCTAATCCTCCCAGAGTATTGAATTTACTTATGGAATTTTTTCTGGAGATGCTTGTATGTGTGGGTATGTTGTGTGTGTGAGACTATGCATTTGAGAAAGCTGAACAACATTTAGAAGGGCAAATTGAGAAATAGATTCTCCTCCAGCCTTCCCCCACCCACAACATACAAACTTCCATTTAAGAAATTGTTATGTAAACTGCTAAAGGGTAAAGAGTTCCTGATTCTGGCTTTTAAACAACCCCAAATATTGAGTATGAAGGGAAAATGTGAAGACAGACTGTTCTTGGTTTTGCCACTAACAAGAAAGTCTAGATCTCGTGCCAAAAATTCCAAAATTCTACTTGAAGGAATCATAGGTTCTGAGCCAAGAAATTTCAGCATTCAGAATAAATTAGGCACCAATATACATATCATTGGCTTTTGGCTTGTGTGCCAAATTTTGCATACTTTATTGTAGCCTAAAATAATAGTTTTGTGTACTTTTTTGTCCAAGGCAGAGTTGTATTTTTGTTGTGCAAATTGAGAAGCAAATCTGTATGTGCAGATAACTGACAGAAGGATTTTATTAATAAAATAATATGGAAAATTAAGGGGAGATATTTTTGAAAATCAGCCATAACTAAAATTGATTTTAAGTTGGCTTTAATTTATAAACAAACTTTACACAGCCACAAAAGGAATGGCCACAAAAGAAATCAGAAATAACAGTTTTTCTTTTGTGTAAACTATTTATTTACTTATTTTATTATATTAATTTATATAGTTTAGTGTGTTGTTCAAACCTTAAGTTATACTTTCCTATAATTTATTGAAACAACTGCTTTATAAATAATATTTTGGAGTTTACTTGTACATTAGCCATAGTTAAAATTATTATTTATAGTTCAGATAACATAATCTGTTTAGATAATCTACATTTGCTTATTCCAGCAGCAAATTGCTCCCACAACTGATTTTTTTCAATAAAAATACTGTAATAAATGTTTTATCTTTTAACACTACTGTTTACCATTGAATAATTATAACATTTGTTTCTTTCTAGTTAGCTTGTTGTCTGAGCTATCCATTGTAGTTTGTGAAGCCTGATTTACATTTTAGTCCACAGTATGAAGTTCGCCAATTGTTGTTTGCTAAACAAACCATGGCTTTGCAAGATGTATGAGCCTAGACAAAATCCTATAGGATTTCCATTTCACTGACCAGAAGCTACATTCCTCAATATGATAATATTGAACATGCATAGCTGTATTTCTATGGCTGGAACAATGTAAGAATGTACCATCTGCCTCATCTCCACAATAGCTTTTTGCTAACTGGGCCAGTTTCTGGTGTGGCACTGGAGCGATCCATACTTCTTGTCTTGGAAGATTTCAGTGTTCATACTGAGATAGCTCAAATTTCCTGTCAGCCATGATGGCCATAGACCTGCCCCAATTAGTGTTTGTGTCATGCAAACAGTAGAGTACATACCTGACTTGGTAAGTGTGTGGAGGACATTTCTATATGTGTTGCCTTCGAATGATCATTCTGCGCTTAGTTGTAGACAGATAATTTCTGAAGAGCAATTAAAATGATCCAGTCAAGGAGCTTTGAGACAGTTTTCTGTGTAATTTCCCACCTTGGTATTTAGCACAAAAGGTTCAACCTGGCTGGTCTGTTCAATATGTAGATGGCCCAAGTGGTTGATACTATTACTTCTAAGCACCCTCTTTCTTCTAGCAAAAGGGTCTTCAAACTTGACAGGTTTAAGACTTGTAGACTTCAACTCCCAGAATTCCTGAGCTAACATGACTGGAAGAGGGATTCTGGGAGTTGAAGTCCACAAGTCTTAAACCTGTCAAGTTTGAAGACCCTGTAGAATCTTGCAGAACTCATTCACCACGTTCTTAAGCTTGAAGTGGTAGATAGGCAGGAGTTGGTGCACCTATGGAAGAATTTGCATGAGGAACTGGATCACCATTATAGCATGACCCTTGCTTTGGACCCACCTTAACCCATAACATAGGAACAGAGCTTTCACTTACATTGGCTCCACAAAGAACAGGTTAATAATACTTTTCTGTACAAATCAGCCAAAGCAGAGCTAAATTGGTGGAAGCCGGTTGGAAATCATCACCATTCTTTGGCATGGTGATTAAAAATGTATCAGCCTTACAAGTCCAAATGCTTCTGACTGACACTGATTTCTGGATCCATTGCAATTAGGATCTCACATCAGACTAGAAAGTAATGTACCTAGTCTTGCCTTAAGAGCAAACCTAGTAGAAGGATACAAGAGCAAACCACTTCTGAAAAACCGTGCCAAGAAAACTGCAGGGACTAATCTGGGCAGCTGCCAGGAGTCAAAAACTGACTCAAAGGAATGCATGCACACATAGTATGGAGGCTGTATTGACTGTTTTGGTTGATGCCAGACTCTAGATGGGAAGGGAGTGAAGCCCTGATAGTTCTCCTGGATTTCTCAGTGAATATTACTTATGGAATTCTTTTGGACCATTAAAGCCCCATTAATTGGGACTTAAGGGATCTGTTTTACAGAAGTTCTGGTCCTTCCTATTAGATGTACGTTGATGCAATTAGCAGACGCTCAAAGAATTCCCATGATAATAAACTTAAAGATAAATAGACTGCTAAGTCAATGTATTCATTTGTCAAAAATTACGTAAATTACTGAATTTCCTCCTTCAATAAATCTGATTATTCTTTGACAAACTGCTGTAATGGCAGCTGCTACGCCTAAAAGTGCATTGTTCTCAACACTAGGTCTCTGACCTATGGCATCCTTGAGAGATTTATCTTACCCCACATGCTATTCAATATACATGTGAAATCCCTAGGGAATATCATTTTGGAACTTTTGAGTGGAGTGTCAACATCTAATGTTGGTTGGGGCTATTTTGTAACTCTTTCTATACACAGAGTAGACCAGGCAAAATGACCAGAGGCCAAATTCCAGTATTTCTTTCATGTTTTCTTATACTGGGTAAGGATTTCCATGCAGTGCCAAGCTGCTTGGGTATTTTGCTTTTTAGTGGCTGCCTTGAAACAATGATTTATCTGGCCTAGGATGTGATGAGGCAAGAGCTTTCCCCCTCCACCAATGGGAGAAAACATTTTAATGATTCACTTTGCAAAACATTCAAGACAACCCTTAAAGCAAACTTCAGAAAGCAATCTTCAAAGGACTGGGACTTTCTGGAGGGTTATACAAGGCTCTTATGATATGCTAGCATATCCTTATATACATAACGATAAACTATTACACACAATTAACAAAATTATTCTTCATGCAGACTTGCACAAAGACCACTGACAAAGCCATCAAGCAGCTACACTGAGCCCTTCAAACACAGGTCCTTACTAGCTAAATTATATACTACTGTTCTGTACCACTCATTTCTTTGCCTGGTGAGGTATATTCCATCAGAATTTATGGAAGGCACTCTTTCATGGATATGATGTTCTGCATTAGTGTACTGTATGCAGTTTCCTAGAACAGAAGTCTACACCTGCTGGAGAAGATTTCACTGAAATTCTTCACAATGTCCCTGGTTATAGACAAGAAATAGAAATCCCACAATACTTTTTTCAGTTTCTTGAAATCTGAGCAAAGATACTTTTGTGTTTATTCTTTCTTGAGGCACTAAAATTTTATGTGTTATACCACCCCTATTCTTTATATATAGCAAAGTTTTCCTAGTTATTCATCTGTTTCCCAGTCAACATTTTAATAAAAAAAATGCCATGAGGCAGGTTAATCTGAGTGCAGTGCTCCAAGTTGGAATGTAAATTTGAAACTGGGCCTATCCATCACTGATTCAACAAATGACTTCACTGAACTGTTAGGTCTTATTTTGTGTCATTGGAGACTGGTGTTTAGGTTTGAAGAAAAATGTATTTTAAGTCATAAACATCAATTTATCAAGATAATGTCTGGATGCATAATACATATTTATACTACAAATTCAAGCTACTGTACAATTGAATGAATTTGCTGTACTGATCACTGACTGACAGAAACACCAGTGCAAATGTAATTCACATCATTGCTTACTAGATCTTTCAAGCTGTTTAAGTATGCATTTAAGTCATTGAATGTTGGGAATTTTATAGCTACGCATTGCAGAAGAGTGAGTTATGATTTTAAAACTGTTTAAGATCATCACTTGGCAGAAGCAATAGTTCACGTCTAGAACATGGCCTTTTTATCACCTCAAGTTTAATTCCTCATGTCTCTCCAGTTGTAGGAAAAAGATGTCAATTCAAGAGATGCAGGTAAAAAAAGAAGTTTTTTGTCCCCCTGCAGAATTCTCAGGAGTTGCACACATGGGTAGAGCTGGTGATGGGAGTAACTTTCTAATATATAAAATGAGAGACTTCAATTGTGCTTATTTCAGCAATACTTATTTCCATACTTATGCTCGGGCTACAGAACATCATAGCCATGCCCACTCACCCCCGAGCTCAAACACAACTATGATGGCCCTCAATGAAATCGAGTTTGACACCTCTAGTATATATGGACTATAGTCCATCCACCTGCCTTGTAACAAGCCAATACCGGTTCTATCTTTCTTTAAATAAGCATATGTTCATATTCCTATATGTTTCTGCACTATTCATTAAACACAGCAAAGATTTGCCTAAGGAATTGGATTATTTTGTAACAGTGCAGAAAAACGATATACTTAGAATAACTGCATCCTAATGTAAAACGGTTGTAAAAGAGGTATACTTTTTGATGTAACCACAGCTTGCAGCTAATTTTTTAAAACTTGTGGCTGCAAAAGAGACCTGAGGTGATCCAAGGGAGCAGAGCAGAGATTATATAGGCCAACAGAAAAAAAGGAGGGAGGGAGGGAAGAGAAGCAATGTAATTTGAGGAGTTTGGAAAAATCTTAAGCTATAAAATAAATATAATAAATTAGGAGAGCTTCTGCAGAACTTCAGCTATCTCTTGATTATGAGAAGAAAACTGATCATTTATCATGTTGGAAGAACATTATGAAGAACGACTGAACTGCCTGTGGAAAACCTACGTGTGTGTCTGTGTGATTTGGCATCTGCAGTTAGCAGGACCAGTTTAAACTTCCAGATTTGCTAAGTGTCCCTGAAACCATATACAGTTTATTATGTCAAGGCCTAATGTCAGGAGCTAAAAATCAAACTTTTCAAATAAACATTTCCTTCAACAGAAGTTTTGGGAGAAATGTTTGGTTTAGGATTACTATGATGCCACTAAACGCTTGTTTTTCTGTATGGAAAGCTAAACATTTGCCTCTAAAACAGGAAATAATTATTAGTGGAGGGGAGGATGGTTGGAGCTGGAAAAAAGTCTCAGACTGGCTCTAGAAAGAGAAAAGCATGTGAGAATTGTTAAGTCTGGAGCATGGGTGCGAATGATGGAGACGAGCCGGTAAAAACAGTGAACTTCAAACTCTTTATTTACATATTGTGACAGCTCAAACTGGAGGGCTGCTATAGCCTTCCTTATATAGGCAACTTATTGACTATTCAACCAATAGCAAACCTGGAGCGCTAGCTCCGTTAACCAATAGGAATGCCCTGTTAATGGCCAATCAGATGCTCCTGAACGGACCAATCCGATCCTGCCATTAACAGCCAATCAGAAGTGCAGGGCCAGAACCCTGCACTTGACTTCAAGCTCAAGATAACTTTATTGGTATTATTCATTCACAACACCCCTTTCCCCTGGCTTCTGCCCACGGGGCGTGGTTACATAGTCCTTAAGGTAGGACGGCTGTTTTGTTAGTCTTTTCAATTTTCACAAAGTGCCTGGCAGTTGGCTGCACTTCTGCTGAGGTAGATCATTGTTTATCGGTAGGGGTGCCTCTGGTTCCGAGTTCACGTTCACGTCGTCACCAATATCACTGGCCACTCCCTGAGGTGAACTCACTCCGGTCCCTGGTTCCTGTTCCTGCGTTTCAGTCCCATTATTGGTTTCTTCAAAAAGGTTTCCCTCAAATTGCAATTCGCTTTCCTCTGTATCTCCCCCCCCCCTCAGTTTGGTCATAAGGGAGTTCGGAAGTGCGCGATGGTAGCCGCGATCGTAGTTGATCTATGTGGCGCTTCCAAAGTCTGTCGTCAGGGCACTGAACGAGGTATGATCTTGGGCTGGTTACGCGGATTATGGTCGCTTCTACCCACAGCGTATTGCCCGATAAGTTTTTAGCGAATACTAAATTGCCTACCTGGAAGGTACAGCATCGGCCGCTGGATCCGAGTGGTTTTTCCGGTTCGTAGACTGGGTGTAACCGATCGAGGTGGGAGCGGAGCTTTCGTCCCATTAGCAGCTCGGCGGGAGTTTTGTTAGTGACGCTGTGAGGTGTGATGTGCTGTAGGAAAAGGATCCGGTTGATTTTCTCGTCGATGTTGTCGTAGTCAATCTTTTGAAGAGTCTTTTTGACGAATTGTACCATGCGCTCAGCCCTACTGTTGGCAGCAGGGTGTGCAGGTGAAGTGAGTGCATGTCGGATACCGCGGTCAGCCAAGTACTGCTCAAAGGACAGCGCAGTAAAGTGGGGCCCGTTGTCGGATACCAGAACGTCTGGTAATCCGTGGGTTGCAAACAGTCTTTCCAGTCTTTTGATGACTGCATCAGTGGTTGTGTTACTCATTCGATGAATCTCAAGCCAATTCAAGTAGGCGTCGACGGTTAGCAAAAACGTGTGACCTTTGGTCAGCCCGGCAAAGTCCAGATGGATGCGGGACCAGGGTCCCCGCGGCGTCTCCCATTCAGTTGGGGTTGCCTTTGGTGGAGCGTTGCTCACTTCTTGGCATCTCCTGCAAGTTTTAACACACAATTCGATTTGTCTGTCGATGCCTGGCCACCATGTGTAGCTTCGTGCGAGGCCCTTCATGCGGACGATGCCAGGGTGGCCATCGTGTAAGGTTCTTAGCAATGTCTGTTGGAGTCGTTCTGGGATAACAACTCTATCGCCCCAGATGACACAGCCCTTCTGCGAGAACAATTCTGTTTGACGACTTTTGAATGGTGCAAAGTTGTCTGGTACTTGGTCCAATGGCCATCCGCGTTCCACCCATGTGAGGACTCATGCTAAGATGGGGTCGCATTTTGTTTCTCTCGCGATGTCATGAGCCGTTAATGGCGGTATGTGGAGTGTCTCGATCTGCAACGCTGTCATCGTTGGTGCAGGATCGTTGATAGTTTCAGGGAGCGGTGTACGGCTCTGCGCGTTGGCGTGGGGAATGGCTTTACCGGGACGATATTGTAGCCGATAATTGTAGGCAGCCAAGAATTCTGACCAGCGGGTCATTCTGGGAGAAAGTATGTAGGGAGTTGGCTTGTCCCCAGCGATGATCCCCAGCAATGGTTTGTGGTCAGTTACAATGGTGAAAACCCGGCCGTACACATACTCATGAAATCTTTTAACAGCTGATACGATCGCCAGGGCTTCTTTATCGATCTGGCTGCAATTTCGCTCGGTTTTTGAGAGCGTCTTTGAGAAGTAAGCAACAGGGGCTTCATTACCGTTAGGTAACACATGGCTCAAAATGGCGCCCACTCCAAAAGGCGATGCATCACGTATAATGTTTATTGGCAAAGTCTCATTGTACTGCATTAGTACGGTGTCTGAAGTCAGTAGTTTTTTCACATTACGGAACGCCTGCTCTTCTTTGTGACCCCATACCCAAATTGATTTTTTATCTAATAGACGGTGTAAAGGTTCAGCAACAGTCACCTTGTGCGGCAAGAATACATTATAAAAATTGATGAGGCCTAAGAACGCCTGGAGGTCGGTCTTGTTCTGGGGTCTGGGAGCGTTTTTTATTGCTCTCAATTTGCTATCAGTAGGGTGAATACCCTGACTGTCAATTAAATACTATAAAAATTCAACACGATCGGGACACAGTTTGCACTTATTTCTTTTGACTTTCAAGCCTGCTTCCTGGAATTTTCGTAATACCAGTCTTAAACGCTTCTGTAAGATTTTTGGAGTGGGGGCGGCAATGAGCACATCGTCAAAATAGGGGACAACGCCCTTGATCCCCTGCAATAGTCTCTCCATTAGGCTCTGAAAGATCCCCGGGGCCACACTGACTCCGAATTGAAGCCGCGTACACTTAAAGGCACCTCGGTGTGTTACGATAGTCTGTGCCTGTGCCATTCTTTCGTCAACCGGCAGTTGCTGATAAGCCTGAGCTAAATCTAGTTTAGAGAAGACTTTTTTGCCCCCAAGGGAATGGAGGAGTTGTTATACCACTGGCACCGGATATGGGTTCTGTTGCAGGGCGTGGTTTAGGGTGGCTCGGTAGTCCCCACAAATTCTAATGGAGCCGTCCGGCTTAATGGGTGTCACAATCAGTGTTTCCCATGGGGAGTGGTCAGTTGGCTTAAACACTCCCTGGGCAATCAACTTATCAAGCTGCTCGTCGATTTTTGGCTTTAGTGCAAACAGAACTCGACGAGGCTTAAGGCGGATGGGAGCTATCTTTGGATTAAGGCTAAAGGATATCGGGGTCCCCTTGTACTCACCTAGCTTTTCCTCAAAGACGTCCCTGAATTCATGGGCGAGGTCAACCTCCCAGTCACTGCTGCCGATTCGGTTAATGCCAACCACTTCAATGCCGAGTGGTGCAAACCATTGCAGGCCTAACAGACTAGGCCGGTCCTTGTCGATCACCGTCAGGGGTAAGTACGCCGTGCGGTTCTTGAATGCAACCCGGACTCTACTGGATCCTACGACTGGAATCCGGTTCCCCTGGTAGTCCTTTAACACGAGCCGTTGGAATTGAAGATCTTGGCGCTGGATAGTGGGGATGAGTTGCTTGAGGGTCTTCCAGGAGACCATTGAAAGAGACGATCCCGAGTCAACTTCCATTTGGCAAGGCCGATTTTCAATGTTCACGTTGACCCAAATTTTCTTAGCGTCTAGTGAAGAGGCATGGCCAATAGTGAGTGTTTGGTGGGCCTCTTCCCGTCTCGCTAGACGATTCACAGGTCGGTTTCTGTAGGAGTGGTTTACTGGTTCTCGCCTTACAGGGCGATTCCCTGTTGATTGGCGGAGATTGGTTCCTTTCGAGGTCTGGCTGGATCCGAGGAGACTTCTGCAGACCTGTCCGATGTGGCCTCGTTTCCCGCACTCATGGCAGAGCGCGTCACAGAATTTGCAGTCGGAGCAGTAATGGTTGGCCCCGCAGCCAGGTTGCTGGGACTTCGGGTATCGTTCCCGATTGGACCGCAGGCGATGGACCTCTTCTTCGTCGCTGTCTGACGACAAAGAGAGGTCCGTCTGCAGCCGCCCTTCTGCGTTAGGTGAAACTTCGCCGGCCGGTGGGTGTGCTGGAGCGCGATTTCGGCATAGTTGGGCAGCCGACTTCTTGGTCGCCTCCGCTGCTGTAGCTTCAGCTATGGCATCTTTAAGGGTGATGTCGCCCTTTGCATTATTTTGCTCTGTACATTTAGAGCGTCTAGCCCGAGGACTACTCGGTCTCTCAAGGCCTCCTCTAGGTCGGTGAAATCGCAAAGGCCTCCCAAGTTCCGGAGGTCTGCAACGAAATCAGCGACGCTTTCTCCTTTCCGCTGGTTTCTTTGATAGAACTCGTGTCGTCTTACGAGCGTTGGAACGGTTGGTGCATAGTGGGCCCTTAGTAGCAGTTCAAGGACGTCCCAGTCCATGGCCTTCGCTTCCGCCAGTTTCGCTAATGCCTTATCCATTTTGAATACCGTCGGGCCGCAGTGCATTAGGAATACTGCCCGTTTCTTCCCGGCCATGGCATCCTACAGATTATTCATTTCCAAAAACATTTGAAAACGATCCATGTAGGACTCCCAGTCCTCTTGAGCTGGATCGAATGGAGCGGGTGGTACTATGCCGCCGGACATGGTTCTGCCGTTGTGTGCTTCAGCCACATGCTTAGTTGTCTTAGTTGGCTCTGATGTCATCCAATCCCATCCCCGTCGCCAGTGTTAAGTCTGGAGCATGGGTGCGAATGATGGAGACGAGCCGGTAAAAACAGTAAACTTCAAACTCTTTATTTACATATTGTGACAGCTCAAACTGGAGGGCTGCTATAGCCTTCCTTATATAGGCAACTTATTAACTATTTAACCAATAGCAAACCTGGAGCGCTAGCTCTGTTAACCAATAAGAATGCCCTGTTAATGGCCAATCAGATGCTCCTGAATGGACCAATCCAATCCTGCCATTAACAGCCAATCAGAAGTGCAGGGCCAGAACCCTGCACTTGACTTCAAGCTCAAGATAACTTTATTGGTATTATTCATTCACAACAAGAATGGTGGCCAGAGGTAAATTTAGAAGAAAGATTATAGCTTAACGTGATTGGAACCTTTACTTGACTTATTAATTGAACTGACATTTTCATTATTCATAGATTTCTTTAAAAGGTGCTTCATATTCATTGAGAAGTAGAGTTTTAGAAAACAAATAAAATGCACCATAGATCTTTATACAGCAACCATTATATTATATTTCCCCCTCTTTTGCTATCAGGAAAAAAATAATTGTATATTATCTACAAATTTTTTTGCTGCTATTGTTCTTATTAAGATGTACATTTGATCAGCTAAAACTCATCATCTTGAATTCAAATTACTTCGATAGGAAGTCTTACAAATAAAAAAATATATGGAAGTTTCACATCAATCCTGTAAGAAGCATAGGAATTAAGGTGTTTGGAGGGTTGGGTCCATGAAAAGAAGATCTAAGTATTACGAGCTGAGACTGAAATTTTAACAAGGCAACATTCATTTTGAGGCTATTCATAAGCAGAGTTGTAAAATATTTAAGTTTTGTTTATTGCATGTTGTAATATTCCTTGACATTGTTTTATAAATGTAGCACTGACAAACAAAACAGATAGTTTATATAGCACAGGGTAATTTATACCGCTTGCAATCTCTTTGTTTTGTTATGGTACAAGGTTAGTTTGTCCTAAAATGGCAATTTTCTTCCAAGTTGTGTTGATATTCATGAATGAAAGCGAATACAGTATACGTGTCCCAGGCTAATGTTGAAGGATCCAGTCTGGGTCAGTGATTGAGACCAGAGATTTTATCTTCCGAGCTTTCAAATTCATGCTGGGGACCAAGGGAACTTCTCTATGCGCTCTGGGCTGTTCTGTCTTCTGTACCACAGTTCCCTGAAGATGAGCTCCAGCCTGAGTCCAAAAGCTTGGAAGACAAAACCTCTGGTCCCAGTGACCAACTCAGATTGGATCCTGTGCTGATATTAGTAACCCATTGTCAGATTCACATTACTGGTTTTGTAATATGTTCAGTGAGCACATGTGAATCTAGCTAGTTAGAATAGGGCCTTTGTTTCAACTTCTCATGTTGGGTAACTCCCTGCTATTCTGCTGTTTGTATTTAAGGAGACATTGAAAAGATGTGAAGTATCTTTCTTTCCTCTCTTTTGCAGGAGCAGCCCACTATATATTTTGAGAAAATGGTACAATCTCCACAAAAGCACCACAAGTCTTGGAGGTCACTGAATGGAGTCACTGCACAGAATAAAATTAATCTTTGCCATGGGCCACGCCTTGGCTAGCAAGTATTTGGTTTAAAAAAGAAAGCTCCAAGGATATGGAGTAACTTAACAGAGTTTCATGTTTGTGCTCATGTATTGGCATCAAGAATACATAACGTCTTGTTTACAACTTGTATGTGCTTCTGTGCATGCCAATGTGTCCTCATAAAGCTTCAGTTGATTTTCATTATATATTTTTAAAAGTATTTTTTTTTTTTAAAAAAAGGAGGGAGTAGGAGTAATTTATTGCTGCAAAGGTGCTTTTTCCAATGGGAACTGCACTGTCTTGTTTTTCTCACTGAAAACAGTTCAGTTCTCGGTCAAGAAGTTTCTTCAGTTTTGACTGATGGAGGATGGAAGGATTTGTATTCTTTGCACTCTTCTGTCTGCACTCTGAAGATAAGTTGTTAGCCCTCTGAGAACTGCTGAGGCCACTTGGGGATTTATCTGTATCCTCAGTCACCTGAATCAGAGTATAAATGAGTGTGGATCCTTCTTGGGACTGCTGGAAGGACTGTGTCATAAACAGAAGATAGGTGGTATTGTATTCCTCCCCCTCTTCTGGGGGAGGGCTGTTCAGTTTTAATACAGATGGCTTCTTTGATTCCTTTTTCAAACCAGTGGTTTTCTCTTGTCCAGAATGTGAACTTTGCTGTCTTCAAAAAAGGGATCCTTTTCTTTCAAATCAGATGGACTGCTGAATCCTGTTCTTATGAGTTTGTTCTCCTGTATGGTGCCATGCATTTCTGAAATGTTTGTTTTGTTTCTCCAATGAACAAGTCTGCACATGTCTCACTGCATCACACTGCATATGCCGCATCACTCTGTTTGTGTCTGAACGTTTTGTCTTTTGTTTTGATACAGATAAACACCCAAGTGGTCTCAACAACATTCAGAGAGTTAAAAACCAACCCTCAGAGTGCTAATGACCAGATGACCGCAAAGAACATAAATCCTTTCATTCCTCAACTAAAGAATCTTTCTTGGATGAGAAGTGATGCATTTTCAAAGAAAAGTCCAGTTGCTTTGGAAAATGTACCTTTGGGACCATGACCTAGATGACTGAAAATCTCCACAGACATTTTTTATTGCATTTGTATAGCTGCCCATCTCATGGAAAGCAACTCTGGGTAGCCACAACAATTTACTAAAAGAGTAAAAATATAAAACATTCATTACCTTAAACAACTATAATTATTAAAAAGCATTAAAAATATAAAAGCAAAAGTAAAGCCAAAAAGAAAATAAGTGGAGGAATCTTAATAATATGGGAGCCACCTCATCACTTCACCTGTCCCCTGGGGCCCCAGGCCTGCTGACAAAAATAAGCGTTGAGGGACCTTCAAAAGATCAGGAATGGTGAAGCTGATCTCAGAGGATATTCCATAATGGGGGCACCATGTCAGAAAAGGCCTACCACTTAAGGCTCACCATCCAATTATATAAAAATACAACTGATTGCATTTAATTTCTGACAGGGTCTATGACATACTCTCAAATTCCAAATATCTAGATGGAGAATCCTGCCTACAGCATTCAGACATTCCCCTTTAAAAGGGTCAAGGGGGCTTTAAAAAATATGTAATGCTCATGTATTTTCCCTGCCTAAACACCTCAAATTATATAAGACTTGCATGTTTGCATAATGACAATGTTACCTAATTTGGTAATGAAACATCAGGAAGAAAAAGCACCAAACTCCAAGGAGCCCACAGTTCAACCCGAAGCTACAAATATTCTATTCTGTCCAAACGCATAAAATGCAAACAAAGCCTAAGTCAAGACTATTTTCCCTCTCCACTCAGCTGAGTTGAAATAAAATAGTACAAGCAATGGAAGGTTTATTTTAAAAGAGCAGGAAAAGAGAAGCAAAGCATTCCCATTTGTTATTTTTATTTGCTTTTTCCCAGTGCTAAACTGATAATAATTCACAACTACAAAACAGTTGCCTGAAAGGGTACCCATTTCATGAATTATTTGCTACAGAATCCATTTCCTCATGAAATAAAAATTCTATTAGTAATCCCTGACATTTTATCACTGAAAAGAACATATTTGTACGATATTAGCATACTCCAAACCCTCTTAACTGATTGGTCCGAACGGACGGCGACCTGATTGGTCGAATACTCGGCCGTGATTGGAGCGCTGGGAATCTACCGCGATTGGCTGTGCCGATCGCGGGAGATTCATACCGCTGCCATTGGCCGCCGAGCCGCGAGCCAGTCCTATATGAAGGGCTGCCGCGGCTCGCATTCCCTCAGACTATTCTCATCTACAATAAAGAGCTGAAATCACTGAATGGTCTCGCGTCTCCTTCGAACCGATCCACCCCAGATCTAACAATATTCTTTCAGTTTATTCAATTTATTCTTATACTGACAATATTTTATTTCTCATTGGATACCTTGGCTTGAAATTTGGGAATCTTTCTTTCAGTTTTCTAGCTTGATTTTTTTTTTTTAAAACTTAGTTCTAAGTTTTTTTTCTAAAACTTAGTTCTGCATGAGGCATGCAAAAAATGTAACTCATATCCCCAAATGTTGGGTCCTGGAAGAACCATACATAGAAGATGTACAGTCCAGTCTATTTTCCTTAAGCACAGTGAAATGAGAGATTTCATTTTCCCTTGCTGAATGCCTCAATGAAGAGCCACATCTTCACAGTTCTTTGAAACAACAGTGGAGTGGCAGCCATTTTTTGCCCATTGACAAGATCCTGCCTATCACTACATCCTCTGCCACATGCAACACCAAAACCAAGATGGTTTCCTCTTCTTCTTCTTCTTCTTCTTCTTCTTCTTCTTCTTCTTCTTCTTCTTCTTCTTCTTCTTCTTCTTCTTCTTCTTCTTCTTCCTCTTCCTCTTCCTCTTCCTCTTCCTCTTCCTCTTCCTCTTCCTCTTCCTCTTCCTCTTCCTCAGTTTGAAAGGAACTCATGTCTTCTAACTCCACAGTAGCAGGGATTCAAATAATCAGTTCTCAAAGGAAAAATATAATGCAGATTACAACTTAATAACAGTTGTTACTATCTTATTCTACCAAACAGCCCAGGTAATATTTATTGCTCTGCCTCATTAGCAAAATTGTACAGGTGTCCACATCATCAAATGGGATATGTATTTCATGATAAAACTACAGCTTAGTCTGTATCCATCCTAATTAATCAAATTAAAAATGTAATTAGGTAGTGTCTGCAGTGGCGCATTAATTTACAAATGCCTACTTAGTGCATAAATTCACAAATGTTTGTTTTGTTTGTTTAAACAAAAGAGGTACCCAAATTCCAGTGTCTTTGAAGTTGCCCAGCCAAAATGTATTCAAAACATCAGGGGTTGGCTGCAGCTTTGCTGAAAGAGACACAACTAGCTAGAAGAACAGCTGGTTGGTTAAAAATAGGAAGATATCTAGAAATACTTGCAGAAGACAGAGGAGAAAGAAACAGGTCTGTGGTGCTAACATTGAGGTGATCTATCATTCAATTGACAGATGTTCCCTTTTTACCCAAGATATGTTTACTATAAGAATAGAAATCTTCTTAGTGGGGCCTTTTTCCGTGAGATGTTTGGCCATCTAAACCTTAGTAATGAATCAAAGCTGCTTCACTTCTGTGCCTTCATTTTAGGTTTCTTTCTTACCCTTTGTCTCATTTCCCCTTGCAAAAATTAACTAGGTGTTTTTATTTTTCTGGTGACATGGACAACTATTGTTAAAATATTAGACTTGGAAGGAAGACATACAGGTTCAAATCCAGCAATAGCAATAGCATTTACGCTATTGCTCCAACAATCTATTGCCCCATCATTAGCCATGAAAACCCACAGGGTGTTTTTTGGTCACTCCCTTTCACTTTAATCAATAGGGTTGCTATTACTGGAAATAAAATAATGTGAGTTGTCCATGGAATGTGCCTTAAGCTATTGATGAAACTGCATGATAGAAATCTAATAAATCTGAACTGCAAGCCACTAAACAGTGCAACAATGCAATAATAATGCACACCATCTCCAAATACATTCTGTTCTATACCTTCATTTGCATTCTTGAAATCCCGCGCTTTGATGAGCCAAAGCGTGGGGTGATCTGATTGGTGTCGCGAACCACGCTGATTGGCTCGCTGAGAATCTCCTGCGATTGGTGGAAACGAATCGCGGGAGATTCAAAGTGGTGCCATTGGCCGCGGCCGCCACGGCTTGAGAATAAAAAGCCACTGTTTTCTCCTCGGAGCCAGATCGGTTCCGGGGACCAATAAAAGAGCTGAAACCCTGGTCTCCTTGCCGCGACGGACACGACACTGGCGATGAGGGTGGGATCCCGAGGCTGAACCCAATTGAGCACGTGTCCGACGGAAGCAAGACCGATGAGATGGCCAGCATCGCTCCGCCCGCGCCCTTCAATCCCGCTAACGAGGACTGGGAATCCTACTCAGACAGATTCCTCATGTTCCTCAAATGCAGCAACATGAAGGATGCCACCAAGCCGAAAAAACGAGCCGTCTTCCTGACACACTGCGGGCCCGCGGTGTTCAAGATGGTAAAAGCCCTAGCGAAACCCGCTGACGTCAAATAGATGGACTGGGCCGACCTCGAACCTTTACTCCGCAACCACTACGCCCCCGCCATGCCCACCCTCCTTAGGCGGCATGATTTCTACCAGTGGAACCAGAGACCGGGCAAAAACATCAGCGACTTTGTGGTGGAGTTGCGGAACCTAGGAGGCATGTGCGGATTCTCTGACATGGACAAGGCCCTACAGGACCGAGTCGTGCTCAGACTTCAGGACCAGTCCTACAGAGTCAGCTGATGGCCAAAGGCAACATCGCCCTCGCCAACGCCATCGCTGAAGCCACCGCAGCTGAGGCCACCCGGAAATCAGCAAACCGCATGTGGAGATCGGACGCAGGGGACCGCACCATGACCACCAACCCAGGACGGGTGACCGAGGCCCAACCGGAAGCAAGTCACCGCGAGACCACCACCCACCATGGCGAATTCCACTCCGCCTCCGACACCTCAGACGAGGAGGAGGAAACCCACTGGCTCCAGGCGGGATGCGACCAGCGCAGTCGGCGGGGTTGTAAGTCAGGGACCGCGTGTGCCGGGTGCGGAGGCAACCACCCTAGATCCGAGTGCCGTTTCTCCGATGCAGTCTGCTGGCACTGCGACAAAAAGGGTCACATCGCCCATGTCTGCCGATTAAAGAAGGCCTACAGCCCCAGACGGCAGGACCACAGCGAGAGGAGACGGGACAGCACACCCCCCAGAACCAGAGATCGCCCAGCCAACAGCCGATGGGACCGGAGTGGACAAACCTGACGGGGTGGCAAAAACCGGCAGAAGGAGGAAACCCACCAGATGGTCGTCATCGGCCACGCATCAACCACCGATGCCCAGAAAGTCTACGTGGAGGTAGGCATTGAAGGCAAGCCATGCAAAATGGAGGTGGACTCCGGGTCCTACCTCTTCATGGTCGCCTGGCAAGAGATCAAACGTTTGGTGCCTACCATCCATAAGAAGGGACTGGAGAACCAGAGACTACCAGGGAAACCGCATCCCGGTAGTCGGAACCAGACAATTCAAAGTGACATTTAAAGGCCGCACTGCAAAGCTTCCCCTGACGATCGTGGACCGAGACCGATCCATCCTTTTGGGGTTGCAATGGTTCGCACCACTCGGCATCAAAGTCACGGGCATCAACCACATCACCGAGACCGATTGGGAGCAGCAACCGGCACGGGACTTCCAGGAAGTGTTCAACGGCACCCTAGGCAAGTACCGAGGGCCCCCCATCTCCTTCAGCCTAGACCCTAACATTCCCCCAAGACGCCTAAAACCACGGCGGGTACCTTTTGCACTCAGGCCAAAAATTGACTAGCAAATTGACAAGCTCGTCAAGCAAGGGGTCCTACAACCAATTGACCACGCCCGGTGGGAGACACCAATAGTCACCCCAGTCAAGCCCGATGGGTCGGTGAGAATCTGCGGGGACTATAAGGACACCCTAGATTGCACCTTACAACAAAGTGCCTACCCCGTCCCAGTAGTGCAGCACCTTCTACACTCACTGGGGGGAGCCCAGGTTTTTGCGAAACTCGACCTGGCCCAAGCATACCAACAGCTGCCGGTCGACACAGAAACCGCAGAGGCGCAAACCATAGTCACCCACCGGGGAGTTTTCCGATGTAACCGATTCCAGTTTGGAGTCAGCGTGGTGCCTGGAATTTTCCAGAGCCTCATGGAGAGACTCTTGCAGGGCATCAAGGGGGTGGTGCCCTACTTCAACGATGTGCTGGTGTCGGCAACCAAGAACTAGAGAGTCGGCTAAGGGAGGTGCTAACCAAATTCAAGGAAACCGGGCTAAAAGTGAAGAGGGAAAAGTGCCAACTTTACACAGAGTGGGTCGAGTTCCTGGGGTACCTCCTAGACTGGCACGGCATCCACCCAACCACAAACAAAATCAGAGCCATTAAGGAGGCCCCCATACCCAGGACTAAAACGGAACTGCAGGCGTTTCTGGGACTGCTTAATTTTTACAATGTTTTCCTGCCCCAAAAGGTGACCACGGCGGAGCCTTTGCATAGGCTCTTGGACAAGGCGGCTACCTGGACTTGGGGGAGACGCAAGGAAGCTGCCTTCAGGAAAACCAAGGACCTGCTCACCTCGGATGCCGTCCTAATCCAATACAATGAGACCCTACCAGTCGCCGTCACATGCCTCACCCTTCGGCGTCGGCGCCGTCCTCAGCCACACAATCCCAGATGGAAGAGAAGCACCCATTGCTTTCTTCTCGAGGACACTCACCAAACCAGAGGGGAACTATAACCAGCTGGACAAGGAGGCCCTAGCCATCGTCGCAGCAGTGAAGAGGTTCCACAAGTACCTCTACGGCCGCATGTTCACAATCATCACAGACCACAAGCCATTGCTGGGCATCCTGGCAGGGAACCGGGCCACCCCGAACATCTTATCTCCCAGAATGACAAGGTGGTCCGAATTCCTTGCCGCCTACAGCTACCGGCTCACACACCAACCGGGTAAGACTATCACACATGCAAATGCGTTGAGCCGCTCACCATTACCCGACCTAGACACCAACCCAGCACCCATGACGAGCACCCTCAGCATAGAGACTCTGCCTGATCTACCCATAAGCACGTCAAACATTGCCCAAAAAACTAATAAAGACAAACGTCTGGCGCGGGTGTTACATTGGGTAGAGAAAGGGTGGCCGGAAAAGGACAATGATGAAGCATTCAAAACATTCCAGAACCAGCAAATGGAACTCTCACTACAAAAAGGGTGTGTACTGTGGGGGAATAGGGTGGTTATCCCGGAAAAACTGCAAGGGAAGGTATTGGAACTGTTACACGAGGGGCACCCGGGCATAGTTAGAACGAAAGCCCTGGCCAGAAGTTATGCTTGGTGGCCAGAGATGGATAAGCAAATCGAGGCCTGGGTGGCAAGGTGTCAACGCTGCCAAGAAACCAGACCGAGCCCTCCCGCGGCACCGATCCTAGAATGGGAAACCGCCAGGGGACCTTGGTCTAGGGTCCACATAGACTTTGCCGGACCTATCAAGGGACATACATTCTTAGTAACTGTGGATGCTTACTCCAACTGGTTGGAGGTAAGCAACATGAAAACCACCACCACAGAGGCCATGACCAAGGAACTTAGCAAACTATTCGCAACCCATGGCCTCTCGGATGTCATCGTGTCGGACAATGGGCCCCAATTCACCTCGCTAGAATTTGAAAAATTCCTAGCAGAACGGGGCATACGACACGCACTGACAGCTCCGGTGCATCCAGCAGCGAACGGAAGGGAGGAACGGATGGTTCAATTCACGAAAAAAACTATCCAGAAAATCGAACACGGGGAAATCCAAGAAAAAATAAATAAAATGCTTTTTATACAGCATATAACCCCAAACACAACAACAAACAAAAGTCCGGCAGAGCTGTTAATGGGGAGGAAATTAAGGTCCCCACTCGACTGCACCCCACATACAACCCAGAACCCCCAAACTCCTCCAGCAAGCATCGGTCCTTTGCACCAGGTGACGCCGTCTACGCAAAGAACCTAACCGGAGACCCACTATGGGTACCAGCGACCATAACCCAACTGACAGGACCCCGCTCATACCGGCTGCAAACAACTGACGGATGAGCGTGGAAACGCCACATCGACCAAATAATATCGAGAACGGCCATAAGAAACACAACCGACACGCAACCAGATGCAGACGAACCTATTAATACAAGCCAAGAGGGGAGGGAATACCCCGAGAACCAAAACCCAAGAGAAAGAAACCAGCCATACTCACCGGCAAGCAGTCAACCCGAAACTTTACCAGGGAGAAGCAGCCAGGCCAGCTTGACCAGCCCGGAAAGACAAGGTGGGAGCGGCAGAAACCGCAGCTCAACCAGCCCAGGTAGACCGGGAGGGAGCTGCGACAAGCAGCCCGGCCGGGCCTTCCAGGCGGCTCCATCGACGAGGCCAGGAAAAACAGAGAACCCAACCGAACCGGCCGGGAGCCAACCAACTACTGACCTGCATAGGTCCAGCAGGCAAGTACGGAGCCGCACCTACTTACGGGACTACGTCATGTAGGACCAAACCAAGAGGGGAGGGGTGTTCTATACCTTCATTTGCATTCTTGAAACCCCGCACTTTGATTGGCCAAAGCGCGGGGTGATCTGATTGGTCTCGTGAGCCGCGCTGATTGGCTCGCTGAGAATCTCCCGTGATTGGGGGAAACGAATCTCGGGAGATTCAAAGTGGTGCCATTGGCCGCAGCCACCGCAGCTTGAGAATAAAAAGCCGCTGTTTTCTCCTCGGAGCCAGATCGGTTCCGGGGAGCAATAAAAGAGCTGAAACCCTAGTCACTGACTCCTGGTCTCCTTGCCGCGACGGACACGACACATTCTTATTTCTTAGAGGAAATTAACAGTCAACCCAAAGCTCAGGAAATCCTAGAGCAATGTTTTCCTCTTGTTTGACAAGTTTAAGGAATGTGGAGTTCAACTCCAAGACGTTCCAATAAGTACTGAAGTCTACACATCTTAAACTTGCCAAATTTGAAAAGCACTGCTCTAAACCAGGGGACTCCAACCTTGGCAACTTTAAGACTTGTGGACTTCAACTCCCAGAGTTCCTCAGCCAGCTTTGAAGTCCGCAAGTCTTAAAGTTGTCAAGGTTGGAGACCCCTGTTCTAAACTATAGGCAAGCATCTCAAAGTTACCAATTGTAAAACCAGGTTAAAGCAACAAATTTGGCAAGATGAGTTATAAACCTAACGACGGATACATAAAACTAGATATTTATGTATTTCCCATTATGGATAAACTCTGTGTTTATGGTGATCCCCTTTTCAATCTATGCATATGACACTATGTGTTTGCAGTTACAACTATTGTACATGATTTAGAAGGCAAGTACAAGTGATTGTGACTTGAAGATTGTTGTAAAAAGGTTACATAATGGAAGCTTAAATATAGCAGATAATTGAAAACCCCTAAAGTTTATAGCAATTGCAACAGAAAAAAAGTAGCTTAAAAGGTGAAATGAAATTATTAAACCATCAGTCCCCAACCTTTGAGGCTTGGTGGCCCGACTAGGTGGCGGGAGAGGAAAACCAGGCTGCTTGAGTAACAGGCCAGCATGCATGTGTGGACGTGCAGCTCAGCTTGTGTGAGTGGTGGGCCTGTATGTACGCATATGCTTGTGTAGTTTAACTTGCATAAATTGAGACGTGCATGGATGCACATGCATGCCACTCTGCTGCTCATATGAGTTGAGCTATGCACATATGTGTGCACAACAGTCAACTGCTCATGCGGCCCAGTTGTGAATAGGCCACAGCCTGGTAATGGGCCATGGCGTAGAGATTGGGGGCCCCCTGTATTCGAGAACAGTCTGCTATAACTGTTGCATGGAAAACTTGACATAATTTGTTCAACATATGTGTGTGTGTGAGAGAGAGCATTTGCTTCATCCAAATTTTAATAAGGTTTTTATTTAGATAACAGCAATAGCACTTAGACATATATACTATATTATAGTGCTTTACAGCCACTCTAAGCGGTTTACAGAGTCAGCCTATTGCCCCCAACAATCTGGGTCCTCATTTTACCCACCTCAGAAGGATGGAAGACTGAGTCAACCTTGAGCCTGGTGGGATTTGAACTGCCAAACTGTAGGCAACTGGCTGCAGAAGTAGCTTGCAATACTGCACTCTAACCACTGCGCCACAGAGGCTGTTATGAACATAATACTATGTTCATAGATTTAGAAATTCTATTTCTTTAGAAAAAGAAAGAAACAAAGATCTACTGCTGAATACTCCATGTGTTAACACTGGATGATTTTGGCAGATTTTTCTCTGGAGAAAGGAACATGCCATTTCTTCCTGAAATGGTCATAAGAGCTTTAGAGACAAAATTCAGTAATTTATAGATTAAATCTTCTGAGTATATCCAAATAATTGAAAGAGAAAGAAAAGTAGCTGTGATGCTGGTTCAGACATGTTTTATGTGAAAGTTCACAGTGTGTGATATTGTCAGTTAGGTAAAGTTCATGGACTTCTGCCCATAGAAAAGAAATTGTGCAAGTTATTGCACAAATGAAACAACCACATTAGATTTAAAGTCCCTCGTCTTGTAAAGTTTCTAAGCAAATTCTGACTCACAGTATCACAAATTATAAAGGTTAACTTTGTTACATCTTGCATAAGTTTCCTACAGAGAGAAAGGGTGTTTTTTCCCCTTAACCCTAGGAAGACTTTTGATCCCAAAAATGTTTTCTACTGGCTAAATAAGGGGAAAGGCAAGGTTTGCAGTTTTCACTTTTCCAGTGACTCTCAGAAACCAGTTATAAGAGTAGGAGTGGTAGAGCTAAGGTCTGCAGAGGGAAGGAGAATTAGAAAAAGAAAAGAAAAATGGATTTTGCAACCTTGATTGCCAATGGGGAATTTTGCTTGGGCAGTTTTTAACTGTGGAAACAAAACATTGTCTCTAACTCATTGTGTTTTGCCCTGTTTCATCATAAAGTTTTAGAGTTCATCTGCCAGCTTTAATTCGAGAAAAACAGTTCATATATGAGTAAATAACCAGTTAAACAATGTTGTATGTTTGAGAGATGCTTTTAAGAAAAGATTAGCAAAATACACTATTCACCTAGATGTTGTCATCTGATATGTTTCTTTCTCTAATAACATGCCACCAAAAAACAAAAAAAAATTTCACAGTATCTGCCAGAAAAACTACATCTATTTTTATACATTGGGACTGATCAATAATTAGACAATCTGAATTACTGTAACTTGCTAATCTCTTCATTTGAAATCCTGATAAAGTTCATTCATCAGAGTTTTAGGGATATTCCCAAGCTTCAAGGAGATATGAAATAATACTCATGCTATGCAAGAAAGTGTTAGAACTTTCTGGATCCAGGCTAACTTTTGGAAATCTTGGAAGGGGATGCCATTGCCTCCTACTATTTAAGGGGCACATTCTAGATGTGATAGTTTCTTTGGTAGGAGCTACTAATTATGCTCTATAAAAGGCATCCGAGAGCAATTCATAGCTGTTTCCTTTTATCTGCCTTACCAATTGATGTCTATACAGAGCAAGTGAGGCTCCCTAAACACATCAGTCTGCCTCAAACACACAAGATTAAGTAGCAAGTGACATTCAGGACCAACCAGCCCACCCAGGAGAAGAGAAACCAGCGGAAAAGCTGTCAGATTCCCCCTTTTCTCCATTAATCTTGAAGCTTTTCAGTGCTGCCGGGTTGCATCTCCGTCAAACAGACTAGAAAGAGTATTGGGTGTTTTCTTTCTGCTTGCTCTCTCTTCTTATCATACTCTTCCAGTAACCCCTTTTATGCTTAACCCCTTTTGTTGTTAGAGAGCTCCCAGGCTTCCAAATTGCCTTTATTAATGATTGTAATCAACGTGGACACCAAGACTGCAGAAAGTCAGTTCAGAAGAGAGTCTAGGAGGTTATTTGTTACATACCTATCTAGATGTGAAACAAAATGTGAGTCTCTACACATCAAGTTTTTTAGATTGTTTAGTTTTCATTTCTGATTGGATAATCCTATTCAGCTATTTCCGCCCCTGCCCCCCCAAGTCTTATTATGATTAAAACCTCAGTTCCATGGTTTGTTCCTTAACAGGAAAGAGAAAATAAAGATTGTTGTTCATTTAAAGAATTATTTAAATAATATTTTCCCCTTTTTAAAACAAGGAAATACTTCATTTGTGTTAATATTTTAATCTTTGGAAAGGAGGTGGTTTATATTGCAAACTAATGATAATTAAGGGAATATTACAGATATGTGGAAATAGTAGTTGTGGATGTTGTTTATGGAAACTGAGATTCCAGTAAGATAAACACCTCCCTTCATGATCTCATTACGAGTACAAACTGTCCCTAATTGGCTCTCATTAGATTTTATGTTCCACAGGCAATGAATGATGTGTGACTGAGGAGGCTGACATTGTGTTGCACCGAAAGGGAAAGGACTGTCGTGCATTTGACATGCATGGAAGGCAGCCTGTCACTGTGGTTATTTTACCCAGCAATAAAGAACAAAACATTAGGTTAATAGTTCAGATCAAAGAGTCTAACCCTACCCCTAAACTAGTACAGAATTCCTGAAAAATCCCAAGTTAAACAAATCCTCATACTCATAGACAACTTCAATGCTTTCATTAGGCAAAGAAGCTCATATGGAAAGCAATAAGATTAATTTCTAAGAAAGACAGCTGGTCATTACACTCAAGGGATGGGATTAATGCCTTTCTGTTCAGGACCATTTCTGATTGCTACTATTGCATATAAGATAGCGAACATCAAACATAAAAATTTCAAACCCAGGCAGAATTTTAGAAGTACAGGAAAAAAAAAAAGATGACTGCAAAAACAATTGACCTGGAAGCTCTGGGTCCTATAGAGTTCAACAATATATAGAGGCATGGCAATATTTTGATCTGGAAATATAATAGATGTTTGAAAAGCTAGAGCCGTGTTTCTCAGTCTTGGCAACTTTAAGATATATTGATTTTAACTCCCAGAATTCTTCAGTCAGTCTGGGGAATTTGGAAAGTTGAAGTCCACACATCTTAAAGTTGCCAAGTTTGAGAAACTCTGAGTTAGAAAATAGAGCACTGTTCTTCTGCAAGAGCCACCAGCTCAACTTAAATTGACAGAGTCATATGAAGGTAGACGAATGATGGGGTTAGGTGACAATCTGACATCTCAGCCACAATAGGAAATGCTGTAAGAACCTGGGTGGAAATGGTCCTGATAATATCAAATGCTTCAAAAAGCATTCCAGATCAGGAGCTCCCAACCTGTGGGCCACGGCCCACTCCCAGGCCATGGTCTGTTGACCATCAGGCCTGTAAGTAGCTGGCAAGTGCACACTAGCATTGTCATGAGCGCTGTGCAGCCATTACCTTTGCTGTGAGTGCTGCATGACCACTACTATCACCACAAGTGTTAAGTATGGAGCATGGGTGCGAAGAATGGAGACGAGCCAGTGAAACAGTGAACTTCAACTCTTTATTTACATGGTGTGACAGCTCAAACTGGATGGCTACTATAGCCTTCCTTATATAGGCAACTTATTAACTATTCAACCAATGACAACCTGGGAGCGCTAGCTCCGTTGACCAATCAGATTCTCCTGAACGGACCAATCTGATCTTGCCATTTAACAGCCAATCAGAAGTGCAGGGCCAGAACCCTGCACTTGACTTCAAGCTCTAGATAACTTTATTAAACATTTATTCATTCACAACACCCCTTCCCCCCAGGTTCTGTTTATGGGGTGCGGTCACGTAGTCCTTGAGGTAGGACGGTTGTTTTGTTAGTCTTTTTGATTTTCGCTGTGCACCCGGTATTTGGCTGCACTCTTGTTGAGGTAGGGTGTTGTTTGGCGAAAGGGGTGTCTCTGATTCTGAGTTCGCGTTTTCGTTGTCACCAACATCTTCGGTATCACCCTGAGGTGAACTCACTCCCATCCCTGATTCCTGTTCTCGCGTTTCTGTTCCGCTATCGTTTCCTTCAAAAAGGTTTTCTGCTAATTGAAGTTCATCTTCCTCTGTATCTCCCCCCCCCTCAGTTTGGTTATTAGGGGATTCGGAGATGCCTGACTGCAGCCTTGATCATAGTTGATTGATATGACGCTTCCAAAGTCTATCATCAGGGTATTGTACAAGGTATGATCTCGGGCCGGTTACACGGACCACAGTCGCTTCTACCCACAACGGATCGCCCGATAAATTTTTAGCGAACACTAAATCGCCTACCTGGAAGGTACGGCATCGCCGCTGGATCCGAGTGGTTTCTCCGGTTCATACACTGGGTGTAACCGGTTGAGGTGGGAGCGGAGCTTCCGTCTTATTAGCAGCTCGGCAGGAGTTTTGTTGGTGACGCTGTGAGGAGTGATGTGCTGTAAAAAGAGGATTCGGTTTATCTTCTCTTCGATGTTGTCATAGTCCACTTTCTGTAGCGTTTTCTTGACGAATTGTACCATGCGCTCGGCCCTTCCGTTGGCCGCAGGATGCACAGGCGAAGTGAGTGCATGTCGAATACCGCAGTCCACCAGGTACTGCTCAAAGGACAGCGCGGTAAATTGGGGCCAGTTGTCGGATACTAGAACGTCTGGTAATCCGTGGGTTGCAAACAGTCTTTCTAGTTTTTTAATGACCGCTTCGGTTGTTGTGTTCCTCATTCGGTGGATTTCGAGCCAGTTCGAGTAGGCGTCTACGGTTAACAAGAAGGTGTGGCCTTTGGTCGGCCCAGCAAAATCCAGATGGATACGGGACCAGGCCCCCGTGGTGTCTCCCATTCAGTTGGGATTGCCTTTGGTGGGGCGTTGCTTACTTCCTGGCATCTATGACAAGTTTTGACCCATGTCTCAATTACAACGCTTCGTGCCGGCGTTACAGCTGCGATCTCGGGGCTCTGAGATCGCAGCTGATATTTTCGCCCCTGGTCGGTCCTAACGGACCTAAATCGTCCCGGAGAGACGGTGATTGTGAAGGGCACTGTTCCAGGATCCCAGAGACATCGCAAAGTCTCTGGTTAGATTCGGAAGAAGCCCTTTTGCTGGCGGCGGAGAGGCAGCCTCCATAGCTGCTGAAGTCGGGACAGCTCCGAAAAGAAAGTGACTGGATTGAAGTGTGTCGGTTGGGTGAGAAAAACTCTTTTGTGTTGAAAATTCGCTGAGATTGGAAAGTTCATTCTGAAGAGAGGAGGAAGCTGTGGGATTTTTTTTTTTTTGACTGAAATTGTTTGAGCGGCGTTTTTAAAGTGCTGTCAAATTGAGGCTTGGGGTGTTTTTTTTTTCTTTTTTTTCTATATTCTTTGGGAAAGATTTTACTGTGACTTAGGTAACCGGACTGAATTTTCTTATATATATATTTTTAGGCTCCCTTTGACTTTTTTATTTTTTTTAGGATAGAGGCTTCCTTTGGTCATTTTTTTCTTTTTTCTTTTGTATATATTAACTGTTTGTTAACTTTTGAATGGTGTGAAGTCGTCTGATACTTGGTCCAATGGCCATCTGCGTTCCACCCACGTGAGGACTCGTGCTAAGGTGGGGTCGCGTTTTGTTTCTCTCATGATATCACGGGAAGTTAATGGCGGTGCATGAAGTGTCTTGATCTGCAATGTTGTCATTGTTGGCGCGGGGTCATCAATAGTCTCTGGAAGTGGTGCATGGCTCAATGCGTCGGCATGGGGAATAGCTTTCCCGGGGCGGTATTGCAGCTGATAATTATAAGCAGCCAAGAATTCTGACTAGCGAGTCATCCTGGGAGATAATATATAGGGGGTTGACTTATCCCCAGCTATTATTCCCAACAAAGGTTTGTGGTCAGTCACGATAGTAAAAGCCCGGCCGTACACGTACTCATGAAATCTTTTGACAGCCGACACAATTGCAAGGGCTTCTTTATCAATCTGGCTATAATTTCGCTCAGTTTTCAAGAGCGTCTTTGAAAAATAGGCAATAGGGGCTTTGCTACCGTTAGGCAGTACATGGCTCAAAATGGCACCCACTCTGAAAGGTGATGCATCACACGTGATATTTAACGGTAAGGTTTCATTGTACTGCATTAGTACAGCATCAGAAGTCAGTAGTTTTTTCACATTACGGAACGCCTGCTCTTCTCTATGACCCCATACCCAAATTGCTTTTTTGTCCAGTAGACAATTTAAAGGTTCAGCGACAGTCGCCTTGTGTGGCAAGAATACGTTATAAAAATTGATGAGGCCTAGAAACGCCTGGAGGTCGGCCTTATTCCGGGGTCTGGGAGCGTTTTTTATTGCTCTCAATTTGCTATCTGTAGGGTGAATGCCCTGACTGTCAATTAAGTACCCTAAAAATTCGACACGATCTGTACACAGCTTACACTTATTTTTCCTCACCTTAAGGCCTGCGTCTTTGAATTTCTGGAAAACCAATCTTAAACGATCTCGTAAAATTTTTGAAGTAGGGGCAGCAATTAACACATCGTCAAAGTAGGGAACAACACCTTTAATCCCTTGTAAGAGTCTTTCCATCAGGCTCTGAAAAATCCCCGGGGCTACACTCACTCCGAATTGGAGCCGCGTACATTTAAAGGCACCTCGGTGCGTCATGATCGTCTGTGCCTGTGCCGTTTTTTCATCGACCGGCAGTTGCTGATAAGCCTGAGCTAAGTCTAGTTTAGCGAAGACTTTTCCGCCCCCCAGGGAATGGAGGAGGTGTTGCACCACCGGCACCGGATATGGGTTTTGCTGCAGGGCATGGTACAGGGTGGCTCGGTAGTCCCCACAAATTCTAATCGAACCATCTGTCTTAATGGGTGTCACGATTGGGGTCTCCCAGGGAGAGTGATCGGTTGGCTCTAACATTCCCTGGGCTATTAACTTATCAAGCTGTTCGTCGATTTTCGGCTTTAGTGCAAACGGAACTCGACAAGGCTTAAGGCGGATGGGAGCTATTTTTGGATTAAGGCTAAATGATATCGGGGTCCCCTTATACTCGCCTAGCTTTTCCGTGAAGACGTCCCTAAATTCATGGACGAGGTCCTCCTCCCAGTCACTGCCGCCGATTCGGTTAATGCCTGCCACTTCAATGCCGAGTGGTGCGAACCATTGGAGGCCTAACAGGCTAGGCGGGTCCTTGTCGATCACAGTCATGGATAAGTATGCTCTGTGGTTTTTGAATGAAACCTGGACTCGACTGGATCCCACGACTGGAATCCGGTTCCCCTGATAGTCTTTAAGTATGAGTCTTTGGGAACGAAGGTCTTGGTGCCGGATAGTAGGGATGAGTTGCTTGAGGGTCTTCCAGGAAACCATCGAGAGAGACGATCCCGAGTCGACTTCCATTTGGCAGGGCTGATTTTTGATGGCCACTTTAATTCGGATTTTCTTGGCATCCAAGGAAGAGGCGTGACCGACAGTGATAGTTTGGTGAGCCTCTTCTCGCTTCGTTGGGCGATTCATGGTTTGGTTTCTGTAGGGGTGGTTTACTGGTTCTCGCCTTACAGGATGGTTTCCTGTCGATTGGCGATAGTTGGCCCCCTTCGAGGTCTGGCTGGGTCCTAGGAGGCTTCTACAGACCCGTCCGATATGGCCTCGTTTCCCGCACTCATGGCAGAGCGCGTCGCGGAATTTGCATTCGGACCGGTAATGGTTGGCCCCGCAGCCAGATGACGAAGAGAGGTCCTTGTGGTGGGCCGTTGATAGCTGTCCTTCTGACTTAGGTGAAATGTCGCAGGTTGGTTGCTGTGTCGGAGTGCGGTTGCGGCGCAGTTGGGCAGCCGACTTCCTGGTTGCTTCTGCTGCAGTAGCATCAGCGATGGCATCGGCAAGGCTAATGTCGCCCTTTGCCATTATCTTGCTCTGCACTTTTAGCGCATCTAATCCCAGAACTACTCGGTCTCTCAAAGCCTCTTCCAGGTCGGCGAACCCGCAGAAGCCTCCCAAGTTTCGGAGGTCCGCAACGAAATCGGCAACACTCTCTCCTTTCTGCTGGTTTCTTTGGTAGAACTCGTGCCGTCTTACGAGCGTTGGTACGGTCGGTGCATAGTGGGCTCTTAGTAGAGGTTCGAGGACGTCCCAGTCCATAGCCTTCACTTCAGCTGGTTTTGCTAGTGCCTTGGCCATCTTGAATACGGTCGGCCCGCAATGTGTTAGGAATACCGCCCGTTTCTTCCCGGTTGTGGCATCCTTCAAATTATTGGTCCACATAGGACTCCAAGTCTTCTTGCGCTGGGTCGAACGGAGCGGGTGGTACGACGACGTCAGACATGGTTCCACCATTGTGCGTTTCAGCCACGTGCTCGGTTGTCTTCTTCGTTGTTTAGTCAGCTCTGACGTCTCCACATCCCATCCTCGTCGCCAGTGTTAAGTGTGGAGTATGGGTGCGAAGAATGGAGACGAGCCGGTGAAACAGTGAACTTCAACTCTTTATTTACATGGTGTGACAGCTCAAACTGGACGGCTGCTGTAGCCTTCCTTATATAGGCAACTTATTAACTATTCAACCAATGACAACCTGGGAGCTCTAGCTCCGTTGACCAATGAGAACGGCTTGCTAATGGCCAATCAGATTCTCCAGAATGGACCAATCTGATCTCGCCATTTAACAGCCAATCAGAAGTGCAGGGCCAGAACCCTGCACTTGACTTCAAGCTCTATATAACTTTATTAAATATTTATTCATTCACAACAACAAGCATCATACATGCACTCATGGTCCAGTTTGCATGCACCATGTGTGCGTAAAGGCACCTGGCCTCCCTCCAGGCTACCATCCCAGAAAGGTTGGGGAATTCTGTTCTAGAAAGTGATGTTTAATACCTATTAACTTCCCAGATTTTAAACTTGATTTGAATCTCTGTATATTGAAAGCTCTCTATATATTGAGAGCCAGTTTGGATGTAGTAGTTAAGTTGCCAGGCAGGAAACTCAGACACGGTGAGTTCTAGTCCCATCTTAGTCAAACTCTCTCAGCCCAACTCACGTCACAGGGTTTTTTGTTAAGGGAAAATAGGAGGGAAGAGGTGCATCGGATATGTTCACCATCCTGAGCTATTTGTTAAAAAATAACAAAGGTAGGATATAAACAAACAAATAAATATTAACAGTTCCTTAGATACAAAAACTGAAAGCAAACATAGATTGTACTAGGAAATGTGCTACGACTCATGGACCATGGCTTGTTGCCAAGGCTTTCTGTATCCAGGTATCCAGACAGTCCTGAAGCACTGTCTGGTAAATAGAACTCCAGGTACCATGGCTGAAATTTTATGTCAACGCTTACCTGAAGTTACTCAAGGCCAATCTTGATATTGTAAGAAGTAAACTTTCATTAACTTGATGGCTCACAAGAATCGTCTTGTTTGAACCTCTTACAAGGCGAGCAGAAGACAGAGGTTCAAGCCTGCCAATTTTTTATAGTTTCCTACTCAGGCACCCACATTCCACAGTGCCTGCTTCTAGTGTTTATGCGCCCATACGCCCATGCTCCATAGCACCTGTCCATGTCACCCACCCACCCTGCAACTCTTACCCACAGCTCTTACCCAGTGGCCTGCTTGCTTTAATTTCCTGCTTCTTCCCATTTTGTGGTCATGTGAAGTCCTTCGTTAGTTATCTGTGCCATTTTAAGTTTACAACAGAAGCCAGGATTGCTGTCACTAAATGATATGGTCATATGATATCAGGCTTTATCAGACCGCATCAAGTAAGAACAGAAATTTTGGTCTCAATTGCTGTTGAAACCCAAGGACTACCTGAAAAGCAACTGCTGAAACATAGAATGAATGGGGTGCTTTTTTCAGAGCATTGAAATGGTTGGTAGGGAAAGGTTGGTTTGCATCCATTTTTAATAAGCATTCACAAAACATTTCCAAAATGAAATGGCTATGTGAAATTTACATTATGTGAAAGAGAATTACTAGAGTACACGACTGTATTTCATGAGTAACGGTTGCATTTTTAGTACCACGTATCTGTCAATCTGTGAATTGCATGGTTCCACAATTTAGAAAATTTGGAAGTCATAGGGATTGAAGAACAGACAACCCACAAAGTTAGTTATTACGTTATTACTTTCAAGTCCATGACCTGATGGGTTGGGTGAGTGAAGGAAACATTCATTTCTGATAATGAATTATAATTTGGAATTGAAAATTAGAGTAGCTTGACATGTTAATACCTTAGTCCAGGGTGTCAAACTGGATTTTTTTGAGGGCTGGATCAGCATTATAGTTCTTCTCTGTGGGCCAGCAGGAGATGAGGAGTAGGGGGGAGATGAGATGGATGCCTCCCACAGAACCCTACCAGCCAAAATGGGTCACAGGGGGCCTCATGCACCCCCCCCACCAGTTCTGGCTTGAATGGCTTTCTGCAGCACTTTGCTGGCCAAAACAGGCCATGTGGGACCTCGCGGGGCCTCCATACAGCCCATTTTTGGCTGGCAGAGTGCTTCTGGAAGCTGGGGAGGCCAAAAATAGGCTGCGCGGAGGCCTTACAAGGCCTCCGTGTGGCCTGTTTTGGCCAGCAGAGGCACTGCAGGCCAGTCCTTTGATTCTTCCAGGTCAGCCTCAAGGGCCAGATTTAAGTACCTGGTGGGCCAGTTCCAGCCTGTGGGCCTTGAGTTTGACAACCTGCCCTAGTCGATGTTTTCTGAAATCATGTCAGACATTTGAATGTGTACGTTCTTTCAAATCACATGATGTTTTAAGTCCCATTCACACTAAGGGTTAACTGTAAAGACAACATTTTGCAACAATCATTTTGCCCCCTGAGCTCTTTTGGTTGCTGCTTTTTAATGCAACAGAAAAAGGCTCAACAAAAGGAGTTTTGTAGCTTGCATACCCTCATCATTTTATTATGGCCTTTGTTTCAGATTTGAAGATCCAAATTGCCTACAGGCTTTACTAGAGTACATGTGTGGAGCAGAACAGCAAGTTTATTCATCTTGAAGGGAATGTTTAACAATGGTGGGAGACTTCATTACCAAATAAAAGAGATCTGCAAGAATCCTCCACCTTCATTAATTTTAATGTATTTTATTTCATTCAAATAATTTGTGATGCTGCCAAATGCATTTGAATGATTACTCAATCCACAATTATAATGAATTTTAGAAAATTCTGAAGCAGTACTTCTATTTTTTTGGAAAGAAAGTGTTGGTTGTTTTATACACGTTTCTTAGTTCCAGTTGCACTTTCCTTGATAACACTTTCAAACATAATAAAAAAAACAGGAATAATCTCAATACAGGAATGTCTGTATTGGGGGTGGTGGATGGGGGGGGGGAGAAATAAAACAAAAACAAAATGGCACCATGACCACATGATCAAAGCTTCACCTCTTTTTTGCCAGTTTTCAGAAATATATTGGATACAGCCAATAAAGATTCAAGAGAGTTTTGTGTAGGCAAACAGCTGACAGCTTCTCTATTATCAGTGAAAAGACCCATCTGCTAACCAGACCCCAGGATCGTCATTTGAGAAAGAAAAGAAAGAAGCATCCACTGTAATGTAGATAAGGATACAATATGTTGGTTCTAAATAGCCAATAGTTTGATAGCTGAAATTTTGTAACTACATTTCTTTCTGTTCCATAAATCTTTTGGAAGAGGTGTAAATTGTCTTTGGAAGAATCAAGGAATTTGAATAGTTGACAGGCCTTTGTCAACTTTTGAGATTTTTTTAAAAAATATTTCCTCTCTATTCTACAAATTTAAAGATGGTTAAACAGGATGAATGAACAGTTTCTGGACAGTGAGTGATTCGAAAATATAGAAATCCTTTTTGCTACCACATCATGAGTGATAGCATATTTTCAGCTGTTTTTGATAGCCCCTGTGATGTATTAAGTGCATCCTCCTATCCTTTTACATTGACTGGTACTGTTTATCCTTGATTTCCTGAACATGGGGTCTTCTAGATAGTTGGACTAGTTTCAGGAATCCTCCAGCAATATTGTTATCAAGCCAGAAATCCTTATTTAAACAAAAAGCTGTTGCTATGTTTGTCTTGTGCAACACTTATGCGGTTAGCTTTTTAACAGCAAGATATGATTTTGTGCCTATAATCTGTCAAATGTATCTAAATTGTATTGTTCATGTATATAGCTTGAATATATATCTATATATATATATATATTCTGGCACAGCAATAGGCTGCCCCAAATTTAAATCTGAAACCACTGTAAAAGTCTAACTGACAGACGAACACTATACAGAAGCCTGACGATGGCAGATGAGATTCTGCTGAAACATTGCTACAACTTTAAAAGCACCACTACAATGACGTGGGAAAATACCCGAACAAAGCTGAATGCCATACATGTAAGTACCCACGAAAACTTAAGAATATATATATATATATATATATCTTATAAGAAAAATCCATTATAATGTGAGTTTTCCGATTTTATACATAGGGCCTTGCATATCAAGGGGCCTCTGTTGAGAAAAACTGAATATTATGGAACAAAGAGATGACTGCCAATATCTTTGGCTTGTGTATATATTTATATAAAATAAAGCTTTGAAAGTTTAGTTAAATATCAGTTCCACTTTTAGACAATCCTTGGAAATGCGTGATTCAACCAACACGCCCCCCCCCAAATTGAAAATTTCAAAATCCGTTGTCTGATTTATAATGAGTTTTCGACAAATGAAACTTGGCTGAAATCAAGGGTGGGATTCAACTGGTGTTACTTTCAGTTCAGTGACCACGTTTGGTGCGTGCATGCAAAAAACATTAAGCTGTGCCACCTGGACAGCTAAAAAGCACTATGCGCGGGTGCACAGCATTTGAAAAGCCTCTTTTTTCCTGCTTTTTCAACCTCAGCTGTGCTGCGCAGAGCAGCTGAGGTTGAAAAAGCAGGAAATAAAGGACAGGTAAGAGTCCAGGCGGGGCATGTGGGCCAAACAGCAGCAAACACAGAAATGTTTTGGTGTCTGCTGCTCTTCAGAGCTACCGGTTCTATAGAGCTGGGCAGAACCGGTAGCATCCCACCCCTGGCTGAAATGACAAAAGTAATGTATCTATATTAAAGTTGCAGGTTTTGTTTTATATCTAGATTTCTATGAATTGTATGTCTAGATATAGATTCATATTACCATGCTGAGATCATATTTTTGGTAATTCTTAGAGGCTTGGCCATAATTGTTAAGGAGCTCTGTAAAAGAGTCCTGTTCATGGCTTTTGTGTCAAAATCTATATTACAAGGAAGAAGTGCAAATTCTGAAATAATTTCTTTCTTGAAACTCCTCATACATGCTGGATGGTGGGAGTAACTTTTCAATAAGTAACTTTTAAAGAAAGTGTCGCGAGCAAATGAAGGGTAAGAAGTCACTATTCTTCTTTGTGGTCAGCTGTTAAACTGATAGTTCAATGGAGCCCTGTCTTGCTGAGTGAGACCCTATTTGCGTACACAAGGCTTCTTCAAGCTGGCAAAGCAGGGACAATCTGTTTGTCTTTCCTTTGTTTGTACAGTTGCAATTGATAGAGATTCCTGCCACCTATGGCCTGGGCTTCTGACAGATTGCTTCCCTTTCTCTTTCATCCATTGGGTTGGTAATTACACACAAATAATGGTCAGATTAGCAAGCTGTATTGAAATGCTTGGCACCATCTTTCAGCTGGATGGAATGTAAACAATGCTGGCATAAGTCTCACCAGGAGAACGTTGTTCTCAGAAGATGGGGCAGAGAAGGGGGAAGAAGCCAGTTCTGCTGTTACCTTGACCATTTGCTGCAATCTGTGTTTCCCTGGAAACTTACAAGGATTTGAAGAAATATCTTCAAGGCTTTTCCTTGGTTCATGAGACTGCTTGGCTCAAGTAAAGATAAATATTTATTTTTGTGTGATATAGCAAATATCTATCACTACCTTGACCGGTTACTGAAATTTGTGTTTCCCTAGAAATTTACAAGAATTCAAAGAAATATCATGAAGGTTTTTCCTTGGTTAGTAAAGCTGTTTGGCTCAGAAGCACAGATATACACATATTTTTATGCAATATAACAAGCATATCACTAAGATTGGAAGATTGAAATTTAAAAGGATGCCACTTAGTGAAACTGGTTGAGATTGGAGTATAAAGATTTAAACCCTTCTGAACTGGGACACGGCCCATCAGAGATTAGCTTTTTTCTTCTCACCAGAACTGCCAGCAGAATATAAATAATCCCTTTGCACAATTTTCTCCAGCATCTGATAATTGAAGGCACATTGCACAAAAACTGAAGGTAAAGCTGGCTTTTTAAGACTAGGAGTTCTCCATGAACCTATCCTCTCTTTTTAAAGCCATCAGGTTAAGGGCCACCATCATGTCTTCTGGTAATGAATTTCACAGGTTAACATGCAATGTGGGAAGATCTGCCACTTTCCATCTGTTTTAAATTTTCTCCCAATCAACTTCACTGGGTGGCCTCAACCCAAATGTTTTGAGAGAGAGAAAGAAAAACTTGTGTACTTTTTTCATGGCACGTCTCACCTCATTCACCATTTCCCAAGAAAAAGTTAATACTAGTCCATTTATTTATTCCAGGAAAATATCTGATACAGATAAGCAAGCCATATCTGAACTCCAAAGAAACCAGACTAAAAAGTTGAACTATAGATTTGTGACCAAAATGAAACTCTGCCTTAACAGGAAAGGTGAATTACCTCTATTCTTGCATTTTTTTGCTTCTATTTAGATGTACAGCATCTTTGTGCTTCCCACATGATTATCAAATGATACCCATACTTTATCATGTGAAGTAATTAAAATGGCAAAACAGTTACTCTTTTCTATAGCAAGCAAATATAGTCTCAGGAAAATGTTGAATTGCTACCCATAGCAGTCATATTACCCCAGGATACACAGTGGACATAGATTTTGATTGTTCAGGTAGCTGCCTGTCACATTTCCACATTGCAAATATATACCCTCTCTCTATAATACACCCACCTACCCACGCTCAGGGGAGGGATGCTGCTGGTATAACAACCGGTTTGGTGATCATGCACCTGACGTGCACTGTGTGCCTGTGAACAACCTGCAAAAATTCTTACCTGCTGTGTTACCTCGAGGGAGTAACACAGCTAAGGAGTGGCAATCCGTTCTTCTGCGCTGATCAGCTGAGACGATAAAGGTCAGTATAGCACAGGAGTGTGTGGGCGGGCCCACATGATCATCGGCGCTAACCAGTTTGCTCCCAACTTATTTTCGGAGCTAGGGGTTCACCCGAACTGGTCTGGACTGGCAGAATCCCACCCCTGCACACATTTCAGTCTTTATAATTTCATGAATATAACATTTCTTTGAAACAATTTGGAAGTGATCCACAATTGTCTTTGGGGATTTTAAAAACAAATCTAATCTAAGTACATGTCTATGTCAATGTGTGCCATTCCATTCTAATACTAACTAGGTCTGAATCTGCTCAGCTGTTGAACATCGGCGAAGGCCATCTAGGTGCTGTCACCTAGCTGGATTTAGACAGGTACCCATTTGCTTATTAACTATTCCCCACAATATTTAAGAACAATAAATGCAATGAAATTTCAGTTCTGCAATTGCAAAAGAACAGTAAAAGATAATTCAACTGTTACTTCTGCATTTGTAGTATTAATCATGCTTACCTGATGGACAGCATCCCCAGAGAATTCCTATTCCCATGTTTAATTTTATTTAATCCCAAATAGTAATAATAATAATAATCCAAAAATATGCCTTTGACGACAGCTCCATGGCACTGAATGGCCTTCCATGGCACTTCAGAAGAGCAGAGGCCCAAACTTTGGATCCTTAGGAAACAGGCACATTCCAGGTGAACTCAACCAAAATTTTTCAAACTTTGCTCTAGCATGGAATGCTAGTGGAACTCTAGCATTCCATGGAAATGTGATGGGGTTTAGTGAATAATTAAAAGAGTTCACTTGAATCCAACCATTTTCTATCACTAGAACTTTGTCTCTTGATCAGAGGTTTTAGGAACTGTTTTGAAAACAGTTTCTGTGTCTAGAAAAGATTGGAAAGCCTTTTTGTAGACTACAATTCCTAGACTGGTTAATTGTTCACATTGACTGAACTTTTAACAGCCAGAAAGCACCAGGGGGGGAAAGCCTGTAGATTCATTGAGGCTAATTTAAGAACATTAAATTCATTTTTCACAGCAAAAGAGACATAAGATAAATTACAAGTGTGTTTGTTACTTCATCACTAGAGCCCATTGTAACTACATAGCCAAAAAGGCATTAAGAGTTGTTAACCTATTATTATATTACATTAATATTAATATTACACTGTTAATAATATTATACTATTACAATATTATTACAAATAATAATATTACACTAATAAGCATACAAAACATTTGCTAGAGCAATACTCAAATACAGTTCATCAGTCTGGAACCCACATTACGTATCTGATATTAACACAGTTGAGAAAGTCCAGAAATATTTCACAAGAAGAGTTCTCCACTCCTGTACTCGTTGCAGAATACCTTATGCCACCAGACTCGAAATTCTGGACCTAGAAAACCTAGAACTACACTGCCTTCAGTCAGATCTAAATATAATATATAAAATCATACATTGCAATGAATACTTCAGTTTCAACCATAATAATACAAGAGCACGCAATAGATACAAACTCAAAGTTAATCGCATCAGACTTGACTGCAGGAAATACGACTTCAGCAACAGAGTGGTCAATGTCTGGAATACTCTTCCTGACTCTGTGGTTTTTTTCCCCCAAACCCCAAACACTTTAACCTTAGACCAGTGATGGCTAACCTATGACACGCGTGTCACTTGTGACACGCCAAGGCACTTTGACTGACACGCCTTTTGGTGTGGGGAAAACCTGCACATTTAGAGGCTGCCTGTGCTCTGCTCCAATCCCTGCTCCCTGCTTGTTGTGTGGAGGCGTGGTGTCACCGCTGCCGCAAGATCTTTGCAGCAGAGAACCAGTTTTAACCGCCATAAACTGAGGTTTGTCAGTTTCATTACCTCAGGAACGCTACAGGAGGAAAGGAGATCCATGAGGTTCACAGCCCTGTAAGGTGGCCTTCCGATCCCCACATCCTGCACCTGCAGCCCTGAGACCAGGGAGACGAGTTTCATAGCCCTGTGTGATCACCCCAGCCCAGTCCATCATAAACCAAATTATTGATATTTCTTGAAGTGACACATGACCTGAGGAAGGCTACACTTTTTCCCGATTTTCGACACACCAAACTGAAAAGGTTAGCCATCACTGTCTTAGACTGTCTAATATTGACCTCACCCCTTTCCTAAGAGGTCTGTAGGGGGCGTGAATAAGCGCATCAACGTGCCTACTGTCCCTGTCCTATTGTTTCTTTTAGATATTTTTTTATTTTTTATTTTTCTTATATGTATCCATGTATTCATAACTATGTTTTTTACTTATACCTATTATCTTGTAAGCAATTGACAAATATAAATAAATAAATAAAATAAAATAAAATAAATCTTAGTGTGGCCAGTGTCCTAAATGAGTTATCTTTTCAATTTCTTACAGATTAACTAGTTACAGTGCCTTTTAACCTTTTTTTGGTATTCAAAATAATAGCTGATCGTAAGAGCTCTGCTGAATCTGAGTTGTAAGCTTGCATCAGATTCTGAGTAATGGGCAACCAGAAGCCCAAGAAGCTTTCATCAGGGATCAGCTATGGTATTTGTTTCTCTCCCTATTGCTCTTTAGTAGATGTTCTGCAACAAAATGGTAACTTTGGGCCTGGAGGTTGCATGTCTTTATTTTGGCTAGCCTCTGTTAATAGATTTGTCCTTCATAAATTGGAGTAATCCCGATAAAACTATCCAAATTGGTAACCATTACCACATCTTCTGACTGCAAATGTTGAAGTTTAGTATTACAGCTTGACCGCAAAATGATTTAAATCAGGGGTGTCCAACCTTGGCAACTTTAAGACTTGTGGACTTCAACTCCCAGAATTCCTCAGCCAGCTGGCTGAGGAATTCTGCGAGTTGAAGTCCATAAGTCTTAAAGTTGCCAAGGTTGGGCACCCCTGATTTAAAGTTTCGCCTCAAAAGGGAAGAAAGCCTTCTCCACGCTCTAAATATTGAAGTGGTTGTGTTCTTGTCTCATATAACAATTCCAATATCCCCCCCTCCCCAGAAAAAGGCTTTTGTGTCTACTTCCAGATGGGCAAATTGGCCCAAAGCATCCCAGCCATGGGAATTGCAGCCTTCTCTCCTCTGCAAGTAGAATTTCTTGCCTTCCTGGCATGAAACTTCCTGTTGAGTTGGCCTTAAGATGTACTATCCAGTGGTGGATTTGAAATTTTGTTACCACTGGTTCTGTGGGCGTGTCTTGGTGGGCATGTTTTGCAGGCATACGAGTGCTTTGCGCATGCACAGAGCCTACTAACCTTCTCCAGCAATCCTGCACTCTCCCTGTGTCTTCAACAGCTGATGCATGGCAATCCGCTGTTAATCAGCTAAGGTTAAAAAGCAGGAAATAAAGATCAGTATAGAGCTGGTTCAGGTGGGAGGGCCCAGCAGCTGATTGTCAGAGTGAACCAATTTGCTCGCAGATGATCGTCGGAGCTACCTGTTTGGCTGAACTAGTAGAATACCACCGCTGGTACTATCATCTTAGAAATTGGATCTAAAACTCAGAAACTCTCTATAATTTAAGTGTATATGATTGCTGTGCAGTTTGTAGAAGAGAATCTAAATAATTCTGTCAACCCTGAAGCGATCCTGGCTGAGGCCATCTTTGGAGCTTCATGGTTGTCACACAGCGGCAGGGGAGAAAGGGAGTGGGGGACTTTAAATAGCTCGGCTTTGTCATCAAAATAGAAAGTTTTCCTATAGGAATCAAGGTCATTCCAACAGGTGGCTGAGAAGAGGAGGAGTGACATTACCAGACAAACTTCTAGCAACACTATTGGACAATGTGACCTGGGGGGAAGGGGAAAGTTCACTTTTTAATTAAATGAAAACTGTGGGAACTTTAAAAGTCGGTTTTCACTAGTTGTGCCAATATGATGTATCCAATAAATTGTTCTTTGAGGACTCTAGCTGCCTTGGAGCTCTGCTTTCAATAGGTGCATTACTTGGAACACTGACAACCATTCCTTGTTGCGGTGTGCATAAAAAACTGTGACTTTTCTTTTAGACTATTACCAAATGCTCAGATATTCTCTTTATATTTATATGACCAGCCTGGGAATTTTAGAAATAGACACCTGTATACTACTGTATAAATTCTTATAGTAAAACATGGATTTATTGCTTTTTTTTTTTTTTACTTCATAATGAAATAGATAATTGAAAGAAGCAGGAATGATCCACTTATACCAAGTTATATAATTTCAGTGAGATGTATTCAGCCTTACACATAGAAATAAGGCATGTGCAACCTTAAGGATATCAATAATGATGCAACTTTATCTAACTCTGGATTACTAAAATATTTTATTTGTAAATTTAGACATCCAGCACTTTTCTTCTTCTTGAAATAATAGAAATTTCTTCTAGGGATACCTAGAAATTAATTTTTTTGGAACTTTATCAGTGACATCTACAAATGAATGTGCTATTTCCACAACTTTCCTCTCTTTCTTCTCTAAAGCTGCACCTTTACAAATTATTGGACATATCACAAGGGCATAAAGTATTTTTGGATCTAACCTCTTAAGCTTCCTCATCCCCAGCTAATATTTCTCCAACATTTACAAGCCTGAAATATTTTGGATGATTTTGAATCAATTCAAATTCCTCCTATACTTGCAATATGCTTTAGAACAGCCCTCGCCAACCAGTGGGCCACACCCCACATGCGGGAACCCTCCCCACTCATTCACTCCTTACCCAGCAAACTTGCCTGCTAAATTGCTCTTTTTCCAACCATCAGCTGTTCTGCTGTGCTGGGAGATTTAGATTAGCTAGGAAGCAGGAAATGGTTGGATTTCTTGCTTTCTAGCTAGTCTTTAGATCTTTGGCTCTGCTTTTAAGCACAGCCAAACCCCCTTAGGACTGAAGGTTCTATTATTCAGTGCACACTCATGGCAAGCAAATTTTATGAGTTTGCTTGCAAGCAAATTTTATGTGACAGACTGAGCTAGCCAATGGCAGATAGATAGATTTCTGAATGAACATGTGTTTCTGTGAGCAATTCAATCTGCCTGCCTGCTTTTCCTGTTTTTGGGTAAAAAGTCTTTTTTTAAAATAAAAAAATTCAATATTTATATAAATACTTATAATATTTATACACAAGCCATGCCCAGTCAGTCACATGACCAGCAAGCCACACCCACAAATTAGGCCACACCCACAGAACCAGTTAGTGGTCCCTGATATTTAAAATTATTAGTTTGGTGGTCCCTGAGGTCCAAAAGGTTGGCGACCCCTGCCCTAGAACAGTGTTTTTCAAGCTTGGGAATTTATAAAATTATTTGAAGGATAAGATCTGTTTGTAAACCATGTTTCTTCACTGGCATTCCTACCAGCTCCTGGGAGGATGATAGCTAAATAACATGATTTCTGGAAGAAAGATCAGTCGAGGGAAAGTGCTGTTCTCTTCCCTTGTTGCACTGTTGAGTTTGCTATTTATCAAGGATAACATTGTGCTTCTACACAATTTATACATTGTGCATTAGATCTTCTATAATATCCAAGCTTCATTCATGCCGGGAAGAGAATGAGAAGTGTTATTTAATAATTGTACTTCATATTTGTCTTCTAGCTGATTTCCAGCATTTCTTAAACCTTGCACATTGCAATCAACACAAAATTTTTAATCTACCTAAATAAATATAGAATAGAATAGAATACTTTATTGGCCAAGTGTGATTGGACACACAAGGAATTTTTCTTGGTGGAAATACTCTCAGTATACAAAAAATAAAAGATACATTAATTAAGAATCAAGAATCATAACATGCAACACTTAATGTGATAGTCATAGGGTACAATCAGCAATCAAATCATAGTAGGAAACAGTCAATATAAATCATAAGGATACAAGCAACAAAGTTACAGTCCTACAATCACAAGTGGGAGAGGATGGGTGATAAGGAGTGATGAGAAGATTAACAGTAATAGTATTGCAGACTTTGTAATAGTTGAACAGTGTTGAGGGAATTATTTGTTTAGCAGAATGATGGCTTTCGGGAAAAAACTGTTCTTGTGTCTAGTTGTTCTGGTGTGCAGTGCTCTATAGCATCATTTTGAGGGAAGGAGTTGAAACAGTTTATGTCTGGGATGTGAGGGGTCTGTAAATTTTTTTACAGCCTTCTTTTTGACTCATGCAGTATACAGGTCCTCAACTGAAGGCAGATGGGTAGTAATTGTTTTTTTCTGCAGTCCTAATTATCCTCTGAAGTCTGTGTCTGTCCTGTTGGGTTGCAGAACCAAACCAGACAGCTATAGAGGTGCAGATGATAGACTCAATAATTCCTCTGCAGAACTGGATCAGCTGCTCGTTGGGCAGTTTGAGCTTTCTGAGTTGGTGCAGAAAGAACATTCTTTGTTGTGCTTTTTTGATGACGTTTTTGATGTTAGGTGTCCATTTTAGGTCATGTGATATAGTAGAACCTAGAAATTTGAAGGTCTCTACTGTTGATACTGTGTTGTCTAGTATTGTAAGAGTGGTAGTATGGGAGGGTTTCTTCTAAAGTCTATCACCATTTCTATGGTTTTGAGTGTGTTCAGTTCCAGATTGTTCCGGTTACACCACAAGGCAAGTTGTATAACCTCCAATCTGTATGCAGATTCGTCATTGTCTCGAATGAGACCAATCACTGTTGTGTCATCAGCAAACTTCAATATTTTAACAGATGGATTGTTTGAGATGCAGTCATTGGTATATAGGGAAAAGTGGAAAAAGCACAGCCTTGCGGGGGAGGTCTTTGTTGACTGTACAGGTATCAGATGTGATTCTGCCTAGCTTCACCTGCTGTTTCCTGTCTGTTAGGAAGCTTACAAGTGTGTTCAGGTACCACTAGTTGGTTTAATTTACTTAGAAGAGTGTCTGGAATGATGGTATTGAATGCTGAACTGAAGTCTACAAAGAGGACCCTTGCATAGGTATTTGGAGATTCAAGGTGTTGTAGGATGTGATGCAGAGCCATGTTAACAGCATCATCTGTCAATCTGTTTGCTCGGTATGCAAACTGCATGGGATCTAACAGCAGATCCGTGATGGTTTTCAGATGGGACAACACAAGCCTTTCAAAGATTTTCATAACTACAGATGTTGGAGCAACTGCCCTGTAGTCATTAAGTTTCTTGATGGAGGGCTTCTTTGGCACTGGGATGATGGTAGAGCATTTGAAGCAGGAAGCAACATAGCACATCTCTAATGATCTATTGAAGATTTGGGTGAAGATGGGGGCCAATTGGTCAGCACAGACTTTTAAGCAAGGAGTTATCTTGTCTGGCCCTGGTGCTTTTCCTGGCTTCTGTCTGTGTAATAGATCTTGCACTTCTTTTTCTGTGATCACCAGAGGTTGTGAACTCAATGAGTTGGGGCCAGTTTTAGGAGGCTTGGCTGTTGTTGGTGTGTTTGAGATGTGGGTTGTGGAGATAGGTGACCTTCATTGAAAAGCTAACAAGCTTACATTGGTATTTGGCTGTAATCTAAAGATGTTTAGATTAAAAGTGCTTTTTTATATTTTATTTAGGAAAGGGTGTGTAAATCTATTCAGTTTATTTTAATAAACTATGAGGTAACATACTTCTTTAGATTAATATACTGTAGACAGATCTCTGTCAGATGTGGCAGGTTTTGGCTTTATTAAGTTGGACATGATTTCAGTGAAAACAGAAGTCTAAATAATTTATCAAATGACTCAAAGCTTAGAAACATTTGAACCACTCATGGAAGTGGAGCAACAGATGGAGCCCACACATCTATTGTATTCCAAAACTAGATTCAACAGGAAATAATTTTGAAAATCCCAAGATTAGTGATTAATAATTTTAATGATTAAAATAGCTTTATCATCCTTGGTTCCTTCTTTGTTACTCTGACTAGTTTAGAGAAGTGCTTTGTTTTGTATTAAGAGACATGGTGGCATAGTGGTTAGAATGCAGTACTGCAGGCTACTTCTGTTGACTGCCAGCTGCCTGAAGTTTGGCAATTCAATTCTCACCAGGTCAAGGTTGACTCAGCCTTCCATCCTTTCGAGGTCAGTGAAATGAGGACTCAGATTGTTGAGGGCAATAGGCTGACTATATAAACTGCTTAAAGAGGGCTGCAAAGCACTGTGAAGCGGTATAACTGCTATTGGTATTTCAAAGTTGGTTGATTAATTTTTAGCTGATAGTAAATTTTGGAAGGTTGATATGCAACCAATATCTCATTTCTAATAATGCCATATAGTTCCACAAATATTTCATATCAAGCAATTCCTATAAAGAAATTAAAGGAAAGAACTTGACGTGACGGATCTAGCATGTGCAAGTGATGTTGTTACCGAACATTTAGGATGTTATCTAGTTTGGGTAATGAAACATTTGCAAGAAAACAACCAAGCTCAGAGAGGATCCTTCACTTCAACTCTGAGCTACAAATATTCTCCTTTATTAGAACTTGATGTTGATCTAAATTTTGATTTTTTTTCTCTTCCCTATACCAATACCTTGAAGAAATTTCATTTGCAATTTCACTGAAAAGGTAGAGTTGTCTAAAATTGCTCATTAATACCTGAAATGTAATTATAATAATGCCATAAAGCTGCAAACCTTTATATGATATGATTTAAATAGCTTTCAAAATTCGGAATCTTAAAAGAAGGAAATCTGCTTTTTCTCTAAGTTTGTCAATAGCACACAAGGAGTCTTATGGGAATTTTTTTCCTCTAGCAAATCAAGTTTGTTTAAATTTTTAACTTGACAAATGTAGAAACCATACCCAGTGTGTGATTCTTTCCAGTTTGAGATTGATGTGGATCACATGTGAGCTATTTAGGTGTCTAATGCAGGTAGTCCTTTACTTACAACAGTTCATTTAGTGACCATGCAAAGTTACAATGGCACTGGAAAAAGTGACTTATGATTTTTCAGTTATGACTTTTGCAGCATCCAAGGTTGACTCAGCCTTCCTCAAGATTGACTCAGCCTTCTGTCCTTCCGAGGTCAGTGAAATGAGGACCCAGACTGTTGGGGGCAATAGGCTGACTCTGTAAACTGATTAGAAAGAGCTGTAAAACACTGTGAAGCGATATAAAAGTTTAAGTGCTGTTGCTATCCCCATAATCACATGATCAAAATTCAGATACTTGGCAATTTATGACTGTTGCTGTGTCTCAAGGTCATGTAATCAACTTTTGTAATTTTCTGACAAGTCAAGTCAATGGGGAAATCAGATTCACTCAACTATGTTACTAATGTATCAACAACAGTTATTCACTTAACAACTGTGGCAAGAAAGGTTGTAAAATGGGACAAAATTCACTTAACAAATGTCTCACTTAATAAGAGAAATCTGGGGCTCTATTGTGGTCATTAAGTTGAGGACTACCTGTATTTGTAAATATTCAGCTGAATTCATTAGGCTTGCAAGTAAGTTGACTGCCTTTGTATTACAAAAGTTTTTATTACAGACTTTATTACAGATATGATTTGATTTTAGGGATTACAAGAGGCACTGCCTTCTTCCTGGTGTTCAGCATGACAACTAAGGCTTTGGCCCCTATTTTGAGGAGGAGCAGGAAAAGTCATAACTAATTTCCCCAAATCCCTTCTTCCAGATTTGAAGTGCCAGAAGGCTGCAGTGGCACTTATTCCTTGAGAAAGAAGCTAATGAGTTTTTACAAAAGCCATTTGTTGCAATTCTGTAAATGTCATGTTCTGTAAATGTCTTGTATTTTGGTGCCTGCCTTGATGCTACACTGAGAAGCAACACTGGCCACTGTCTCTCTGAGAAGTGCTGGAATAAAGCAGTGATATTTTTGACTTAGTTGCAGAGAATTTCCAAAACACCCTTAGCAATTCTTGACTGGAAAAGATGTCGCAATATTCACAACAGGGTGGCAGGATGTATCCTTTCCTCTTGTACTAATGGAACACAGAGTTTTACTTGGATCCTGATAGGTTTTCACACTTACATATGCCTTCAAGTTCTGAATATAAAATCTTTCATCATTTTTAAGGTAGAATGGGCAGAAGAATGTAAATTTGGGGGTGTGTATGTATGTATATATATGAATAGATATTGAATTATAAAATTATTCAAAAGCCAAGGCTTGGTCTTTAATGCTATGGCTCATTTCAAACATTCCTTTTAATGAATTCCACGTACAGCAATTTCCTAGAGGTATGAACACCCCAAATCTCCTCTCTAAATATAGGGAAGTTTGTAACAGGTTCAATTGGAGACATCAAAAACATTTTAAATAGACACCACAAGATGCATGAGTAGTTTAAAGGTCAAATTTATTAGGAGATTAAGAGATGTATTATACATGGACTATAAATACAGCACAGCTGACTTTATTCACAGTCAGATGCAGAGACAACCAATGCCAACCTATTTTGTGGACACCCTTGTTCTTTTGTTCCAAGAAAAGTTTGCGCCATAAGATTTGGATTTAGGTTTTGGAATCCTCTGCTCTTGAACATCATAGCTCCAGCCTAGGAAAAAACATGTTGAAAATTCTAAACAACACACATATAGCTGATTATACTGAGCAAGTGCAACACAAACAAAAGCAAGTTCAAGCTTTTAAGAGCTAACAGAGAAGAAATACCAACATATTTGATATACAATATGCAATTACTAATTTATTCTATTGCAAAAGGCAGTGAACAATAATCCTTTAAGACCGATATGTCTTAAATGTGACCTACACCTGTTCCCAGGTTTGTCAGATCTCAGGCACTGTATGTTCCAACTTTCACCACTTTCCTGTTGATGGACCAGGACTGACAGTTGACACATGAAGGTCTGTAATCTTATGCATTCACACCTCTCTATCAGATGTCAAGCCAAGTTTTGGAAATATGCCTGGTAGCAGAGTACCCCAATGCCACAAGGAAGCAAGAAGGACAAAGAGGTGAGCTTTGAAGAATTTAGAATGTGATCCTGAATTCAGAATCAGCTGCTTCACATAACAGGAATCTTGCTAATTTTTCTGTAGCTTCACATTTAAAACAAATGAAATTGCCTGATATAATAACTTTTAAAGAGTTGTTTTCCGGCTATAAACTTTATTCCGATTATATTTCTTTGTCACATTCAGAAAATGGATTTGCATGATGATAGCCATTCAGAGGCAGAAAGGAATGGGCAGTCTGAGACAGAGACATGGGATCAAGGAAGAATAAATGTGATTAATAGACTATTCACATCCCAGTAAAAGTGCAATACTGACACTCTGCATTCGTTTCTGAGCAAGCCACCTTTCTCAGGGAATGGGAATGAGAGAGGATATGATATCAATCTTTTTTTTATTTTATTTTATTCTCTTTTATATGCAAGACATAACCTAGAGAAGCTTCACAGTTTCAGACCTATATTTTTTGAGGAACAGCTAACTCCTTTCTATGAAAAACAAACAAAAACAGTCTTGAGTCAGAAGAAAGTATTTCAGAATATATCAACATGGCAACTGTTTAATATGATTATTAATTGTATGCATAAAATATCTCCTACTTAGATCTCCTCAAATCTTTTGGCCTATATACTGTCAACATTATGTGCTATTAGGAATAATTTAAAGAAAATTTGTTCTGAAGTAAATATATATTAAACAAGAAGGCAAACCTAGGTTAGGCGCCTAGGGATAATTTCAACTTTTGACTCTAATTCAGGAATGAAACTGAATTTAATAACTGCATGTTTGCAGAGTGTTAGAAACAAGCACATAAAGAATCACAGGGTTTGGCATCATTTGATCTGCCTGAGAATCTGCACTCATGGGGCCTAATCATGGAATAAGTGAGACTTGTAAACCTAGATAAAGATGCCCTGGCACAGGCAGATGGTAAAACATCTCTCACTTGCATTCACTGGAATTAGGCCAATGTTCTTAATTCTCACTTTAGCAAACTGATTTTCTTGTCAAATATTTGTAGGAAATGAGATAAAGTAAAATGTAGAGATTTAGTTTAACACCAACATTTATGGGATATGAATGCTTATAAGAAATACTCCCTAAAAGTTCTCAGTCTATTTAAGATGTCAGGCATAACATATTCAATATGTTTTAGTTAAGAGAATTGCTAAATCAACATTTTAGGTCCTGCAAAATGGAGGCAGATGACCCCCAGTTTAGATTTTGATCCAATGGCTGGTCTTCTCACTAAAAGCAACAATATTAATTAAATATTTATTATGCACAGATCAAATTACTTATTAAGTATCTGTTTCTTGGTGCTGGTTTTAATCTCTAAAGCCAAAATGGCTTTCTACCTGCAGGACCATTTAGTATGGATGGATCCTACCATACCCAGACACACCTCTTCCCCATGACCTCATTAGGGATACTAAGGCTCTTCCCTCCAAAGATGTTGGAACAGTAAGAAATGTGTTTCTCAATACTAGTGCTATGGCACAGCCATCCTGCCTATCTTGGTAAAATTGTGTCATAATTTGATGAAGACAATGTTGGATACAAAACCCCCATGATACCAAGCACCACAGCTTGGTATCAATAAAGGTAAAGATTTCCCTTTTCCAGTTGTGTCTAATTCTACGGGGTGCTCATCTCCATTTCTTAAGTGTTTTTCCAGACATTTCTATGATCATGTGGACAGCATGACTATACTACACCAAGGGGGCACAGAACACTGTTACCTCCCACTGAAGTGATACCGATTTATCTACTCACATTTGAAAGCATTTGTATGCTTTCAAACTGCTAAGTGTGCAGGAGCTGGGCAAGTAATGGGAGCTCACCCTGTCATGTGGCATTCAGGTTCAAACCTGGGCTGTCAGCTTTCCAGATGACAAGCTCAGCATTTTTAACCGCTGAACCACCGCACCCTCTTTTGGTATCAAGGATACCAAATTCCAGGATAAATCATATACAAGTGAAAAATCTGCCTGGGATGTTTGCAAGGTAAGACACCAATCACTCTTTGCCAGGTTAGCCAACCAGAGTAAGGATGGCTGAGAAAACGGGAATGACGTGGGTCTAGGAAGGGACAGCTGAATAATTTTTACTATGGATGAGATTCAATATTTTTTTATTATTAACGATATCTAGTGTTCATCCAAATTTCAATTTCAAACAATATAAGATAATGTTCATATTTGAATGTTCTATAGCAGTTCCTGTTGTGCATCACTATTTATCACTACTAGTACTGCTACCCACTCAACAGAACACATCTGCCAAGATGACATTTCAGTCCCATGCCACTGTCATTTTTTTCTGCTAGTAGCTCAAACTCCCCCTCTCATTCAATAACCATGCACTCATCAATTGTACTCTGATTGCTGTTGTACATACCATTTTTTTCAGCAAATGCAATAGCATCTTCTTTTGTAGAGAAAGTTAGTTGCATATTGGATAGAGGATCTGCTCTGTAAGTAATAAAACATGATGGAAATTACATAATTACAGAATGGAAATTGCAGGTAAAACATTTAAAAGTTGCACTATGATTTCAGAAAAACTATTAAGATCCATCTGTTTCTTCTAGTGCCACAGTCATGGCTCTGGCCTAAAGGAAATCCTCTTCCTATAAATTATCTTTGTATTTCTGAGAAAAAAGGCACGCAAAGTTTCAACAGTCGCAAAGGTGCTTCTTTAAAAGACAACTGGACCAAAGATTCAAGACCTGAAGAAGCTTCTTGGATGAGAAGCGAAACGTTTTCAAGGAAAAAAAAACAAGAAAGTTCAACTGCCTTTCGAAAAAGCACTTTTGGTATAACCATGACCTGGATGACTGAGAATCTCCATAGAAAGTTTCAACAGAGATTCTTAATGGACAGACACAATAGTAAGATGCCATGCAGGGCTTTAACGAACACTCTGAATGGAGTTGGGAAATCAATGGGCAAACCCTCTGCTTCTGAAACTGAGTGGTAAAATTCACCAGTAAAATTCTAACAACCATATTCTATACTCTTTGAAGCCTCACAATATATTGCAATAATGCTGATGGATAGTTCTTAAACATCTCAATATGTAGATCAGGTAAGTCAAACTCATGGCCTATATGTCAGATGCATCACGTGCTGGCCACGCCCACCCCTGGTTTAGAGAAGGGGGAAAAAGTCACATGACAACAATGTGACGCCACGAGCTTGACACCCCTGATCTAGACCATTAAGAAATAGCAAAAATGGGCAAAAGTATTTGGGTCTGTAATAACAGTACTAATGCTGACATACTGGGACCTTGAGGACAATCCTGTCCAGAATAGAAGTATTATCAACTCCACAAATACAAAAACTGTTAGCTCACAGCACTGTCATCTTCTTAGAGTTCAGCTTCTGTTTATTTGCTACCATCTAGCTCATTGTCAAATCAGCAACTTCACGGCCTCACCTGACTCATAAGGCAAGGGGAAAGTGTCATCATATGCTGATCACATTTAACTCCAAATCCCTGGATGACCACATCCAGTAGTTTCGGAGAGTTGCTAAAGAAAAACAACAGATGGTACAGAATGGAATGGAAGCTTGTGGGCACAATACAAGCATGCCTCAGCCCTGGCTGGAAATCCCAGAGATTTTTAAAACACAGATCTGGCTAGAACAACCACACAACCTTGCATGCATTCTTTTATCTATTTAAATTTAAATCATATTCTCTATCCAAGAATTGAGACAAATTGCTAGTGCCTGCTTCTAATTCTGAAGTTTCACTACATCTTATGGTGGGTTAGAAATGCAATTTATTACACCAGAAAAAAACAAAACAAAAATAATCTAATTTTTCTGTGTGCATTCTGATTTTTGATTTCTAAGGAGGAGGAGGCTGAACCACAAAAGGGCCAAGAATTCTTAGCCAAACATCCAAACCCACAGTCCAGCCTGAAGTGTTAAACATATGCTTACTTAATTTTTCAGAATATCTCTTTCATGAATAACATCACCACAGTCACTAAAATAGAACATCTAGTACTACCAAGGGAAGCATGATGAATTCTCAGAATTTATGAGACTAAATCTGCTACAGCAGCTCTGAAATTATATAAAATGTGTCTCAAGGTCATAAAAGTATGCAATTGTTTCCTCGCAAAAAGTCCTTTCCATTTGCAACTAAGTCTTCATAAAATCTGCAGTATTTTCTTCAGTGATGGAGAACTAACTTTCTAACTTTAGAAAGCAAGGAGATAGGTGACAGACAAAGACAGATTGTAAACCGAACAGCGTCTTTCATTGAGCCTTTGATATAAAATTTAATGAATTATTAAAGCACTATGGAGATACTATCACATGGTATTATGCAACAAAAATGCATCCACTCTCACACTGAAGTAATTTTGAGCTAAGAATCTAGGCAGTTATAATACAAGTGGGAAACTTTTGTTTTTTACCAATGTCCAAAATCCCTTTCCGCTGCACTAAGAGAAATCAAGATTGATTTGGTTTCTTAAGGAAGACACAAATCTACCTAATAGAGGAAAATAAGGTAAACCAAGAATGTTCCCAAAGAATTTCCTTCAACCAGTATCTAAAGTGACATAGTCCCCAAAGAAGAGGCAGCCTAATTCTAAAAGTAAAAGAGTCAAGGAACCCGGGCAATTACTTTAAGAACCTAGCTCAAATATTACCTAAGCTGGAAGCATCCCTACAGATACATATCGGCTTGTCACATCTGTTTGCAACTTTTAGCAATGCTTTCACTGGAATGCATTCTCTATCTGACTGAATTTATAAGATAAGGGGGTTTTATCATGTTTATCCAGTCTTCAGATAAACCAAAAATTTGCTGGAGTATAAGGATTGTTTCACAGACATTGCTTTGTCAAATGCAAATCAGATCCTGCAAATTACCACATAATCAGTGCTTTATCTATAATTAGTAAATTATTATCTTTCATTGTAATGTATTTAATTGTTGTGAATTGCCCAGTATCTGGGCTAAGATTCATTAGGCTATAGTAAATAAAGATGACTGTTTTGGCCTCTCATTTCTTTATCAGTAAAATTTAATCTAGCTTTTTTTTTTTCCTTTCTGAAGCATTTTCTCATAGGTTCAGAGTCTGCTTTTTCAAATCAACTGAGTGTTGATCAATTGATTGGACAGGAACTGACACACCAGGTTGTGGCTGGAGCCTGATGTCATGGGCTGAGAGAGAGAGGGCGTAGATACTTACCCGACACGCCCGTTCTCTTTGAGCTCTGAAGAGCATCCATTAGTGGGAGATGCTTCAGTCTCTGCATGTCTAGGCTAGGCTTAATTTGTGGAACGCTCCTCCTCCTCCACGGGACTCCTCCCCAGCGTTCCCCAGTTTTGGCGAAGAGAGAAAAAAACCGCCTTCGTCCTCAATGCCCTAACAACTCGTTGGCCGAAACAGGATCCCACCAGATAGAAAAAAGGATGGGGCTGGATGCTCTTCACAGCTCAAAGAGAACGGGCATGTCAGGTAAGTACCAACGCCCTTTCTCTTTGAGCTGTTCAGAGCATCCAGTAGTGGGACATACCAAAGCTTGGCCTGTCCTACGGGAGGGACTCCATCTGGCCTGGAATCTCCTCCTGGTCCCTGTGGACCCGTTGCAGAACTCTTCTGCCAAAGGAGGCCTCAGCGGATGCAAACACATCTATTTTATAATGCCTAATGAATGGCGATGGAGAGGCCCAGGTTGCGGCTTGACAAATTTCAGTTATTGGTGCCTGTGTGGCCCACGCTGCCAATGTTGCGGCGCTCCTTGTTGAATGAGCTGTTATGCCCCTGGGCACCTGCAGGGATTGAGTCTGATAAGTTTTCGCTATTGCGGCCCATAGCCAACTGCCTATTGTAGAAGGTGAGACCTTTAATCCCTGAGCATTGGGCTGAAAAGACACAAATAAGGCTTCCATTTTTCTGAAAGCCGCTGTGCGGTTGATATATATTTGCAATGCTCGCCTCACATCAAGCCTATGCCATTGTAGTTCCAACCCTTGGGATGGTCTGGGACAAAAATTAGGAAGTATCAGCTCTTGTGCCCTATGAAAAACCGAGTTAATTTTGGGTATAAATGTAGGATCAAGACGAAGGACCACCCGGTCAGAATGGAAAACACAAAGATCTTGTCTGATAGACAAAGCTGCAATCTCCGAAATATGACGAGCAGAAGTGATCGCTACAAGGAAAACTACTTTATACGCCAGAAATTGGAGACTTGACGATTTCAAGGGTTCGAAAGGGCCCTTAGTGAGTGCGACGACAACCTTGTTAAGGTCCCAGGTGGGATAACAGTGTACCACTGGAGGGCGTAAATTTGTGGCTCCTTGAAGGAAACTCCGTATGCATGGATGATGGGAAAGAGATAGTAGACCTTCAGAAGTGAGAACTGACGCCAAGGCCGCCACCTGTCTTTTCAACGTATAAGGTGATAATCCCTTGTCAAGTCCCACTTGCAAGAACTCTAGGATTTGAGCCACAGATGGAGAGATGGGATCAATTCGAGACTCGGTACACCATTTGCAGAAACTGGACCATGTGGCATTGTAAATGCGAGTTGTTGAGGGGTGTCTGGCGGCTTGGATAGTGGCGATAACTCTGTTGGAAAACTTTTTGCTCTTCAGACAACTCCGCTCAATCTCCAGATGGTCAGGGGCAACCACTGAGGGTCCGGATGTTGAAGGGGTCCCTGGGTTAGCTAGAACTTGGCTGGCGGAATTCTCCATGGTGTTGATATGGATAGCCTGCGAAGGTCTGCAAACCACGGCCGTCTGGGCCAGTAAGAAGCTATAGAAGTAATTCTGTCCTCTCGTCTAGCAGTTTCTGGATGACCTTGGGAACCAGTGGAAGTCCCAGGGGCCAACGATAGCGGAGCAAATTGAAGTTCTCTGCTCCTTGCGAGGGGTACCTGGAAAAAAATCTCAGGAGCTGAGCATTGTGGGGGGAAGCGAACAGGTCCACCACCGGCTGTCCAAATGTCCTGACCGCCTCTTGAAACAGGATGGAGGCGCCACTTTGATTGATTGATCATGGCCCTGCTTAGCCAGTCTGCCTGTGTATTCGACAGACCCGAATACACAGTGCTCTGCTCTGATGGAAAGTAGGTTGCTCTCCGCTCAACGATACAAGCGCTCCGCTTCTTGCATGAGATGTTTCGACTGTGTGCCCCCATTTGTTTATGTGAGCTTTTGCTGTTATGTTGTCAGTCAATATTAGTATGTGCTGATTGCGTACCTGTGGAAGGAAGCTGTGGAGAGCCAGGTGTACTATTCAAAGCTCCAGCCAGTTTATGCTGCACGACTGTTCTATGGCGGACCAGCGGCCTTGGGTTGTGAGCAATTGAACATGCGCTCCCCATCCAAACAGGCTGGCATCGGTGGTGATGGTAAGTCTGTGTGGCTCTTTGAAGAGGCAGCCTCTGCTGATGACTGGTCTAGTCCACCAGAGTCCACCAGAGGAGATATGAGGACCTTTGATGGTACCCTGACCTTGTATTTGGAGTTGCTTTGGCCAGAGTGCTGGTACGAGAGCAGGAACCACTGGAGGGATCTAGTGTGGAGCCAATCCCAAGGGATGATAGAGATACATGAGATCATCTTGCCTAACAATTTTGATAGTTCCGCTAGGCACACCCTCTTAAGACCCCTGATCTTCTTGATTAATTGCTGAATGCAATTTAGTCTATCTGGTGACAGGTAAACTTTGCCTTCCACCGTATCTATGACTGCCCCCAGATGGGTTAACCGAGTCGATGGTGTTAAATGACTCTTTTTCCAATTTATTGAGAACCTGTGTTGTTGTAGGGATTGTAATGTGTTCTGAATATCTTTGACTGCTTGATGAGCGGAAGATAACAAAATCAAGATGTCATCAAGATAACAATGGAGTCGTACGGGCATTTCATGGAGATGAGCAGCTAGCGCTGCGAGAACCTTCAGGAACTGTCCTGGGGGCAGAAGCTAGTCCAAAAGGAAGGTCCACATATTCAAAATGGTGGTTATTATAACAGAATCTCAGAAATTTATAGTGGGAAGGCCGAATAGCAATATGTAGGTACGCCTCTGTCAGGTCTATGGATGTGAGGACGTCACCTTTTCTGATGTCAAGTAAGATAGATTGCAGAGTGTGCAATTTAAACTTGCGATATGCTAAGAAACAGTTGAGACGTTTCAGATCCAATATTGCTCTCCACCCCCCTGAACTTTTGGAAACAACAAAAAGTTGTGAATAGAAACCTTGCCCTTGTTGGTTGGTGGCTACTGGCTGGATGGCTTGTATGTCCAGTAGGTGTTGGATAGTGTTTCCATGAGATTACGTTTAACTGGGTCTCTGGAGAGAGGGCATGACATGAAAAAATCTGGGGGAGTGGATTGAAACTCCAGCGCAAGTCCAAATCTAATTGTGTCTCTGACCCAGGAATCGGAGGTTGAGGAGTCCCATTGGTCCACGAATAATTTAAGGCATCCGCCAATCGGGGTCAGGTCCAGGGAGTTATCTTGGACACTGAAAGGACCTGTTTCCGGTCCCCGAAAGGATCTCTTGGATTGACCACCCTTTCTGCTCCTATCCCCGAAGTCGGACCTGTCCGGCTGCTGCCCTGGTCTGAATGATGGGTGTCTCTGGTATCTGGGTGAAAAGGATCCCTGGTAAAAGGGAAGAAAGGATCCCCTCCAAAAGGACTAAGAGTTTCTAGAATCTGACTTCCGAAAAATGGAAGGAAGATTTTTCTTTTTGTTTCAGGTTTCAATTAGTAGTGGATCAAGGGAAGGGCCAAACAGTCTGTCTCCCACAATTGGGGGTGAAGCCAGCTTGCATTTATGCTTAAAGTCAGCTTGCCAATGTTTTAACCATAGTAAGCATCACGCTGTGACACATGAAGTGATGGCCCTGGCTGAAAACTTGACTGCATGATAAATTGCGTCAGCTGAGAATTCAGCAGCTGCTATAAGATTAGCAATATCTTGGTGCGCTCTAAGGTTGGAATTAGGAACATGTTCCCATAAGAGGCGGAACTGCTCTGATGGCCCACGCGTCAGACTGATGGGCTCTACGTAGGGCTAGTTCGGCCTCCAGCTTTAATGCCTCCAGCGTATCACTGGGAATAGAGGAGGACGCTAATCCCACTATAGGTTCATCTACCTTGGGAGTATTCAATAATTTTGAGAAATCAGGGGCCAAATTGAAATATTTCCTGTCATATCCAGTGGGGGCTGGGTACACCGTTGCAGAGGCCCACTGTTTCTGTACCAGGTCCGAAAACATGGGAGGAACTGGGATCACCTCTGCTTCGACTACTGGTTGGTTGAAAATTAGATCTTCTGGTCCGAAGGAGTTGGAGTGGTAGAAGGGGTCGACTTGTTTAGGCGTGCAATATTTTTTGCCTTAAACAAGAGAGATCTGAAAAGTTGTGGGCGGAATAAGCCTGTAAAAACAGGTTGATCAGGAACAAGGCCCTCATCCTCAGACAATCCCCTTTCTAAGGGGTTTGCTTCTGACAGGGGCTTGCTGTCATGTATTGATCCTGATTCAATCTCTTCCATTTGATCAATTTGATCCACTTCTTCCTCCTCCTCCTCCTCAGTCGGCATTTCCCTTGTAAATGTACCTGGGTATAGTGCTGCTCCGACCTGGTCAATGACCTCAGCAATTGGGAATCATGATCGGCGATCACAGGATATTCCCTGGTCATAATTACCTGCTGAAGACCTGCTGCAATTCCCTGGCAGATTGCCAGCTCCATCCAGGCCTTCATCCTCTCTGGAACTTCCTCTGGAAGAATGTTGTCCTGACAAAGACCAGCAGCTGTCGGAGTGAATGTAGCTTCGGGAGCCCTTCACGTGGTCGGTGTCCCAGATACTTGGGCCTATTGGCCTTGGGGAGCCAAGCTGTGCCTGGATGAGAGGGAGAGATCTAGGGGAGGAGGAGTGTGGGAAGAGGTAGACAGACCTGGACTGGAGGAGGGGAAGTCCTGTGAGACCTTGTGCGCCTCCCATGTGCACTTATCTATCTGTTTTTGTAAAGCTTTATGCCGCCTGATGGCATCCCTTTCTGAAGTTTTAGAATTCCCTTTAGCCTGCTTAGGTTTGTGCTGAGATTTGGCTTTGACCTTCAAGGATGAGGTCTGAGAGCTGCTACTCTCTGCCATTTCGATTGAAGTTGGAATTGCAGTATGCTTGTTATACAATGCAATACTGTGAAGGCGGTTGGCACGCCCAGGGGCCTGATCTGAGGACAGACCGGTTGCCCTGATGATGTTTTTATTGCCCTGTTTCCTCTTTTTTTTTTGAATAATACCTATCTATAATGAGTCGTATCTCAGTAATAATATTTTATTAATATTAAAATATTATACCAAAGAGATGATGATGATGATGATAATAATAATAATAGTATTATTATATAACCACTAATATATATATATATATATATATATATATATATATATATATATATATATATATATATATATATATATATATATATATATTTGTTTTCTGAGGTTCTCGCGGGTACTTGTATGTGAATCTTTGTTTATTCGGGTTTTCTCCCGCGTAAGATTGGAAGTATCTAGGCAACTTTTCGATGAAGTCTCATTCATCATCTTCAGGCTTGGTCTTCAGCTCTGTGCTTCTCAGAGTGATGTGAGCTTGCCGCTGCTTCTTCCTTTTAACTGCTCCTGGGGGTGTGACTTGATTGGCTGGGGGCTTGGCTGTGTTCTGATTGGATGGGGGGGTGTTCTCATTGGTTGGGGGTTTGGCTGTGTTCTGATTGGTTGGGGGGTTGGCTGTGTTCTGATTGGCTGGAGGCGTGTTCTGTTCAGGTGGGGGCTTGATTGTGCTCAGGTTAGTCTTAGTTGCTGGAAGGTTTGAGCTGGTGACCTGTGATCTTGCTGTTTGGCTCTGAGCCATACATGAAGCGAACTGACCCCCACCATGAAGATGCAGCACGACCACGAACTCGAAGCCAAACAGCAAGATCACAGCTCACCAGCTCAAACCTTCCAGCAACTAAGACTAACCTGAGCACAATCAAGCCCCCACCTGAACAGAACACGCCTCCAGCCAATCAGAACACAGCCAACCCCCCAACCAATCAGAACACAGCCAAACCCCCAACCAATGAGAACACCCCCCCATCCAATCAGAACACAGCCAAGCCCCCAGCCAATCAAGTCACACCCCCAGGAGCAGTTAAAAGGAAGAAGCAGCGGCAAGCTCACATCACTCTGAGAAGCACAGAGCTGAAGACCAAGCCTGAAGATGATGAATGAGACTTCATCGAAACGTTGCCTAGATACTTCCAATCTTACGCGGGAGAAAACCCGAATAAACAAAGATCCATATATTTATATATATATATGGCAATATGAAGTCCCCTGTGCATCATGCCCGGCCACATACATTGGACAGACCAATAGAAGAATAAGCACCCGCCTGGATGAACACAAAAATGCAGTCAAAAAGCTGGAACACACTTCCTCACTCGTCCAACACATGGAAGCCACAGGTCATAACATCAACTTCAATGGCACCAAAACCCTAGCCACCATAGAAAATCCCAGCCACAGAATCATCAGAGAAGCCATAGAGATTGAAAAAAGACCAGAAAGCATGAACAGAAGAGATGATTCCACCAGGCTGTCAATCATTTGGAAGCCTGCACTCACAAACAAAAAAATCTCCACACCACAAGCCAGGCAAACATCTGAGCACAAACAAATCCCCCCTGATACCTCCAGCTCAAACACACCCCAACCAGGCACCCAGATGAAACCCAGCTTCCTAACTAATGATAGCCGTCCATTTACCTGAAGCCAGGCTGCACTAAAGGCCTCCAATAAAGTAACACAATGTTGCCAGCCAATCAAGATACAAAAAGAGCCCCCCCCCAAAAAAAAACAAAAAACAAAAACAGACAGAAGATATTAGTAGCAGAACACAGCAAATTCCAAGACCAATAAACCAGACCAAGACTCTCAACCAATCAGGAGGAAGAAAAAACCATTCTGACACAGCAATAGACTGCCCCAAATTTAAATCTGAAACCACTGTAAAAGTCTGACTCACAGACAAACACCATACAGAAGCCTGATGATGGCAGATGAGATTCTGCTGAAACGTTGCTACAACTTTAAAAGCACCACTATTATGACGTGGGAAAATACCCGAACAAAGCTGAATGCCAGACATGTAACTACCCGCGAAAACTTAAGAAAACATATATGGCAATATGTATATGAATATTAATTAAGTGGCACGATGTTACGTGCTGAGAAACCAAACAGCCAAATTGAGAACGCCTAAAGGCACAGATTGATAAGGGTAGAGGCCTTCAACAGCTTCCCTGCACAGGTGGACACAGGCCTAGGTGCTCGCTGTTGTGCTGCTGGGTTGATTGGGCTGTGAGGGTTAACCCAACAATTTAACTGTAAGAATAGCCTCGAATGTAGAAAAAACCCAAGACGAGGGTATAATGGTCCCCAGTGTTCCTGAAGGGAACCTCTGCTCAGAACAGAGTTACCTCACACAGCACGAAATGGAATACAGGCGCACGGCCACAAGGTCTTATAAGAAAAGATGGCCTCTGGCTGTTAATCTTTTGGCATGCTCTCCAGCAGCAAACTCCCGCCGTGTGAAGGAATAGCCTCCAATGGTTTTTCCTATAAGGCTAAATGGCGGGGAAGGGTGGAAGGCACTAAGCATTTGAATCCTCCACCCCAAGTGGCGTTCAGAGGGGGAAGGAAGGCGATATGACTCTGTTGGGAGCAAAGAGCTCACGCCGCTGTTCAGGTAAAAGAAACCTTGCAGCAATCTGTCGGAATGGCAGGGGTAGAAAGATCAGTTGTGGGGAGGAGGCGCGGAGCAGCGCCGAAGCCTCCCGACGCTTTGGGGCGTGAATTGACGCTTCCCTGTAATGCGAGCGATCTCTGTAATGCGAGCCAATGTCAAGAGATTGCAACGCGATTAGAAGGCTAAAGGATTCTAAAGACAATCTGATTAACTTTCAAACCTGCTTGCAAGGAAAGAATTTTTCCTGTTTTGGCCAAGGAAGAATCACAAGCACTGCCTATCTCTCACGAGGCTGAGCCAAAACTGCAGAACACTGGGGAGGAGTACTGTGGAGGAGGAGGAGCATTCCACAAATTAAGCCCAGCGTAGACATGCAGAGACTGAAGCCCACTACAGGATGCTCTGAACAACTCATGGGAGAATGACTGGTCCTAAGTTACCCAGTTGGCTTTCATGCCTAAAGCAGGACTAGAACTCAGTTTCCTGGTTTCTAGCCTGATGCTTTAATCACTGGACGAAACTGATTCTTATGTAATAGAGCTAATAACAACAATTTGATCTTGTCTGCCTTAGAATTTTCATGGCCTACTTACTGCAACTCTACATGGTCATTTCTGCATTCGACCACCAGAGACTCTGTTTCTCCAGTGTGAAAATCACTCCAATTTCACACTTAGAAGTTAATTAAAAATTCCTGAATAAAAAAAAAATAATCCCTGGCAAAAACATAATTTTATTAGCACTTTTAAAATCTAACCATGCTTGGTAAATGTCTGTATTAGTTGATCAAATAATAAACTTTGAACATGCTAACTATTTTATACTTACGAAGATGCCCAACCCATCAATGGGTTTTCCCAGCGCTCCCTTGTATCAAATTCCATCTTCCATTTTTTTGTGTTATTAACACCAGCTTGCATGGCATTACGGGCTGGAACAAAAATGTACGCTTTTCTTGTTTTAATATGCTCCTCTGGAACACCAGTTAGAGGGGTAATGTCCTATGAAAACAAGAAAGAAGACATAAACGAGTACATTTTTTAAAATGCCAATGATCTATACTTTGGAGAAAGTCAGAATTCATTGAAAAAATTCATTCATTGAGAGGAATGAAATACGGTGTTTCCAAATCTATTCATCATTCATGTATAGGTTAATTCAAGAATCTTTTATGCATCTTACATAATCTTTCTGGAATTACAAATTTTCACTAAACAGAAAATATTTAAACCTCAGGCATGCCATGGTACCTTTGCAATGCACTGCTATAAACATTTCTTCTGTAGTGTTTAGGCTAAAACATATAGCTCTGTGTGGCGCCCCAGAAGTCTTAATGAAGCTTAACACCATGCATTTATCTCAGTGCCATGACTAAGCAGTTTTGCAATACATATAGTCACATTACATGTAGTCCTTGTTCCACCACCTTATTGTGGCTGTTCACAGTTACAACTGTGATGACTCCAAATTCTATATTTTGCCTCCAAGTTCTACACCATACTTGACTTATATTTTGATTCTCCAGCTTTTGGTACCACCCAGTTGAATGAAAAATTCTGGAAAGCAAAAAAGCTTGCACATTTTTGTGCAATTTTGCTGATTGGATTGGAAGTATCAAGTAACATTTGGAGGTTAGTTTTAGTTCTTATAGGCCAACACAACTATTTCTGGTTTTAGCCAGTAATATACTGCATGAATGGAACTGCAGTGATATGATTAAAGCTCAATAAGCCAGACATTTTGCATAGGTTTGAAGCAAGCCCTTGGTGATACAAAAGGTATTCTCTATAATTTGAATCCTAATCTTCTAACATCTGTTGACAAAAGCTCAGATTATCAAATGCTTCCTCCCAAAATGAGCACATTAACCTAGCAGGGTAATTCAAAACTACCACCTACTTTAGATTTTTGCCTGCACAATGCCAATGGGAATGGCTTGGACTTCTTTCTTCTGCCTGTCTCCAAAACAAAGGCTGATCTGATCCAAGTCCAACTCTTGGCAGACAGAGGTAATCCAAACCAGTGATGACATGACTTAAATTTAAGGAGGCAAACAAATTTAAATAGCACACTGGGATTTTAAAAAATAAGCCTCCAGCTACCAACCTCAGTGTATCTGCTGTCAAAGACTTAAAAAGCTGCTCTCAGCAGACCATTCCTGGAAAAGGGGAGGCATGTCTTCCACTCCCCCCTCCCCTTTTGGTTTCACTTTATAAAATCAACTCCAAGAGATCAGTCACAATAGCCAAGTGTGAAATGTTTGTCTTGCATTTAGAACTAAGGGGGGGGGGGAGAACCCACAGGAAATTACAACAATGCATAAAAGCTGAGCTCAGACTACCTAAAGCAAACTGTCAAAATATTTTAACAATTTAATCATAAATGTTTCTTTGAGTCCAAATAGTGTTTATATTAAATTCCAGACTAGTCAAAATATGAAGACACACCAATTATTTAGTCAAAATGTTGCAACACACAAAACTACACTCTCTTCCGACCGACAGGCATTTATTTGATTGCTTAAAAAGAAATATCACAAAGGTTGTTTGATTGGACAATCAATTGTAGTACTTCACACAATTGGTTTCCTCTATGGTATAAATAAGACGAGGCTTAACTGTTGCAGCTTGTCTGTTTATAAAAATCAACTGGCAATTTATTCACATTCACACAGATACATTCTTAAAGTTAGGATTTGTGTCTCTCTGAATAAATACGTAACTGACAAGAAAGTAGTTTCTACTGATTCTAAAAGGGATGCCACAAATATACATTAAGGAAAAATGACTGAAAGTAACAAAAATAGAAGTATCTAACCATACTATTTACTTTTGGAATTATGTTATGCAAAGTGTAGAAAAGTATTAAGAAATTGTAAAGAAAACAAAACAAACATGAGATGAGAAAAAGAAAATTAGTTAAACTTAGTTTACACCAACACTATTCACAATATTTCCCCATATTTTTCATTCTTCCAGAATGCCCTTGTACCACTTCATACTCTGCTTTTTTAAACTTCTCATGCCCTTCTTTTGAAGGACCTCATCAACTTCATCCAATCACCACTTTCAAGTGGGAAGTAATTAAGGCATGAGTGACAGTGACCATGCCCATTTATCACTTCATATGTTGCTCTTTTAAATTTACCTCATTTTTATAAGATTAATCAGCTCCACCCCACTATAACTTTTTGGTTCTTTATCTCTTCTCTTCACTTGTTCACTCTGCTTCCAGGTATTTGTTTTATGATTCAGTCCTCATGCATTCTCTCTATATGACCAAATTTATGTCTTTGAATTAGTCACTCACTTTTCCTTCCTTCCTTCCTTCCTTCCTTCCTTCCTTCCTTCCTTCCTTCCTTCCTTCCTTCCTTCCTTCCTTCCTTCCTTCCTTCCTTCCTTCCTTCCTTCCTTCCTTCCCTCCCTCCCTCCCTCCCTCCCTCCCTTCTTCCAAATTCATGTACTTTCTGTGGAAGTCACTTAAATTGGCACTCTTTTTTTTGAACTATTACCATCTGGCAGACAGTACAGGATAATAAAAACAAGAATAAATAGGCTGAAAAACAGCTTCCATCCCAGGGCAGTAATTATTTCAAATTCTATTGTACAGTGCAATATTCAGTTGTATAGAATGTGAAGGATGTGTGTTTGTGTTTTATTATTATAGTTATAATGTACACTGAAGATGGTATTTAATTTTGTTATACAAGGTGCAATGACAATAAAGTAAACTAAACTAATTACTGTTGCTAGTCTTCATTCTCCTGTCAAAGCAACTATCTTGATCATTCATACATTAATTTTCATACCGTACATTGCATCATATAATCTAACATTTCCTGCAAATACTTCAGATTCTCAGCCAACAATTCAGGATTCTCTACATACAGGTAGTACTGTCCATATCCTACCAATCATAAAATACATAAAATATGCTTGGGATGCAATATCCATAGATGTGTTCTTGGAAATAATGTGTGGCTGCAGCCCAGTGCATTTTTTTTAAATTGCCATATGCATCTTAAAACAATGAAAAGAAGAAAAATAAAGTTGTGGTGGTGAAGGCAGCTGCAAGATGGGGCTAGAAGCGGCTTCTCCTATTTGCCATCTGGTTAATGAGATGTTTATGAATGGCCACAGTGACAATGATTTTGCACATGTATAAGTCTCCTCGCGACAGAGTTGTTAAGAATTCCCATGGTATGATTCCAGATTCCAAATGTGTTTCCCAGCCTTCAAAAGCTACTCCTTGAGACAGATTTGACAAAATGGGGAAACTTACAATTATAATTGATTGGGAGAATATCTACAATTAAGATGAATGTATTGCCTATAATTTTATATTTATTCCAGACAATTCCAATCCAACTAGGGAAAGAGTTTTTTGAAGACTTAAATAGAATTGTGTTGAAATATATTTGGCAGGGCAAAAAAGCAAGAATAAAATTAAAACTGTTACAAGATGCAAGAATAAGAGGAGGGTTTACCTTGCCTAACTGGGAGTTGTATTACCAAGCGACAAATTGTTTTTGAACTGGCATTGTTTTTGAACTGGGAGAAAATAAAAAGACAATATTATTTAAAAATTCCATTATGAATATCTACCATTGAAGCCTTTTCTTATCCAATAATATATAAAAAGGAACAAACAGTTAGATATGGTGAGATATTGAATGAAAAGGGTGAACTTAAATCTATGCAAGTGTTGGAAGAACAAGGTGTAAAAATGAACTGGTTTTCATATTTGCAAATACAATCTAGATTTCATAAAGATGTTAAAACAGAAGGTATTTATGAGAAGTTGACTGATTTAGATACAGTTTTGATGGGTACTGATGAAAAGGTAATTAAAAACATTTCGGACACTTATTAGAATTTAAATTGGAGGAGAAACAAGTTAAAGAAATGATTGCTTAGGGGAAAGACTTTGGATATGGGATTGATTTAGAAAAATGACAAAAACTGTGGTCACAAAATTATAAAATGACAATGTCAACTGCATATAAAGAAAATCTGTATAAGATGTTTTATAGGTGGCATCTACCCCCGATGAGACTTGTGAGAATGTTTAAGAATAAATCAGGTAAATGTTGGAAATGTCATCAGATACCTGGTTCATATTACCATATGTGGTGGACATGCTTGGACGCAAAGAAATATTGGACTAAAATCCACCCATGGTTGGAAAAAATGATAAAACAACATATAGACTTTAAACCAGAGATCTTTTTATTGGCAATTATACTGGAAATATATAACAAAGACTTGAAATATTTGATTGTAAATGTATTAACAGTGGCTAGGTTTGTATTTGCTAAGAATTGGAAAAACAATAAAATACCTATGCAGGGGGAAGTTATTAAGAAAATTATGGACTGTGCTGAAATGAGTAAATTGACATTTGAAATTAGAGAACAAGAAGATAAACAATTTTATATGATATGGGATTTGTTTTATCAATGGTTGGACAAAAGACATGGTAATGCAATAGACTAGATAATTCTGTGATAGAAACTTAATAGATTGATATAAAACATAATATAGACATATATAACCATTGGTTGAAAGCATAACATAAATTTTAAGATAAAATTTGGAATATCTAATATAAAATGATGGAATAGTTTAGTCATGGATGATTAATAACTGATAAATATACAAGCAGTTTGACAATGTGAAAATTAATATAAACTGTGAGTAAATGACTATAAAAGGATAGCACAAAAGATTTGTAACTGACACACTGTACATATGTAAAATGGAAGATGGTTTTTATGTTTTTATGTCCTGTATGTGTATGTTTTTTTTTTTTAAAAAAATCTTTTATTAAAAAAAAAGCTACTCCTGCAAAAATCTCAGTTCTTTATTGACTCCAGAGATATATTTGGACAAATGGGATAAGCCATCAAGGAGCAATTGCAACTTCATTTTACATATTTCTGAATTTTCTTCCTGAACCAGAAGAAGAATATTTTATAAGTAATTGTAGCTCATTTAGGATACATGAAAAGTGTAATAAAATGAGAATATCTCATTAAAGGAAATTAGACCCCTACTTGAAATAAACAAGGAATGTATTAGGCTGTTTTACCTCCATGGTCTATCCATATACTTAGGAAATAACGCGTTCAACCCACAATTTCCCTGAATTTGTGTCCAATGGATGTTATGAGGAAATAAGACCATTTTGACTAAAAATAGACACAATGAGGGAAAATTTAAACATAGTGGACCACAATGTTAAGACACTTAGGCCTATAGGTTATGCTTTGCCAAATAGCAACCATGAAGAAGTATACATTAGAAACTGCAATTTAGCAGAAAAAAACAAATGTGAGTCACCATTTCTTCCATGGGAAAAAAGAACATAAAGACCTGTTTTGCAAGGCTAGAGGGACTAATCTGCTTAATTACCGTAATGTGTGTCACTCAGGAGCATTTCACGACCAAAAGCCAGACATATGAACTGCTGGAATAATTTTTATCTTTTAACATAATAAACTTAACTTTTAAATAAATATTAATCATGCTCTTGTATTATTTGACAAATCACTAATAATAATCTTTTCTTCCATTAGAAATGGGGAGAAGTTGTTTAAAAATTTCTTCAGCTTCAGGATTTCAAGTTCACTTTCCTTTAATTAGAATGTGTGGGAGTTCTTTGATACACATGGATGTATATGTATATTTCAAGATGTTTAATGAAGAAATGGGAAAAGATAAACTGGGAAAACTATATATAAAATGAATTAGTATGGCACATAATTCTTTCTATTTTGAAGCTTACTCTTGGATGTAGTGATATAAAGGAGAAATTTTAAATATTTCTTCTTGTCTTCTTTATTAAAGAGTTAAATATTCTATAATAGAATTCTTGGAGATTTAAAAACTTGTATATAGAGTTCAAGTCTTTATACCATGTACTTCTCCAAAGGAAGGGGGAAACCAATGGAATTACTGACTAAAAAATAACAAACCAACAATGGAATAATAATGTCCATTAGTATGATCTTGCTTTAGTTCTCAAGTAGCTTTGGCCAACTTATTATGGCACACAAATTCACAAGGTGAAGTATTATGTAACATGATAGAAATAAAAAATAAGGCAGAATAAAATTTTGTTTCTGTCCCAAGTTATTTATGAACATTTAAGTGTCAGCAGTTTGTGTTTCAAGAGACAGAAATATATCCAAAATTTCCATCTGCACAATCCCAAAGAGACTATATAGCATCCATGTGAGCAAGTAGCTGTTTAACATTTTCCTCCTCTCCAAATAAAGGAAGCTGGGAACAAGTGATGGGAAGTTGATGTCAAAATGCAGAAAACCTCCCAGCAAGCTCCCAGCAGCCACCCAAGATTCTGAAACTTGCTAGCTGCCCTCTTTTCAATGCCAGAATTTCACACATTTCAATGACCATTATGACTTCAAAGAATCAAATTTTCATCATTGTCCATCATCTGCCAGTTGATTTGTATATAAAAAAATTCTGCATGCACTCAAGACAAAAGGTTCCTTCCTTCCATGCCTATGTATCAAGTTTAAAAGTACTGTTTGTGACAGTTGTGTCTGTGGTAAATTGGGATAACACTGAAGAAGTGCAGCTGCTCTGCAGGAGTCTCCTTTTTGGCTGCATTTCAGTTAAATAAAAAAGGAATAATTAGTCCCTGCTTTTATTAAACTGAAAAAATGCCAGTGACCTTCATAATTACTTCCGGTTCCTTAGCCTACTTCAACTCCATAATAGATCCTTGGATTAAAAAGAAGAGGGATTAAAGATCAACAACCTCCCATATTTTTTGACAAAGAGTAGTCCAAATGTACAAATATAGAGACCACAAAGGTGATACAAGTTCACTTTGGTAGGATGGATACCTGAACAAAGTGAACATTAAACAAAATAATATAAACATTTTGATCTGTCGAGCTTCAAAAATACTAATATGAAAATTTGGGCTGCATTAGTTTAGTTGCTTTTCCCATTACATTGCAGTCTTCTCCTACCCTTGATAGATCTCCATCATTTCCAGCTAGGATGGTCCTGTTGCACTTAAGTTTAACTATAGACTTGCTGGTTAAAAGCAGAGGAAACTACAGGCTCTCAAGACCTGGCTACAGGCCTGGTGCTCCCAGCAAGCAGGTAACTTGCTCAGATGGCTTCATTGTTCAGGTATTCATTGTTATCCTCCCTGTCCTGGTTTTGTTTTTATATTTGTGAACATGGATTTTTATTTTGTTGTTTTTATTTGATGTTTTTTTGTGTGATTTATTTAGCTTTATCATCTCTGCCTTGTACTCCCTTCACTGGCACTATAACTAAACCATAAAAACACTCTTAGAACATGTATCCTCTGAAGCATTTCGATACAGACCAATTTCTTCTTCACATTAATTCACTATTTGTGCATTTATCCACAAGTGCATTAAATCCTACTAATAAATTCCATAGAATCTTAGGGAGGGAAGAGATCTTGGCGGTCTTCTAATCAAGCACCCTGCTCAGGACAGGAGTCTTATACCATCCCAGTCAAATAGTTGTCCAGTCTATTTTTGAAAATCTGCAGTGATGGAACACCCACAATCCCAGGAGGCAAGCTATTCCACTGAATCTTACATTTTAACTTAAAAATATACCAACTTGGATCAAACTGACTGAGAATTTACAACTGTAAGAAAGTTGTTTTTTTTTTTAAAAAAAAAAAACCTTTCAAAGAACTGTAATGCTCCAACATATCTTTTATATTGGGTTTTAAATCAGCCAAAAACTGCTGGGTGAAGATATCATGAGATTCGGACTGAAGTTGCATCCATGATACCCAAGTATCTCTCATTAAATCCAGATGATCTCAATTAAAGCTTGAAGAAAGGCTAAGAAACTAAAATCCAATATATGTAACATGAAAAAACTGTTTGCAGATGGTTTGCCTATCCAATTAAATTGTACTAAACCTAGTTATGTTCCTAGAATAAAATAAAAAAATCCCATCCCAAATCTTATTTCCTTTGGAACTCTTATAAAATTTGTAAGATGTTTATTTGCTGCTAAATTTTGTTGGCAAATCATGCTACTAGCATTTGACAGCAAATGGCAGAGAGCTCTGCCTACTGCAAATAGGCCTTAACACATCAATATATTACCCCAATATTTATGATATCATTAAACGTATTTATTTAGTTATTGGATACTGTGCACATAGTGTATACAGTACACACAGTCACTCATGCCCTTGTGACCTCTCCTCTGGATTACTGCAACACATTCTGCCCTTGAAGATATTTGCTTTAACTGGGGCAGAATGTAGCTGCACTGATAGTAAAATGGGATTAGATATTCAACAGATCTAACACCACTGCCATGTGGACCTCATTGGCTGCCAGTGTGCATCCAGGTGCAATTCAAGGTGCTGGTTATTACATTTAAATATTATGATGGCTTGCAACTTACTTAAGGAACTATCTTCTCCCAGTCATTTCTAGCCATCCAGTTTGGTTTGGCATGTTTCAGGTCCTATCAGCGAAGGAATGTTGGATATTGCAGATCAGGAGATATGCCCTCTGGAATATTTTCCTGTCAGAAATTAGTATGACCTAAATCCATTGGTCTTTTGAAAGCTGGGGAATTCTGGGAGTTGAAACTGAGACATCTTAAAATCGCCAATTTCGAAAGTCAGGTGTTTAAGCGTGTAATTTGTTACAGATAAAGGGATTTGAATATGAATTTATTTCTATAATTACAACAAATAGGTTCAAGACCCTGATTAGATAGTCTTCATATAAATAGGGGCAAAAAAAAGAATGCCTACTGTTGCTCACCTTTATTTATTCCTTCTATACACATATTTGCTCAAGAAAAATAGAGAAATAGGCTATGGCAGAGAAGGAACATCTCCCGATCTGCAATGTATAAAAATTGTATGTTAATTTATTTGCAGATACATGTTTATAAATGTAAAAAAATGTGAAAGCTGCCAAATATGTAATTTGTTCATTTAAATAATGTCAGGTTATATGCTTAGAAGTTGATAAGTCTTCTTAATATTCTATTAATACTGGAATGTTCTCTTAATATTGGAAAATTATAAGAACAACTTCAAAAAATTACGGTACTTGCCACTCTTTTGCAAAATGTTATATCAGAAGATAAGTTTTTTTATTTGTGACGTTAGGGAATAGGGAATGTTATTTTTAGTCCTGTCATGATCCAATCATTCTCTAGCTTTAGAGTTCTCTGTAGCTGCTTTTCACCACAGGAAGTTGGGGCCTATTAAATTGCTCCACCTGGGAGTCAATAGATCCTGTTGATTTCTGAGGGAATTTGGGGTTATCCCTGAGGCTCTGATGTGCTGGTTGCCTCAGATATGAGGACTTCTTTTACATGTGGAACCAAAGAGCCCTTTGGTTTTCTAAGGATTTCCGCAAGATGAAGTGGCATCAGATATGCTTAAGTACTGCTGGAGGAAAATGAATATCAAATCTGATCAAACAAAAGCAAAATTTTCTATTAAGGTTTCCTTCATGGCGATAAGAACAGTAAAACTTATTTTTCCAATCACACTACAGATAGCCAACCAGTAGCTTGTTAATGGTACTGTAGATCTGATATTTCCCGAGGAGAAAGTAGGGAAAAATCTGTAAGATTGCTATAAAGAATATTTTTAAAAAGCATTTATACAGCCATCAATCTTATAACTAACTCTGGACAGCTCTCAGTCAATATTCCCAGCCTCTGTAAAGAAAATTCACTGAGATCTGTTTGATTTGGTTATCTTTTGGGTTTTGATCTTTGGCTCTTTTCCAATTGCTTGATCATTGCCTTTAAAAGTTGCAATTAATCAGTTCAATACAAGTAGTTCTTAACTTACGATCATAATTGAGCCCAAAAATTCTGTTGCTAAATGAGACATTTGTTAAATGAATTTTGCCCCATTTTACGACTTTTCTTACCATAGTTAAGTGAATCACTGCAATTATTCAGTTAGTAACATGATTGTTAAATGAATCTGGCTTCTTCATCTGGCTTGTCAGAAGGTTGCAAAAGGGATTACATGACTCTGGGACTCTGCAACCATCATAAATATGAGTTATTTGCCAAGCTTCTCGATTTTGGTCACATGATCGTGGGAATACTACAACAGATGTAACTGAAAAATGGTCATAAATCGCTTTTTTTAAGTACCATCGTAACTTTGGTCACTAAATGAACTATTGTAAGTCTAGGACTACCCATACAAGAGTGCAAATAGGAGAAATTCACAAAATCAGTAAAGGAAGTTGAATTGAATATGCTTAGTAAAATGAACTTTCACAAGTACAAATTTAGTTTCAAATGAATCAAACCCAATTATTCCTTCATTTAATTCTTATAATTAAAACATCTGAATAACATATCACTATTTCTATTTAATAGGAAGACAATCTAAAAAAGCTTTAAACTAAAAAAGCAGTAAACATGACAAATTCTGTTGAAATACTTTAAATACATTTTCATCGAAAAGTTGACTGACTTGAATTTCCCTTCTCTCACCTGTTATTAGATTAAAGACTTTCTGATGGACCGGCCACAAACAGTGAAAGCTGGATCTTTCACATCCTCCTTCCTGAAGCTCAGCACTGCTCTTCTTAGGGCTGTGTGTTCAGCCCCTCCCTGTACTCGTTGTACATATATGACTGCATATCTTCTAATCCATCTAACGTGATAATAAAGTTTACAGATGATACTACCGTACTGGGTCTTATTACAGGAGACAAATTAGCATACAGGGAAGGAGTCCAGAAATTATCCACATGGTGCTCAGAAAACAACTTGCATCTAAAACACCAGCAAGACAAAGGAGATGGTGTTAGACTTCCGGAAACAGAGAGAGGAACCTGCCCCACTCTACATCAAGGGGGTCTTGTGGAGAGGGTCTCCTCTTTCAAATTTCTGGGAGTCCACCTTAGCCAAGATCTCACCTGGAAAAATAATACAATCCAGGTGGTCAGGAAGGCTCAACAGAGGCTCCATTTCCTTAGGGTCTTGCAGAAATATCAGGTGGAATAACGACTGATGACTTCCTTTTATTGGTCTACAATAGAAAGCGTATTACGGTATGGTATGCTGGTTTGACAGCTGCGGACAAAAAGGCATTACAGAGGGTGATGAGCACAGCACAAAAATTATTGGCTGTCCCCTGACACCACTGGATGAAATCGCCAGGACCCATTGCCTCAGCAGAGTGACGAAAATCCTCAGGGATGATTCACACCCTGGTCAGCACTTCTTTACTCTCCTACCATAGGGCAAAGAGATATAGAAGCATAACCAGCGCAACGAATAGGCTGAAAAACAGCTTTTATCTGTGCTGTCAGACTTCTGAATGCAACATAAACACCACAATTAGGTTTAATATGATAGACTTGCAGGGTCAGCACCAAGGAAGCTCATTTCAATGTCATTGTACATATGTTGTGCAATCACAATAAACGTTTGATCTGATTTAAAAGTTTTTTTTGTCTAACATAGAATTTTTAAAATTTCTCTTTAAAATCTAATCAAGCTAATAACCAGAAATTGATTCTGAAAATAACTCACAAGAACACCATGACCTTTTCAAACTGTGTTGAGAGGCCTACAAACAAATTAGTAGATATTTACAGATTCAACAGTAAGCTAGTTTACTTGGTTTAAAGTTTTTGAGACATTGTAATATCTTTCATTATGCTTGATTTTGGTTAAATATGAAAATTTTTCTTAGCATATACATCAATGCAATATAAGAATCTGATTATTATTATTGTTAGTTACTAGTTTGTTACCATAACATAATTTAAAATAAACACATTTCAATGAATGATATTTAAGTGGGAGAAATGATTCCAGATGAAAAGTGACACAAAGAACTCTGAAATAACTTACTATAAAGGATATGTATATCCTAATTTGTTCATAATTTATCTGATAAATTAACATTTTTCTTAATTTATCTGTAAATCTTATGCTTGACAAAATTGCATTGTTTAAATATTTAGAAACACATTTGTGTTTATACAGTACACACACACACCTACATTTGTTTGTACATTCTCAATTTTTATTTGTTCTTCCTACCCTTGGTTATTTTTTTATATATATACTGGCTTATTTTTTTCTTTTAGTTTTATGTTTTTTAAAAAAAATACGTTGTGTTTTTCTTTTAAAAAATCATCAGAATTCCCTCTTCCTGTAACTCCTAAATAGAGTATGTGTCATTATCAGGCATTGTTCTTCAAATGTAACCCTACTGTGAAAGGCTGCCGATTGCAGATAACAGAAAGAGGCCCCTTTTTGGGGATAGCAGTCTTGTGGGGAGAATGCCCTTGCTAGATAGGATCTATCTGAATTTTCTTTACTACCAGGTAAAAATTACTGCTTTTTAGTATGAATTTTGAGGTCATGGCTTCTTAAAATGTTAGACTTAGTTGTACTTAATTTTACTGCTTAAACACCTTTACAGATACTGTGTTTTATATTATAATAGAATCTTTATTGCTAACTTTTAATTGTATTAATACTTAATTTTCCACAAGTTATGGATTATCACAGAAATATTTATAAATAGCAAAGTAAAACACAAAAAGTAAAACAGACTTCTTGCAAAATACATATTTCATATCAAACAATATTAAGAACTAAACATATGTATTCAACATTAAACATTTAAAAGCCTGCTCCGAACTGCCATCACACAGTACTGTCTGAGTTATTCTTTGATGTAAAGCAAAGAAACTCATGAATTAAAAAAGACTCCAGTCTGCCCTTCAAAGAGAAATATCCTTTGACCCAGTGCTCCAGACTAAAGCCTTGAAATATCTGCACAAGAACCTTCTATGAGAAAAATCCAGACAAAAAAGACACTTGAGGTTTTTTTTTTAAAAAAGCTCAAATTTAATTTGTTCCTATACCTCAAAAGAGATAGCAGGGCCAATGTGAAATTGAACAGGCAAAATCAAACTTCTGTTCACTTTGCAAACCAAATGCAAATATAGTATGCATGAAAAATGTCAGGTTAGTAATTCAAAATAATAGTTGTATCTTCTGAAAAATATGTCAGATTAGTTTTTGCAATGGAGAAGAAAATGTGCATTTCTTTTATCACATTTTCAATTAAAATGTATTCCTTTGAAACAATAAAACTCTCTCTCTCTCTCTCTATATATATATATATATATAAATTTTGTTATTTGAACTGCGACAGTTACAGATATAGTCTGTCGTCTAGCAGAATACTCGCTGCCTGCAGTCATTTTACAGAAAGCTCTGTATCACTAGCCAGTTAGCTGAGCTAGCTAACACTGCCACATGTTTAATCACAATAATTACTTACAAAAGCAAGTGGCAGCAAGCACCGGAGGCTGAATTGAGATATGTTATTCTAATTAAAGAGGGAATTAATTGACAAGTAATGAATTGCAATGAATTAGCGATCTTTTTTTTAAGTGAATATATTTATCCAGATATAAATATGCATGCATTGGTTTAAAGGATGGCTTTAATACCTGCATAATTATCATGTTTTTTTTTTCTTAATGTTACTTTGCAGTGTTTTCTGCAATAGACAAACATTTGCAAGTTACAAGCAAGCTGAAAGAAGTGTACATTATGTCAAAAGGTAGTATTCTGATAATTGCAATTTTTTTAATATCTATTTTAAGACTACGCTTGAAAATTCATGGCAGACAAAAACATGTGAAATATTGTACTACTTCTACTAATAAAATGTTTGGTAAACATACCTAAATAACTATGCCCCTAAATGATAAGTGATATCATCGAAAAGATAAACAGAAAAACAGCTATAACTAGTCCTTGCTTACTGACCATTAGTTCAGAAACTATCTGAAGTTGTGATGGCGCTGAATAAGTATACTTACAACTGGTCCTCAAAGTTCCAGCTATTGCATGTGATTGCAATTTGAGTGCTTGGCAACAGACTTGCACTTATGATAGTTGCAACAACCCACAGTCATGTGACTGCTATTTGTGACCTCTCCTCCTGGCTTCCCACAACCAAGTCAATCAATCAGAGTAGAGCTAGAATTGACCTTGGAAGTCCTCTAATCCTGCTCATGCAGGAGACCATACCATTTCAGACAAGTAACTGACCATACTACTTTCCTTAAAAATCTTCAGTGATGAAGCACCCACAACTTCTGAAGGCCAGCTGTTCCACTGGTTAATTGTCCCCATTGTTAAAAAGTTTCTCCTTAATTCCAGGTTGCTTCTTTCCTTGATTAGCTTCCATTCATTGTTTTTTGTCCTGCCCTCAATGGGGAAGCCAACAGGGAAGGTCGCAAGTTGCTTGGGTAAAACTTCCCCACCTGGCAGCAGCCACCGCTAGGATTGAAAACATTTAACCATGCCATTACAACCACCTGATGGCAGCTAGTTATTTGACTGCCAACCTGACTGCAAGCCACCTGGGACTTACAACTTCTTGCCAGCTTCCCCACTAACGTTATTTGTTGGAAGCTGTACAAAATTGTGAGAAGGTCCTTCCCTTAAAGATCTGCAATTCTCACTTAAAAATGGCAACCGAGAGTATGTTGTTGCTAAATGATGTCACCTGACATTGTGCTTTGCCATGGCATAACTTAGTAATGAAAATTCCAGTTACAATTACTATCATTAACTGAAGATTACCTGCATTAACAGAGCCTTATTTGTAAATAAATTTTACTTCCACTTTTCTGTCTTTGGTTCCTTTTCTGCAATTATTGTTACAGCAGAGATAAAGCCAGTTCCTGGTCACTCAATGCTTCAGTCTTGATGGGATTCAACTTCTGTTTTGTTTTTCCTATCCCAAGTATTAAAGCCTCCAGGCATCTGGTCTTTTATTGCATCTATGTCTCAAGTAAGTATACTGATAGATCATGAGTTGATATCTAACTGTACACTGAAAGATGGCTTAGCTTTTAACTATGGATCAGTTGGGTGATTAAAAGATTAGAACAGATGAGATCTATATTCAAAGCCTGAATTTTGTCTCATTATTAGCAGGGCATTATTCTTATCATATAAGGTCTTCTATCCAAAATGACTGAACATCTTGCAACTACTTTTGATCTAATTTGTTTCTTTTTCTTTTTTTCTCCAAGAATTCTTTTTTTAAAGAAACTCAACTAATCAGTATCTTAGGACAGACACCCTCACAATCCAGTACACAGATTAGGTCTAAAACAGTGATTAGCACTAAGCAAGAATAGCAATATTCTTTTAAAGCGCCCAAATGCTAGCAAATAAACCAGTATGTCTCTAGAGATTGTTAGTCATCCAGGTCATGAATGTCCTTAAGGTGCTTTTTCAAAAGGCAACTGGACTTTGTTTTTCCTTGAAGATGTTTCGCTTCTCATCCAAGAAGCTTCTTTAGTTCTGAAGAAAACTGAAGTAGCTTCTTGGATGAGAAGCGATATGTCTTCAAGGGAAAACAAAGTCCAGTTGCTTTTTGAAAAAGCATCTTTGGGACAAATAAACCAGTAACTTTAAGAATCTTGCAAAAGAATGACTGTTGCTGCAGGAAACTTGAAATCAAGTAGCAGGAAACAAAAGTAGTCAATAATTTTTGAAGATTAAAAATTAGGCAATCTCACAAGCATAACAAACGTTTACAAATATTCCAAGAACCGAGATAGAGAAATTGTTAGGAATAAGGATTTATGATTGTTAATTCCAGCTATTTGACTACATCTTTGAAATGTATTTATAAGTAATGCTTCTCAAACCACTTCCATTCCAGATTGCTCTACTTCTAATAATTTAACACTGATATTTCTTTGTTTTGTAACTGGATTTACAAATTCTGTTTCTGGCTGTCAACACTGTCATGACACTTAGCTGTCATGAAACTGGGGGTGGTGGTAATTCCGGATTATTCAGGATGAAATGAGACCCAGAGAAATGGTATAAAAATTATGTAACCACACAAGAATCCAGGAACTTCTGATGCTGATCTTGTTAATACAAAAAAGCTAGGAAACTATTATGAAAGAATTGCAGCAACTGTTCATTTTCAAGTTCTATTTTCTAATTAAAAAATTGGGGGAGGGGGTTGTACCTTTTTCTTGTCTTTTTGCAATAAAGAGTAATTCTCTTTTAGATAGGATTTTCAGTTTCTACCCACCCACCCACCTTTATTTGGGGGGGGGAGGGGGGGTAAAAGACAGCTCTAGTATCAGGTTTACTTGAGAACTATGGTAACTTTCATTGGAAGACAGACATAATTTTTAATTACATTTCTCAGATTCAACTCATTCAGAAGACAGAAGACATTCAGAAATTTCCCATTGTATGTGTGTGTGAGAGCGAATACCCATATTTATGCACTGTATTTATATTAGAAAAATGGGGAGAGAGAAGGGGGGGGGGGCAGACAGACTGACTGATTGACTGACACAGACATTCCATAAAATTGGCCAGAATAGAAAAATATTGTTAATAAAGTGTGGCAAAAATGCAAAACTTGTTTGAACTTTCTTATGTAAATATAAGAATTACGTTGAAATAAAACAATAGAAATAAAAATAATTTAAAAGTTCTTTGAAAATAACCAAAGTTGCACTCTCATTTGCCAATTTATTTCACAAAGACTACACTTTTTTATATATATTTTTTCAGTAAATCTTTGTCAGAGACAAAGAAGAAAAGACAACCTTCAATTTAAATACAAAGCTTTGGTCATAAGGTTATAATAATCCTTCCACTGCCTGTGTCCAAGGTACAGCTGTCCTCAACTATGCTTTGAACTGGTACAAGCTACAAAAATATATTTGGATGGACACAGAACAGTAAAACAAATCTTCAGTAGCTAAAAAGGGAAAACAAATAGAACTCTTCATAACATAAATTAAGCAACAACAATATTGTTCTTGGCTACGCAAGGTACTCTTGAGGAGTGTTATTCAGTATTGGGATGAGTAGCAAGCAACAGCATTACAGCATATGTAGTTGGATTGAACTGGACAGTCCATTTGAGATAAATCTTCAGTAATATGAGTGGCTTGACTTGCACTACTGGAAGTAAAGTAGTAGTACAAAAGTCTGTGGCCTGTTCCATATTTAGACGGTTATGTATCAACAAATGCAATCTATTTGTTTCCTATCCATGTGTCTACATTTTTGTAATTCTGCTACTTCACATCACATATCTGATGGCACAACGTAAGTTAATTTGCATACTGTATTGTTTCCAAGGATATTTAAGGAATAACATGACTCCAAGAATTTCATTGATATATTTGATTTGTCCCACACTGGGGATGGAGAGGTGGAGTGTTCATTTGTTTTACAAGATTTCTAAAGTTCTCTAATAAACGTCATATGCAAAAGCCATTAATGTAGCTTTTCAAGAACAGAATGTTTTCTGAATATGTTCTGATTTTGAGTCAGAAGAAAATAAAGCCCCAAATTCTAAATCATAAAAACCCATTCCAATTTACTTATCCTTTTCATTTGATAAGCTTAATTTACAACCTTTGACAATTGGTAGCAAGTTGGTCCTTACTTCTTCAATTTCCTAATGGTAAATTGGTCCAGTTTATGTTATCCTTGCCTTTGTCAAGGTTATCAGTGTGAATTTTTTACCAAGAAATCCACAACCATTAAACTTAAAACAGTTAACACATTTTATTATATTATCATGCCACTAAGCTCTAGAACACTTACTGAAGTCTACAAGAAATTCCCAAACAAAAGTCACGATGAACTTTCTTTTTGGGCCTCTAAACAAAACCAACCCAAGATAAAGACAAATATTTCAACTGGCAATATACATTCATCTGCAGGCTGAAGTCAAGCAGATCAAAGAAGCAAGGCTTTCAAGACCCTCACAGGAAGAGAGACCATGAAAAATAGTCTTGCACTGCTGGTCCTCGCTAAACACTATGGGTGGACAAACCATAGATTAGAAGAGAATAAAATTTGTCTTCTCCATTCTATGAATAAAAGCTGAACTGAACTTAGTCACCCTCTAAGATAACTTGAGCTGAGTTAGTTTATCAAAGGTAGCCTAGACTGTCTGAGACTGAACTACACAGATGGTATAAAAGTGTAGTATCTATTATGAAGTATTATAATATCCTTCCTTTTATACACTAGATCCATGATGGCGAACTTATGGCATATGTGCCACAGGTGGCACGCAGAGCCATTTGTGACAGCACGCGAGCCGCAGGCAAATTACCTCACTGCACATGTGCATACCTCTCAGTTGATTTTTGGCTGTTTGAGGCCTTTTTCAGCCTCCCAGGCTTTAATCACTTCCTCTATTTCTGGAAATACCGGAAGTGACAAAACGGGCCTATTTTTCAGGCTGCAGAGACTTTCCTCAATCCTGGGACACCGAAAATTAGCTGGGAGGTGGAATGCAGGCAAGGGGCGTGGATTGTGCGCACGTGCTTTCTGGATGTTGGCACACAAGCGCGCACAATTTTTGGCACAGGAGCTCAAAAAGGTTAGCCACCACTGCACTAGATCACACATTGTTGTGATTAACTGGTCAAATCTACATCAGAATATTTTCTGACTGAAGTCCATAATGTTAGAAAATGTTTTCTCTCTTTTTTCCTTGTGGAAAAGTAGAGCATTGGGGAAACTAGCATGTTAAGAATTCCACTTTCAATATTATATGAAGATTTATCTAACACAATAATTTACAGTCATATTTATGATATAATAATAATTTTAGTAATAATTATAGACCAATATTATTAACAACAATCTCATAGTACCTACTACATACATGTTATTTTAGAATAAAACTGAATAAAGATAGCTACTTCTATACGTTTCTGGTTTTAAATGGAAAATAGTGAGATAATACTACCAACAAATTCAAAATTTCAGCTGAATTAAAAGACCTACTGACATGGTGACTCAGGCCAAAAATCTGCAGAAACAGTTGAAGGAAAACCATATATAACACACAAGGAGAAACATAATTTATACAACAGCATTGGAACTACTTTTGTTTCATATGTGAGACAATAAATAATTTTAAGCTTCACTGAGGGAGATCACCACTGAAATCTCACATCAGTAACAGGGTAATTTCCCCAAACAGAGAAACCCTACAGGAGCCACTTGTAAGTCTCAAAACATAATAACTTTCAGCCACATCTCAGATCTCTAGAACTCCAGTTGATGGTTTAGATAAAGCTTGCTGTTAAGTAGTATGAAATGAAAACGCTATGTAGGATGGTACTATATTAGAACTCTTCCACTTTAGCTTCCTAGACATACATACATAAACACAGGGAGGGAGGGGGAGAGGGAGGGAGGGAGGGAGAGAGAGAGAGAGAGAGAAATGCAATCTGTGGATTAGCAAGGTGTTAGAATGTTTAAAATATTCCAATTTAAAATGTCTATGAAGATTCTTAATCATACATTTCATGGTTGTGCCAAAGATGCTTTTACAAAAGACAATGGACTTTCTTGGGTTTTTTCCTTGAAAATGTTTCGCTTCTCATCCAAGAAGCTTTTTCATTTCCTTGACCTTTGGTCTAAATTAAAAGATATGCAGAATTTCATAGCAAAATAATTTTCTACCAGACATAGAATTCTATTATTTAAATTGAATGAAAGCATCCAACAGAAAATATAATTGGCAAAATAGAGTCAGTCGACATTTTGATTCATAATCTAGCAGTTATTACAAAATGTTGCCTCATTTACTAATTCTAAGAATTACTACTATACAGAAGAAAATAGGGAAAAGTATTAGTTACAGCTAGTAAATAATTCAATTAAAGTTATAAAATACATTAGCTTCAACTTGAAAAGTTGAGACTGCAATTGTTAAAATATTTGAGAAAAAAATAAAATTTAACTGAAGTATACATTATTAAAGAGAAATGTTATATATTTAATTAAACTGGCACCTCTTTTTTATTTAATGCCCAAAAGATGAATAGGAAAAATTTGTCTACATCAATTATAACAGTGATAAATTCATACAAAGAAATAAACTTCCCTTAATGTTAACTATTTTCCTTACTTTCGTGCAACTCAATCCAGCCATCCTCATAAGATGAAAAAATAAGAATACTTCCTTCTGCTTTTAACTTTAAATTGATGGAATGGCAGTTGCAAATAATCACCCCTGCCAATAAAAATTAGATACAGTCCTGAACTTGCATTGTATCAAAATAGTAGTTGAAAGTGACAAAATTATCCCTGTCAAAAGCTCCATTATTATTGTAAGCTTTTAAAACTCGTTTTTTAAAAAAGAAGTAAAGTTATACAGATCTATTCTAAGTGTGTTTTGTATTTGCCTCGATAGAGATTTGTTGCTATTTTTCACCTCCAAAAATAAAACACAATAATGTCAATGGAGATTATTATGAAAGCCATGATACATCAAGTCCCTACAATGCTTTACAAAAAAATCCAATTAATGAATAATATAAGCATAAATATTAAAGCATCACTGTTTTGGCAATAGGCCACACATTGTAATATACTGGAACTTAAAAACTGCCAAAATTATGAACTGGTAATGATTAACAGAAGAATGCTATACAGTTGTTTTTAATTGTGATCCTTCATGCACATTTTGACAGAATATATGAGATTTTACAATCAATTTATAAGGTTCATTTTTATTACATTTCTTTAAAAAGGGTCAATCTAACAATAGTTCTTTTAATAACTATTATTGAATCATATATGACTTTATAATTTCATTCAGAGAAGTATTTCAAATGACACATTGCATATTAAAACATTGCTTCCTAACATAATGTAGCTATAGTGGTATGTCAGTACTCAACTGCTTTGAAACTCATTGAATTTGGTACTTGACACATTTTGACATGAAAATGTTGTTCCAATACTCATTTGTTTGATACTCAATGAGCAAACTAGAACTTGTCGGTTTCCTCATGATTAATACATTATTCCTTATGGAAAAATTTGTTTGGTATTTGTTTTTTCTGGTACTTGTCATGCTTTCCGGAACTAATTAATAACAAGACCTGAAGTACCACTGTAGTTATAATGCTTAATTTCATAATATATGATTAAATATATGGAGTCCACATATTAAGCCTCCATGTACCCTTATGACCATTTTTTAACTTGAACACTTTTTGATAAGTTACCACACTATGTTTTACTTGAAGAACTTTGATATCTGGCAATTGCACTTACATTGATTCTCAACTCCAGTATACAATTTGTAGAACCTGATACACAGAAATGTTTTCAAGGGAATATATGCATCAGAAAAGCCTTACCAATTTTTGATCAACTGTGATAAGTTGTGTATCTTGGGTTTGGTCCTGTGCCAGCTGCCAAGTGGAAGTTTTCAAAGGCCTGCAGTGCAAGATTTAGAGTGAAAAATTGGTTTGTCCAATGAAAAAATAGAGTCAGACAAATGCAATATTATATATTTTGTTTTTCTGTGGCATCTTTGATACATACCATGACCTCCTGTTACATGTTTTTCACCTGTGTGCCCCTTTCAAATGCCCTGGGATTCTAAGGAGGCCATATGACTCGCAATTGAGAATTGCTGACCTAGAGCAGTACTGAAGCAAGATGAAGAACGAATCCTACTGGGCACAGATAAACATCTACATTAAGAATTATTTTTGGTAATAAAAATAGTGAAATGGGCTTAAATCTCCGTTCTAATGAATCTGAAGGTAGTGGTCTGTAGTCTTATTTCATATGATCAGATCCCTTTTGGGTACAAGAAAGGCTAGGGGGTCCTTACTGGGTCACTGTGTGGACTACTAATCTGTTAGCTAAAATTTCTCAGATTCACTCTGAGTTGAACTCTGGCTGGTTCTATAGAGGTGACTGATATCTGATTTTGTTCCATTATCTGGGACAAGTTCCTGCTTGTTATTCCTGAAAAAATAGATAAGAGTCCTTGACATTATGATCTCTACCACCTGAGTTCTGGATTTATGTCCTGCCTGGTCAAGGCCTTCAGAACAGTGTCATGCAGTTGGTTCCAAATGGCGGTTAATACCTCTTTATGAAAGGGGTTTGCTCCACTTGTTTTGAAGTAGGCAGTGGTCAACCCCTCCTTAAAAAACAGTGTTTGAAAACTGTTACTCAATCTTTAGAATTTCCTTTTTAAAATAAAATTGTTTAGAGGCGCTAGATGCTCAGTTCAACAAGTCCTGGAGGAAGCAGTTATCTAGTCTTCAGCCAGGGTTTAGGCTGGGTCATAGAACCATAACCATACTGGCCACATTTGCGGATGATTGTTTATGGAGATTCTCAATCAACCAGGTCATGGTTGTCCCAAAGGTACTTTTCAAAAGGCAACTGGACTTTCTTCAGTTTTTCCTTGAAAATGTTTCATTTCTCATAGAAGACAACCCCTCCCCCCTGTTGCCTTTATAGTCCAAAAAACTAGGGAGGGTACCTTCTGAGAAGTTTGCCATGCCCACATACCTTCTGCAGGCTAAACTCTACCACCTGTCTCCTAATGTCATTGCCCTGTACCATTACAACTCTCTTCATCCAAATTTAACATCTACCAGTAGGCAAGGTTATTTATTGGCACAGGAAAATTCATCATCAAAATTATTATCAAACACTCAGCTGTACATTTTTAAACCAAGGGACTCTGTTGAGAAATTTATCCAGTGTCTGCAGGATTTCAAAACCTAAAAAGGGACAAGCAGACCATGACTCAACCATAGCAGGTGGGAGTAGTCTTCTGGTCCCCTGAATCTGCGGGTTTTTCATTTCAACACTAGATTGGATTTGTAAGTCCTCCTTTTACTTGAAGAACAGGTGGCAACTAAAGTTTGAAGGGGGGGGGGGAGGCTGCACAAGGAAGCAATTCATTTTGTGTGCAGTTTGTGAGCTGGGAAGTCCTGCCCACAATTATTCATACCCCAGGGACTTTCCAATTGGATTGCTGTTATGCATTCTACAGGGAGCTGTTCTTTACAAACACACACAGGTGTTCTGGTAAATGATATACATGTTTCAGGGGTGTTCTCAGTCAGACCTTGGCAGCACGATTGGTTGCTCTTATTCATTTAAATTGTTGTCAATGGCTTGCAGTCATTCACTCCTATAAGTCTTTCAAATTAATTAAATAATTAAAATCAGCCTGTAGATGAAACAGCTTAACAACTGAAAGGAAATCTTGCCCAATTGAGAGCAATAAAAAAACCATAACTTGATCTTATCATCCAGTGGAAATCCAATTGTACTATAAGAATCCCTTGGCAATTAATTACATTCTGTGAGGCTCTATGTGGTAATAAAGCTCCCTCATTGATGCAGTTTTCTTGGTAAGGATATGAAGTGATTTGTCTTTTTATGGGGATTAAAAAACAACAACTTCCCAGTCTAGCCTATAGCCTTCAGGTTACCAGAGGGTAGCTCCTCCAGGTAATAATCAGGATTGCCCTGCCTTGCTTTCTTTACCTACATGTATGTAAAAAGTGCAAGACATTTCGAGGATGCATGTATTCAATGTACCTTTTCACTCTGAACTGCTTAAACTTTACTGAACATCCAATGCTTCACCATTATTCCTGACCAAAGCACCATTATTTCATGATGACATGAAAAAAGTTGACATCTAGTTCTTGATGCTGCAAGTTTTAACTGTAATTTAGTTTTCCTAACTTACATTAGGAAATGTGATGCACACTGTCCAGAATCATGATCATACGAGTTGGACAGTAATATAAAACTTCTAAATAAATAAACAAAGAATCATTTAAAATTGCTTTAATATATCTGAATAATAAGCAGATTATATTTTTCAATAATTACTGCTTGGAATCTTGCTCACTGGAATTCTGAAAAAAATGGTGACAGTTTCAGCTGAAGTTGATGAAAAATTACTAAAATGACTAAGGCTTAATGAGGTTCAGTAAAACCTCAAAAATTATTTCAGAGAAGACCATAATATGAACCATATAAATACATTAAATCACAGAATGTGAATCATATTTTCAGATTTCTATTAGCATTGTTGAAGTAGGGTGTATGAGAGCGAAAAAGGAGCCATTTTAAATGAGAAGAAAAGAATTTCTTGATAATTCTTATTTTAATGTCAAAATATATTTTCTGTGGCTCTCTCCAAAACTCCTATCAAACATATAGACACCTACTACTAGCATTTAAAATTAACCATGGTTCAAATCTCAAATAACAGATTTTCAGTGCCAATTACACTAACTGAAGTTACAGAACTGTTTTTAAAACCTATCCCATCTAGAAACAATTATAATAGTTTAATCTAGAAGTTTCTAAAGCATGGACAATTGACATCAAAATTATCTTTTCCAGTCATAGCAGATAAAAACCATCACCTACAGAATACTGAAAAGGGCAAAACCCACAAAGATACTGGAGTGGAATAGAAAGCATCTATACCAGAAGAGATTTTTTTCAACTGAACATTTTCTTTTTTTTAAAACAAATTTTATTGATTTTACAGAACACAAACAAAACTAAAAGATCTTTTCTGAAGGTTGTCTGATCCCGGGTTGAAACTCTTCGCACAGACACAAATTCAAACATATTCACTTTATATATCCTTCCATATCTTATTATCATTTTCTTTTTTATATTATATATATAAATCATTTTTATCAATTTTATATAAACAATGCACAAGGCATAACAGCTTATAAGTTCTTTTCTAAGAAAAAATAATAAAAGAAGAAAACCAATAGAACATAACAATCTCAAATTATAGTATCAATACTTTGTCTATTTAACTTCATATCTTATCCCAACTTCTCCTTTTCATCCAAATTATTTATTAATTAAAAAATTTTTTTTTGCCTTTTTTCAATATACAACATCCAAAAAAAAAAAAAGCATAACAAAACCTTTATATATCCTTTCATATCTTATTACCATTTTCAATAATATTCTTTGTCTGTTCTATTTCCAACTATCCATTCATCTGTTTTCTTTTATTATACTTCTCCTATACACCAATTGGAGTAACGTCTATAACTCATTACCCTAATTTAAAAGTACTTCATATAACAATTTTTCTTGGGATTCTGTTTAAAAGATTCTAAAATTACACAATGAATTTTATACTCTAAATACACATATAAAAAACACAATCCTATGTACCCTCCAGAATCCCTCTTTTATCCTAAATTAAATTCACCCATTGTCTCTGAATAAACTTTTTTTCTTTAGATCTTGCTTCCCCCCATTGAGGCTTCTCCTCCCCCCCTTTCTCTCTTGCTTATTCTTCTCCTTGCCCTTTTTACCCCTTTGTCTTTCCTCCTCCCTTTTCTTACTCCTTTTCCTTTGCTTTCTAACCTTGCCTCCACCTTTCCGCTCATTTTTCTCTTCTTTGGTTGTTTTTATAATTCTTAAAATCCCCTTTTTCTTATCCTTTTTCTCCTCCTCCCCGGAAAGAACCCATTGTTCATCAAAGATGGCTTCTTCTTCCTCTTCTTCTTTGTCCCAGTCCTTCTGCTGCATAGTCAACTTTTCATAAGTACATAACGCCATTTCTAAGAATTGAAACAAAGTGCCCAAAGTATCTTCCTTTTTATATTTTTGATATTCAGTCTTTAGTTCATCCACAAGCGATGCCATTATGAAAAGAGAAACTTTTCCCAAAACAACCACAAGTATTTTTAATCAAAAATAATTCAAAAATAGTTCCAAAAATTAATACTTTTCTTCCTTCTTCTCTTTCTCTTTCTGGGGTTAATGTTTAATCAAAGAGGTCCAATTACCATATACCTTTCTTTGGGATTCTAGGCAATCTCCTCCTTTTTCAGCTTCTGCTCCAATTTTTTTTCTTCTCCCTTCCCACTTGCAATATCAATTTTAAATAATCAGAAATCCATACCTCCAACAAGGGTTTTCCAATTTCTTAAGTTTTTCAATGTCCAAAAATCCTTTTGTCCCTTAGCTTCAACTCTCAAAACAATTCACTTTCAATATCCAATATGTCCAAACATTTCTGCTGTTTCCATGGGGTGGGAGAGTAAAGAAAAAAAAAAGTTCCCTTTAACAGCTTCTCCGCCGCTTTCGATCTTCTTAGGGATACAATGTATCCTCCAGCAATTCAAACAGCTCAGTTCCAACCAATTTGCAAGATGTTACTTGACCCGGCTCAGACATCACTTTCACTCTTCTTACTTCCTCCAACGCAATCTTACCCGGTTTCTGGCTTCTTCGTGGCGGCCATTGCTGACCGCCGCTCCACCGCCTTGGGAAAAAGGGGTTTTTCTGGAGAAGGAGGGGGTCTGCGACACCCCCAACCCCCTGTCCGACTCCCCTCTCTCTTCAGCTGTCCCTACAGGGCAGCCATATCCCCTGACCCATCTGGATCGGGGGTACCTCGGCGGCTAGCACAGCAGGAATCGCGAGCTGTCGCGAATTCCTGCTGCCCCGAAGCCACGCAAAACCGGAAACCAACTGAACATTTTCAAAGAACATGAATAACTGCTCTGAAAGTCGCCATGGGAGAATAGGCAGCAATATAAATTAAATAAATAAATAAATTTCTGGTATATTTCTGAGTTCTATTCTACCTCCACCATTTTTAATTTCACAATAAGGCATTTATCAACTGCTCTATTTATTAGATCAAAAGTGTTTTGTGGTATTAAATATTTAAATTTAGTTTTAAATCATTACCAGGAAGACTTAGTTTAATGATTTAAACACTCATAATCATATTTTGCAACAGTATATTTTTTTCATTTGATATAACATCAATATTATATTATTCAGTATTCTAGATGTAGACTTTTTAGAGGGTATATATCATATATAGTAATCATTCACAAAATGCTTTCAAATTAATTTTTATCAAAACTTGGAATAATCAAAGAAATAATTAACACATCCCATTTTAAAGTTAACTTTCCAATATTGTATTTAATACAAATGATCAGACTCTTCCAACTTCCTTTTCCAAATATGTGAAAGATTAAGAGAAGAACATCTATGCAAATTACTATACTATACATACACTGTATGAACTATGTAAGCATTTGGAAGTGAAGAATTCCTCCATTCATTAGCTACACTGATGATATCTTGTTCATTCCAATGTGCAAAAGCAAAAAGAAAACAAAATATTAATTCAGGCAACCTTCCCTTGATACCTATCACATGATCTATCTTCATATTTGGTGTACAATTCAATTCCTTTTGACTTCACTGATTTCTCCATAAAATTTTGTTATAATAAGATAGAAATAGTTTCTTTTTCCAGGATATTTTTTTTTATTTCTCAGTCTAGTCTACAACTATAGTATCCGATGGATTCTGCCATCTAAACACCAAACAAATCTAATCTCACAGTTACTCAACTCAGTTTCCCAATTAATTTGCATGTTACCTCCTGCTATAAGGTTTTTTTCTCTTCTAGAGTTAAAAAAAAGTGAAGTGTTTTGAAGGAAAATTGGATTAAAAACATGGACTTGAAAAATAGTCATATATTAAACTAGGTAATACCGAGTATTTAACACTCTCTTTTTCGTCCTCTCATACACATACCCCAAACAACACAAACAGAAGAATCCTCTACAGTCACCTTTTAAGAAAACATTAGATTGAAATAATGCAGTTGCTGCTTTTCCGAGATGTAAATAAATACAATAAAATAAACCTAATTTTAACATTGGCTGTCAAAGGTGAAGAACATACATGGTCTCATATATCAAAGCCAATTAGTATAGAAAGTTCACCTGTCTTTTGTAATTGAACTCATGACCCCTCAAGTACTAAATACATTATTAAGAAAGCACACTATTAAAAGACATTCAACTGGATATTACAACTTCATAAAATTTAAAACTTAAGCTTTTCAATAGAATAGATACCATTAAAGAGGTTTAATTCTTTCCTAGTATCAGATGTCTAAATAATTCACCACTTTATGCATATACTTACTTATAAAAAGAAACGCAGTACTTAAGAAAAAGCTACTTGCTAATATCAGACCAAGAAGCAGCTATCCTAACTGGATTAAGAGGCTGTGGCATCAGTTCCAAACTTTCTTTAGCCAGAATATGGAAAGAATAGAATTCATATGGTAAACAAATTAAAGAGAACAATTATTGTGCTCATTAAACAATTTCTTAACTACTGACTAGTGCTGGATTTCTGTAATTGTCGGCTGACTGCTGGAAACAGTGAGAAGAATGGGGGTGGAAGTGTTATTTGCAGAACACCACAGGTGATCCCATGCTTTGCCCTGAATGTTTTCTGAAATGTCAAATGTCTCCCCACAAATATATTCAGATCATACCAAGTGTGCATTAATTATCATAACATAACTCAAAGTTAATAAATTATTTAATTCTAGAAGTGTAAGGAATGAAAAGCTAATGTTCTACAATCCACCTCACATTGGAAAAGGCTATGTCCTTTCACTGTTCAGTGCTTTAGAACTGCTACACTTTGTTATTTATTTTAAGTAATCTGCCAATTATGAAAGATATATTCATCTTTTAAAACGTGAATGCTAGATACCGAACTAACCTTAAGCCAGATGTTCCAGTTGGTAATTGCTGATCAACTGTAGGCACTATCAAATGGGAATGATTTTCAGGATCTATTTTAGATTGGCTTCAGGACTCTTTTAGAGGATAAACTGTTTTACTTGTCATGTGGGGTAACCTATGCTGGAAGCATGATTGGTTAGACATCTTAGATTAAGTTAAATGGTATTCCACTTATGGGTAGAAATTATGATATCCTGAATTATTCATTACTGAAGGCATGAATGAACTGAATGGGTGAAGCTGACCTAGACATAAAGTCATAAACAATTCTCATATTTCAATATTTTTAATTTATTTCTAAATACAATATATAAGGCTCCTTGTAACAATGCCTAGCAGGTATCGGTTGACTTTGATAAAAGCTGTAAAGAGTCTAGCCTGATTAGAATTTCGATGGAAGACTGCCAGAAAATTGTTAAGACTCAGACTAGATTGGGAAATTTAAAAAAAGAATGATGAAGTGGAGATAAAAAATATCTGATTTCCCTATAATAAAGAAAGTTATTATGAATATGTTCAGGTAACCACAGACTCCTCCATTCCCCCCCCCCTGCCTTTGTGGTAATATCTCATCATAATAGGTGGAGATAGGTATTCCTAGGGGGGATGAGCAAAGAATCCAGGGAGTGTTTGACAAGATAATATATTCCCAGCAGGATCATTTCAAGGTTTGAAGATTATTTTGGCTACCCAGCTAAAGCAAGCAGGCACAGCAATGTAAGGAGATGCTGAAGCAGATTATCATTTTAATAACAAAAACATTAATTCATACTGTGCAGGGAAAAAAGCAATGGTAAACCTCTCTTGTATTCTTATTAGGAAAATCACATAGATAGAAAATATACGATTGACAATATAGGGCCACATGACAAGTCCTTTCAGGTCTATCATTAGACTTGGAGCCAACCTGTGAAGTCAAATTTAAAAGAATTTTTTTTTTCCACACTGAAATCAGTTTATACACTTTAGGGATTAGGCCACCTTGAGTTGTACAAATTAAAATTGTGGGATATAAATCAAATAATTAAATATGTAAATTGGGACAGATAGATTGATAAGTGGAACTATTAAAAACAAATTATGCCACTTAAAAATTATTGGATGTTGAATGCTTATGAAGTCAACTCAAAGTATTAGTTACTTGTTTATCAGAAAGAAAGTTTCTCCTTCATTAAAATACTCAGAATGGGCATTGGTTCTTACCTGATACGCCCCTTCTCGGCGAGCCGCGAGGAGCATCCAGAGAGTGAGAGTGAGAGAGAGAGTGGGATGTGCTTCCGAGTCCTCTTCTTGCAGGCTGAGCTCTAGCTGAGGAAACGCTCCGCCTCCTCACGTGACTCCAAGTAGCATTTCCCCAGTTTTTTGCGATAACGAGAAGAAAGGTTATGAAATCCTTCTAATCAACAATTGGCTCCTTGGCTGAAACCAGAGTACCCACCAGACGGAGGAGTTAGGGTAGGGCTGGATGCTCCTCGCGGCTCGCCGAGAAGGGGCGTATCAGGTAAGAACCAACGCCCATTCTCCCTCGAGCCGCTCGGAGCATCCAGAGAGTGGGACATACCAAAGCTTGGCTGTCCTACGGGTGGGACTCCGTCTGGGCCCGAAGCCCCTCCGGGTCACTGATGACCCTCTGTAGGACTCGTCAGCCAAAAGAGGCCTCTACTGAGGCATATAAGTCTATTTTGTAATGTCTGATGAATGGGGACGGAGAGGCCCAAGTGGCTGCCCGACAAATGTCAGCGATTGGGGCTTGCGTGGCCTAAGCCGCCGAAGTAGCTGCACTCCTGGTGGAATGAGCGGTTATTCCCCCAGGAGCGGGCAGAGATTGTGATAGGTAGCACCTGGCGATAGTCGCCCTGATCCAGCGACTGATAGTTGAGGGAGAGACTTTGAGCCCCAATGTCCTGGGCTGAAAGGAGAGGAAGAGGGATTCTGATCTTCTCAGGGGTTGTGTGCGCTTAATGTATATGCGCAAGGCCCTTCTAATATCCAGGGTGTGCCAAAGGATTTCCCTGTCCCTCGAGGGTCTGGGGCAAAAGTTTGGGAGGGCCAGTTCCTGAGACCTGTGGAAGGGTGAGTTAACCTTGGGTAAGAAGGTGGGGTCGGGGCGAAGGACCACCCGATCAGCGTGGAACACGCATAAATCGTTTCTGATTGACAATACTGCTATTTCCGAGACTCGATGAGCAGAAGTAATGGCCACTAGAAAAACTACCTTAAACGTTAGAAATTGAAGGGAGGACTCCCTCAGAGGTTCAAACGGGTGCCTTGTAAGCGAAACGAGGACCTTGTTGAGGTCCCATGTGGGGAACCTGTGAACAGTCGGAGGGCACAAGTTGGTGGCGCCCCTGAGGAAAGCCCTAACCCGGGGATGATGAAATAGGGAACTGAAGTTATCACAAGAGACAACGGTTGAGAGGGCAGCGGCCTGCCGTCTCAGGGTGTTGGGGGCAAGCCCTTTACATAGGCCTTCTTGAAGGAATTCCAAGACCTGCGCAATAGAGGGAGAGAGGGGGTCAACTTGGAACCCGCTACACCACTTGCAAAAGCCCTTCCAAGTGGCATCATAAACTCGTGTGGTGGAGGGTCGCCTAGCGGCTAAAATAGTGTCGATTACTTGACTGGAGAATTTTTCTCTTGTCAAACGGATCCGTTCAACCTCCAGATGGCTAACTGGAGCCATTGGGGCTCCGGATGCAGAAGGGGCCCCTGAGAGAGGGAGATCCTGTCCAGGGGGATCCTCCATGGGGGCGCTACCGAAAGATTGCGGAGGTCCGCGAACCACGGTCTCCTGGGCCAATAAGGAGCCACCAGGAGCAGGTCTGCCTTCTCGTGAATGAGTTTCTGTATGACTCTGGGAACTAGCGGCAGCGGAGGGAAGGCATATAAGAGCCCTGGGGGCCATGGGCAGCGTAGCGCGTTGTGGTTCTCTGACCCATGAGACGGGTACCTGGAGAAAAACCGTGGAAGCTGTGCGTTGGACAGGGAGGCGAAGAGATCCACCCTCGGGAGGCCGAATATTCTGGACGCCTCCTTGAATAGGGATGGATAGAGGTGCCATTCTGCTTGGTCCACCGTAGCCCTGCTCAGCCAATCCGCCTGCATGTTGGAGATTCTGGAGATGTGCTCGGCTTTTAGTGAGAGGAGGTTGGATTCTGCCCAATGGCAGAGGCGCTCGGCCTCCCTCATCAACTGAATAGACTGGGTGCCTCCTTGCCTGTTGATGTGGGCTTTGGCCGTGACGTTGTCCGTGAGAATAAGGACGTGACGCCCACGTACCAAGGGGAGGAATCTGCACAGGGCCAGGTGGACGGCGTGAAGCTCCAGCCAGTTGATGCTGCATCTTTGCTCGATCGGCGACCACTTGCCCTGTGCCGAGAGCGAGTTGACGTGAGTGCCCCAACCGGATAGGCTGGCGTCTGTGGTGACGGTTAGCCGCTGAGGTTCTGAGAAGAGGTGGCCCCTGTTGATGGCGGGGTTGGTCCACCAGAGGAGAGACGTGAAGACCCTCAGAGGCACCTTGAGTCTGGACTTCGAGTTGCTTCTTCCGGATCTTTGGAATGGGAGCAGGAACCACTGGAGGGATCTGCTGTGTAAACGGGCCCAGGGAATAATTGAGATGCATGAAACCATCTTACCCAATAATTTAGAAAGGTCAAGTAACGCCACCCTCCTTGATCGCCTAATCTGTTTGACCAGAGCTTGAATGCTGAGGAACCTCTCCGAAGAGACGAAGACCTTTTCTGTAACTGAATCAATTATGGCTCCCAAGTGGGTGATTCGGGTGGATGGGGTCAGTTGACTCTTTTGCCAATTGATGAGGAACCCGTGTGCCAGGAGAGCGGAGAGGGTGGCTCTGGTGTCCCTGACTGCCTGGGTCTTGGACGGGGAGAGAATAAGGATATCGTCCAAATAGCAGTGAAGGCGGACGGGAACGCTCCTGAGGTGAGCCGCCAGGGCTGCGAGGACCTTGGTGAAGGTCCTGGGGCCGAGGCCAAACCAAAGGGGAGGGCCATGTATTGATAGTGAAGGTTATTATAACAGAAGCTAAGGAATTTGTGGTGAGAGGGCCGGATTGGAATGTGTAGGTATGCCTCTGAGAGATCTATGGAGGATAACCAGTCACCCCGCCTGGTACCCAAGAGAATCGATTGCAAGTTGTGCATTTTGAATTTGCGCTGGATAAGGTGGCAGTTTAGCCGTTTTAAATGTAATATAGCTCTGCATCCCCCAGAATGCTTGGGCACCACAAAGAGGTGGGAGTAGAATCCTCGTCCCCTCTGGGCCAGTGGAACGGGTTGAATGGCCTGAATGTCAAGCAGGTGTTGGATGGCTGCATCCATTAGTGCACATTTGGCGGGATCTCTTGAGGTGGGGGATGTCACGAAGAAATCAGCGGGGGCGGACCGGAACTCAAGGGCGAGACCAAACCTGACGGTGTCCCTAACCCATGCATCGGATGTGGATTTGTCCCATTTAGCGGCGAAGTGTTTGTCCCATTGAGGCAGCCGCCGATGGGGAGGGAGGAAGAAAATCTATCTGGGTCGGCGGTAGGACCTCCCCCCTGATCCCCTAAAGGGCCTCTTACAGTTGCCACCCATCTGTTTCTGTCTCCTGAATCTGAGCGGTCCTGAGACCGGAAGGAAGGGGGTCTCGGGTATCTGGGTGGGAAGGGGGGTTGATAGAAGGGGCGGGGGAAACCCCTCCGAAAGGGCTGAGGGCCTCTTGTCTCTGGCCTCCGAAAAAGGGAGGGCAGGTACTTCCTCTTGCTGCGGCCCTCGACCAGCAGGGGTTCCAAGGCCAGGCCAAACAGTTTGTCTCCCTTGAGGGGAGCAGTGGCCAGCTTGACCTTATTTTTAACATCCGCCTGTCAGTGCTTGAGCCACAGTAGGCGGCGAGCTGTGACATGGGATGTTATCGCTCTGGAAGAGAACTTTATCGATTGGTAAGTGGCGTCAGCTGAGAATTCAGCTGCGGCCACCAGTTTCGCTATGTCTTGGTGCGCCCTCACATTGGACATGGGGACGTGTTTTCTCAGCTGCCGGAGCCAGTGGATAGAGGACCTTGTGAAGAATGAAGCGGCCATAGACCGATTTAATGGCCCAAGCGTTGGATAGATGGGCCCGGCGCAACGCCAGTTCTGTCCGCTTGTCCTCAGGTTTCAAGGCCTCTAAGGCTTCACTGGGGGTAGAGGAGGAAGCAAGGCCCACAATGGGATCGTCAACCTCCGGGATGTTTAGAAGAGTAGACATTGCTGAATCGAGATTAAAGAATCTCTTGTCTTGGTTAGAGGGTGTGGGGGGGCTCCCGTGGAAGCAAGTTGTTTTGTAACTAGGTCTCCGAAGATGGGCGGGGTCGGGATGACCTCAGCTTCCACCACTGATTGTGTGAAAATGGAGTCCTCTGGTCTCTCCGAGGTGGGGGAGAAGTCAGAGGGAGACTGGGGAAGAAGACCAGAGACATTCTTGGCTTTAAAGAGGAGGGATTTAAACAAGTGTGGCTTGAACAGCCCCTCGAATATCAGTTGGTCGGGAGAAGCCCCCTCATCCTCCGACATCTCCCCCTCCATGAGGTCCGCCTCTAAGAGGGGCTCACTATAATGGGAGGATCCCATCCGGGAGTCCTCTTCCTCTTCCCTGAAGTCACCAAAGTCCCCTTCCTCCTCCTCCTCCTCCTGGGCCCCTACGGGAGGAGGGCTGTCCCTCTGAGAGAGTACCTGATCAACCGGGGGATCCGGCTGTGGAAGGGATCTGATGGATAGAGTTGTGGTCGGGAGCCCATGGAGAGAAGCCTGATCTGGACATGTGCTGCAGGCCTTCTGCAATGCCCTGGCGGATAGCCGATTCCATCCAAGCCTTGATGTGGGCTGGAACCTCAGATGTAGAGGGTTCTTCCTGACACAGACCAGCGGCCGTAGGTGTAAAGGGGTCTGTCTGGTCGGTGGTCCCGGGGTCAAGTGACCCTGAAGTGGGAGAAGGAAGGGCTGGAGGCCCCGATCGGGACTCCCTTGATCGCCTATCAAACTCCTTTTCCAACGCCTTATGGCGCCTTAAGGCGTCTCGTTGGGAGGCCTTGGAAGGTTCCTTGTCCTGCCTGCGCAAGTAGTGGGACTTTGCCTTAGCCTTCAAGGAAGGTCGTTTAGAGAGACTGCCGTCTGCCATTTTGATAATTATAATAACAGTGATAATTATAGTAATAATAGCAAAGGGGCGGTTGGCTCGCCTGGAATTGGCCTGAGTGGGGCCGAGTGAGGTTTGAGCTGGCCCGCTCCCCCTTTTGGAATTTAATATGTACAGTGATAACAGGTAGCAAGGTATAAAATATATATATATATATATAATATGTACAGATATATAATCCCCTGATCTTTTTTTTATTTCTTTTTTATGCTATCTGCATGTAAAGGTTATCTATGTATATACGTATAAAAACGTATAATTTCGTCTATAAATTTTTCTCTCTTTTCTTTTCTTTTTCTTTATATAAACAATAACAGGAAAGGAACCAAAGAGGTACCACAGTACAGGCCGGATTTATCAAATAAACGCCTGAGGCCTAGAAAGAGAGAGGCCTCTGGCAGCAGGCCTCCAGACAACAAGCCGGAGGGGGGGGGGCTGCAACTTCGCCCGGATAGAGGCTGCGGGAGGCCAACAGAAACAATGAAAGCGAGCCCGGAGGAACGCTAAAAGCTACTAACTCTTGACCCAAGGGGTCTGGGACGTTTACTTCCACCGCAGCAGCAAGAATCAGAAATAAAAATGGTGCCTGACCACGATGCGGCACCAAGATGGCGGCCGCGAGCTGAGCTATGTCGGGCGCCTTCGGGACGGCAAGGAGGGCTTGTCTGGTTAGCTCAGCACGCCTGGTGCTCTTAAGGAGCGACTAGCCCTTCCCGGTCGGCGTTTAGGGTGGGGGGGAATCCAGCAAAAGTTGCGTGCCACAAGGCAGTGGAGGGAATTTTATTGTTAATTGTATCTATTTTTTATGTTAAAATAAAAAGATCATGAGAGTCAGTTTGATGTAAAGTTTAAAGCATCGGACTACAAACTGGGAAATGGTGAGTTCTAGTCCCACTTTAAACACAAATCCAGATGGGTAACTTTGGGCCAGTCAATTTCTTTCAGCCCTAGGAAGGGGTCAATGGCAAACCACTTCTGAAAAGTCTTGCCAGGGAAAAGGCAGGAACTTGCCCAGAAGTCTTGGAGAGAATTGGAAATGACAGAATGGAAGACAAAATCATGAATAATATTGTTCTAGAGAAGAAAAACAATGGTCTATCTATCATAGCATCAGAAGCATAAAACTTCTTGTCTACTCAAAAACTCATTTCTAAATACCCAAACTTTTGCAGTATATTGTCCATAAATAACAGACCAGCTATTTATGTGAAATAATTGATAAGCTTCTTATATATGCATTTTACTTTCTATATATATATATTTCTTTGATATATTTTCTGAACAAAAATCTAAATCTATCTAAAGAGAGGCCTGATGCCTTAGAAACTTAACCATGATACAAATTATTAATACCCCTTATATGTTTTGAAATTTTAAGAGTATCATTTTTGTAGATGAAACTTGATTCGATTGGCTATTTACTAGAAAAAGTAACATTTTATTAAATTGTTATGTTATCCATCTCCCCTATAAGGTGACTCTGAGTGGATAGTTATTACTTCTAGGTAGTTGTCACTTTTTCATACACCCTGGAATCTAAAAAAGAAAGGGATCTGCAAATTTCTGTAGATGAAACTTGATTCAGTTGGCTATTTACTAGAAAGAATAACATTTTATTACATTTTTATGCCGCCCATCTCTCCTACAAGGTGATTCTGAATGGATAGTTATTACTTGCAGATAGTGCTCACTTTTTTCACAAACCCTGGAATCTAAAAAAGAAAAGGAACTGCAAAAGTCTGCACTACTATTAATCTTCTCATCACTCCTTATCACCCATCCTCTCCCACTTGTGACTGTAGAATAGTAACCTTGTTGCTTGCAACCTCACAATTTATATTGACTGTTTCTTAGTATGATTTTATTGCTTATTGTACCCAATGACTATTATTAAGTGTTGTACCTGATGATTGAGATACTCTTGACAAAAGTATCTTTTCTTTTATGTACACTGAGAGCATCTGCACCAAGACAAATTCCTTGTGTGCCCAATCACACTGGCCAATTAAGAATTTTGTATGTATGTATGTATGTATGTATGTTAATTATTCAGCTTTGTTCAGGTATTTTCCCACGTCATTATAGTTGTGCTTTTGAAGTTGTAGTGATGTTTCGGCAGAATCTCATCTGCCATCATCAGGCTTCTGTATTGTGTTCGTCTGTGAGTCAGACTTTCACAGCCGTTTCAGTTTTAAATTTGGGGCTAGCCTACTGCTGTGCCAGAATGTTTTTTTCTTCATCCTGATTGGTTGGGAATCTTGGTCTGTGTTTATTGGTCTTGGAGTTTGCTGTGTTCTGCTTGATTGGTGTTTCTAATATCTTCTAATATCTAATATCGTTTTGTGGCTTTTTTTTCTTGATTGGCTGGCAACATTGTGTTCCTGAATTGGAGGCTTTTAGTGCAGCTTGGCTCCAAATAAATGGACAGCTATCATTTATTAGGAAGCTAGGTTCATCTGGGTGCCTGGTTGGGGTGTGTTTGAGCTGGAGGTATCAGAGCGGATCTGTTTGTGCCCAGGTGTTTGCCTGGCTTGTGGTGTGGAGATTTTTTTGTTTGTGAGTACAGGCTTCCAAATAATTGACAGTCTGGTGGAATCATCTCTTCTATTCATGCTTTCAGGTCTTTTTTCAATCTCTATGGCTTCTCTGATAATTCTGTGGCTGGGGTTTTCTATAGTGGCTAGTGGTGCCATTGAAGTCGATGCTATGACCTGTTGCTTTCATGTGTTGGACTAGTGAGGAAGTATGTTCCAGCTTTTTTACTGCATTTTTGTGTTCATCCAGGCGGGTACTTATTCTTGTATTGGTCTGTCCAATGTATGTGGCAGGGCATGATGCACAGGGGACTTCATATATGGCTTGGTTTTCCAGGTCAATTTTATCTTTGGGATTTCTTAGGATGGCTGCTATTTTTCTGTCTGTTTTGAAGGCAGTCTTGATGTGATGCCTGTGTAGTATCTTACTGATTTTGTCTGTAGTACCTCTTGTGTAGGGCAGGACAGCTGTTCCATAGGTCTGTTCATCTTCAAGGTCTCCATTATGTCTCAGTGTGTTTTTGTCGATCAAGCCGGTGATTTTGCTTTTGTGGAAGCCGTTAGCTGTCAGTTCTTTAGTCAGGGTGCATAGTTCAGTCTTTATATGTGTCTTAGTCTACCAGGCATTTGGTTCTGGCGATTAGTGTTTTGGCCATGAAGTTTATCTGTGCTGGATGGTGGTGGGATTGGGGGTTAAGGTAGTACTTGGTGTGTGTTTTCTTCTGGTATATGGTGTGTTCTAGTGTGCCATCTGTTTTTTTGTAGATTAGTACATCTAGGAATGGTAGTTGTTTGTTTCCGTTTCCATGGTGAACTTGATTTTGGGGTGTGTGCTGTTTAGGTATGTTAGGAAATAGTTTAGGTTTTCTTTTCCATGGCGCCAAATCACAAATGTGTCGTCAATGTACCTTAACCATAGTTTGGGTTTGTGGGTGGCATTAGCTAGGGTTCTGGATTTGAATTCTTCCATGAACAGGTTTGCAATGACCAGTGACAGTGGTGATCCCATAGGGATCCCATGTAAGTACCCGCAAAAACTTAAGAAAACATATGTGTGTGTGTGTGTGTGTGTGTGTGTGTGTGTATATATACACACACACACACACATGAATAACCAAAGATACACACACACACACAATTATGAAGCTTTGAAGGGTATACATATCAATAAACTGAAACATAACTTTCATCATAGACACAAAAAGTATAGTTTTCATTTTTTTCTCCTTCTACAGAGAATCAGACAAAGTGGCACTATCAGAATGACTGCTGTGACCATCCGATTTGGACTGATGACGACACAGCCCTATAGCCTCCATTGCGTAGATTTCAAGGTTCCCTGTTTCACCCTGCAACCATGTGTAGTTAGAATCTGATCAACAGGCAAAACGTTTCACGCACGCCTGAGAAACTCTACTATTTAGGAGCATCCCCGCCTGGTTTCTACTCATGATGCCGCATCGTCCGCTTTCTTTTGACAGCCTGCCTTCCGCTACCCCTCCCTCCAATCTCAGAGGTGGCAGAGGGCGGGATAAAGTCCGCTTCGCCGGGGGCTCCTGAGGGGATTCCAAATGGGGAACGCAGCTCTTACAGCTGGAGAAACGTTGCCGGTGCGGCTAAACGCCTTCACCTCTCCGACTTTCGTGGGTCAGAGGATGGATGGGCAGGCAAAGATGCGATGGGGGGGGGGCATCCGCCTACCCAAGGAGCCACCCCCCCTTCTATAGATACCTGGCCCCAATGCCGAGGACAGCTTCGCTCCTTCTTCCTCCTCCTCCCCCGCGCAGCAGGTGTCTCGCCGCAGCCGTTGTCATTGAGGTCTCCCGCAACAGCAGCAGTACCACCGCCATGATGGTGCGAACAGCTGCTTCCGGGAAGGAGTGCCGCGAGGGACAAACTATCTCCGTCCTCGTCAGGAACGCGAAGCGAGGTCACTGAAATCACGAGGAAGGCGGGTTTGGAGGGTAGTTACGGCCAATACAAAATAAAGGGCGGGCTGGTGGCGGGCTGGGAGATGTACGAGGACAATACTTCGGGGGTAATATAGTCTTGAGTGGAAGGCGAAGCTTTAGGAAGTGGTTTCAGAAGTCAGGGAATTAAATCATTACCCACGATTCTTGCAGCGCCCCCGAAAAGAAGCAAGTTCGTTTTAGGCGTTCTGGGTGTTCATAATAATTTTCCTGTTTTGTCGGTTTACGGACGAATAAACACCTGCATTTTATGGGACCTCTTCCATGGAGGACGCGTAAAGAATTGCAACTACGGTAGCTAGATAGGTACCTCAATTATTTTTGAAGGAAATGCATCAGGAAAATACCATTTGGCATAAAACGTGCATACTGTCTACCACGAAATGGTGATGCATGTTGCTAGGAACAGAAATGTGTATTTTGTCGTAGGGAGAAAACTGACTTTTCTGTACCTGATCCATTCCCTGCCTAGGAGGAATGGTTCGTTATATTTCGATTTGATTGCACTGCACTTCTGCATGTGTTTATTATTTTAACTGCATCCATATTTTATCAAATAATTCTGCAGCTCCTGGGTGGTTTTCTGAATGGTGAGGTCAGAAGAAGAGAAGATAGGTTTGAGGCTATTTCGTTTAATTACCTGGTACAACTGGATGATTTTAAACCCAGATCTTGAAGAAATTGAGATGCAATGTAATCCTTCAACTGAGGAGCATTTAATATTTCTTCCCTCTAAATATCAGTCATTATTTTATAGCTGCTTTCTGATTCAGCAAATAAATTAAACTTTTTGTCATGAGTGATAACATAGATCAGACATTGACATTTTATGCCCCTCTCCCTGCCACATTTGCCACTTTGACTTTCCCTAATTGGCCCACAAGGTTCAATCGAAAATGAAAAATCAAATGTAAATAACTACACCATGTGTTCATGCTTCAGCCCTGTACAACAGTCCAGTTTCTCATGTGGCCCGTTGGGAAAATTAATTGCCAATCCCTGATATAGATTAATACTCACAATATTGCAATTTAACATTTTAATTCATAAAATTGAGTTTCTTGTTTTGTCCGTGTGTGTATGTATGTATTATAAATATACACATAGAGGGAGAAGCATATATAATTTATATGCCTACTTAAGGCTATGAGCCACTTTGACCTTCCCAGAAAAGGACACAGTATTTTAAAACTAAAATACTAAAAGGAGCATCTGTAACCACGCACTCTGCATCCCTACTCAGCTACTCCTGTGTTATTAAAATTATAAGAAAGGATGCTGTAGAAATAATTAAACACTGTGGTCTGCTTGTTGGTCTGATGCATGAACACGATCACCCTGGCTATTTAGTAAATAAATAGCTTTGGTTGAAACATTAAATTAGCAAATCATTCACTTTGTTTCCCTGCCTCTTGACAGCATACAATGCTATATTTCTTACTTTTAGGTTAGATTACACACCACATGTGGATGTCGCCATTTTGGTTTGTAACATATATTCTAGTAGCATATCCAGATGTGGTTTGGATTACACTCCAAAAAGAGGAATAAAGCAAGGATAGAATCTAAAATTGGTTTTGTGTCACTACATTTAGTGTTGATTGAAACTAAACCAGTTAGTACTGTATAATTAGTATCCAAATTTAATATTTTTCCTATCATATTGCATTTTTTAAATTCATATTTTTGGAGGCTGTCTCCCAGTTATGACAGGTCCTCAGACTGGGAACTTGTGATTTACTGTGTTATGTGAATACAGTCCTGTTCTCTACATGTACTGGCAGAATTGGGCTGCCAATCCTTCCTATATGCCTTTGTACTACAACACATGCTTTTTCAAAAGAAGATAATATTTACGATGAAGATGTTACCAGGTTGGGTAATGAAATGTCTGCAAGAAAACAACCAAACTCAAGGATCACCTAAGACGCCATATATTGTATCATTTTCCCCTTTTTCTTTCCTACTCCAGATGTCCATGCTTAATGCTGCTTGAAGAGACAATGCAGCTAATCAAATACTATTCTTAGGACCGCTTCTGAACTTGCAGTGTGCTCCCAGTTCATAACAGTTCTAGCAGGCCTATAATTCATAGAAATAGAGAAAACACCATTTAATTCCTCAAATTAAGGCAACAGGATAAGACATCTCTCCAGCTTGTGAGAAGCCAGAGACCTCTGGTTTAAACATTGTGACAAACAAGCTATTGAATTAAGATGACTCTTGGGCTGATTCAGCAGAGTAATTTGTATGTCCTTAGCCAGCGAAAGGGAGTTCACTGCTGAATACATCCAGTGAAGGGGCCTCTCTTCCTCTCTACCTCTCTGGGTAATTGTTTCTGCTGTCAAATTGCTCTACTCTTAGGAAGCTTTTTGGAGTATACATTGCTAAAGATCAAACTGTTGCACAAGATTTGAGAGAAAAAATTGGCCACTGTCCCTGGCATGTTGACAGTAATTCACTATGATATTTCATGAGCTGATTGATGAAAGTTATGCAATAATGAAATATTTAGTCTTGAAAGAGTTGGTGTGAACTTTATTTAAATAGCACTGGACTAGTTTGCTGCATATTTAATGAAAGTTCAACTGAATTCTGTATATATTTTCCCCAGTATCTTCTAAACAGTATGTGCATATGTACCTGCTGCATTTATTTTTTAGAGTAAGCCTCAATATGATTAACTGGAGCTGTTCCCCACTAAGTACCTTTAGGAAGTACCTTTAGGATGGATGAAAAGCAGATGATAGATAGATAGATAGTTAGATAGACAGACAGACAGACAGATGCATGCACATATAGACATAGATATAAATTGTACACACAGACACAAACAAAGCAAGAGCTAGAAACCAGGAGCCTGTGACTTCTAGTTTTGCCTTGGGCATGAAAGCCAGTTAGCTCTTTTAGCACATGATGTCAGGATCAGGCAACAAGCCAGTTGGTCAATTCTGTTGTAACCAACACTTGATTGATCCAAAAAATAAGAAAGAAGCAGTCCTTTTTTTTTTTAACTACTTAGTTACTTCCACATGCAAAGCTATTTTTCTTGACTTTCAATAAAAGAAAATAATAATTCTTTCCCTTGCTCTTTTGGATTTTTTTAAAGCCCAACTGAACTTACTTTGCAATTGTGTTAGGTAACAACAGATCTTATTTTTACACTCATACAATTTGCATAATTCAAAATAAATGGGGGTAAGCATCTGATATTTTATTTATGATTTTATGTACTCTCCAATAGTCAAAGAGTGTATGAGAATGGAAGGGAGTGGGAGATCTGTTAAGCTTGCTGGACTGCACATTAAATTTACCATGAAGTCAGAATTATCTGGTTCTAATTTTATTACACACACACACACACACAGAGGGGTGGGGAGAGAGAGAGAGTCCCTTTTGTATGATTCTTCCATAAAATATCACAGTCCATGGAGGAAAGGAAAAATTAAAAACAGGCAACTTCTGCTACATTGTCCATTTTATATGCAACCAAGCATATGGCATAATCTTGTGAGAAAATTCCTCCTTTCCCCTGAGTCTGCCAAATAAAGTAAAATATAAAATACAATTCATTTTAACATGCATCATTTTGAAGCCACATACATATAAGCCTTTCAGTCATAACCTTTCTCCCCAAATAAGTCAGAAAAGATTGTTTTAAATAGCAGCTTATTTCCAATGTTTTGTAAAAGTCCACCTTAACAGGCACTAATGTGGAAAAGGGTATAAATGAAATGGGGGAATGGAGATTCTTCTGAATATAACAACTATGTAACATTTTCAATGAATCATAGCAACTATCCAACAATATTTAAATCATTTGAGTATTGCTGACAACAAAAACCAAATAACTGTGATTTGTATATCAGCGATAAACCCACCACATTTTATTAAGAAACAGTGGAATAGCATTTAGGAGATATATTTTGCACTCTTTCAGGAAACTGTATTCTGATGATGGTTGGAGGTCCTTCTAACCCAGCTTCTTTTACTCTGACCAAGAATAGTTCTCCAATATTGAATATAGATATAGAAATTCTTAAAAGTTCTGGAGACTGAACAAGTTTGTATCAAAAACATGGCCTTTTTTTTTCTTCAGTCATGATCCCATCCTTCAATACTATCATGGAGCTACATGAATATTCTGTGTTATGGTCCTACTCCTTAGTTATAGTTCTAATCTCCCTACTGAATGATGAACAAACAGCAGATCATCAATATGTAGGTTTTTACAATTGCTGAACTTCATATGAAATAAGTTGCATATTTTTATAATGGGTTTAAATGTTTCAATTGACTGTTTTTCCAAAATACATATTTCTTCCACTGTGTATTTTTATAACGATATATATTCAAATAATTTTAGGCCATTTTTTTAGATAAGGCCAATACAGGAAGAACTTAACTTATAACACAACTGATACCAGAATTTTCATTTCATTTCAAGTCAGGCAGTTGTTAGTCACATCTAACTTTTTTACCACAATTGTTCAGGAAATCTCTATAGTTGGTAAATGAATCATGTGATTATTAAGCAAGACAGTTGGGAAAGTCACAAATGGTGATCACATGACCCTGGGACACTAACAATTATTATAAATGCATGACAGTTGCAAAAGATCCAAATTTTGATCACATGATGGTGAGGATGCTGCAACAATTGTAAATGTGATGACTGGTTATTAGTCATTTTTTTGAGGGCCATTATAAACTTTGAATAGTCACTAAATGAATGGTTGTAAGATGAGGACTACCTGTATTGGGTCAATTGATAATCACAAATGCCAGTTCTAAGTTCTTACCTCTCCTTTTCCACAATAAGTTAACAACATTGCACATAACCTGAAGTATTAAGGTTTTTCAGCAGCAGCCAGTGATATACAATGTTAAACATCAGAAAACAAAATTATGGCACATTATGGATTGGCTGTTGTTATGGCATGAGTGCTTTTAGCAATAACTACCTGTATTTGGTTCTGCTTATAATGCCAATCATTTATGTGAAGTTTTTTTGCTATAAGCAATTGGGAAATGCAAAGGAGAGGCTGTTCGCTAGCTTTCTTCTTGGTACAATATTCATATGCTGTAGTTTATCACTTAAAAATAAAAAGTGAAAGAAAGAAAAGAAATTTTCGGTGTTTAAAGACATTTTAAAATTGCATTTCTTTCTTCCTGACACTTATGTACTGTTAAAAAAATAGGTTTGTTGACATCTATTATTTTATAAAACAATTCTAAAACCTCCCCACCCCAGTTATGTTTCTATGTTTATGTCTGTCACTTTTTATAAAGTTTAGGAAGGCAGCTAAAATTCTTTTATAAACTAATATTGCTGACCTATCAGGCACTTTTTTCCACTTCAAACCAGCAGGATGAGTGAATGGTGGGCCACTACAGTTTCCAAAGTTAAATTTGTTTCAGGCTTGCTTAGTGGTTGACAGTATTTAGAGACTGTTCACATTGTTTGATGTAAGGCAGGGATTTACTCTTTTCTTTTTTCCTCTTTTCTTCCATTCACTACACAAACAAGCCCCTTCTTTCTAATAGCTTCTTCCATGGGGGTATATTTGGTTATGTTTTCCCTGAGGAAAATGAGGTAGAACAGATTTTTGTCTTTGAATTTTTAGAACCATATGCTCTAAGTTCTTTTTTGAGATCTTGTTTTTTAATATCTTGGGCGTGCCTAAGTCAGACTTGAGCCCTGTGAACAATAAGAGAGAAGCTACTCATAATGGCTCTTGTGCCTCAAGCAGCGTAAATCAGACACAACTTGGTAGATAATAATGTTAAATGCTAATCGTTCTTTGCTGAGAAGAAAATCTCTCTTTGTTGTTCTTTTTGAAGTCTGGTGGTAGGAAGAAACAGAGACTTTTCAAACTGGTTTAGCAAAGCCTCAGCATATTGTATATTTGATGGATGCCTTGTCTACTAGAGCTCCCAGCTCAATGCTAAATAGACTCTCTTTTCACTGATCCATCTTTAGAATGTCTGATATTTTCAACAGTCTGTTCCTCCCCCCCCCCCTTTTCCTCAAGGGCTGTCAACAGGCCATCAGCACAGCTGTTGAGCCAAAGATCTTTCTTTGCTGTGTTACCTGAGATGCCCATGTTTGAATGTGGTGTCTCTAAGTTTGGCTCTATTTCCTATTCGCACTAAAGGTGAAGGCTTATGTAAACATTTTCAGAGCACTAGGCTTGAGCTGAAAACTTGCATTACCTTTCACTTCCTGGCTTGAGCTCTGAAAAGAAGCCTTAACAAATTTGCAATAAAAGCCAGCTGTGGATAGTGCCGATTGGCTAGTACATGTGATGTCCCCAAATCCCCTTCTAATCTTGTTTTTCAAAACAATCCAGCTTAAAAAAAATGGACAAGGACATAGACAAGTAGACAGAGTAGACAAATGTTTGTGGCTATTTAATAGTCTATTTATTGTGAGCCATCTGTAAACTGTTTGTATTGAATAATTGCCTAGAAGTTTCACATGGATGCATAGTTTTAAAAAAGAAGCAATAGCAAACAAGAAGTATGTGAGAAAAAGCAACTACCTGCTGAACCACTGTTGATTTCATATTGTACGAAGTATAAATGCCTTGAGAGTCTTGAAAAACACGCTGAGAGAGGTTATTTTTAATTGTAAGTAAATCTTCAGCTGCATTAGGATATATTTTAATAAATGAGTACAAATATCCAGTTCCTATCCTTTGGTTTAGGATTAAATCATGTAGCATAAAGCCTCCTAACATTCTAAAATCATCAGTCTTATTTCTAAATTACATGAAATTGTTTCTTAGCTCCATGAAACAACTCATCAGTGATCTTCCCACGCAATCCATAGTTCAGCATGTTGCTATTAGATGTTCAAATAACATTCTCACCTCACTCAAGGCGCAGTAGACCTTAATAGCAATCTGTGTAATCTGGCTATTACTGGATTCTTCGGTGAACTTTGACAATAATTAATTAATGCAATGTTTTATTTTTGAAAACTCAAGGTAATGTACATTTTATCTTCACTATAGCCCTGTTTTATAGATTGGATTGGGAGGCAGTGACTTATCCTAAGTTGCCCAATGAATTTGATGGTCAAGTAGACTGTGTTCAGACAACATGCCACACTTGATTGGTGTTAAATATTTTGTCGTTTTACCCAGAAAATAGTTGTCTATTATGCAAACCCAGAAAACAACTGAATTTTGTAACTAGGTGACAAGTATTATAGAAAGATAGTCCATATTGCTGTGATGTTTTCATGAATTCAGTTTCTTTTATTGTTTCTTTAATCTGTTTTGCATATTAATAAACCTCAAAAAATCCTGATAAATCTTGAGAGAAAATACATTATTGCTAATATTTTTCTTACATATTTCTTTCAAGTCTCTTCTTGCTTTCCCTTCTCCGGTTTATGGACAGTTCCACTTATTATTGTATCATCATCATCATCTTCATGATGATTGCAAAACAATTGTAAAAACTTGAAAGTGTAAGCTAGCATGGGAAGAAATTGATTCTTTCAATTTCACTTCTGTAGCTACTTTTCTCCCTGCAAAATGAAATCTATACTTGTCAGGTATGGCTAGCAATGCAGCATTGCTAGGCTATACGTTTCTCCATCAGATGGAATAACCACTTCAAGCAGGTTTTTCCAAATATCACCCTTAGGGAGGTGCAGACACCATCCAGGGGAGATGTGAAGAATCTTTTAATTACATTGTTATAATAAAATCCATCTTTCTTGAATTTTCCATTGTTCATTTGTGTTCATTTTAGTGTTGGGATTTTTAGGAGAGATATGTATGTTAAGATTACATAAAAGAGAGGTGTGATGGCAAAAGTTTAGGAACTCCTGATTTAAAGGACTGCTTTTGTTTGGAAACGATAAGAACAGTTGTATGGTGCAGGTATGTATTTATACGATTGCGTTTAATGTGTGAGAAGCAGTTTCAATCTGTTTGCCATTCCAGTACAATGCATTTTGTTATATGCCTTACTGTAGTTACCTAAAAGGAAGACAGTTCATTTTCCAATGATTTATTTTTTTAAAAAATATAAGTATATTTTGTAAATTCTTGAGAATATTGTATTGGTAATTTTTTCTTTCTATCTATTTTTGAATAAATATGGTGTTCTTGACTTTTGTATTTGTTTCTTCTCATCAGGCAATTAGGCAATATATGTTAATCATGAAGTGCAGGATATAAATTAAAATGGAAAATATGTCATATCTCACCTCTCACATTCCAGCCTTTAACACCCCTAACAATGTATACTTCTATTGAAAAGTGAGACATATTGAATTCATTGAAGTTTATTCACCAATGGAGCTATCTTTTCTTGTGATCTCCTAAACCTGAAACAAGTTGGGTGGGCAGGCAGTCATTTTTGTTAGCCATAACTGAAGAGCATCTTTAGGTTCTTGGATAATCTTCAGTTTCCTGAGAAGCCACTTTAGGAGGATTGATTTTTGGACACAAGTATATGATTGCAACTCTTTGCTGCTGTCATGTCCTACACAATAAGCTCCAGAAAATCCATTGGATCTTCTGTTTTGGCATTGTCTAGCAAAATACATTGTTGGTTTACAACTCTAGAAATTAACTGGATCCACTTGTGTTCTTCTTAATTAATAAGGAATCCCAATTGTCCAAACATTCATTATCATTCTAACCATGCAATAAAATGAAATGTGGGGGAAGTATAATAATTATTATACTACTATACCAAAATACTATAAATACATTACCAAAACAACAATATATAAATGAGATTTTTTTTTGTATTTTACTGTACCTAAGTAGAGATCCAAACTTCAAGAGTAAGTAATAATCATGTGATTCTTCTTTTTTTCACAGTGAAGTGAAATTTATACTTCACTACAGAAAAGTAATCTGATAAGCTCATCAAAAAGTGACTCCATTTTTGTTAATATATATTAGATTTTAAATTATATCAACTTAAATTATACAAGCTTACATTTCTTTAAGTCAAATTATAAACCAGGGAGAGAATAGGATGGTGGTAGCCCATGCTATTAAAAGGCTTAGCATATTAATAGCCCTTCAACATTATCAAGCATTCAGCTGCAGAATTCTGTCATAGAGAAGAAAAGCCTTCTTAACCCAACAGGAAGCATTGGCAAAGCAAAAGTGACATTAATTCTCTAGCCCATGCAATCAAGTTCTTGTTTTTGAGAGGCACCATCCTTGAAAACACCTTCTGCAAATTATATTTTGCAAAATCTATATATATCCTAGACAATATTTCTTTACCTTATTTTAGGTTTACCTTATTTATTTCTGTCATTTTAATCTGCAACATGAGAATTCCTATTACAATACAGTTCACATCACAACATGTCACCTTTTACATTTACAAATGCACATTTTTCATTATTCATTTATCAAGGTTTCCTCTGTCTGCTCATCAATAATTTGCCTAAACTGATCCTTCTGGTCAAAACAAGTTGTAATTTAGGCGTTCTTGTTAAAAGAGTGTTAATTGCATGAGACAATGTTATTTTTTAATACTACTATTCCAAATTTTATCAATGGAACTCTGGGAAAGTTATGAAGTATCAATTTTATTTAAAAGTGTCTTTCATGTATGCATTATTGTTACAGACCTGTTCATTTCATAGCTGTCCTATATTATTTACTTTGCAAATTATTTTTTCCTTTCCATTAATATTTCAAAAGAAGTTAAACAAACATTTAATACTGATCACCACTTCTGTAAAAAATCAGAAAATCAGACTTAAATAAGACTGAATGCATCAAAGATTATTGTAATTCCCATTAGTTTATGAAATTTATAAAAAATAATTGTGTTGCTCTTTTTATTGAAGTTATAACTTAGTTTTGCATAAATGTCATTTAGTTAATACAGTAATTTAAATTACCCATGAAATTACATTCGTTAATATGCAGCTGAATTAAACATTACTGTACACATCCTTTATATTTTCAACTTTAATGACATTAAAATTTCTTCGCCAATCTAGATGAAAATACATCCAAATATATGAGTGACAATCAGCCATTTTCCCATGCATAATTGAAAACGCTAGTTATAATTTCTAATGCCAGATGCTTAGGATCATGGAGTCTGGAAAACTGCATATTCTAACACCTTTTCTTCCTGATCTTTCAAATATGTGTAAAGATGCTCTGCTGTCAAATGTTGATTGCATGAGCACATGGGAGTCTTCTTAGATATGATATTCAGCCTGGAGAACTCCCTAACAAAGGATATTAAACTAGTTCCTAAAATGACATGCTTCCATTTAAATTCAAAACAATTTTTTTACTTAGGTAGATCTTGATGTATAATCTGTTATTCATGGATTTGTAAAGTGAAACTTTAAATTCCAAAATCTACTTATGTTATAGAAGTTAATTTAGTCTCTTAAGAACAAATGTTAAATGTACTTATATTAAAAAATGACCATGTTACATGAAAATGATCATCTTCACTTTGCCATAATAAAAGTAGTTTATGTTTCTGACAGATCTATTGTTTTTACTTATAGCTCTTATGTACCTTGGTCTGAGATGGCTTAGGAGAATCTGGACCACCTGTGGTAGATTCCCTTGTATACGTGCTGGAATGGAAGCATTAGGCAGTGGTTCCAATCTTCCTTTCAATTCTTCCTAGTAGTGAAGAACAACGTTTGATTGGTGGCAGTACAAGAAATTAAAATAATGGGTATATCTACTTGTCTAGCATTGCTGAGAATACTGTGAAGGAAAAATTGAGGGTGATCACATTAACAATGAAGTTTGTTAGAAGTCTAAGCTTCAATTATTTTCTTTTGAAGAGAAATAAATTCAGGTGGCAATGACACATTAGCCTGTTTTTCTGATCTGGAAAATAATAGTGGCTAGGACTACGCTTAAGATTAATAGTTTTTGCAGAAATAAACAATAATTATGGATATCAGGCCATAAATTCTGCATTTCTGATTAAATATGCATAGATTTGACTTATTCTGCAGGTTGACTCTTCAAAATGAATGCAGGAAAGCTTTTGGATTTACAAGATAGTAAAATAATATTGTATAACGAAACAAAACAAACTTTCTAATGCGTATATCTTGCCAGATATATTTTGGGTTCATTACACACAGGGCTCAATTTAAAACAGGATATGGGCTCAATTTGTTTTCAAGATTAAAAGTAAATTTCTTTAAACCATATACTGTATATTGCTAAAGTTTAAGATTAACTCCAAGTTTCATATTTTTCCTGGCTTGTGGAGAAAGACTATTATAGCTGGAAGAACCAAGAAAAATGGGGGAATTTAGAGGGGAAATTGACATTCTAAGTGCAATCGAAAAAGAATTACTGACTTTCTTGGAAGGTTTGCCCTTGTACAAACAGAGTTCCTTTTTGCAGATGAACAGGGCTAGATTTAGGCCGGCATCTGACTCCAGTGTAGCTTTGCCAGCCTGAGAGGGCACTGGACTTGGAAAACACCTGTTGTGGAATGTGCATGCAACCATCAATTCAACAGCTGAAACAAATGGTACATGCAATCTATCTTTATTTGTAAATCTGGCAGCACCTGTCTGTCTGTTTTCAACGTCCTTTTCTTTCATTTTTGAAAAAAAAAAAAAAAGATTTGTGGGAAAATGTACAGGTTTGGTGACCATGCAAAAATCTTATGAGAGTGAATCAGATTCTGGCAAACTATTCATTGTCTATATTTAGCAAGCCAATTGTGGATCAGAATATTAAAAGACCACAAAAATAATAACAATAAGTAAAATATAATAAATATTGAAAAAACCAAAGATACTTTCCTGGAAGTTTATATGCATTTTTTTCAACTGTTGTTCTCCAAATAAGCCAGGTCTGGAAAATAAAAAAATCTCAGCTATCATGGCTTTGTGTGAGTGGACTATTCTAAGGGCGTTATTTATGATGTGCTTTTAAGTAAATGTTGACTGCTGGCAATGGCCTGGACAAGTCTCTGCAGTTCTTTAGGCAAGATTTTTCAGATGTGGTTTGCCATTGCCTTCTTCCTGGGACTGAGAGGGTGTGATTAGCCCAAGGTCACCCAGTTGCATTTGTGCCTAAAGGAAGACTAGTGCTCATGGTCTCCCAGTTTTTAACCTGATGCCTTAACCACTCACCAAATTAGCTCTCTTCTCAGTAGTACTTATTATTAAACACACCATACATCCGGATATGTAAACCCCATCAGGATAAGTCTGCCATTAATATTTTGCCATAATCCAGACTAGCATTATGTTTTTTTACATTCATTCATGTCTGATTCTCAGACATTGCCTGGACAAGTCCCTGCAGGTTTTTTTTGGCAAGGTTTTTCAGAAGTGGTTTGCCATTGTCTCCTTGCTAGGGCTGAGAGAACATGACTGACCCAAGGTCAGCCAGCTGCTTTGTGCCTAAGGCAGGACTAACTCTCTTTCTAAGGACTTGTAACCACACTATTATTTTCTTCCTATATTAGTAATTCTGATCTTTATTATTGTCAACTTATTGACACCTTGCTAAAAACTTGATTTTACTGGGTCTTACATATGTTTTTAATGAAGATCATTTAATAGAAAACAATGTTCTCAGTAAAACAAAACTTTTTTATGTATGTATAGAATACTGATTTTTTTAAAAAAAATTTTTCCCCAACCTCAAGTGCAATAGTAATAAAATATAGGAGAAATTGCATGCAAATCTTCCTTTAGCGTCTAAAATCTTCCTTTAGATTGAGTTATTTATAGTTATAAAATATTTATAACATTTATTTGCTGACTATCTTACCTCAGGGTAACTCTAGGTGGAGTTTAATTCTAAATTGGATTTTCTACTACTAAAAATATGACATATAAAACAGACAAGGTTAATTAACTTCAAAATTTCACCAATAAAGCCATACTGTTTACTAATAATTAATGGTATATTATATTTAACATCAAAAGGAAGCAAATTACATATTCATCTTTCCTAGTCTGTTGAATGATTTGTTACTATACATTTAGAAATACTAGCATTAAAATTGGCAGCTTTTATTTTATCCTGTCTAGCATCCTTTGGCTTGGACATAATCTCTTCTTGTTAAAGTTTCTAAAAAGAGGCAGGAGAGAATAAAGTCCCTGATTTGTATCCTAACTTCATTGTGATCTGTCTGTCAGTTCACTGGATTCAAAATCTCCCATCACAATTAGCACCAGATTTCCTTCTCCTTGAATGCTCACAAGGTTCTCCAGTCATGGTTTTTCAGTGTGAAGACCTGGAACAAGAGGATGAATTCAATAGCTACCCAAATTGGTGAATGAAGACTATTCTCAGGCTATTGTGCTGGGTAGTAGCATGTGGGGAGGTAATAACAGGGTATTATAATCTTCCTTAATGTCTCATCTACATATCAGCCTCTTGGGAGCTAAAACCTTTTCAGACAGAGCTTTCCAAAATAAGAGGTATAGATTTCCCAGGACTGCCAGTGTGAACATTAGTCCTATAAAATAAGTAAAAACAACACTTAAACAACACTTGCCTTTTTTACTTCTTGTTCCCCGACCTTAAAACACTTGGCATATCTATAGCATCAAGGATCAAGCAGAAGTAATGATCAAAAAATAGGACCACAAAACCTAGTTTTAAACATAAACAATTCTTTTTAAGGCTAGGTTTTGTATATAACTTGTTTCACAGCTTCAGAGATGAGTAAGCAATCCCAGACTCACATCACATTAATTCAGGACAAACTACCCAAATCCTCTCAGTTATAAATCTGGCTCAGACAAGAAAGGCCCAGCTTAGATTGGGCCAAATGTTGCCCAAAGTATTTTACTTAGCTATAGCTAATAATAAAAAAAGTATTGTTAATGCTTAAGGTAGATATTTGTATTATAATGACAAAATATTGAGAGTCACTTGAATAATCCTTTTAAAGTACGAGCCTCCAAACTCTTCAGCTCATTGACCATATTGGTGATGTTTTAAATTGTTTATCTACCCCAAACATTTATTATGTGCAACTATTTTAATAAATACAGTTTTAATTAATTGTATTACTGCTAATAATAACAACAGTAACAGATAATCCGCTGACCCTTTGAAATTGTTATTGAGTATTGTGAAGGATCATGCACCAAAGTCTGCTTATTGATACATAATTCTGTATGAACAATGTTGCACATACATAGGCAATATTGAATTGGCCATTTCAAAGCAAAATATATCTCCATTTCCCATTTATTCTATACAAATTGTATAGGTCAACCTGGGGTTTTTCAGATGCTTCCTCAATCTGGGGCCTTCCAGATGCATCCTTATAACAGTTAGGAGTTATATTGCAAAACACCTCAAGGCCACCAAATTGGAGAAGAAAAGTTTTTGCTAGTTTATGGCATCATGAAGTGTGCAGAGGCAATGTTGCTTTGTAACAGGGACTTTAAAGCAAGAAATTCTACAGTGAAGAACAACACAATGACTTCTGCTAATTCATGATTTTTAATGATATCTACATCCAAGGGAATAGATTCTATTTACTGGTACTTTAAATTATATATGAACACAATACTCAAAGCTATGACAAAAAATACTGTACCAATAAAGGAGAATATTTGTAGCTCAGGATTGAAATGAGGGGTCCTTGGTGCTCTTTGAGCTTGCTTGTTTTTGTGCAGACATTTCATTACCCTAAGTAGGTAACATCATCATTGCTAGTAAGGTATTCTGTTTGCTGTCAGTTTATATTCTGGTATCTTGTCTGTGTGGGTGGGTGGGAGCAGTCTTAGAGATTCTTTGGTTGGGCTGTTTATTGATGGCTCTTTGGCAATTTCTTGATTGGGGTATTGTTTAATTGATTGTTGGTCTGGAGCAGAGGTGGTATTCAGCAGGTTCTGACCAGTTCTGGAGAACTGTAGCGGAAATTTTGAATAGTTCGGAGAATTGGCAAATACCACCTCTGACTGGAGATTTTACAGTATCCTTCCCCTGCCATGCCCATCAAGCCACACCCACAGAACCGGTAGTAAAAAAAATTGAATCCCACCACTGGTCTCAAGTTGACCTTGAACTTAATCTATGGTGATCTGAGTACTGATTACTGATGAAGAGGTGCTGGAGTCTTATTCTCTTTGGGGCTGGTTGATTATCTCCTTTGCATAGTCTATAAATGTTGTCAGTGTCTATGTCTATTGTTGGCTGATTTGTCAGAGTGCCAGGCTCTAGAAATTCGCCTTCATTTTTGGACTTGGCCTGATCTAGGATTGTCACATTTTCCCAACTGAAACGCTGGTTAAATCTGTCTATATGTTGTGAAATTAAAGAAGGTTCATCATGTCATCCGACTGCCAGTTGGTGTTCATGGATGCATTCTGTCAGTCTTCTGCCTCTTTCTCCTACTTAGTAGTTGTTACAGTTCTTACATTGTATGTTGTAGACGAGTCTTGTTTTTTCTTCTTATAAAAATACTGTGCACAAAATATATTAAAATAATATATAATTTGTCATATGCATGGAATAAAATAGGTTTCTTTAACAATCATTATGCACATTTCCCTAATGAAATATTATAAAACATGTGACACACAAAACATTGAATAAAAATGATACCAGAGATACTGGTATTAAATGTAGGAGTTTATGATTATGATGTTAGACTAGAACTAGAGAAAAGAAAATCTTATATTGGAATTCAGGTTCATGCATGGAAGTCGACTGGGTGACTTTAGCCAGGCACTCTTTTTTTCCACCAGCCTCCAGTTAGTGCAACTCAACAACTCAAACCACTTTGAAGAGAATTGTATTTTCTGTTCACCTCAGCAAACATTAATACATGATGCAGAAGCTATAGTTTCATAGAATTTTGTCATCAAGGTATTTAGTTTTCATTTTTTTTATCCTATTTTCCTCTGTCTTTGTTGTTATTACCAGAAAAAAGTCCAGATGAAATAGCTGCACAATATTGTTTTGGAATGCTAGGCACTTTCATGTTGGTATATTTGATGTTGCCTATTTCAATATTCATATAAGTATCTTTAAATATCATGCTGTGACATTACAGACAATTGTATAACAACATATTAAAAATGCATCTAAAAGCATAATACTCTTTAGTTTTCCCCAGCAAAATTCATGCAATTACTGTATGAATATGGATGCAACATGGAACAGTTGGCAGGTTAACACGTTTATACATTTTAGCATGGACACCTCATATTAAATTCATCTGCAGCTTTGTTACCTCCTTTAATCTGTCTTGTTTATGCATTCAGCTAGTCTCCCATAGGAATAAGTGTCTCACACATTCCTTGCATTTCTGAAACAGAGTGGTATCTCTTTAAATATGTGGCAGACTTGATTTCATAATGGCACTCAACCATTCCAAACTCCACAGCTTCACCTACCAATATAATTTGCTATATATATTGCTATATAATTTAGCTGCTATAATGATTATGAAATGCTTTGTTTTTGGTTGCAGCTCTTTGAAATATAAATACATGCCATTGCGGAGGAAGATATTACTAATGGATCCTGTTTTACTTTCTCATTTCCCAGAAAAGATGTATACCAATTGAAGTTTCATTGATCAGAGAGTTAACTGTTAATCAGATTTTTCAAGGTTCCTCAATTTCACTAGCCAGTCCATTGGGTTTGAAGGAATGAATCTGTTAACTGTGAATTCAAATTGTAATTGAATTGGATAGCTGCCTTCAAATATTAGTTCTATGCAAAGGTTTTTGCTTCTCCCCAGATCCTGGCTGATTATACTGCTAAATTTTCAAGGCATGATTGCTACAAAGAAGTAGCAGAATTCCCACTATATTAAGACAAAAAAAAATGTGAACCTGGGTAAAGTACTAAAATGGAATTAAAAAGCAAACAAGCTCTGAATCTTGAAGGAAATTAAAGAACCATGTCCCATTTGTGCATTGAATGACTCTGCTCACTTTGCATCTGTATTCTTTTTTCAAAGAAATATGAGGCACACCATGTGAAAAATTGTATAATAAACTTAATCCATATTAGTGATAAAAAGCCCCCCCCCTCAAATTCACACCTGTTTGATTACAAGAGTAATCAGTATATGCTATTCAGTCTCAGATCAGTGGTCAATATACAACAGGGGTGCCCAACCTTGGCAACTTTAAGACTTGTGGACTTCAACTCCCGGAATTCGAATTCTGGGAGTTGAAGTCCACAAGTCTTAGAGTTGCCAAGGTTGGACACCCCTGAATTATGCAACCTCAACAACTTTTTCTTCAGCTGACTGTCAGATACTTTGGGGCTGAGAGAAGTGCAGATTATTAGATAGTGTTTTATCTAATGCATTATTAGATAGTGTTTTATCTAATGCAGGTCCATGCAGGTGGGACCAAAACCTGCAAGAAGGCAGATGTAATGTCATGATGCAGCCCCACTTCTGATGTTCACATGACAACATTGCTTGCACCTTGAAAAGGGCAGAGCTTGTATCCCTTGTGTTCCATCTGCTGCAGAAACTGAGATGTTCCCCTATTGATGGGAGAGTGAATAAATGAAATAAAAACTAATACATTAATTGCCATTAATGTTAAGTATTAGGTTTTTCTACTCTACAGAGCTTTAGAATATAAACATACTTGTGTGTGAATGTGACTGCATGTTTATGAAATTTACTATGTATGCTTGCATATTGCTTACTCCATATACAGGCAATTATAAAACAAAATCTAAAATCTATTAAATTATTCAACTTGGCATTTTAAGGGAGGAAAGGTTTTCAAGCCATAGCAGATAAGGACTGGATAACACTTTAGCTTTATCTCTTAAGTGGGGCATTAGGCCATTCCTTATGGAATCTTAGAGAAATCTATGGGTCTGTGAGAACATTCAATTCAAGAGTTGCTATTTCAGAGGAAGCATAACCCTATTTAGAATCATCACTGACACCAAACAGGAATGTTAAATGTTTTCATAAGAACAATATAAACTTGTTTGGGATTTGACCTGGTTAAATCATTTTATTTGGAACATCACAGCTTGCAGGAAACTATCTCCATTACATCTCAAATTGATCTTGGAAAGATGATATAATAGAGATGTATTTGACCTCTTTCAGAAGTATCATGTTAAATATTACAACATCATCACAGGATCAACTTCTCTCGTCCATGACAATGCCTGGAACTGCACAGTCAGGAAGGAGCAGACCCGTTGTAAAAAAAGTCTTTCATTCCCCAAACCTTACAGGGAGTCCAGAGAAATATTATGGTCAATAGCAATGAACAAGATCAAAAGCGACATAGTCCTTCCTTTCAGATCTTAACAAAATTAACCCACTAAAGCAACCAGTGTAGCTTTGGTCCCAGACCTGCATCTTGAATGGAGTGGATCTAGATAATTCACTAAGATCCTCTGATGTCCTTCAATAGCCTCCAAAATATTTCCCTAAAGTTGAAGATTGGAGACGAGGCAGAAGTTATATAAAGGAGGAGGACTGAGAGACTGTGCCCTTGTGGCAGTGACAGGAGAAGACATGACTTTGCCTTCTTTCAAGGCAGTTCGCATTTCTTTTTCCCAAAGAAGCATTGATCATCTTCCTGAAACCAGCCACATATATGCTTGCTGTCTAAAAATGAGGCATGAGTGACTGAGTTCATACCCTGAAGAGAATCCTGTCTATTTCTTCACTAGATTAAATGAAATCCAGATTTACATTATAAGATAGTGCCCTGGTTGGAGTTAGACTTGGTCCAAGTGGCATCTAACCAGAGTAAATACAAATTATTTTGTCTGCAAAGAATCTTAACAAATGTTGCAGCCTCATCTTTTCCTCACATCCTTTCTGGGAAAGAAATCAGTTTTCCCTACTTGATATTCTCCAGATGTGTTGGATTACAACTCCCCAAATGGCCACTCAACATGGTCATATGTAGTCAAATACATTTGGGATTTGGGGAGTTGTAATTCATCATATTAATGGGCATAAACTTGGAGAAGCCTGCAAAATAGCATCTCTTGGTAAGGGAAAAGATCTCTGGAGCCATTTTTTTTCCTTCTTCATCTGAGGAAGCCAGAGCAGCATGCAGAATGGATTCTTTTCCTTTTAATCACACCACAATCCAGTGATCTAGGCAAGGCTAAGAGAAAGAGAAAGAGAGAATGACTGAGTGAGTAAGGGGGAGAAATCATTCACTGAGAGGAAACTTTAATGGTCTATATAGCTTATCAAATCCACACTAGCATTCATTCAACTTAGATCATTACCCTTCATTTTTTTTTCTACCCATCCTCATGTATCTTGAAAGTGTGAAGTTCTTGCATTGTTTTTATTTATCAGGTGACTAAGAGGTGCATGAGTATATCTTCACTTTCTTTGGACTCATCTTGTCTTCAGCTAAATACCAAAGGAATAACAGAATAACAGAGTTGGAAGGGATCTTGAAATTCTTCTAGTCCAACCACCTGCTCCAGCTGGAAATCTTATACCTTTTCAGAGAAATCGTTGTCCAATCTCTTCTTAAAAACGTCCAGTTTTAAAATTCTCCCAGGAGGACATCATAAGGAAGTTCTTCCCATAAGTCTATTTCAGAAGTGTCAGTAGCCTATGATGGGTGCAGACTGATCTTCAAAAAATACCACCAATAGCACCCTTCACTATTTCTAAAAAAGAAAATGTACTCAAAAATATCATCTGCTTTCAAGCTCCCTGATAGTAAAGCAGAAGTGGCAGAATGGTAATCCAATAAAAATGGTATCAGAAAGTCTTAAGGAACACTTGGAACTGCAAAATGATCGGCAAACCATGAGTAACTCATCTCTGAATTAATCTGATAGAAAGCACCTGCAAAATTTGAGGAATTCTGTAATGAATGTCATGATTATCATAAGCTAAATTGCTTTGAAAAAGCCAAATGGAACTGACTACAGTATATGCAGACTTCAGATTTCAGAGACCGTTTGCCTATGAATATCAGCTCCTGGAGAACAGTAGTGGAAAAAAATTAATTACTTTTATTTTTCTTTATTTGCTTTCCAGAGATATTCAGTTGGTTGTAGCTGGGAGATATAATGCTAGATTACATGTTACTATGAATCAGCAGGATCTTTCCTAAGTTTCTTATTCATGGCCACAGTATGTTTTTTATAGAAATCTATTTACAATTATATCTAAAATAATTAGTCCACACTAGGATAAAAGGAGGTGAAAATTGAATGGAGTAATTTATATAGTTAGATGTATTTAATTATTGTAAAATGTACTGACATCAACAAGTATTGCGGGCCCAATTGGCAAAAGAAAGTTAAAGTCTGTATTTTTGGAAACAAGCAGAAGAGGCTTTCATTCTGCAGTGGATAGACAATGGCTAAAATGATTATGGTGATGATGAAGATGAAGATATAATGATGGCTTGTGCAATTGAGTGAGCTATCGTAGATTAAATATAAAATATAAAAATAATACCATCTCAAGCAGATACCTTTCAGTAATATTAGTGAATACATTCAGTTGTAGGCCATCAAGAACAATGAAATTAATTTTTTATTTTAGGTTTTCATAAAATTGTTATGTGTAAGAAATATGCAAGAGCAATTGCTCAATAAAAAGGCTTAAATGTATAATTACAATTTCAAGATTCTAGTGTCTGTCAGAGAGAAACTTAATTGTCATTTTGGAAAAATACCACTCTATAGAATCTCATGATTATATGAAACAGAGATACAAGTTCTATGATTCTGAAGGAAGTTTAAAATTGCAATGAAATTTTAAAGGTATAATGCAACACAAATATTATCTTATTTGATTTATATACAGTATTTTTCTTCCTCTAAGAAACAGGGAAATATATATAATTCTGTCCTCTTTGATTGTATCCTCACAACATTTCTGTGTGGTTTGGATTTAGAACCTTGATTTCTCTAGTCCTTAGTCAACAACCAACCTGTATACTATATTCATTCTTATTAGTTTCAATATGAGGTAGTGAAAACATAATAAGTTGGGCTAGAGTCCTTTAGAGTATAAAAAATACCTTTACTTTAAATGTAATATTTACAAATGCCATGGGGCAGAATTTTCCTCTCATCAAGATTGAGTAATGGGGATAGATTAAAAATGATTGAACCTACATTTTTTAGCACATTCCCAGACAACTACTAATTACAAACTCAATATTTCAGCATACAAAATCTTCATTTCCTTCTGTGTATTACATAGATATCCTACAATAATTCCAATTTAGTCACCATAGATCATCTTGAATCTGAATATTCTTGGCCACCAGCTTAACTCAACCAATAACTGAAATCAATATACACAGGTTTGGGGGAAAGGATATCCATTTTTTATTTTTTTTCACTCATAATTATTTACAAATACACATTATAACTTTTATATACATTGCACATTTACATGGTAGAAAAGTACAAAACTATATATTTAAATGAATTTATATATAACTTGTCATGTTTGAAAATATAAAATTGTCTCAGAAAAAGAAAGTATTATGAAAAGCAAGAAACTTGAACTGATAAAGCTTTGATATAATATTCTGTTAACATTTTGAATGTGAAACAAAAAGAATGTTTAAAAAATGGAACGGACCATCTGTGAGGACAGACCTAATAAAACATTGATGTTCATGACAATGTATTTTCATGTTTCTTCTTTTTCTTAAAAAAAAGAAAATAATGCTTTCTTTACATTTAGCCACATAGCAACTAAAAAAACCCTTCATAATCCGATCTTTGGGTTTGAATTTTCATAGTACAATATAAATGTTCAGGATTTTGAGATCCCATTACTGCATGATACAATCAGAGAACATAGCCAGGGAAAGAGGTTCTGTTAAAGCTCTCCCTTTTTCCACCTCAAATATATACTTAACTCAGTTTACAGCGCCTTTTGGTCAGTCAAGATTCCTTGTAAACAAATATCCGAGGGATCATGTATTTATATACAGAATTGGCAAGAAGGAAACACAATAAATAGAAAATGTAACTGAAACTGTCATGCAAAGTTTTGTTAAAATGGAAAAGAGTTAACATTGGCAGAAATAAGGAGCTGAAAATTGTAATTGGGGAGGAGGGTTAGGCTCTAAGGAATGGATTTATAGTTTACAAGAAAAAAAGCTTTACTTTACAAGCAAGAGACCTCACAATAAATAACACAGCTCATCCCATAACGATTACATTTCTTCTTCAAAAAAAAGGTGTACAGTCAATCAGACTTCTTTAATGTATAAATTATAAAACATGACACAGTATAAATAAATGTCTACAAGATTCAACTATATGTATACTTCTTTCTTCCCCAAATAAATAAGCATACACTTATGTACAGTATGGACATTGTAATTCTTGCCCAATGGCTGTTTCAAAAGTGATGGAAATTTTACCACTCTAGAATGGAAGATATAGGAAAGCTGTAGTCCTGGTCATCCTCTTCATCCTCTTCCTCAGGCTCTTCATTGATGGCTAGATAGGAGAATACAGGGGAGCTCTTGTTTAAATATGGATGACAAAGCGCAGAAGCTGTCTGTGCATGTTTTCAAAGCCCCCTGCATAGCCAAAATAGGATGTGGCATGTTTTTTAAAGCGTAGATTGCAGTTAGGTGCACTTTGGCACCTGTGGTTATTCAATAAAGTTGATTGTGGGTTTTGGTTTGTTTGTTTGTTTTTGCATGTAAGTGTAAAGTGTGTGTTACATAATCTATGAAGTCATAACTGCAGCAAGTTCTGGAGACTCAATGGCTCAGGTTTATTTGGCAGATTCCTGAAATTAGATAAAAAGTGCTCTTGTGTTCTAGGTTTTTAAACTGCTGTTGAGTCCTTCATTCAGAGGCCATTGTGAGCGGACAGCAGCCCACATGGTTAAGGGTTAAGCTAGTTTGGGAAGGGTTGAGGTGAGGGAACAATTAGATTATAGCCAAGTGTTAATAAAGCAGGCAGCAAAGCACACTCAAGCAAACAATATTAACGGAAGGCAAGAAACAGCTAGGAAGATGCATTTAAAGCAACTTTCTGTTGTTAGACACTTCCCTAAAAAGAGAAAGGACCCTCAAACATTTGATTTTTCTTCTCATCCAGCGCAAGATTTCTGCATAATACATAAATCTTTCTACATAAGATCTCACTACTGCATAGTTTTCTTTCCTGTTTAATAAAGACTTCCATCCTCACCTATTCTAAGGATTTTTGTTTGTTTGCCTTCAGAAGATTAAAGTTCCTGCAAGGTTAAAAATCTCACTTACAGTTGCAAGATCCTGGGTGTTTTACTTCCAATAGCACACCCAGGGAACAGGCTGCTTCCTTCATGGCACACTCACTTGGATAAGTGGTGTTATCACTGGCACAGACAGCTTCGTCTGATTTGCTTTCGGGACATAGCTCATCACAAAGGGCACACCGTCCTCTGCCCACTCTGGAATCCCACAAGCATTTCTTCCCAGTGCTGCAATGAATGTCTTCACAAGATTTGGCTTCTATAAAGGGTTTTCATTAAAGGAAAAATGGGAAGAGATAAGGGTTAAAAGAGCAAAAGGAAGACAATGCTCTAAAAATGTTGGGATAGGTAGTAAATCCACACACACACACACACAATAGAGTGAAGGCAAAGGTGGAAAATTTGAATTATCACCAAGTGTTGGGCTAGAGGATAAGGTCAAGGGTGGTACTAGGAAAGGCAGCTTGGGAAGGTGGTTAAATTCTTCAGCTGAAAAGCAAAATCACTGTGACTGCAAACTCTATGGACAACATCTGAAATGTTGCAGAAATGATGCCCAAACTTCAAGACAAGATGCATAGTACCCAAGACTAGTTCCATACTTGGTATAGCATGAAATATAACACTTCTTCCTATTCCCTGCTGGTATAAATAGTATTATCTGGATTTAATTCCAGCCATGCTTGATGTACAACCAGCAGAATTAGTGGGACTTGAGTATGACTAAAACTATTATCCAACAACATTTGGAGGGTTATCCCAAAACCATGCAATTCAACATATTTCCCAGCCTTAAGTTGGGGAGAGACCTCTGATGGGAAATAAAATGTTGAGAATCATCTTGTACTGCCCATTAGCTTCAAAAGCCGATTCTTTTTGAAGTAAAAAGTAAAACCTTGGAAAATCCGGCTTTACATAGGAACAAAAGGACTGTTGACTGTGTTTCTTTGCCAGATAGGAAAGAACATTCATTACAGCAAAGTCCTTTTAGCCTAAAACATAAGCCCAAGTAGACATATAACCTATGATGGCTTGAAATTAATTTATTATTCCTTTCTCTTAATTTCAGTTGGAGAGAATTCTTTTTAAAATGGTTGGAAAGGACAGAAGAGAACTTTAAAAATTTGCTTAATTTTTCTGCCCTTGTGGCAGTAAAAATGCAATATATATTTCTCAGAGTTGTTGACATTAGAGTTCTTCAGGTGGATGGATGGAGGGGGTGCACTTTATTATCAATAATCATAAACTGGTAGCAAACTATTTATCAATTTTATTTGCTGCCCATCTTGTGGTTCAAGGTAATTCTGAGAACACTGTGTATTTTTTTTTTCTGACATGTGCACATACAGTAAAAAAACATGCTACTCAGAGAAACCAGATATAATTAATTCAATGGCAGGAATGTTCCTAAAATTTGAAATAGCTTATCTACTCTCTGGTGATGCTTTCTTTGCTTTTGTTGGTATGCGTGTGTGTGTGTGTGTGTGTGTGTGTGAGAGAGAGAGAGAGAGAGAGAGAGAGAGATATCAGGCTACAGAAAGCTTGTAGATTGATTAATTCAAAACTACTTTATGTGAAGAGCTGACTTTTAGCTATAATAGGACAGCACTCATACATAGTTATACTTTAAAAAGTGGCATATACATGACATGACTTAAGTGTAACTCTTTGACCTCGGAAAGGGCTTAGGATATCGAGAGCCAACCTATTTATTTTCCTATTTATTTATTGTCACCTAAGCCAATGTCACTGAACACAATAACAGTTATGTTTGAATAGACATTTAGAATTTAGCCTACATGATTCCTTATTTAATATTGGATTTCCAAGTTGCTAGTCAACAAATTTCCTGCATTGCATAATGCTAGAGCTCACTCAGTCTTGGATGTCAGTGCTCACAATTTAAAAAAACACACAGAATTTTTAAGTGAAAGGCAGCAGGAAGAAATGTTTTGTTTCTTGGGGAAAATGACCTTTTTTTTCTTATCAAAGATCAGATGTCCTAGTGTGCTGGCTACACAATCTAGATCTGCTTTTCCAAACTGGTGCCTTTCAGTTTTGTCTAGGCAAGAACTCTCCAAAATCCTGGAGGTCATTGAGATTGGGATTTCTGGAAACGGCCTTTCCAAAGCCTTCCAGGGTTGGATCCAAAGAAGTAGATATAACCTGACATTATATAAAAAGCCATTTATAACATCTGGAGAAATTTCTCTATCTGTCATATAATGATGGTCAGATAACAGAGATCAGGCTTTTACATCCCACCAAAGTATTGTTAAGAAAGATTGTGATGTGAATAATCTGGTGAATGACTTCTGGGCTTATCACCTTGCATTGAAATCTCACAAGCTGAACCTCACATATCAAGGCTCTCAGTTTATTTTTTTATTTTTTCCTGTTTCTGAGAATACCATTTGATACAACAAACACAAACATAAATGCAAGAATATTACAAACATCATACTTTGTCTGATTTTGAATTCAAAAGAAGATTGAAACGTTGCAATAATTGGATAGATCAGCCTTTTGAAAAATCAGTCTATAAAATCATCCTATTAACCTAGAATTAAGAGTAGGAGTTGTAAAAGCACAACTGTTTTGGAAAACTGGATATAATTCATCAATGTGCAGCATTTTAAAAGTAGGTTAATTAAATGGGGAAGTTAGGCATATATTTAAATCTCTTCCCCTGAAACCAAAGGAACATAGAAGCATGTTAGAACATAGATAGCAATACTTCTAGCCTGTACCTTTCGTGTAGACTATAGAATCTCTAGGAGTCTTGTTTGCTATATTTGCTTAGTTTCTTCCCAAATCAGTTGGGGTTTACTGCCTTTTTGCTTCTAATAGTGAGGAGAACAATAATATCTTCATTGGGGCACAGGAAATAGGTTGTGTGTGTATTTTTGTGTTATTGTGCACATGTGCAAATGCTTGCTCACATTACAATTAGACGTGGGCACAGAAATATTCAATCTGAATCCTCTGGGTTTCACAAGGTCCCTAAAAACTGTGGGTATAGCCTCTAGAACTCATGCAACAGTTGTCGCTGAACTTTAATATTTAATGTGACAGGTGATTGCTCACCTGGGGAATACTTATATTAATGTTATGATATTAAATTACACAGCATTTACTCTTCTGATGGTACTGTTTACATTGTGGAATGTCTTTCCTGGCTTGGCAGAGCATTCAAAGAAGAAGTAAACTATTCTACAGACTTGTTTTAGAGGAATCAAGTCTTAATCCAAATGTAATTGCAATGTTTTTGATCTTTTACTGAAAACATTATTTTATTTATTTTCTATTTTATCAATTTATAAGCCATTTCAAGATGCTGATACAGTTTTGAAGATTATGTTTGATCATGATTTTAGTATTTGCAGATGTCCAGTACACACATGATTTATTATTTGTAGGGGAGAAAAGTGGTTTTGGATCAATCCAATGTGTGTTTCCTAAGCTTTCTTGCCTAGCAAAATGTTTCCATTGGAATCTAGTTGAGCTGAATCCTAAGCCATGTGGTCAGAAAACTTCTTCAAAGACTTGGTATTCACAACTATCACACATTCCAGTGGAATGAAGACCAAAGACTAGTTTTCAATAATTGTCAACTGGATTTGGTGGAAAGTTTTTTGACCAAATTCTATCCTTCTGGATCTGAGGATTACATTCCTATGAGTTTTTGAAATATAAATTTGTATATAATAGCATTTTTCCATAGCAAGGAAGTAGCTGTGATGTGGCAGATGTGGAGTGGAATGTTTTATGCAAGAACTGTGTGCCAGCTTTTTTTCCCTTCTATTTTAATAATTTAAAGTCAGAGCTAGCAATTTTTGAAAATATCTAGTTTTTCTTATCATGTTTGCCTCCTACTATTTATTAGGAATGGTTTTAATTCATCTACTTCTTTCCTTATTCCTAAATTAGTTAGCCAGTCAGAGATGGTATAATAGTTTTATCTGGCTTGTACGCTTTGACTGTATAATGCCATCAATGAAGACAATGAAGTTTGATAAATTCAGGATAAATAACAGCAATAAAATAAATATCTATACAAATAATTTTAAACAAATAATATAATAAATTAAAAATGGACATTATTAAATATGGAAGAATATATGCAGATTTATAAATATGAAATGAATAATCTGATTGAGTATAACTGGTTATAGTGGAATATTTCTATCTACCAGTGTCAATATAAATTATGCAAAAAATCCCTCACCCCAATTAACTAGCATTTGATTATTTAAAAATCAGGATACTTCATTCATTTCCAGAAAATAGCTAAAATATTTCCAAACCCAGTCCTGATACATTATTGAGATCGTGACAGGGAGTGACTCATTTCCAATCTTTTGGGTAAACATCCAGAACCTATGTATTCACCGAATCAACTTCTTCTGAATCATTTGAGTTTATTGCTGCTCCATCAGCAGCCTTCAGAGAACAAAAGAAGGGAGAGAGAGTGTTTGTCATTCCTGGTTTATCATTCCTGGCATATTGCTCTGGCTGCATTTCAGTGGACTAGAAGTTATATTGCTCAATCAAACAACAGAAATGGAAGAAGTAACTGAAACCAGTGACTGTGACTGATGAGAGTGACTGAAAATATGTGGATCAGGATCTATTAAGATATAGAGAGAGTAAGGAAGAGGGGAAAAACATCAGACTTGCAAGATTCTGCTAGCTAACGAGAGCTTGAAATAGATCTGTACTAGTCTTCCTTTATTTCTTTGTCGGTAAAATATAAATATTCCTGGTCTAATTTATCTAGTGGGGCTGACATCAATCTTGTAAGCCTTATTGTACTTTAGCTCTTCTCCTTACACTCCATTAAATTTGAGAGGCATTTCCCTCAGTAACTTCAGAATATTATCTCAATCTCTATGATTTAAAGAAGGGTTCAGCTCTATTTGGCTAAGTAATACTTTTTGTGTATTTCTGTCAAAGCCTTGTATAGGCCTTTAATATTAGCTTCTTGTTATTTTTAATTATTTATATTTATTGGCTGCCCAACTTCAGTGGATTCTGAGAGATGTACAAAACTAGGGAAAACACATTTGAGGGAAACATTATGAATCTTCAAATTTCATATTGCTTAAAGTTGGAAGTATGGATTTTACTATCACTTCAGGACTAAGAATCTTGTGGCCTTCTAAAAGTTACTAAACAATGTTTCCCAGCAATCCTAGTCAGCACAATTAATGCTAAAGTATTCTGAGAATTGTACTTAGCTATATTATCCTAAATATTGCTTAAAGCACCACCTACCTTCTTCTCTTTTGTTTTGAGAAGACATGCTACTGAATCAAGCTACATTTGATAAATAAATATAATGATGTATTTGTAATTTACTGTCTATAATCTGAGATAGGGGCATAAAAAGATTGCAATTTTTGGTAATTTAAACAACCAGGGAGTTCTCTTGGCAACAATATGTAAGTGATTTTCCACACATAGAAGTGGGTTGAAATCAGATCTCTGTTAACTTACTGACCAAACTATCTTTCAGTTTTAATTTGTCATTTTTAAACTGGAAGTAATATTTCAGAGGAGAACATGAGCACCAATACCAAACCAAACAAAAGAACCCCTATATAACCAATGTGGTTTTTCCTGAGCTGGTGCAAATAAGAGATTGAACTAGAATCAGAAAGCTTCTGATTTCAAACTTGCTTCTGACTGTTACTCACTTTAAGGGCCTTTTAGTATAATCTGGTAAGATAATAACACCAATGAAATTTATGGCACAGGGTAGACCTTCATATGTGGCTGAATCATCACTTTCAGCAGCCCAAACCAACAGAGTCAATACTGAGAAAACTGGAAATTGAGCACATCACCATCTGGCGGGATAACTCATGCCTAGTCCTCATGCATAACTCTTGGATAAACTACCTTTATTACCACTGCTGCATTTTCAATACCAGGAAGTTATATATAAGTATATCATCTTAATAATGTCTCTTGTGTTTTTAGCAGCATTAATTAATAAGATTACTTTGGAGGAAGGGAATTTCTCTTAAGAGTTTTAGTCTATTCTGCATTATTCTCATTACTAGCACAGAGTAGAACTAAAACTGTTGCTATCTGGTAACATGGCTTCTTCCAGCTTCACTCCCCATCAAGACCTTTACATAAATTGTCTTGACTTTTTAACTTTTTAAAACTATTCTTAAGCAGTGTGTTAATCAGCTCTAGAAGTTGTAAGAGGAGAAAGTTCTACTCATGGTTACCTATACAGGAAGCACAGAGAGCAAACAAGCATTGTGATGCCACAATATAAGCTCTGCCTGTTTCATACATATATTGTGACATCTCATGGATGCATGTAAGAGGTGGATCTTGTGTCATAATATTGCAACTTCATCATTCTGATAAAATTGTCAGATAATGTAGATCATTTGGCTATACCACGGGGCTTCCTCTACAGCCTTAAGTTACCTTCTGGTGCAATGAGGAAGCTATGCCATTGCCAGTACTGAGATGCAGTTCAGGTTCTGTATAGGTAGTTCTTTTTAAACAGGCATTTATTTCTTCAGCAACTGTTCAAAGTTATGAAAGTGCTGAAAAAATGGTAGTAATGGATGATGCTCCAGGTTTTGGCTGTTCAATTATCCCACATTCAGGTGATCAAAATTAAGCCCTTAACAGACCACCTTCATCAACAATAGCAATTCCCAACATTGGATTATCTTCTCCTCACCTCTGCCTTTTGGCCACCTAAAGGCATTGCAAAGTCAACTTGATGCTTCGCAAACCCTCTCCAGAGACTAAGGAACTCTTTTGTGGCACTGCAGAGATCTTCAAAAGGCCAGCAGCTGCCTTGGCTGGGTATGCTTCATCAGAAGAAGATGGTGAAGCTGGGACTGGTGGGAGAAAGCATGGGTAGATGGTGGTGGCAGAGTGCAGAGTGGCCAAAAGGATAGTGATAGGGGCAGAGATGGGCAGATGGGCGGAACTGAAGTGGAATCCCCATGGCAGAGCATGGGGTGGTGGTGGTCCTTGCCTAACAACTGGAACTATTAGAAATATTGTCACTAAGTGGTAGAATTATGTGAAGCTTTGCCTAATGATTGATTTGCTTAGTGATGGAAATTCTGGTCCTAGTTAAGGTCATTAAACAAGGACTATCTATGTGTGTAGTGAAATGATTCCCATTTGCTGCTTGGCCAACCCTACCTTCAGCTGCTCCCATGTAACATACAAGATCAAGAGCCATTTCTCTCATAACCTTCCATCTCTCCTTTTGTGAGACCCTCCAGATGTGGAACAATCCAAGCAACAATTCTCAGAAGCAAGGTAAGAGCCAGTGGTTCCTGGGGCAAAGAAGTCAGTTATATAAATAGCCAATAATAATTCAGCTTCAAGGAAGAAGAGACAAGGATTTGAACCACTAAAGTAGGAGTTAAAAGATAATTTGCCCCTTAATTCTGTTGGGGGCCAATCAACGGCTGCTTTATTCTGGTAATGCAAAAAAGATTTGTATCTAGCCATGCCATATCATGTGCCTGAGAGATTCTAGTGGCTGTGTTAAGTCAAAGTTCCTGGAATTTCTGCTAAGGTAACTATTGAGAAGAACAGCCAGGAAAAGACTGAACTAGGTTTGTGCTATGAAATAAGAATTCTGGATCAGTTTGAAAAAGCTTTTCCCTTTGTGTATTTCCTCTCATTTTAAAAATAGAGCTGTAATCCCTTGTTCCATGGTACTTACTGACACATTTTCCTTCATAGGCTAGGCCAATGGATCTTCCAAGCAGGCAAGTAGCTTTTCTTAGATGGCAGGCACTTGCGTATGTTATTCCATCATTTCCGCAGAGATACTGTTCGGGTAGAGTTGGCTCCGGGCAAATCCGATTGCATGTCACACAGTTGGCATTATTATTTTGATCAACCACGCATGTGGAACTGCCTGGGCATAAAACATCCCTACATGTCTCTGAAATAAATGGTAGGGAAAACATTATGTGAACAATAAGAGCATCTGTGCCATCAGTATAGACACAAATAGCAAAAACTGAAAAGCTTGGATTAAACTAAGGCAGTGAACTAGCAATCTTTTGAATTTCCAGTTAGTTTATACTCTGGCTACTATAAGGATGACCTACTAATTGTAAGGTTCTGGACTTGGGATCAGTGATCTACAATCTAATAACTCTTATGATCATCCTAGAAAAAACATTAGGACTTGGCATCTGTCAAAATGCATAACCTTGAAGAAGCCCACTGTCAATGTCACAATGGCTTTGCCCAGTTTGCTATTTCTACTTCCTTGTCACCTACTCCCTAGCTGACAAGAATGAGAATCTGTCATTTCAACTGCTCCAAACTATTCCACAGCATCCGGTAGCAATCAGGAAGACCTCCAAGGAAGGGGTTCTCATGCTAATAAGTGGCTTTTTCTGCCTCCTTGAAGTCTAAAACTGGCATGTGAGCAAACTTTCAAGACTGCAAATAGATGGGAAGGACTTGTAGACCACCGTTTGTATCGCCCAGTCCACAGATTAATTTCCAATTTTAATAGGAGGGAAAATAGGTTGCATACTTTTTGAGAACTGGTATAAGAACTGCAGATTTGTATTCTAGGCATGTGGGGTTCCCCCACCTCCTGCATAGTTTAATGATGGAATCCACTGCCAGAAGATGCAGTGCAACTGGGATGACTTCAAGGAGGTATTAGATACAGGACAGCCAAGGTTATCAGAAAATACCATCTTCATGGCTATGAATTATAGCAAATGTTGTAGGCAGTTATTTGGAAATGTGGCCAGGATGCTATTATTGCTTTTGTATATTTGCTACTGTGCTTCTATGAGACTGAATGTTGGCTTAGACAGCCCCTGGATCTGACACAATTTACTTGCAAGTAAAAAGGCAGCTAATTTACCAAGGAGCAACTATCTAACATTTTCCCTCATTTAAACAAAAAAAAAAAAAAAAAAAAACTTGCAGAACATTTATGATACAACTTAGCCATCTCAGGATTTTCTGTTTTGTTCTGCTGCAGAACTATAAATACGTTCTATACTAGGAATGGCTTTTGGTTACTCAGTAAAGCCTTTTCTAATCAGATTTCAGCTCCCAGGAATACCTCAGCCAGTGTGGAATTGCTGAAGATTCTGGGCATTGAAAAGCACACTTTTGAGGGCACCAAGTTTGACAAGACTGGTAAAATTGCCCATTCCATCCTCTGTGTTTAAAACACCCCTTTGTGTTATTATTTTCTGAACGTGAACACAATTCACAATCTGTTTGCTACCATCTTTCTGCAGAATAAGCGGTATGAGCTTCTCTATGCATGCTTTCTATCTCTGACTCTAGGATTGAGAAAAGAGAGTTACTGTAACATACTTTTGCATTTGCCCTGATACTGGATTTCAAGATCTGGTTGTTCTTTACATTTGGCTTTCAGAAGGGCACACTCATTCTTGTAAGTTTTCCCATCCAAGCCACACACAGGTCCCTTCCAGGTGATATTTGAGCAATCTGGAGCACAGACACAACGAGGTTTGTTCTTCTTGTTCATTTTACATTTCTTCCCAGGTCCACAGTCCACATTCTCACAGGTTTCTAAAGAGGAAATGGAATGGGAATGGAGAGAAAAGAGTTGGGGCAGGTGACATAAAACCCAAAAACATTGTCTAAAACTCCCATCACAATTTAAAAGGCAATGCATATTGTTGACTCACAAAATACTATTTTTTCCAGGAAAGCTATATATTAAAAAAAAATCAAACACACAGGCCTTTCATTTTCTGAGCAGGATGCTTGCAAGAGACTATGAAAACTGCACTAATAATGTCTACAATGATGCTGAAGTCACAAAATAATGACAGTGAACTTCCTAGAAAATTAGCCTGTTAACTTACAATGAAATGATACGCAATTTTACCTACAAAAACTGTAGTAGCAGTTAAACTTTAAAACCTCTTTAAACCTCTTTGGCTCAGGTCACTTTGAATTAGCATAATGTGGTTTGTTTGACTTTGATTTAGAGTGTTGTACAAATCCAGCTGTTACAAAGTGCAAATTATGGTTTAGACCAGTGTTTCTTATTCTTGACAACTTTGAGCCGGCATGGGGAAATATGAGAGTTAAAGTCCACAGATCTTAAAAGTCAGGGCTGAGAAATACTGGTTTAGAGTTATCATATTGTGGGAACTCAACTTTGGTTTGTTCAATAAACTATGGCTTAGCAGAATAAGTGATTCAGACTTTGAAAAGATAGAATAGATTAATCTCTCATTGCGGTGGTAAGTACTGTATATGTCAAGGTGACTAATTTCCATCAAGGAAACATGCTGTATTCCAATTGGGAGATAGGACACCAAAGCTGCCTTGTTTTTGTTTCAGCCGCCTCCCCTATCTACCCCATCATTCAGTGCAATAACATTTCTGCTCATATGGTGCCCTTGACATAAGCAGAGTTTGTTCTGTAACATCCTTCATGCTGAAGGTTACTGGAGCAGAGATTTCTCAACGTTGCAGGGTAAAAAGCTTTGGTTGCAATACATAGTTTTTACTTTTAGCAAAGCATCCTTTTCCAGATGCATGTGCCACACCAAGTTAAGTGATTTTGGAATTGCATTTCCATTGTATCATGTCTTAGCTTTCTTTGGCACCAAGGACACACCAATCACAATGTTCTCATATACACACCATTCTGTATTTCAGCTAGGTCTGAAATCTGTTTTAAATGCTAGTGCACTTAGACACAGGTAGAAGGTTCTTCTTTACGTCATCCTCTGGAGGGCAGAGGCACTCTCCTTACAACAAGCTCTCTGATGCAGCTGGAAGTCTATCCTGTTAGAAACCTTGTTTTACAAAACTTAAAAAGTCCAGGCACTGTGGTTAAGAAAGTCACAAATAAACCTGCCTGAGAAATAGGATACCTGGAGAATAACTTGAGTTAAGACAAAATACCTTTCTGGGTGAGTATACCAAGGACCAGAATGAGGGAGCAAGTCAAGTCAGTTGAGCCATGGAGGGACAGTATATACTTTGAAATAGCCTTAGTTATGATAAGGAGGAGAAAATATTCCACTCAAATTACCTTCTAATTTGGGCTCAGTATTTGAATACATTCTTTGCATGCAGAATTTGTGAGTGTAGGTGAGAGGAAGCTCTACTTCCAGTTTGATTACTGGTATCTAAATGGATACCAGGTCAGCTGGGCAGGTAGAACACAATCCAAACATTTTGAATCGGTTTCTTAACAACAATACATTGTCTCCTTGGATAGCCTCTGTTCTGTTTTACTTCCAGTCTTGTCTACAGCTCTGGCATTCTCTATAGCCCCTCATCCAAGTAGTAATCCCTTCTGATCCTGTTTCTGATCAGCCTAGGGTTTTTTTTTTTTTTTAGATCAACTAGTCCAGGGGTCTCCAACCTTGGCAACTTTAAGACTTGTGGACTTCAATTCCCAGAATTCTGGGAGTTGAAGTCTACAAGTCTTAAAAGTTGCCAAGGTTGGAGACCCCTGAACTAGTCAACTAGTGTTACTAGACAGGCTCTTGGAAATTCTAAAATCCAGTGCCATCCATTGTAGATGGATAGATAAGTCAGAAACCTAATAATTAAATGTGATATAACACAGAATCCACCATTCTAATAAATGTTTTTTTTTTATCTGACTACACGTTCAGGTTTTCCAATGAAGAGAAGAAATCCTCAAGCACATTTTCCATCCATTCCACTTGCTTTTGTATGCTTAATGTACAGTCCTCAGCATTGAAAATAATCTTGCTTATCCTTATGGGAGGAGACAGCAATTCAACAAATGTAGTTTGACATCTTCAGGGACAGAGACTGATACCCCTCATTGTAGAGCTTGGGAACTTCTGTATCTAATGTTACCCATGTAAAGTCATTACTAGATTGAACAAACCAAGGTGCTTGAATCTGTCTGAAGCAGCTTCCTCTCTTAACTTACAAGTGCTTCCCTGAACCAGACCATTGTTAGCAGCACCCACCTTTGCAGGGGATGCAGTTGGGGGCCCCTCCGCTAAAAATCATCCATTTTAAAAGCACGTGGTCGCTGACATCCTCCTCCGTCCAGGCAGTGGTGAGCCTCCCTGTTTTGCAGCACTCTTCCTTGCTGAGGCCGTTTTTGTAGAGGACCTGGCAGCGACCGTTCCTGGCTTGCCGGAGCCAGCAATTCCCAGCTAGTACAGGAAGAGAAAGAGGGAGAGGGAGACTCAGGCAGCTCAGTGTCAGTTACCAGTGACCCAGACACAACACGTGCGGGTTTAATTGACTTTTACTAGACTGTTTACTTTTTATTTGTCCCGTTTCATAACCTGAAGCTACTCCTCTGAATCAAACGGAAGCACCGTTTCAACAACTTGATCAAACCCGTTGGACGCCTTGTTATTCCACCCGGGGAAGGGAGACAACTGGAAGCAATTTCAGAGGGGGGGAGGGGTTAATCGCGCACCGCAGGGTCTTGAAATAAGACCTGGAGCATCAAAGTGCGTGTATCTCTCGGCGTGTGTCTGTGCGCGCGAGAAAGAGTTAGTGTGATTGACGAACCTGTCTTCCTACCCATTAGCTGATCTCGTCAACCCAGCTCCTCTGTTTTTAAACAACCTACAACGATAAACATCTTTTTAACACCGAAAAAGAAGTTTGCACAATAAACTTACGGGGAAATCTCACTACAAGTCCACCCCCCAAGGTGGAGGTGGAGGAGCGCAAGTATAAGGGACTTCGAAATATTTGAATCTCCATTTCAGAAGAAGAAGAAAAAAAGCAAAGAAGAGGAGAGGAAGAGAAGAGAAAAGGCACACGCGCTCCAGCAGCGATTTGCAGCTCTACCAATGGGGTAACATAGAAGGACGTGAAATAGACAAGTTGGCATGGACTTTATGGAGAAAGCAGCAACACACGCGCACTTAAACGCGCACACTGACACCAACAACCTTGAGTCTGTCTGTTACTGTGGGAACGGAGCCAAAAACACTGATCTGACCTGTTGTCCTATTCCTTGAGATAATCTAGAGAATTTCGTTGGAACCAGTTCTTCGTGAATCATCAGTCTGACCTCCAACAAATGCAGATCAAATCGAATTTGTTTCTTTACATCACAGGATGCCAGGCAGAACCAACACCGGTCTCGCGCGCCAAATCCACCCATTTTAAGATAGTGGCGGCAATAATGTCAGTGGTACCAAGGGATCCATCAGTTAGGAAGTTCTTTTCATTACTACTTGCTTAAAGTTACAATAATGTAACATGAAAGATAAATGTATGGATGGGATGTAACAATAAATTGTGGACCTAATGTCATTAACCTCCCTCTTAGACAACGCAAATCAACTGGGGCGGAGGAGACTATTTTCAGTTTCCAAAATGTTGGTTTCGTTTATCGTGCTTTAAACGAAACCCCAAGTTGCAAACCTTCTTCACTCGCTTACCTGGAAGCAAGTTCCACTAAACTGGAGGGGGGGAGGGATTTATTCTGGAAAGGCTCGTCTTGATTGGGGTTGCAAGTCATGCTTGCAGTTGTGAAATCCAGCCCTCCGAAGTTCATTCCCGGAGTGACATGAAACGAGGAGGCACAAAGAAAATCCTTCAAACTTAAAATCTCTTTTCTTCTCCCTTTTATCCACTCCACCTCCCCCCCTCGCCCCGAATCCGCGCGCCCGGATTTGTGAGACCCAATGCGAAGATTATTTTGCACCGTAGAAGGAAGCAGGCTCGGTGATTTTTAGAAATGAAAATACGCGGATAAATCACAGGCAGGATGGAACCTCCGTGGTGACCAAACTCAGAAAAGTTCTTAGTTGATGCTGGAAGTTTAAGCCAGGCAACAGCGACGCCAGTTTTTTTAGAAAGCCCTTTTAGAGCTAATGATGGAGAAGGTGATAAAGATAATAAGGCTGACGGAAAGAGGGATTCTCTGTCCAGGGAATCGTGGGTTTTCCTTCTCCCCAGTCTCCGCATTCCCAGAAAGCCCCCCGATGCAAAGAAACTAAGCGCGTTTCTTCCAAGTTGGAAACCCCCGAGACTTCAAGTGGGAAGAAGCTCTGTCTGAGTTTAGGACTGGAGCTTTAAACGCCTCGGGTGGGTTGAAGAAGGTAAAGGCGCCGGGTGAGCTAGAAAGGCAGAGCTAGAGGGACATACAGAGATAGACCAGAGTCACACCAGCAAGGAAATGTGTGAATTATTATCTTACCTTGTGCGGTTTGATCTTCTATGAAATGGCAGAAAAACATCAGGAATAAAACCATGCCTGGAAAGATTCTCTGGTTTAACATCCTCAAATTACTTTCCCTCCAGTGAAAGAGACGAACGCAACCTCGGAGTGGCAAGAGTCAGGCGAGGGAAAGAAAGAGCGAGCACGCCCGTCACACAGCCTGCTTCTGATCGCTCTATCTATTGAATGAATGTCAGCCTCTGAATGCTGTCTCGCTTTAAATCGAATGGGGTCTTAGTTCTGCGGTGGGCGGTCTCCTAATGTGTGTGTGTGTATATATGTGTGTGTGTAGGGGGGGCAGTATGGGAGAAAGAGGGAGGGAGAAGGGTGTGTGTATGCGCGCGCGTGCTTGGGTGGTGGGGGGAGATTTAAAAAACTTCGGCGTGAATCCCTTTCCGATTATTTGTCTCCTAAGGTGTGCGCGCACGCGCGTGGGTCCATCCCCTGCTTCCACTCACCCCCCCCCCCGCGCCCCCCCAACACCCTTTCCCGCTGCTTTGCTCAAATCGACCGGAGAATCGCTGGGGCTCTGGCACCCAGCGGGTCGGGAAGGGAGAAGTGGATTTGCGCTCCCTGCCAAGTGGTGGGTTTTTTTTTAGGGGAACTGAGTGTGGGAACTCAAAGCCCAGGCTGTCCTCTTAAAGAGGAAGGAAGGAAAGGCTTCCTCCGCTGCAAGCGCCTTGCTGGGCGCGCGGAGACTCAGGCGAGACCCTTTCCCTGCAAGGATTCCCAGGGCTGTTTTCATTTGGCAACCGCCAGCCTCACTTCGCTCCCGTGGGAGGACAGAGGCGCGACCCAGACTATCCCGCCGCGTTTCTCCCTCGCTCTCTCCCTAAATCTCGCCGTCGGGGGTCGAAGGTGCCGCGTGATACCATTGCGGAGAAGGTTCCGCGACAGCACCTATAGTCTGTAGGGGCTGGGATGTCCAACGACCCACGCTTCTAATCCGGCACGGAGCCATTCCCTGCGCCCCTTTTGCCTCCCGGGCGCCCTTGCGAACGGGCTCCCTCCCCTTAGTTAGCCTTTGCACCCCCGCTCCCTGCCCAAATGTTGTGGCTACTCCTCGTAAATCTCCAAGCCTCACACCTCCAAACAGTAGTTAAGTGTCTGGCGCGCCCGCATCTCCCTCTCTGGGACTCGTCAAAAACAAATCAGAGTTTAATGCCCGGTTTAATGTCCCGCGTGTTAGCCTCTTGACTCGAGGGCGTCTGGAGCTGGAGCCGGGAGGCGACGTAGGCGGTCCTTTTCGCCTCAGAATGAAATAATAAGGAGTCTCGGCCATTAGGAAGGGCGCGCCTGGAGCGGGCCTAATGAACTTTTGCGGCGTTGCTCTATTAAGCGCCGTCTGGCAACTCTTCTTTCAAGAGAGTTGGCGGGCCCGCTTCTCCTAACAAATTTTTTGGCACTGCTGAATGAAACCGAATAGGAGATATTTCCTTTTTATACCAAATGATTACTTAATGGGCGCGGGGGGGGGGAGGGAATTGGGGCGCGTGGATTCAAAAAGCCGCCTTTTTAAATAAAAAACAATAAAGTAGAAGGGGAGGGGAATGAGGAGGAGGAGAGGAAGAAGGCGAGGAAAAAGAAGGAGACTACTGCGTGGCCGCCTGCTCCAGAGCCCCTCTGCTCCCAGCCGCTACCAACAGGCAACAGACTGCAAATTATGCAGACAGAAATTCTTGCTTATTGCCAGGTCACGGTGCTTTCTTTCTCCTGAAATCCGGGTGACCCCCCCTTCCCCTTCCCATTCAATCCGGTCAGCCCCCCCTTCCTTACTCCGGTCTCCCCAGTCTCTCTCCTAACCCCCCCTCAAACGCCCCGCCTTGCAACTGCAAATAACTCAGCGATAACAGATTTTTTTCCACCAACTGCAGGAGATAGTGCTAATCTTTTAATAAAAGATCCCATTACAATAGGATCTGTCTGGACAGACTATAATAGATCTAGAAATACAGCCGTGCTAATATTAGAAGACAGTTGTTTGGGTGCTTCAGACTTGCGCTGTAGTCCTAGCTTTGAAAATGGGCGAGAATCACAATACAACGCCCAGCACCCACAGTCAAAACCATTCACAACCAGACTGGTAAATGACTGATCTGTTCTTGCATTTTTGGGGTGGGGGGATGGGGTAGGGGGTATATTTTGTGTTTGGGGGAGACAGATATTGTGACCTTTCCTATCAAGCTCCGGAGCATTTTGGTTACTTCAGAAGCTTCTTAGGAGTTTTATCCTTTTTTCATCTCTCTCTCTCTCTCTCTCCCCCTCCCCCCATTTAGTACCACTACTCTCTTCCATGGAATATTAGCCTTAATGTGGGGTTCTTGGGCGCCCTCTTATGGTAGATGGCATTATCAATTAATAAGGGGAAAATAAAACCTACCATCCTTCTGCTGAAGTTATCACATTCCTGCCCCCAAAAGAATAAAAAGGTGGAGTTTTGAGATTTTGACATCCTAGTATGGTTTGAAGTCCAACTCCTGACTTTCCTCAGCAGGATGTAAATATTTTTTTTTTTTTTAATCTGCAAGCCCTGGCTGATTACTTGTAAATGTATTTCATTCTGTAGCAATAATGCCTTAATTTTCTGATTTAGCTTTATGAACCCCACCTAAGTTGCTAGGGCTCAATGGCAAATGTTATGTATGGACATTCTGTTCTTTCTCCAGGTTCTCTTGATAAAGGCACAAGAAGCAGTTTATGTACCTACCTAGACGGTTGCTATCAAGAGAGCAACATGAGATAGAACGTCTGCAAGTTATTCCCTCTCTCCATCACAGACAATAGAGGCATGGCTGAAACACCTATATCTCTTTTCTGTTCTATCACCACCTCCAAATTTTCAATTATCTTGCCTAATGAAGAACTCTTGAAAGATTGCATGTTAATAAAAATACTGTTTTATAATAATATGTATTATCTTCACTATGGCTGTTTTTGCTTTACAGACATCTTCATTCTTTACCTACTTATTTGGAAGTAATTAATTGAATTCATTAAGGTTGATATTCAGTGAAGAATGCAGAAGAGATAGACAGACAGGCTGTTTGATTGAGCTCTGAACTTGGCAATTTGGTTGCAAACATTTCATTACCATTTGAAGAGAAATTGTCAGGGTGTTTTGAATTATAGATAGATAAAATGATCTAAGACACTTTATTGCCTGAAACAGATGCCTCTACTTCCTTTCAAGTATGGTATAGGTGGATTGGTAGCTGAGTTTGATTTAAATACTTGCACTTTCCATGCACCTGAAAGCAATTAACTAATTTAGAAGGGCTGTGTGAATATTTGATATGGAAATTCAGTTTGCAGACAATTCAATTGAACTCTTCAAATTTCTGAATGAAGCAGAAAATTGATTCCAATTATTGCATCAAACAGGATGACTCTGGGTTGATATGGACAATTTTGGAAACTTCTGGGCATTTGCAGAAACTTTTTTTATGAGTTGATTGGGAAATCAAATTGATTCAGTTAGGCAACTGAATCAATTTGATTCAAATGTCCATTTTTCAGTTGATTTATTGAATCAATAATTCAAACCACATTTTGCATGCTTTATGCAACCAGAATTCTTCGCTCTGATCATGCTGAATGGAGCTGCTGGGAGTTGTGGTTCAGCATTTCTGGAGGGCCATTGTTTTCCATCCCTGATACAGAATTTTAACAAATGAGTTTCTGTCTACTGGAATGCAACTTTTAAAATAGTAATGTCAATAATCCTGCAAAGTAGAGTCATCATTTAGGAATTTGAATTAGAATAGGAATAATAAATAGGAGCTGCTTCATGGCTTTACTTGATTTTTTGGTTCATTCTTCAACATAGTGACTACATTAGTAGACCAGCAAAATACTGTGGATATAATACGTTTAGATTTCAGCAAGGCATTCGATAAAGTAGACTACAACCTACTTCTTGGTAAGCTAGAAAAAAGTGGAATAGATAGCACCATCACTAGATGGACTCGCAACTGGCTGACAAACCATACTCAACAAGTAGTCCTTAATGGGTCTAAGTCTACATGGAGGGAAGTAAGCAGTGGGATGCCACAAGGCTCTGACTTAGGCCCATACTCTTCAATATCTTCATTAATGACTTAGATGAGGGAATAGAAGGGGAACTTACCAAATTTGCAGATAATACTAAGTTGGCAGCAATAGCTAACACCCGAGAAGATAGGCTCAAGATCCAGATGGATCTTGACAAACTAGAACACTGGGCTGTATCTAACAAAATGAAATTCAATGTAGAGAAAAGTAAAGTCCTACACTTAGGCAAGACAAACCAAAAGTACACATATAGACTGGGTGAAACCAGGCTCAATAGCAGTAACTGTGAGAGGGATCTTGGAGTCTTAGTGGACAATCAGCTAAATATGAGCCAGCAGTGTGAAGCAGCAGCCAAAAAATGCTCATGCAATCCTAAATTGCATTAAAGAGGGATACAATCGAGATCAAGTGAGGTACTAATACCACTCTATAAAGCCTTAGTAAGAGGCTTTACTAGAGTACTGCATCCAGTTTTGGTCACCACATTATAAAAAAGATGTTGAGGCTCTAGAAAAAGTACAGAGAAGAGCAACCAGGACTGGAGGCTAAAACATACAATGAACGGTTGCAGGAACTGGGCTTGGCTAGTCCAGTAAAGAGTAGGACCAGGGGAGACATGATATCAATCTTCCAATATTTGAGGTGTTGCCACAGAGAGGAAGGGTTCAAGCTATTTTCTAAAGTGTCTGTAGGCCAGACAAGGAATAATGGATGGAAGCTGAACAAAGAGAGATTTAACTTGGAAATAAGGAGAAACTTTCTGACAGTGAGAACAATCAACCAGTGGAACAGCTTGCCCTCAGAAGTTGTGGGAGTGCCATCACTTGAGACTTTCAAGAAGAGATTGGACTGCCATTTGTCAGAAATGGTGTCAGGTTTCCCGCTTGGGTGGGGGGTTTGTACTAGATGACCTACAGGATCCCTTCCAGGGGGTTGGACTAAATGACCTACAAGGTCCCTTCCAACTCTGATTATCTGTTATCTGTTATTTTTTTAATTACGCTATGCCAATCTGTTCAAACAATGATCAAACTTGAAAGCCTGTTTAAACATTTCATTCATTAACTTGAGCAAGGAAAATTTGTAAATTCCAGCAGGTGAAATCGGAGTTTGTGCACTGAAAATGGTCCTAAATCTGCCCTTTCCTACATTCCTTATCCATCATACCACTGTTGGTCAGCTGTTGATCCAGTTCTACAAGGACTCTTTACCTTCTTATGTTCATTTGGTGCATATGGACAAACGGAAAAACAATAAAGAGTCATCATGGCCCACAGAAAATAAGACCTCTTTGCACATTCCAGTTTCTAGCCTGGTACTTTAACCTCTACACCAGGGGTGTCCAACCTTGGCAACTTAAAGACTTGTGGACTTCAACTCCCAGAATTCCTCAGTTGAAGTCCACAAGTCTTAAAGTTGCCAAGGTAGGACACCCCTGCTCTACACCAAACTGATTTTATTGTTAACATACTAATATCTACCTTAAATCCAACCACCCTAGAATGAAAACCATTCCCTTGTCTTTTATTGTTTTGGCTTCTGGAATAACTTTCCACAGCCTGAAGCCCAACTGATATGGTGCATATGGAACTTTCTGCCTCCATCTGGTAGGCTTTCTGGGAGCCATGATCCCAATATATCACCAGGTTGAGGAAAATTAAGTTAAATATTCAGGTTTGCCTGTACCTCAATGCATTGTATTTTGTCTTTTTGTAGTATTTTATTATTCTTTTGTTTGTCAACCACAAAATGCAAATTGCAGTAAAACCCACTCTAGATGCAATTGTCCAACAGGATACAAGAATGTCACTATGCTCAAGACTACTTTTTTTCCTAAAAAGCAAGCTTGTTTGGGAAATTTATACATTTTAATATGTCTGGCTGGATTGTGGGAAAAATACAAGAAAGGCAATGTTTTGTGGGAAAAAATAAAGTGGAATCATAGCCAATATTTCTTTATAAGGAATCTTATTGTTGAAGTTAATTAGCATTGGCTTTAAGAAACAATAAGTATTTTCTGCCCAGCTGTGTCATGACTTACAACAGTGTGACAATTGTTTTTGAAAAATTCTGTTTCCTTGGCACTTTGCTTGAGATTGGTTATATCTTGTTTTACTAAGAACAGTTTGTAAACACGAGGTGGTTTTTTTTTTGAGAGCAGAAGGTAAGGCAAATGTTCCTGCTCACTTGTAGAAATTCCAGAGGCACCTAGGAAGATATTTTCTTCTTAGGATAATTTATCTGAACCTAATAACATTTGCCACAAATGTTATTCCTCCCTTTTTTCATCCACAATAATTAAATCCAAAACCAAGGTAGGTAATCTGTGGATTATTTAATTGTGGGCAGTGGGAAGAGCGCAGAGGCAATTATGTTGGATAGAGGCAGTGATAAAATATAGGTGAGGGTTTGTCACTTGCAATGAGATTAAAATTTGGCTTCCCCCATTTTAGCCTTTCAAATAATATGAAAACTATTTTGGAGTATATCTTACAGATTTATGTTTCCTTCTTCATATACTGAAAACCAAACTATTGATTGTTTGGCAGCATGATGGGGTGAGATGACAGAGACTTCAGATTCAGGTAGTCCTTTACTTACAACCATTTGTTTAGAGACTATTCAAAATTACAATGGCATTGAAAAAAATGTAAAAAATGATTCTTACTTATGATCATCACAACATCCCTAAGTTATGTGATCCAAATGTGGAAGTTTGGAAATCAACATGTTTTAATAATGGCTGCAGCATCCTGGGATCATGTTATTACCATTTGTAACCTTCCCTAGGGGCTTTTGACAAGCAAAGTCAACGGAAGAAAGCTGAATTTGCTTAAAGATTACACGATCCATTTAACAACTGCGATTTTCTTAACAACCACAGCAAAAATAGTAATAAAACTGGACACAACTCATTTACAAACTGCCTTGCTTAGCAACAGAAATTCTGGTTCCAGCTCTGGTTGTGAGTCAAGGTTACCTATACTTCAAATTGCAGGGTGTCCAAATATGACGGATATGAGTCACATATCCTACATTATAAGCTGTCATATTTTGTTCTGGCTCAGTTCATTGACTAGTTTCAAGCAATTATGGCTTCTAAGCCATAATTATGATTTAGCATTGTGTATGAATTTACATGAGGCTTCTTAACCATAAGAAATTGCTTTCAGATTGTCCAGCAATAACAAAGTTAAAACTCAAGGGTACATAAACAAACAAACAAACAAACACATACACGGTGTTGCAGTAGCTCAGTGGTAAAGACACTGGGCTTGTTGTCTGGAAAGCCAGCAGCTAAGATTTGAGACCCAAGCCCATCCTCACCCCAGCTCCTGTCAACCTAACAGTTCAAAAGCATGCAAATGTGGGTAGATAAATAGGTACCACTATGGTGGGAAGGTAACAATGCTCCATGATGTCATGCTGGTCACATGACTACAGAAATGTCTTTGGACAGAGCTGGCTTAATGGCCTTGGAATGGAGATGAGCACTGCCCGCTATTATTGGCAATGACTAGCAGAGTAAAATCCACTCCTTGCTTTACTACACGTGCACACACACACACACACACACACAGTTTATATCGAAACCAAATTATTTGGGAATAACAGACACTTTCCTATTTGAAATGTGTTTAAATTGTGCCTTGATGGGCTCCATTTCCATTTAACATTTTCTCTAATACTCTGAATGATGCTGTATACCAGGTGTTATGGGAAATAGCAGTCCAGATATTAGCACTGATGAGTACTGCTGGAATATTGGAGACCTGGTTGCCAGATGACATATGACTATTTGAATTGTACTAAGAAGAGGAACCTACTGACTAGAATCATCATTTGAGAGCTGCTACTCAGGAAAGTGCTATAAATGGTGTATTCTATTAGAGTCTCTCCCAGTGGTCAAAAAGTATGAAAAATACCTTTTCATTATACTTTTAAAGGGTAGTGAAGGTGAAGGAATGATTCATGGATGCATTTCAAGCACATTCTGATATCCTTATCATATAAGGAGTTTCCAAGGAATATCATCTGTACCAGGAATGTATACTCCTCCCATAGCAATGTTCCATAAGATGAGGGTGAATCTTGACCTCAAGCGCCTCATTATGGCTTCCCCATTGGCAGGACTACAACATACCTCATGATAAAATATAGGTAGAGTTCTCGACTTACAATATTTAGTGACCATTCAAAGTTACAACAACACTGGAAAAAGCGAGTTATGATCATTTTTCACACTTATGACCGATGTAGCGTCCCCATGGTCATGTGATTTACATTTGAATGCCCGACAACTAGTTCATATTTATGATGGTTGCAGTGTCCTGGGATTATGTTATCACCTTTTGCACCCTTCTGACAAGGAAAGTCAATGGGGAAGCCAGATTCACTTAACAACAGTGTTACTAACTTAACAATTGCAGTGATTCAATTAACAAATGTGGTAAGAAAAGTTGTAAAATGGGGCAAAACTCACTTAACAAATTGCTCATTTAGCAACATAAATTTTGGGCTCTATTGTTGTCACTATTCGTCTAAGTCTAAGACCACCTATACATGTTCTCCTTATGCAGAGTTGTATAGAGATTAGTAGGAACCAAATATGAGTAAAGTCATAGATTAGACATTCTATCTTAAAGTATCACTGATGCTATTAATGATCTGTTTAGCAAATAGATGATTAGATCATATTTTGTAAAAAGAACCACGGCAAAATTTAATCTCATCTTCCTTTTTGCACTGAATTTTCCAAAGCTTTTCTGGACATATTTGGTCATACTTTGGTCTCAACGGAGAATTGTAATCTGTTATGCTGTTGAGGAAAATGAGTTATCTTATTTTTTTTAAAAAAAAAATTTTTTAAGAGAAATGTTGATGCATTGATTTAGAAATTCCAGAGAATGTCTCCCTCTCTTTTCTTTCTTAGGAGTTCTGTAACCAAAAGGCTATGACAAACTTTACTGTGCTGGCTCCAAAACTCTCTATCGCTTTGTAGTGGCTTTATTAGACCAGCTGTCTCTTTTCTGTATTTGGTTCATCCTGAGCCAAAGGAAGCACTGAGAGAGGGTGCCATGTCTGTGACCTTAAGCAGAAGCAGCCTCTTGTGGAACCCTGTGAAGCTTTGAGGACTATGGTGACTGTGTGTGGTTAGACAAATGCTTTATGTGGATATAGTTAAAAGGGCTCGAGAGCAGGTGACATTCCCAAATGCTTCTAAATAAATCTGCACATGTTGTATAAGGTCAAACTTGCCCATGCTTAAGGTTTATTGGAAGCTCAAATAGTAATAACAGACTCTTGTGTCCCTACTTGAGGTCATAGATTTGGACACACGTTGTTAACACTGAGACAGTGGAGGAAAATATGAACATACTGGAACCTTGCAAGAGGCTCGTGAAGCCTTTTGCCCCAAGAAATACCAAATCCTATCACAAAATAAGAAGGAAGCGATAGGGGAGCAGAATAAAATATTTTCAAATCCAAGAATTAAATGTTTTAACCAATTTCTTGGTTTTGTTGATGAACTATTGCTGTTTGACATTTTACAGCAACCACTATGATGTGCCTATTTTGAGTAAGGATCTGGAGTAGGGATCTACCTTTTCCTGTCTATCTACTTGTATAGCCATTTCCAGAAGGTGGTGCTGAGGGATTATTGCTCTGTCATTCAGCAGTTAAACCCCGAGATTTTAGTATATTTCCCATATAATTTAGTATTTTTGTGAAGCTGTCTAGATCAAAAGGAAGGCTCTCTAGATCAAAGAAGTATCATGAATCAAACATGACATCCAAATTTATCTCTTTTCTTCCATCCAATCCAGGTGAGGCAGTGTACAATTGTAATCGACAGCCAAATTAGTTCATGACTGGAGATCAGCCTGTATAAATTGTAGCTCAGTTTAGAAAAGATAAGAGCTACCATTTGTGCCATAGGTGTTCACTGCTAACCACAATAAGAAAGTGAATTTATGCAAACAATGGGATCTTGAAGCAAACCCCACCCTTTTTACTTCATTCCTTAATACCAGGCACAGTCACCTAAATCTTGAGTTTGCATTGTGATGATCTTTCACCACCTCTTCCCATTCTTGCTGAGGATGCTTATGCTTATTATTGGGATGAATGACATTAAAACTCTTTGGGGGAAATTTTCATTTTCCTTGATTTTTGGGTGCAGTTCTTGAGGTGCTAAGAATTCATCATTATCATAGGAAGTGTAGCCTTGATGGTTGGTAGCACATTTTATTAGCTAAAATAAGTGCTGTATTTCTATTTGGAAAAGTTTAATAATTCTATCTACAACACACTGAGTAACCCATACATGTGGAGATGGACTACCAGAGAATAATTTAAATCAGATCAAAACAAACCTTCTAGGTTGCTAACTGTGGCTGACTGATATGACTGTATGATTTCAATATGTCATCAGTGATTCCAAGATTATTGTAGATATTAACAGTTCTACATTTCTTGTAGCAAGAATAATCTACACTTTCTTGCTCTGCTCTGCTCTGCTCTGTTTTGCTTATCTGTATATCTCACCTAAGTGATACCAGGTAGTTCACAAAATTGTTTTCGGAGGTGGCTCTGCCAATTAAGGTAAGTACTAAGGAAGGAGGTTGTCTGGATGGTGTTATACAAATTATGGAAAACCTTCCTCCTTTAGGATCACCTAATGCCCACATCTTTCTGACAAAAATGCTTCTTTTCCCAGTAAAGCCCATTTTATGTTATTGTGGTGATGTTTAAATTTGTTGACTTTGTAATGTATTGCTTCTTTTTTTAGATTTAGGTAATGTATCCAGAGTAACTTTATTAATGTGTGGAATAAAACATAATTTGTTAATTTTAAATTAATTTAATGTTACTGCTTATTATTTTTAATATTTTTTTAAAAATGAACCTAGAATCACCTCCAGGCAAGATGGGTGGCATATAAGTTGAATACAATGAATAAATAAACCCAGTAAAGAAAACCAAAGTACATTTATAGTGAAATCCAAGTGGCCCCTCCAATGGAACGACTTTTGCCAATGCAATGGAAAGGTGAGTGATTCCTTCTCAAGCAGCCTGTTGCAAGGGGAATTTGCTGGATCAGATTTCCAAAGAGCGCAGAGGCAGAGAAAAGAAAAGCTCCATTGCAAAATAGAATGTCACCTTTTACTTACAAATCAGATATGACTCAGGCAGGTGGCTCACTCTTAAAGGCCATACTTGCTTTTCAAATATTAGAACCATGATTACATTCATATAGGATGTCTAAAATGTATGTTGTGAATATGGCAAACATGGGAAAAAACTTATATCAGAAAATATATACAACCTCTGCAAATCGCCAAAGAGCAATTACAGGGTATAAATACAGCTGTTGGAATTAAACAAAGGGAATTCAGTTCTAAATTTCCAGTCAATCACAAAGCTCAGTGGATTTCTTGGGGCAAGAGGTTGTCTCTCAGTCTGATCTACCTTCATGAGATAGTTGATGAAGTGATATCAAGCTTGATGGTGAGAAGAACTGGGTGCTATCTTCAGCTCATCAGGACAGAGGAAAGATGGGATACAACGGTGAGTGGACAACTTTGTGATCTGTTAAGTCATCCTTTGAGAGAAAGGTAGTGTAGTTTGATGGGTCCAGAATGTACATTAAATTTTAAATTTATCATTTTTTTAACCCAACACTAGACAGTGCCATGATCATCTAAGAGAAGTATATCATAAATATAAAACTAATTGTAATGGAAATGAAGTTCAACAATAAGTCAAAATTTGCTTACCTAAATAGGTAAACAGGATGGCCAAAAAAACAATGAGAGCAAGAGTGACTTCTAATTTCTTGCTGGCTTCCCAGTTGACTGTGCTTATAGGAAGCTGGCAGGGAGGATTGGAAATCACAATTGTGACTATGGGGATGCTATGAAGGTGATAACTTTCTGAATAAAATTATCTTTGTACTGTGGAAATTTTAATTCCATAGGAGAGTGGGTCCTGGCTCTTTATGCATTCTTTAAGTTAGCAGATTTTAGGTATCTTAACTCAAAAAATTGTTGCAGTTTAAGTAACTGATTGTGCTTACTTGGGGGTTCAAACAACAAATATATAAACACAATGAGAGTTTTAGTAATATTCTGATAAATTGGGGAAATTATAGTTTTCTTTGCTGATTTGCATACAGGTGAAACTAAAAAAATTAGAATATTGTGCAAAAGTTCATTTATTTCAGTAATGTAACTTAAAAGGTGAACCCAATATATGAGATAGACTCATTACATGCAAAGCAAGATAGTTCAAGCCGTGCTTTGTCATAATTGTGATGATTATGGCTTACAGCTCATGAAATCCCCAAATCCACAATCTCAGAAAATTAGAATATTGTAAAAAGGTTCAATATTCTAGGCTCAAAGTGTCCCACTCTAATCAGCTAATTAAGCCATAACACCTGCAAAAGGATTCCTGAGCCTTTAAATGGTCCCTCAGTCTGGTTTAGTAGTAATCACAATCATGGGAAAGACTGCTGACCTGACAGTTGTGCAGAAAACCATCATTGACACCCTCCATAAGGAGGGAGAGCCTCAAAAGGTAATTGCAGATGAAGTTGGATGTTCCAAAAGTGCTGTATCAAAGGACATTAATAGAAAGTTATGTGGAAGGGAAAAGTGTGGAAGAAAAAAGTGCACAAGCAGCAAGGATGACCGCAACCTGGAGAGTGTTGGGAACTTTCACAAGGAGTGGACTGAGGCTGGAGTCAGTGCATCAAGAGCCACCACACACAGACGGATCCTGGACATGGGCTTCAAATGTCGTATTCCTCTTGTCAAGCTGTTCCTGAACAACAAACAACGTCAGAAGCGTCTTACCTGGGCTAAAGAAAAACAGAACTGGTCTGTTCCTCAGTGACCCAAAGTCATCTTTTCTGATGAGAGCAACTTTTGCATCTCATTTGGAAACCAAGGACCCTGAGTCTGGAGGAAAATGGAGAGGCACACACTGCAAGATGCTTGAAGTCCAGTGTGAAGTTTCCACAGTCTGTGTTGATTTGGAGAGCCATATCATCTGCTGGTGCTGGTCCACTGTGCTTCATTAAGTCCAGACACAGTGGTCTACCAGGAGATTTTGGAGCACTTTATGCTTTCTTCCACAGATGAGCTTTATGGGGATGCCGACTTCATTATCCAGCAGGACTTGGCACCTGCCCACACTGCCAAAAGCACCAAAACCTGGGATTACTGTACTTGATTGGCCAGCAAACTTGCCTGACCTGAAACCCATAGAGAATCTATGGGGCATTGACAAGAGAAAGATGAGAGACATGAGACCGAACAATGCACAAGAGCTGAAGGCTGCTATTGAAACATCCTGGTCTTCCATAACATCTCAGCAGTGCCACAAGGCTGATAGCTTCCATGCCACGTCGCATTGAGGAAGTAATTGCTGCAAAAGGGGCCCAAACCGAGTACTGAGCACATATGCATGCTTATACCTTTCAGAGGTCTGATATTGTTCTATGTACAATCCTTGTTTTATTGATTGCATGTAATATTCTAATTTTCTGAGATTGTGGATTTTGGGTTTTTATGAGCTGTAAGGCATAAACATCACAATTATGACAAATCATGGCTTGAACTATCTTGCTTTGCATGTAATGAGTCTACCTCATATGTTAGTTTCACCTTTTAAGTTGCATTACTGAAATAAATAAACTTTTGCACGATATTCTAATTTTTCGAGTTTCACCTGTAGTGGCAGAATTAGGAGGACCTCAAACAAACACCCAAAATTATATTCTCCTTTTTCTCACTGATTCCATCAAAGACATTTAGACATTTCTGCCTGTTGGTAACAGAATCACAGATATTGGAAATTCCTGCAATGTGTTATTTTAATATTTTCCACAACATTGCTTTGAAGCCCCTAATAAAATCATACATAGTGATTGGAAACTTGATCTGTTAGTCATATTTATCTCTGCATGCTTGAGTCTTTCTTGAGACTTTCAAGAAGAGATTGGATTGCCATTTTCAGAAATGGTGTAGGGTTTCCCACTTGGATGGGGGGAGGGGTTGGACTAGATGACCTCTAAAGTTCATCCCAACTCTGATTATCTGTTATCTGTTATCCTGGAGCAATAAAGCATTTCCCTCCACATCTATTCCTCTTGAAATTGGTCTGTTTCAAAACAGAATTTGGGATTCTGTTGAATCTGATATAGGCTTCTAATCTTTTTGCATTCCCATGGTATTGCAGGAATTCACATCCTTGCTCTGCAATTTTTTTGTTTTCCTAACTATGGCTTAAAACTACTCTTAAAAAAAATCAATTGACTCATAAAGCAGCTTGTTGTCAGATGTTTCAGTAGCTGGGAGGTAACCAGTGCCAACATGTATTTACAATGAATTTTCATATTATTACATAAAAACATGTGCCACTTTATGCAGATAGCAAATGGAAATACAAGATTAGGAAGTGACTGTAATGGGAACCATAAGCACTGTAACTATAAAAGAGTTTGTGTCATTAAAAGTGTGTAAAATTGTTTTTATGAACATCTCTATCTTTTCAGAATATTAAACCTACTGCTAATAAAGCATTTAAAGTAATTGATTCCTATAAAATTTAAAGATCCTGACATTTGTTTTGCAAACTAAAACTAGAAATAATAATTCATGTATGTTATGATTAATATAACTTTCAGTTGCAAAACAGTGATATGCTAAGGGGAAGAAAATTTAAACTCTGTATCCAGTAATATCTGTATTAGAACAAAGCACATGGTACAAAAAGAAGTGCAAATTTTCAAGATCCCTGTAATTCTTAGGGAATGGCTAAATAATTTGGTAAGAATAATTCCAGAACAGAGAACACGGAGAGAAGATTTAAGCTATAGGAAAATAAATTTCAATTGAATATTAAAATAAATGCCATAACCAAAAGAAGATATGAACTTGCATTCGTTGACTATGTTTAAAAAGAAGCAAAACAGCCATATATTTTTATTCAGATTTCTGCATAATTTGGGGGATGGGTGGCCTATTCTAACTCTAACTTCATATAATCCTATAACATGTGCAATGCTTTCTTATTTCATTCATATTTGTGGCTCAGAAGACCTTATGTAAATCTAACCTTCAGTTAAACAAATAACACTAATAAAATAAATAAAAGTAAAAAAATTAAAAGTAATGAATGTGAACTCTGATTTCTTGATGGTACATCTATGAATATGTATTCATTCAAACAGAATAATGATGTTGATACTCTGTCCTGGACTTCTTAGGAAATGTATATATGTATATAAAACCCTGTGTGATATGGAACATCTTAAGAAAACATTGGGCTGTTGGTTTAAGTCTAAGAAACATTTTTAAAATATTAGGATATAAGCAGCAAATACAGGAAGACTTATATGTTAAGGTACCATCACTTCTTCTAGATGCTCTACCTGATAACCAACTATATTTAAATCCCTATATTTTTATACACACTAGATCAGGGGTTTATATGCACTAGATCAGGGGTTGCCAATAGCTGTGTTCAACGACTAGCAGCAGTCCTTCCTCCGGTCCACCACCAATGCGGGAGCGCCGATCACTCCCATTGGTTGATGCCGTTTGACAGCCGGCTATAAAAGGGAGCTGTCCAACGGCATCAGCTGTCGCCATCAGCTGGCTGTCAGATAGCCTCGGCAGCTGCGGCGACCCTTTATTCGCTAGAATAAAGTTGTTAGCCTTTAGCCTGGTTCCGTCTCCCTTTGTAACCGCCGCTCCACAACACTGGAGACGAGGGCGGGATACAGCTAAGACGACCAGGCAGGAAATCGAGCCGAAGTCACAACAAGAAAGAGCCGAAGCCGCTACTAGCTGATCAAGTCACCGCCACTGACGCTCTCCAAAGAGCGCGAAATTTAAAGCCCTCTCAGCTGAGGAGCCGAACGCCGCTGACAGGCGCAGCCAGAAACGCTTTTCTAAAAGCGAAGACTCTATTTTTTCCTCAGCTGAGGAAACCAACGCTGCCACTCTAATGGCCTCTAATCCGACATTCCCGCACTTCCAACTGGGGGCAGAAACATGGGAATCATATATGAATAGGTTTAAATGCTTTTTAAATGCCATTGAGCTAGATGAAGCCACGGATCTAAGGAAAAGCGCCTATTTTTTAAGTTTCTGTGGGGCTACAGTTTTTGACACAGCCTCTGCGCTAGTGTCTCCATGTTCTATAAAGGCTATTCCCTGGGATGAGTTGAGAGAAATCTTGTCAAATCACTACTCCCCCAGACCCTCTAGGATAGCCAGGAGACTAGCTTTTAGAAGAAGAACTCAGGCTGAAGGGGAGACTGTGAGTCAGTACATGGCAGCATTGAGATCTGCTGCCATACACTGCGGTTTTAGGGACTACCTTGAGGACATGCTGCTCGATCAAATTGTGGGAGGAGTAAGGGACCTAAAACTGCAAAGGAGGTTACTGGCTAAAAAAGACTTAACCCTAGCCTTAGATATTGAGGAAGCTCAGGCTGCTGAATTGTCAGAATTATCAGCAGCTGAAATTCAGGGGAACACCCCTAAGCAAGGGCAGGCTACAGTCCACTATGATGAGGTCTCCCATGAAGTGGAAGAAGAACCTTTGGAGGTAAACCACCTCACGCGTCCAAGACCCCCCTCAGGTCCACCTAGGAAATACAACAATCAGACAGCCAAACAGCAAACCCCTTGTATAAGCTGCGGGGGAACCACCATAGATCAACCTGCAGATTCAGAAACGTTATCTGTCTGAACTGCCAGAAGAAAGGGCACATAGCCAGGGTTTGCCAAGCTGAGCAGGCCTCCATACAAAGACCTCAAGTTTCTGCCTCCTACCAAAGGCAAGTGGAACATTGTTACACTTGTTACCATGCAAACAACACCACCTCTAGGCCTAACAAATTAAGCATTTCTTTTTTTATAGAAGGTAAGCCCTGCCGAATGGAAGTAGACACCGGGTCAACCCTCTCCATCATTTCGTGGGCCTTCCTGAAGAAGTTGCTGCCTTTGCTCTCAAAAAAGAAACTGACCAACTGCCACTTGACTCTTCGGGATTACCAGGGGAAGACCATTCCAGTCCTGGGTAAGGGAAAATTCCTCATTCAATTCCAAAACTTTAGGGGTCACTTGCCACTGGTGGTTGTAGATGGTGCCCTTCCTAGCTTGCTAGGATTAGATTGGTTTCCTGCCCTAGGCTGCTGTTATGGGAATTCACTCTGTGGAAAATTCTGATGTAGATGCCCTTTTAAAGGACTACTCTGATGTTTTCAGTAGTGAACTAGGCTGCTATTCAGGCACCCCCATATCTTTTGATGTGGGTCCACAAGCCACCCCAATTCGTTTGAAACCTCGGAGGGTACCTTTCGCCATTAGGCCTAAGTTAGATGCTGAATTAGATAAACTTATCAAACAGGGGGTGCTAGAACAGGTAGACTTCGCCAAGTGGGAAACCCCCATAGTCACCCCTTTAAAAAAAGATGGCAGTGTGAGAATTTGCGCTGACTATAAGACATCCCTCAACCGTTTCCTACAAATTAGCGCATACCCAGTACCTGTAATCCAACACCTGCTCCACTCTTTTGAGTCAGGCATAATTTTTGCAAAGTTAGACATGTCCCAGGCATACCAGCAATTTCCCGTTGACCAACACACTGCTGACCTACAAACTATAGTTACTCACAGGGGCACATTTAGATGTAGACGTTTGCAATTTGGAGTTAGCGTAGCCCCTGGCATTTTCCAATCACTCATGGAAAGAATCCTCCAGGGCCTACCTGGGGTGGTTCCATACTTCGATGACATTTTAGTTTCTGCCACCAACAAAACACAACTTTTACTCAGAGTGAGATCTGTCCTTGACAGGTTTAGGCAAAACGGGCTTAAATTGAAAAAAGACAAATGCACCATTGCCACCAAACAGGTAGACTTCCTGGGTTATCGAATTGATGCATCTGGAATTCACTCCATAGAGAGTAAAGTTAGGGCTATTCACGAGGCACCCACTCCCTCTAACAAAACTGAATTGCAGGCCTTTTTGGGACTCCTTAATTTTTATGCTTCCTTTTTGCCTCACAAAGCCTCTGTAGCTGAACCCCTACATAGGCTCCTAGATAAGAAAGCCCCATGGCAATGGGGACAAAGGGAAGCCCACGCCTTCCAAGCAGTGAAGTCTCTCTTAACTTCAAACTCTGTGTTGGTTCAGTTTAACCCAAACCTGCCCCTAGTATTAGCCTCTGATGCCTCACCCTTTGGTATAGGAGCTGTATTGAGCCATAGGCTCTCAAATGGATCAGAGGCACCCATTGCCTATTTTTCAAGAACTTTCTCCGCTGCAGAGAGGAACTATAGTCAGATCAATAAGGAGGCCTTAGCAGCTGTGGCCGCTGTAAAAAAATTCCATGAGTTCCTTTATGGCCATAGTTTTGAACTTGTAACAGATCACAAACCTCTATTAGGACTGCTAGCTGGGGATAAGCAAACCCCACAGGTGTCATCCCCGAGAATGACCAGATGGACTCTATTTCTGGCCGCCTACTCTTACACACTGGTACATCGTCCGGGGAAGACCCTGTGCCATGCTGATGCCCTCAGCAGATGCCCCCTGCCATCACCAGTCGAGGACCCAGCTCCCATCCACGCAATCTTCGACTGCAATGAACTTAACCTACCTGTCTCAGCTGGGGATATTGCTGCACACTCCAAGAGGGACCGTGTTATTTCCCAAGTCCTGGACTGGGTAGGGAGGGGGTGGCCTGACATTCAGTTCGCCCCTGAATTCATGCCATTTAAGACCCGCAGGCAGGAGCTTTCTTCACTACAGGGCTGCCTGTTATGGGGGACAAGGGTGGTCATACCACCCACCTTGCAAGAACCAGTTTTAAGGGCACTGCACGAGGGTCACCCTGGCATCGTAAGGATGAAGGCCTTGGCCCGCAGCTATGTCTGGTGGCCAGGATTAGATACCCGGATTGCCAGCTGGGTTAACACCTGCCAGCCCTGCCAGGCAACAAGAGCAGCCCCACCAGCAGCTGCCCCAACTAAGTGGGAAGATTCGGGGGCCCCTTGGGCCAGGCTGCATGTAGACCTGGCTGGTCCCATACAAGGGAGGACATTCCTGGTGGTTGTAGATTCATTCTCCAAATGGACTGAAGTAGCCTTGTTACCCTCCACCACAACGCTGGCTGTCACAAGGGCCTTGACCAGACTGTTTGCTACTCATGGACTTCCTGACACATTAGTTTCAGATAATGGCCCCCAATTCAGTTCTAACGAGTTTGCCATCTTCACAGCTAATCTGGGCATCAGACATGCTCTCACAGCCCCCTTTCACCCAGCAAGTAATGGAATGGCAGGAAGGGCTGTCAGGTCTGCCAAGGAAGTTCTGGCCAAGCTGGGCCAGGCAGACTGGCACGCCAAACTATCAACTTACCTACTCACACAACATGCCACCCCGTGCCCTTCCACCAACAAGTCCCCTGCTGAACTGTTAATGGGCAGGCGCCTCAGGACCACCCTGGACAGGTTGCACCCCCACTACGCTCCCAGCATGCCACTAGCCTCTGACAGCCATGCTAGGGAATTTGCCCTGCAAGACCAAGTGTACGCCAGGAACTATGCGGGGCACCCCTTATGGCTGCCAGGGCAGATAGTCTTTGTTGCAGGACCCAGATCATATAGAGTCCTTCTGGAAGATGGCCAGATTTGGAGAAGGCACGTAGACCAGCTGAGGAGGTGTTGGAACAAGACTGCCACCAAAATCCCGGTCTACCCGCCGCCGGACGAGCCAGTCTACTCACCGCCAGCCAACCCGCCGAAGGACCCGGTCTACCTGCCGCCTGACAAAGCAACCAGCCGACCGCCGCAGGAAGACTCACCCGAGCAGTCGCCAGAAAGCAGTCCAGGGATGGCCAGCGACCCTCTGCAGGTTCCAGTCACCGCCTGGGAGGAACAAGACGCACCAACCGCCGACAAGCCCCAGGAACTTCAGAGATCAGGCCGTGAGCGAAAGCGGCCATCATGGCTACAGGACTACGCATGCTCGTGGCCAGGGGGAAGGAGTGCTGTGTTCAAAGACTAGCAGCAGTCCTCCCTCCAGTCCGCCGCCAACGCGGGAGCGCCGATCGCTCCCATTGGTTGATGCCGTTTGACAGCCGGCTATAAAAGGGAGCTGTCAAATGGCATCAGCTGTCGCCGCCAGCTGGCTGTCAGATAGCCTCAGCAGCCGCAGCGACCCTTTATTCGCTAGAATAAAGTTGTTAGCCTTTAGCCTGGCTCCGTCTCCCTTTGTAACCACCGCTCCACAACACCAACCTTTTGGACCTCAGGGACCGACTCATAATTTTAAATCTTGCGGACCAGAGACCCTGGGAAAATCCCCCAAAAAGTCTGCAGGAAAATTCCCCACCTCGTTTTCTTACTGATCGATCATTCTTTATTTGGGATTGCAGGATACCGTCTCCAGCTCTGTTCTCGGGAGGGGGGAGAGAGAGAGACTTTTGGCTTCATGCAAAGAAAGTGGCAGAAACAGCAGAAGGTGTCTTTCTTTCTCTTCCCCAAACTCTGCCAGAATGGCACAGCCTCCTGGAGCAGGATGCCTTGCAGGGTCCCAAAGACTGATTTCTGCTGGAGTCTGGAGGAGAGAAAGAAAGACTTTTGCTGTTTCCTTGCATGCCGCCAAAAGCAGAAGAAGAAAGAAACAGAAAGAAGCAGCCTGGTGGCCAGGCAAGGTGCATGGGACGCATGGGGCAAGTTCCCCCCCCTGCCATTTTCCCTCTCCCCTCACTACCTTGTGTTGTTTGCAATCAAGCGATGCAAGCCTTGTGTTCCCACGGGCCATGTGGGTGGTGCAGCTTTGTGTTCCTGTGCATCCTGGATTAATTGCTTTGGGGGATGTTTTGGAGGTGACATTTCTCTGAGGACCACCAAAATTTTCTCGTAGACCACTAGTGGTCCCCTAGACTAGATGACTTCCAAGGTCTCTTCCATCTCTTTTATTCTATTTTATTCTACTCTGCTCTACTGTATTCTACTCTACTCTATTCTATTTCATAGGCATAAGGTGGGAAAATCTCCAGGCCCAGATGGAGTTATTCTTTCTTGCTTGAAAGCCTGAGCCCCATCTTCACTCAGATTTTTAATAAATCACTGGAGATGTGTTATGTCCCTTCTTGCTTTAAACAGTCCATCATCCCAGTTCCTAAGAAATTTTTCATTAGGGAGGTGAATGACTACGGATTGGTTGCTCTGACATCCATCATGGAGACCTTTGAGAGATTAGTTCTGGTCCACCTGAAAGTCAACATTGATCATCTGATAGATCCTTTGCAGTTTGTATACTGAGCAAATAGGTTGGCAGACAATGCTGTCAATATGTCATAATGCTACATTCAATCCAACAGTTTCATAAACTGTTGAATGAGTTAAAATCGATTACATGAAGTTTGTATGTGACTGACTCTGGACAGGAATGATTATGCAGCTGATTAAGGGCTAAAGCATGATAACTTTGTCAGGTAAATTAACCAAAATTGTTTGCTTTTATATAATACAGGAAAGCAAAATCAAGCAAACCCCATTATGATTTCACAAGAAGTACGATGCAAGTTCATAATATGGAATGTGTTTAGAAATATGAAATACAAGTAAATAAAATAATACCAAGGTAGAATTATTATCAATCATTATATATAATATCTATTAATGGACCATTAAAAAGCCTACATTAAAAAGCATAGTATTTGTCTAAGATTGCATCATACTATAATTCAAAGGCAAGTTGGAATATCTTGATCTCAAAATTTTCTTCCACTTAAAGTAGTCCCTTTTTTAAATGATATGCTAGTTTTCTACAACCATTTTTGACAGAGAAGAACATTCAAGCTTATTACTTGAATTCTGAAGTAAATGCTGAACTGAATTATGCCAAGATATATAGATGCAAATGAACAGAGCGAACAGTAAATGATAACACTCATTTAAACTATCTATTCTTCTCTTGACTTACAAATGTATTCTTCAAATAAAGATTGTTATGTTGGAAGAAAGACTGAATATGACATCAGCCTTCCTCTGTCTACTCCTCTTTACATGTGCTGAATGGCATCATGCCTTGAGGACACCAGGGTTAGGAAAACTCTTACACACATCAAGAAAGAAGATTTAGATATAAAATTGAAAAGAAAACCTCAAACATGGAAAATATTAAAGAAGTCGTACCAATCCAAAAGTACTGTAGAATATATTATAACCTTTACTGATTGAAAGCTTGCAGCCAGCTCTATATGGAGAAGAGAAAAAGAGTATGGGATTTGTAAATGGTTCTAAGGCTGCAGTCAAAGCAGAACACTAGGTGTCTTTTTAGTATAAACTCAAAAAGCCTAAAGAAGACAATCAACAAGGTGACAGTTCTTGCTGATGAGAGTGGCAGACAAGAGTGAGTGCAAAGGGCATATTTTTAGGAATGTTGTCATCTAGACAGAACTGACAGGCTAAGAAAAGGGTCTGAATGTGGAGGGAAGAAACAAAGAAATGCAAAGATGTCAAAGCCGGGAGCTCAGGAAGAGCTGTTGTTTAACATCAGACAGAATATATTTGGAATGAAAAGCTGCATTTTATTAGCTGGACTTACAGCTGTGCTCAGCCGTATTTTTTTGAACTAGAATTTACTGAGTAATTCTTAATGTGCTTTTCAAATTATCTAAGTCAGATAGCATGGTTTACAAAGTACAGTGGCAGAGGCTACATAAAACACAAAGCTATAAACAAACTAGTGTAGCTTAAACCCATGTGTAAACCAACCCATAGTATGTATAAAGGACCATCCAGAGAGATGGGTGGAGAGTGGGCGAATGATGACATATATGTGATAACATCATCATCCAAATGCCATGTCTTAACTTGTATCAGATGTTAGGATACAAACCCATAACGGCAGCATTAGTGCCCCAACTTCCATCGTGTCTGCGTTGTCAAACTGGATTGTTCCTGTTTGCTGTAGACATCAGTGAACAGCATAAACATTTTAGGTCCTGTAACTTCTTCACTGTTTTCAATGCACAATTCAAAAATAATAGGCTTTTTAAAAAACCCATAAAGGAAGAGAATATTTGTAGCTGAGAGTTGAACTGTGGGGTCCCTGCTGCCCTCTGAGCTTGGTTATGTTCTTGTACCAAACACTGTGACAGGGCAAGCTACTAGTATATGAAACAAGAGCAAATCCCATTCCCTTTTAGCACTGATAATGTTACATAGTTTGGTAGTGAAATGTCTGCAAGAAAACAACTAAGCTCAGAGAGCATCAAGGACCCACAAATCCACAAAGCATTAGAAATGTGTTGCAAGAAAATGAAATGGAAAAGACAAAATGTTGTTATTTAGTTCTTTATAAGAAGGGCAGCAGATTACATCCTACTTTAAGAGAACAGGTTCTCAGAGCTATTTGCTCAGGACTGTTGTAGCGTGTGGCATCTCTTCATTCAACATAGGCCTTTCTACTCATTCTTTCTCAGTGAAAACCTCTGAAGGCCTAGTTGTTATTTCTTACTTTGTAGTTCTGCCCTAGTTGGGGAATTGTCGGAAATGGTCTAATATATCTGGGGGCACCAGACTGAAGATGACTACTTAATTTCAAAGCACATTAAAAAGTCATATTTTGGCTTCATTTTATTTGCAGGTTTCTTCTTGGTTGCCTAATTGTCAATTCCTATAATTTATAAATAAGAGGAAATTTTAAATTGGAATCAGTACAAAAAGCAAAACAAAGAAAAATATAATGAGAAACACCAGACATCTGTAATAGGAACCCTGAGAATAAGCAGCAGTGGATTACCTAAAACTTAATGCATTATTTTCCAGCTGAAAAACAATAACACAAAACAAATTTACACAAAACATTTGTTTTCACATTGTAAATTAGATTTTGTAGAAATGAAAAAGGTTTATTTTGATAGAATTACTATCAACCAGTGACCTAAAATCTCATTTAGTATTTAACTATATTAATATAAACCAGACATTTTGAATTAAATAAACTAATGTGCTCAAAATGGGAAATAATCCAATCTTCCAAGCTTTATTTCTTTTTCTTTTATGAGCCTCCAATAGCTTCTATTCTATCAGCAGAAGTAATTCCTTTTTCAAATTATACAGAATAAATATTCGTAGTCTTTTAAAGTATCTGATGCACGTACTTCTTGGGTTTTGTGTGTTCTATAATGTTCCTTTAAAAAAAAAAAAAACCTTAGCTGAATTGTTCATCTATAATAGAATCAGATGGGTCACTTTGAGATATGGGACACATGAGGTTATGAGGCCAATTTGGAACAACAGCTTGATCACCAGTGCACTTTCTTTTGATCACAGTATTTCCAATAGCAGGATGTTAGTTTTATCAAATAGCATGTTTCAAATTAAACCAAGAAAGGAGCTGAAACCCTAACAAATGTTCAAAGTTAAAGTAAATGCCCAATGGTAATCTAATGCATTGTTCTCACAAGGCAATTAATGATAGTTTATATGCAGTGAAAATCTTGAAAGATGCCCCTGTTGAAGAAAGTTATTAAATAATATATAAATTTGCTTCAAAGAATGTGAAGGAATAATAAAATAAAGTCTTCTTGAAATATGAATCAGACTTGGAATGAACTTACTCCAAATTCTCAAATGAATTCTAGATTATCTTTTTAGATCTTGGTTTATTATATTAAATTAGATGATTAAACTTGCTAATTCCTACACATATAAGGGTGATTAAATGGGCTTAGTTTTGACTCATTCCAATATATTGAATAACCATACTCATTTATTAGAAGAGCCGTGGTGGTGCTGTGGTTAGAATGCAGTATTGCAGGCTAATCCTGCTGGCTGCTGGCAGTTCGATTCTCGCTGGCTTAATGCTAATTTCAGTCTTCCGTCCTTCCAAGGTGGGTAAAATGAGGACCCAGATTGTTGGGGGAAATGTGTTGACTCTGTAAACTGCTTAGAGAGGGCTGTAAAGCACTATGGAGTATATAAGTCTAAGTGCTATCCCTATTGCTACTGAGAAATGTACCAGGAAAGGAAGTTTCTGTTCTATTTTTATATATTAATGTATCAACATATAGTACAATCTTATATTCAGTTTCCCCTTCTGCAATATTTTCAGAATTATTAACAGTACAAGCAAAAGTTTACATAGTCAAATTGAAAACAATGGGAAAAAGCACCCTTGTCATATTCTATTTAACATATTTAATAATGATTTTTCCTTTATTTTCATTATATAGAGGGATAAAATAAAGTAGATTACACCAGAATATAAAACTTTTAAATATGTAGATGTGGATCAAGATTTCCTTCAGAAATCCATAGGAAAATATAACAAAACTGTCTCAGCTTTTAACTTAATAATATCTACAATATTCTATTTATGCTGAGATAACCTGTTAAGTATATATTATCAGAACCTGTCAATAAATCCAGCCAGAACTACAAACATAACTATTGAAAATTATAATTTGGGCCAAGATAGCTGTTAAAATATATTAATTAGAGAAATAGGATGGTAATTGGAGTGTACAGATGAATTCTTGCGAGGTAGTACGAATCAATTCAGTACGAAAAAGCTTTCAGCATATTCCTTCAAATAAAATGAGACCATATACTTCATCTATAAATGTTGAAGCAGATACTGTGTATATTTCTTTTGGAGAATTTCTCATGAAATCCTGTAGATTCAGTAACACTAAACATTGATCTTCGAATCTAGCTATCAATACTTTAAAAATGATCTTATTCCTCTGGTAATTTTTTTCTAGTATTCTTATTAGAAGAATGACTTCTAAGAATCATTACGATGCTTACAAATTTGGAATTTTCAATTACAAGCTGCTTGGAGGAAGAGGACCGAATGCATGAGCGATTCTTTCCCAACCTGGGTGTTAAAATGACTATATGGATTGAATATATGAGAGATGGCATAATTCCTGGTGTTCTTAAAGTGTCAGTAGATAATTCTTTGAATCAGTGAATCTTTCTTTTCTGAGCCAAGCACTGATGTGTACTAATTTATCAGAGCCTAGTCACACTGGAAGAAAACCCATCTGGAACTAAGTAGGAGGACACAGTGACTTCTGGTTCTTCTTGAAGGATCCCAGAACTTTGGGACTGTTTATAAAAGTACAAAATCCTTTCCTGATACATTTGTTAGTAGCAATAGGGATAGCACTTAAACTTATATACTCTTCGTAGTACTTTATAGCCCTCTCTAAGCAGTTTACAGAGTCAGCACATTTCCCCCAACAATCTGGGTCCTCATTTTACCCACCTTGGAAGGACGGAAGACTGAAATTAGCATTAGAAATAGCAGGAAAGCTTTTAATCAGTTTGGGCTTACATGCCAGCTGTGGTTTTGGTCAAAAGAAAAAAAAAAGAGAGAGGCAGATCTAGACTTATTCATGCTAGTTACATTCAAAGCAAACAGTTAAAATGCACTTTAAATGGATATAATGGAAAATAACATAACATAGTACCAGAATATGACCCGAAGGTTGTTTCTTAGAACATCCTAGTAGGAAAGATCATATTGGTTCTGTCATACCACCATCATAATTTAACAGATACATCTCTGTTGTTTCTGGTACCTTTCCTGTTGGCTTCAGCATTTAAAAATATTTTGAAAATTCACATGTTTTGAAATTTTCATCAATGAGCATTACAACTGTAGGAAATCCTCAACTTATGACCACAATTGACATATGAATTTCCACTGCTGACCAATGTGGTTGTTAAGTGAATTTCACCTTGTTTTATAATCTTTTTGCCACAATTGTTAAATGAATCACTGATGTTGTTAAGTGAATTACGGTAGTTGAGCAAACTCAGTTCGGAACTGGACAACTCTCCATGACCAATTCTCCATGACCATCTCACCATGACCATTTCACCATAGCTAACTCATCACAGTCATCTCGCCATGGTAATCTTGCCATGGCCAACTTGCTGCAGGACAATTCACTATGGGACAATTCCATGTGGATAACTCAACACAAGAAACATCATCCATCACGGTTTCTTCAACAATATTTCCATTGACAAAAATGGAAAAAATGTAGAAGAAACAATTTGTTATGTTGAGTAATCCTATATGGATTATCCAGTGGCAAGTTGTCCCACTGTGAGTTAGCTATGGCAAGTTGTCCTAGACCCACCATGACTGTCCTTATTATTGGTGTTATATGTTTAAAAAGGGCAGGGTTTTGATTGTACAATTAAAGTCAACCTTTGGCCTTTTCTGACAACCTCACAGCCCACTTTCTAGATATGGACAGGCAAAGAGTAAAGGAATAGTGGCCAGAATTGAGGCATTGTTATTTTAACTTGAGATAAAGTCCTTGTGGTCTCTAAGAGTTTTTAATGGGGTGTGGTAGATTCGGAGGGTACATGTGTTCTTAAAAATTTGAAGGCATTCCATGAACAGCAACATTGTGTGTCTTACTTAGATTATGATCCACTCTCAAATCCATGTTCATAAATTTTATTTCTATAAGGAAATCCTTTGGTGCTTTTGTCTTTTCAAAATCTTTTAAATTCAGCATTATATTAGTCTTGAACTGGAATGTCTATTCCCAACTTGAATGGAGTTCCTTAACCCCATTTGAAAGTTTTCCATCCAAACCATTTCATTTTCTTCTTTTTGGTTATAGTTGAACTTTGTCAGGACACTGACATGAACATGAGTCAAACAATGTTGTGATATTTACTTTCTTTCCCCCCCACAATGTTTGATTACCAAGAGGATTTATGCCCTTGTAGTATAACAAAGCATGCTTTCAACACTGATGGCTTTGTTAATCACTTGTTAGCTTTTGTAAATAATCTACTCACGTATATCCGCAGGATGTCACAATAATACCAATAAGTAATTGGCAGTGCAACAGTGAGAAAAAAGACCACGAACATTTTATATGAATATACTCATCATTACAGGCCTTTCTTTCTATTCCTTGGAATTTGTTAGAAACAAATGTTTTGAATTGTAATTTCCCTCAATGCCAAACACTTATTAATGCAATTTATCTAGACTTTTCTTTTATCCTGGAAATATTTTTTTTTTCTGCTAATGAGGCATGTTTTAAAATATATACATCCCTGCAATCTCCACGCATTCTTCCTGACCTCACCACCTTCCTGCACCCCACTTAACCTATGCAGCACCTCTTACACATATCTGTGACCCCCCCCATCTTAATCTGTGCCAGCCCACTGCACCTGACCTGACCTGTGAAGCACCTCTTGTGCACCCCAAGGCACCTTTCACGAACTACACTATCCATCCATGTACCTTCTCCAAACGGCACGGTATCTGTGGCCCACACAAGCTTCCATCTGGCACCTCTCATACAACTCCACATACCATTCCTGACCCATATCTCTGCATGCCCTCTTATTCCCACCCTTACTTGGAAGCAGCCACTTGCCTTCCAGATTGACTTATTTTTGCAACTTCCTGCTGACTTTATCTCTAGAAGCTTCTCAAAAGCAAAGTGAATAAGGAACCCAGCAAGAATTTGAGGGAGGGAGGGAAGAAGAAAGGAAGAAGGAAGGTAGATAGATCTCGGATACTCCTTGCCAGCTTCCCAAATGGAAACTCAGTGGGGAAGTCAACAGGAAGTCAAAAGTCACTTCTGCTCCCACTGCTTTTTTGTCCACTCATAGTCAATCTACTTCTGTTTAAATGAAATCTCTCTCTCTCTCTCTCATCATAAGAGTTGTTATATTAATCAAACTTATATAATCATGGTTTTTAATATTCATGGTTTTTAAAAATAATAGTTATTCAATATTTCAACATTCCATTTTAGTGCCAATGATGTCATAAGCATACATGGTAATACCATCTTTTACCCTCTAATCCATAAAATTATTACTTATATTGTTATATTTGGAGCATGGGCGTGAATAATGGAGACAAGCCAGTAAAACGGTGAACTTCAAACTCTTTATTTACATGGTGTGACAGCTCAAACTCAATGGCTGCAACAGCCTTCCTTATATAGGCAACTTATTAGATATTCAACCAATGAAAACCAGGGAGCGCTAGCTCCGTGAACCAATAAGAGAGGCTCGTTAATGGCCAATCAGATCCACCAGAACCGACCAATCTGATATCGCCATTAACAGCCAATCAGAAGTGCAGGGCCAGAACCCTGCACTTGACTTCAAGCTCAGATAACTTTATTAACACATTTATTCATTCATAACACCCCTTCCCCCCGGGTTCCGTTTACGGGGTGCGGTTACGTAGTCCTTGAGGTAGGAGGGTTGCTTTGTTATTCTCGTTGACTTTCGTTGTGCCCCCGGTATTTGGCTGCACTCTTGATGAGGTAGGGTGTTGTTTGGTGAAGGTGGTGCCTCTGACTCTGAGTTCGAATTTCCGTTGTCACCAACATCTTCGGTATCCCCAAGAGGCAAACTCACTCCCATCCCTGATTCCTCTTCATGTGTTTCCGTTCTGCTATCGTTCCTTTCATTACAGTTTTCTGCAATTTCAAGTTCATCTTCCTCCGTATCTTCCCCCCCCCCCCAGTTAGGGCATCAGGGAATTCGGAGATCCCTGACTGCAGCCTTGATCATAGTTGATCAATATGGTGCTTCCATAGTCTATCATCGCGGCACTGCACGAGGTAGGATCTAGGGCCGGTTACGCGGACCACAGTCGTTTCTACCCACAACGGATCACCCGACAAATTTTTAGCAAACACCAAGTCGCCTACCTGATAGGTACGGCATCGCCCGCTGGATCCGTGTGGTTTCTCAGGTTCATAGGAGGGGTGTAGGCGGTTGAGGTGGGAGCGGAGCTTCCGCCCCATTAGCAACGCTGCAGGAGTTTTGTTGGTGACGCTGTGTGGAGTGATATGCTGCAAAAAGAGGATCTGGTTTATTTTTTCTTCGATGTTGTCATAGTCCATTTTTTGTCGCATTTTCTTGACAAATTGTACCATGCGCTCGGCCCTTCCGTTGGCCGCAGGATGAGCAAGTGACGTCAGCGCATGGCGAATACCGCGGTCTGCCAGGTACTGTTCAAAGGACAGCGCAGTAAATTGGGGCCCATTGTCGGATACCAGCACATCTGGTAATCCGTGTGTTGCAAACAATCTGTCCAGTTTCTTAATGACCGCTTCGGTTGTTGTGTTCTTCATTTGGTGGATTTCGAGCCAGTTCGAGTAGGCATTCACTGTTAGCAAGAATGTGTGGCCTTTGGTAGGTCCAGCAAAATCCAGATGGATACAGGACCAGGGTCCCCGCGGTGTTTCCCATTCGGTGGGGATTGCTTTTGGTGGGGCGTTGCTTACTTCCTGGCATTTGTGACAAGCTTTGACCCATGTCTCGATTTGCTTGTTGATGCCTGGCCACCACGCATAGCTTCGTGCGAGGGCTTTCATGCGCACGATGCCGGGGTGGCCATTGTGCAAGGTTCTCAGGACTGCTCGTTGAAGTCGCTCTGGGACAACGAATCTATCTCCCCAGATAACGCAGCCCTTTTGTGAGAACAGTTCGGTTTGATGACTCTTGAATGGGGCATAGTCATCAGGTACCTGGTCCAATGGCCATCCGCGTTCCACCCAACTGAGGACTCGCGCTAAGGTGGGATCGCGTTTTGTTTGCATCGCGATATCTCGGGCTGTTAATGGCAGCGTGCGAAGCATCTCAATCTGCAACATTGTTACTGTAGGCGCAGGGTCATCAATGGTCTCTGGAAGCGGTGCTCGGCTCAAGGCGTCGGCGTGGAGAATGGCTTTCTCCGGGCGGTGTTGCAGCCGATAATTATAGGCAGCCAAGAATTCTGACCAACGAGTCATTCTGGGAGATAATATATAGGGGGTCGGTTTATCTCTGGCTATTATTCCCAGCAAAGGTTTGTGGTCAGTCACGACAGTAAAGGCTCGGCCGTACACGTACTCATGAAATCTTTTGACAGCAGACACAACAGCAAGAGCTTCTTTATCAATCTGACTGTAATTGTGTTCTGCTTTTGAAAGCGTTTTTGAGAAATAGGCAACAGGGGCTTCGTTACCTTTTGGCAAAATGTGGCTCAAAATGGCGCCTACTCCAAAAGGCGATGCTGCTCGTCAATCTTTGGTTTAAGGGCAAATGGAACCCGATGAGGCTTAAGGCGGATGGGAGCTACTTTTGGATTAAGGTTAAATGATATCGGGGTCCCCTTTTACTTGCCTAGTTTTTCTGCGAAGACTTTATTGAATTCTTGGATGAGATCCTCCTCCCAGTTGCTGCTGCCAATTCGGTTAATGCCTGCCACTTTAATGCCAAGTGGAGCGAACCATTGGAGGCCTAACAGGCTAGGCCGGTCCTTATCAATCATGGTCAGGGGTAGGTATGCTGTACGGTTCATGAACGAGACCCGGACTCGACTGGATCTTACGACTGGAATCCAATTCCCCTGATAGTCTTTAAGTATAAGTCTTTGGAAATGGAGGTCTTGTCACTGGACCATAGGGATGAGCTGATTGAGGGTCTTCCAGGAAACCATCGAGAGGGGCGACCCTGAGTCGACTTCCATCAGGCAGGGCTGGTTTTCGATGGCCACTTTAACCCAGATTTTCTTGGCATCCAAGGAGGAGGCATGACCGATAGTGATAGTTTGGTGAGCCTCTTCTCGCTTCATGGGGCGGTTTAAGGTTCTGTTTCTGTAGGAGTGTTCAACTGGTTCTCGCCTTACAGGATGGTTTCCTGTCGATTGGTGATAGTTAGCCCCTTTTGAGGGCTGGCTGAGTCTTGTAAAACTTCTGCAGACCCATCCGATATGGCCTCATTTCCCGCACTCATGGCAGAGTGCATTGCGGAATTTGCATTTGGACCGGGGGTGGCTTGCCCCACAGCCAGCGCAAGGGTGTTGGGACTTCTGGTATTGGTCCTGTTCAGACTGTAGTCGATGGACCTCTTCTTCGTCGCTGTCTGATGACGAAGAGAGGTCCTCATGGTGGGCCGTCAAAAGCTGTCCATCTGACTTGGGTAAAATGTTGCCAGTCGGTTGGTGAACCGGAGCGCAGTTGCGGCGCATTCGGGCAGCTGACTTCCTGGTTGCTTTTGCTGCAGTAGCGTCAGCGATGGCATCTGCAAGCCTGATGTCGCCTTTCGCCATCAGCTTACTCTGCACATGCGGTGCATCTAGTCCCAGAATTATTCTGTCTCTCAGGGCCTCTTCCAGGTCGGCGAACCCGCAGAGGCCTCCCAGGTTACGGAGATCCGCGACGAAATCTGCAACGCTCTCTCCTTTCCACTGGTCTCTCTGGTAAAATTCATGGCACCTCACGAGTGTTGGCACAGTCGGTGCATAGTGGGCTCTCAGTAGGGGTTCGAGGACGTCCCAGTCCATAGACTTTATTTCTGCCAGTTTCGCTAGTGCCTTAGCCATCTTGAATACGGTTGGCCTACAATGTGTTAGGAATACCGCCCGTTTCTTCCCGGTAGTGGCATCCTTCAAATTGTTGGTTTCCAAGAACATTTGGAAACGATCCATATAGGAGTCCCAGTCTTCTTGCGCTGGGTCGAATGGAGCGGGTGGTATGACGCCGCCAGACATGGTTCCACCATTGTGTGTTTCCACCACATGCTCGGTTATTGTTCTTCGTTGTTCAGTCAGCTCTGACGTCTCCAAATCCCACCTTCGTCGCTAGTGTTATGTTTGTAGCATGGGCGTGAATAATGGAGATGAGCCAGTAAAACGGTGAACTTCAAACTCTTTATTTACATGGTGTGACAGCTCAAACTCAATGGCTGCAACAGCCTTCCTTCTATAGGCAACTTATTAGATATTCAACCAATGAAAACCAGGGAGCGCTAGCTCCGTTAACCAATAAGAGAGGCTTGTTAATGGCCAATCAGATCCACCAGAATGGACCAATCTGATATCGCCATTAACGGCCAATCAGAAGTGCAGGGCCAGAACCCTGCACTTGACTTCAAGCTCAGATAACTTTATTAACACATTTATTCATTCACAACATATATTATATCTATCTATCTATCTATCTATCTATCTATCTATCTATCTATCTATCTATCTATCATCTATCGATCTATCATCTATCGATCTATCTAATTAACTAACTAACTAACTTATAATCAGGTCACTATTGCTAATCCTAATATTAACACACATTCTTATATAAGGCATAAGCCTTCATTATTTAGTTGTTGAATGTCACAATATGTCATTCAAGTACCAGTCTTCCTATTATCTAAACATACCTTATAATACCCTTTTTCAACCTCCAATCTGTCTATCTAACTATTGCTTCATATAGAGGTGTATATTCTTATTTCTACCTCTATTCTAATCAGGCCATCATTATATTAGAAAAAAAAAAAAGAATATTTATATCTATATTATTATCTATCTATCTATCTATCTATCTATCTATCTATCTATCTATCTATCTATCGTCTATCTATCTACCTATCTCTACCTCTACCTCTATCTCTCTATCTCTATCTTCACCATTCAGACTGAATATTTCTCCCATCTCTATCTTCCCAAACAGCAAGGCCTCCAGAATATCCACCCAAGCCCCTATCTCCCTTTCAAAGGTATCTTCCAGGTTATCCAATTCCATTTTTAAATCTCTTAAATTGCTTTTTTCTTGGTTTATTTCATCAGTCATTATTATCTTTATGATCTTCCCCATTATCATCTCCTCTTCCTAAATGAAATATCCCTGAAGTGCTGACCCAATGGGGCTTGGATTATTTAGTTCTAATATAATATTAAACTATGACTTCACTAGTGAGGCATAATAATTCTATGGTTTCATTAGTCCTCTTCAGAACATGCAGTTATTCTTAAAATAAACATTCTCATTTCCTAAGAATGCCCTTCTGATCCCAACATATACCTGCAAACAATTAAGCCAGCATGTTCTTTAGCCCTTCCTCACCCCTCTGGAACAGTTTGTCTCTGTTTGAGACACGCTACATATTTGAGTCTTCAGACAGCAGTTGGCTTGCCTGGAAGCTTACATTACGGAAATGTTCAGAATAGAAAGACAAAAGTTCTTATCATTCTCTATGCTCGCAATTGACTGTGTGGATTTCTTTCCAGTGCTGTTGATAACACAATCTATGGTAACTGCATGGATTACACTTCACTGGCTATTGGTTGAGCAATATTGATATGCTTAAGTATCCTTAAGAGGTCTATAATGCTGTAATTTTGTTTAAGAGGCTTATAATGCCATATTTCTGTTTTTCTTCAGAAACTTTTCTGATGTGATTAAACTCACTGGGTATGTCTCCAATTTTGTTCCCTCTCACCGACCTGTTTCATATATCATTTTAAGCCAAAGATAACTCAATCACAGTTTGTTGACTAGTCTCAGTCATTGAGTTAAACCATGTTTTGCAAATCACAGTCTCTGAATTCATGACGTGGCCCATGATACAAACATCATGTGTTTATTATATCAAGGGGAGGAAGAATTTGAGTTGCAAATTGGTATTTCAGAATAATGAATCTTGATGACGTTAGAGGGAAGTAAGATAGATCCTAAATGGGAAAAAAGTGCAGGAAATATGCAAAATCCTGTTAACTAGATACTGAAGGAACAATCACAAACTATTTTTTTCTAGCAGGAAAGGTGAGAGATCTCTAAAGAAATCTCTGTGCAGGTTATAGAGCTTTCCAAAATACTAAAGAAAAGAGGGACATATAAATATTAAAGGAGAGGCACATAATAAAAGAGGCAATCAACAGAAACTGTAGTGAGTATGTCAGAAAAGCTAATGCTCAGTACATTTTTCTTTTTTCAGAAGAGGAACAAGGACCTAACTGCCTCATTAATGGAAAGACGGCTCAGGATAGAAGATAGTAAAGGAATACTTAGCCAATTTAAGGACTTCAAATTTCCACAATCAGGAAATAGTTCCTTACTAAGGGACTAAAGTAGAAATGATCAAACCTAGGACATTACAGACCTATCTGCTGAATGACTCTACTGAGCAAGGTCTTCCAATAGATATTATTATTTCTCTAAGTTTGTGAGAATTTGCACAGGACAAAAACCAGCATGCATTTGTCACAAGGAAGTCATATCAAACAAATGTTATCTCCTTTTCTTAGTAGATCAGAAAAATCCTATGGATATTATTTAATTCAACCTCAACAAAGCTTTTAACAAAGTCTTTCATGACTTTCATGACATCATTCATAAAATGATAAGAATGAGCTGGATGTTGATTCATAATTGGCCAAATGATCCAACTCATAATACACTCGTACATGGTTCTATATTGGCTTGAAAATAATGTCAAAGCTCTGTCCTGGGCCCAGTGCTGTTCACCATTTTTATTAATGACCTACATGAAGGGCCTGATGGGATGATCATAGAACCCGGAGAAGTGGTTATCATTTTAAAATGAAAAGACAAGATTCCAGAAGATCTAGATTTGTTTTTCTTTTGTTTTTGTTTACATATTTTGATAGTTATACCCTATGTTTTGTTTTTCTATGTTACTGATTTGATTTCTGATAGTAATATTAAATAAAGCACTTGCATGACATGATTCTGTTTGTACAATGCAGCATGACTATGTAACATATATTGCTTTATTTTATACTAGATGGATATCCGTGCTTCAAAACTGTTTGATCGGGCTTAGTTTTTGGGGAGGAAAATAAGGAAGAAAATATTCTGCCTCTGCCTACCTGCATCATCGGTATTCATCTGGCTAGCCTCCTGTCAGTGTGTGAGAGAAAGTTGAGGGCTGTTTGGAAGCTGAAACAGTATTTGCTGTGTGAGCAAGGAGACAGCAAAGAGCCTGGGCGTGGCTTAGCTCAACTGTTCTGTATTAAAGCTGCTTGCCACTGTGAAAGTAAAATTGAAACTGAAACTCCTCTCCTCTGCTTGTGTTTTGCATTTGGAACAGATTTCTTTTCAGGTGCCTAGGGGGAATAGAACTCCTTAGCACCAGAGTGTGTTAATAATAATATATCAAGTACTCATGCTTTGATGGTCATTTCAAAAAAATCCTTTCTTAGTGAGCACCTAGAAGCCAAGAGGAACATATGTGCCAAATTTCAAGTTTATAGGCTTTACAATTCTGGAGATTTTGTGATGATGCGTGAGTGGTATTTCGCTTTCATATATATATGAAAGGGATAGATATGTATCCCAATAAAAAGCAAGATATTCATTATACCTACTAAATAATGACTTGAAAGTAGAATTGTATTATGTGTTTGTCCACAAAGTAAGTGACAGAATTCCCTGTCCTGTACACTCTGTGCACAGCTTGTTGTATACAGATTTCACTGAATATGCGCAAGCAGAGATTAGATCGGGGGGGGGGCAATTAATTTCTGTTGGGGGCCACATGGAAAATCAGATCTGCGTTCGAGGGCGGAACCAATTTTATAAAAGGCCATTATAAATAGATAGATAGATAGATAGACAGATTCTTCCACTACGAATAAATGACTGTGTGTGTGTGTGTGTGTATGTATGTATGAGTGTACCCCCTCAGTTTACACAAGTTGGCCAATTATAAGATAATAAATAAATAAACGTCCATCCCCCAAAACATAACTCCTCCGGTGCCCACGGATAAACTGTGAACCACCAATTAGTAGCAGGGCTGACCCTCCCTCTTGAACTAACGTCTAATTGGGGGGAGCAGGCCGGCCTTCAGTCTCTTGCAAGAAACGGCTGGCTAACCCTGCAAACCGCTTGCTGAGGTGTGTGTGTGTGTGTGGGCTTTTGCCTGCCTTTCCCCCCGCCCACCCGCCCAGCACCCATCCCGCCATCACTTTTGCCGTTAAACCGCGAGTCCTCCCGGGTGCTTGGGAAGCCCACTCGGCAGAAAATATCTGCGCGCCTCTCCCAGGACCTGCCCGCTCCGCCCAGCCAGGACGTCCACCACCGAGTGCGCCTCGGTCCGGTGCGAGGTCCTGGCACCGGTGCGCTGAGGGCACCACTGTTCTCTCCCATCTTACCGCAGGGGAAGGCCGTGGAGGGAGGTGTGAAGTGCCTGCTGGTGCTCGGGTCTATGGGAATACGCATCACAACAGCGGGTGTTAGGGGAGGAAGGAGGCGGCAGTGGTGGAGCGGCTGCTGTTGCTGCTGCTGCTACTGGCTGAGAGGCGAGGGAAAGGTGCGCCCAGGGTGCAGTGAGCCAGATGCCCAAGAGCGCACGGCGGGCTGCTCTGAAGCCAGGCATGGGAGAAAATTGCCCCAGGCCCCCCCACGCAGGTCGGGCCCTCGCCGCTACTGCCAGTCCTGGCCGCTCCGGCCACCAGTCGCTCCTTGGGGCACAGCTCTTTCCGTGGCCCCATTGCGCTTCTCGTGCTCCTTGCTGCTGGTGGTGCTCGGGGCTCAGGTGCCTCGGTGCAGGGGGATTCCCCGGGACCAAGAGATCTGAGCTGGCCGCTGCAGCTTCAACGTGCCTCTTCCCACCACTCGGCTTCACCGTCCCGTGGTGCTGGGTTCCAGAGCACAGCCCCAAGGACTGCCAGCCGTGGTGGGGAGCCCGGAGTTGCTCAGCGGGAGGTTGGCTGAACCCCAGAGCGCTCCTTTGGTGCCACCTCCTGTGCCCCCTTCCAAATCAAACATGGCTCAGGCAAAATCAAGCGGGGCTCCATCGGTGGCGGCCGCAAGGGCAGCGCTCGGGGATCCTTCTCCCGCAGTCACGATGGAGGGGTGGGGAGGCGAGCCAGCAGCATCCCGTGCTCCTCCCGGCTCGGTGGCTTCAGCTCTCTTCAGTGGTTTCAGCTCTCTTCACTCCGCCGGGCTCCTACCCCCGTTTCTTGCTCCGCCTGACAAGCCCGCCAGGCGCCCTGCTCGCTCTCCACCGCCCGCCCTCCGCCTCAACTGCCTCCTCTCGACGCGTCTGAAAGCAGCTGAAAAGTGGCTGCAGTTACGTACGGACCAATCTTCGACGGGCCAGATGAAAAAGACCAATGGGCTGGATGTGGCCCGCGGGCCGTACTTTGCCCACCCCTGGATTAGATAGACACATATTAGAAATGATCTAAATTTATGCACAAAGATATAGAAAATGCTTCCATTCACTGAAAATTGATGAAATTGATGAAAACTCTTCTATGAATGGAGGCATTTCCATGTTGAATCTCTGCTTGACCAAAGCAAGATAGATACCTTCATTGATGCAATTCAGCTGATTTGGAAGCTTGGCCGTTGTTGCTATACTACAAGGTAAAATTATTTTGTGGATGGATATTTCCCAGCACAAAGTAATAACAGATGTCTCACAGAAATCTCTTTCCTTTCCACTTTGACATATTATGTTGATAGGATAATTGAAGATGGAAAAAAAATACAAGAAAAATAAGAATTTTATAAAGTGATGAGAGGTCTGTTGATATAGAATATTTATGTGATTTCTATATAAATGCACATACGTTGGTTTCCATACAATCATTGGATTATTTAGAGGGACACACTAGGAAACAATAAAATAAAGCTCTACATTTACTGCTCAAAGCCTTGAGGCGCTGTAATACTCACAGAGATTTAGCTCAGTCATTCTGACATCTTTCTGGTATCATCTGAGCATGTATGTACAGGCACAAGAGACATTTTCACAAGGACTGCTGTAAAAATTAAGTAACTGTTTTGAGTAGTTCATTCTACTAGAAGCATCCCTAAACCATTCCCTCAAAGTGGCTATTATTTCTGGTTAGGTTATTACTGAAACTCTAATTATAATTCCTCATATAGATAACATAAATTAATTACTACGAATGACCTTGGCTATTGTACAAAGAGTAGCCCAGATGTGCTTTGGGTAGATTTAAAGTAAACAATGGTTGATTCTCAGAGTCTTGGCTTAAAACAACTTGAAACAATTTGGGCGTCCATCTGCATGTCCTCTTCAGCATTTAGTATCTGCCAAACCACTTATGATTCATGTTTTACATGAATCCTTGTCCTTCGCTAATGCAGAGGCTTTGGTTTAATGAACATCTTGCTCCTATTTGACAATAGGGATAGGATTTGTCTTCCAGAAGAGTTCAGCATTTCTTTTTTCTTGAAAAATTAGAGAATGTAGTCTCTGATTTTGTGACAGAGGTAATTTTGCTTCTCAATGTCTTTAATTTTTTTCATCTGGTGTAGTGCATCTAAGCTTGCAGAGAACATATCACCGAAAATGTACTGTTTCTCTGAACATACAGACGTTAAAGACGGCAAAAAATATGAGGTCATCCAGTTCCTCTGACTTTTTTTTTCACCATTGAACATAAACGGAGAGAAGACTCATAGGCATCTGAAAGAGCAAATGTTTGCATTTAAAAAGTGCTAGGTTCACTAATAAATGTTTCTCTTTATTTAGTTTACTTATGAAATAAAATCTTATAGCCTACTGTGTTTTAGTACACCTTCAAATCAACAGATCAAAAAGATCAAGCTATGAAATAGGAAAAATGAACTAAAAACCAACAATACACAGAAATATGAAAAGCAAGACATTTTATATTCCAATATACTTTTTTCCCCAATTTACATGCTTCCTTTTTTCCTTTAGGATTTAAATCAATTTCATGAGTAGATCATCTGTAACTTCTTTCAGTTTCTCTTCAGCCATTTTTCCATTCTCTTGTTTCTACCATGACTGATATGTGTGTTTGAAAACCAGTTTTATGAGTAATTCATTTTTCCTCTGATATATTTGCATCAAGACTTTTCTGGTTTTCCTTTCAGTGTCCTAAGCAATTTCTCTTTTCCATCTCTAGTATTTTAGCAATTAAGCAACTGATCACTGCAACTTAATTCTGAATCAGATGTTTTCTTCTGGTCATTTTGACTTAATTAATCTAGTTAAATGTGCAAAGCCAGAGAAAAACTTAAATTTTTTTTTAAATTTAATCTCAGCTAAAATAACTACAGCTTTAAACATTCCTTTAAACAACTACAGCTTTAAACATTGATGACCTTCTATTTCTGTCTGTAGAAATTTGAAGGGCTGTGCCATAAACTGCATGTTTTGTATCTCTCTATTTGAAAAATGTTCAATTTAATGTGACAGAGTACTTAATTTTCTACAGGTCAGATTTCCTCTTTTCATGTTGTCCACTTGTGTACAAAAGATCATGCCACATCAACTGCAAAGATGCATGAAAGTACACAGAGACATTTAATTAAAAATCTTACATTTTCCATCCTAAACTCAAGTAAAAAAGAGGAGGATGTGGGGCTGCACCCACAATCCAGATCTTCCCAATGTCTTACTAGTCACAGTACCAGAAGTGTTCTGAGTATAGTATAACTGATACAGAGGGGGCCAGAAGAAAAATGAATGCAAATGTATATCTTTTGAAATATGAATTTTATATCATAATCAACAGTGGTAGTATTCTACCAGTTCAAGCCAGTTCGGTCAAAATGGTAGTTTTGAGAATAATCTGTGAGCAAACCGGTTTGCTCTGACAATCAGCTCTGGGCCCTCCTGCCCACCTCGGCTTTATACAGACCTTTATTTCCTGGTTTTGATGCTTTGAACGGCATAGCTTATTGCAGGGGTCTCCAACCTTGGCCCCTGGAAGCCTGGTGGACTTCAACTCCCAGAATTCCACAGCCAGCTTTGCTGGCTGTGGAACTCTGGGAGTTGAAGTCCACCAGGCTTCCAGGAGCCAAGGTTGGAGACCCCTGGCTTATTGCCTCGCATCAGCTGTTGAAGACCCAGGGACAGTGCAGGATTCAGCGTTGCCAGATTCAAAATGTAAAATTATCGTACCCGAGACTCCAAATTATCGTTTTTTTGAGAAAATTATCGTACATATAGCAAACTCTATATCTCACAGGAAGTACCAACTGTAGGCATATATCCATGTGGAAAATGTCCGAACTGAAGGCATGAAGCCACAAGATACGATCCCGCAAAACTTACAATCAGCAATAAACCACCTCAATGGGCCTGACGCGTGCGACGACTAGCTGACTCGACTCGTACTCGTACTTGTACGTAGCTCGTGAGCGAGCGTGTATCACGTATGCACAAACTACACGCGCGTACGCACACACACGTGATCTAGACTCATGAAGTTGCATGAACCCACGAAAAGTACAGTCACGAGGCACAAAAAAGGGTCAAAGTAGGCCAACTATCTTCTTAAATTGCCAAACTGTAAAATTATCGTACATTTGACCTTTTTGGGAATTATTGATCGTACATCGTACAGAGGGCCAAATTATCGTACAAATACGATAATTATCGTACGTCTGGCAACACTGGCAGGATTGCAGGAGAAGGTTAGTAGCAAACCCTCTGCACGGACACACAAAGCATGCACAAAGCGCGCTCACCAAGCCACGCCCACAGAACCAGCGATAAAAAAATTGGAAACCCACCAATGATAATCAACTATGTGAGCACTAAGGCAGGATTGTTTGGTGCTCTTTTTTCGACTGCTCATCTAAAAAAGGAGAAATGCAGTATTTCTTCTACAAAGTCCATTTTTCACTGCTTGGAGAAAGCATTTGCAGTCAGGAGACTGGCTAAATTAAAGGATTTTGGTCTTTTTTTTTTTTTTTTTAACATTCACTTGCCAAAGCCCCCTGCAGTTTACATGAGGTGGTTGCTGGAAATTCCTGCCTGGAATCTCAAACTTGCAGGGCTGTGTCAAATTATACCTGTTGATGGAATGTGACTGATAATGGCTTGATCCCTTTAAGCTGAGATAACAGACTACACCATGCTTTTCAGCTGGGTTTGTTTATTTTAATTCTGGGATTCTCTTTCCATTGAAACCAACTCAATTTCATTCAGGTTTTTAAACAATCATCCTCTAATAAAGTAAAAAAGCTATTCAAAAACATATTTGTTGTTACAACTTTATCTCTTGTTCTCCCAAACATGATACAGCCTTGAATTTATGAAGGGATAGAAAAATATCCATAGAGTCAAAGGATTCAGGTATATTAAAACTGTCCCCTATACCATTCAAAGGACAGCCTTTGAAAAGGATGAAAACAAAGCTAAAGAACTTAAAGTCACAAACAAGTGACTTTAGTAATTGTGCTTTTTCATTGTTACCATCAGCTTTCTGGTATTGGATCTGAAAACAACAAGGCCGGGGGAAAGACTTGTTGGCCAGCAAGAACTTTTAACTCTTATGTAAGGATAGCCCTCTGAATGCAACGTGAGATTTTGCAATAGTTAGATAAGATAAACTGTACAGTTTGATCAAGTCTAATTTTGCCACCAAGAAATTGGACCAGGATAAAGGAAATCAATGTTCCAGTCCCCACCTTTAAATATACATTGGGAGTATCCTTGTCATTTAGCCCAGTCACCTCATGATTTTTGGTTATGGTAACTAAATGAAGGTAACCCTATCTATTCTGTCTTAAGGTGGCAGAAGAAAACTAAATATGCTAAACTAATACACACACAAACACACTTCATAGTTGTTGTCTGACCATTAAGACAGAAGTTTAAAAACATTACTGACCTTTTTAACATGTTTATTCTTTAACTGTATTTCTTGTCCTTTGTTTTTTCATTCCTATACAGTAGATCAGGGGTGTCAAACTCATGGCATCACGGTGGTGTCATGTGATGTATCGGGACTTTTTCCTTCTTAAACTGGGCGTGGGCATAGCCAGGATGTGATGCATCCAGCTTATGGCCTGGGAGTTTGACAGCTCTGCAGTAGATCATCCAATTTTAGGGACACACCACATAGCAGCATTCTGTCACAAGCATTAGCCAACAACATGAACCATATATTTGGATTATTATAAGAGCTTTCTCCATCCATTCAATGGGCCATTTAGAAGACTTGCAAACTAGCTGGAGAGCAGGATTTCATTCACACTCCTTCTTCTATTTTCCCCAACCCCCACAAACACATAGGGAAGTCTGAAGAGTGGTATTTCTCATGGATGTGTCCCCTTGATTCAGTATAAAGTACAGCTTTTCTTCAACATCCAGCTGAAAGAAAGAAAGGGGAGGGGTTTCCCCCAGTTTTTAAAAACATCTAAATTAAAGCCCTACATGCATTTAGCTACATGCCTGAAAAAAGTTGAATCTATCAAAATCACTTCTGTCTAATTCATGTGGTAAAGAATGGATAAAACTGTGAGAATTGATTCTTTTTGGTCTTTGATAAATGCTGAGGTCACATCTTTCCCCCCTAAAGCTTTCAGTAAGGTTCCTGTCTCTTCTGGGTTGCTACAGAATTTGGTACAATTTCTATTTCCAAATTTAAGTGGCAATAATTGCACACACTCCAGGAATAATACAGAGAAACATTTTGGTTGTGCAACATAGCTCAAGCAAAATTCTTACCTTGTATTTTTTAGATTAGATCTCATAACCACTTTGGGGGATGTTATATAAAGTAAGCTGATTCTAACTACAGGGTTGAAAATTCAGAACATGGAATTTAATTTTTTCTTTCATGATCAACATAGTAGTATTATGGCCAACAATTAATGTAGTGAATTGATTACAGGAACTGATTCTGAGGAACTTATTCATAAATAAAACTTCTGTAGACCCTTGTTTGTTTCAGTCAGGTTTTGGAACAGGTCTCAGTGGATTAATTTCTATGCATATCTTTAGTAAATGAAAGCTTGAAATGAATTGAGACATTTTGTGATTACTTGAGGGGGAAATATTTGGTCATGCTGGGGTCAAGAATATTTTATTTTTATAGCTCTTAATGATGCTGGGCCTGATCTCAAAGTACAAGTTTATAAATACTGTAAATACAAGTAATAAATATACTAACAATTAAAGCTTTACCATATTGAAAGCACATACAGCATTTTAGCTGGATATTCTATCTTCTCCAAAATCTCTTGTTTTCATTTTGCCCAAGGTACTGTAGAGCATAAGGCTTAGTGCCAAAAAATTGATGTGATCTTTTAAAACATATTACATTATACATTATTTACTGCATGTTTATTGTTTGAACTTTGCATTTTGAAGGCAGAAAAACAACTTCTTTGGGTATATAACAATGTCATTTCATGAGTTGGTATGATTAAAGGTACCCATGGTTCAAATATCATGATTCCTTTCTCCTCTGTCTGGAAAGTGAAGCTTTCAGACTGATGGACACCCTTTTTTTCCTTTGATGGGTCTGGGAAGATGATAGCTTGGCCTATTTTTAGTGTATGACACTCATTATGCCTATATAGATTATATCCAAGTCTCAGTTGCTGACATTGTAAGTTCCTCAAATCTTCCTGAACATCAAATTCTTTGCAGCAAACCCCAAAATGTCACCATCAAACTTTGAAAGGGACACTAGATGTTATTTTATGAGTAAATCCATCTTTTCTGGGAACTTTCCATCTCCACTTTAATGACCCAGCTGTCTAATAATTTCAACAGTTATAGCTGATAGTAGCACGCTAAAAGAAATGAAGCTAATGCCCAGTTATCTTTCCATTCTCTTTTCCATCTGCTATATTTCCTTTGGCTATTGAACTTAGCAGGTGTATGCCTTATTGAATTGCCAGAGCTGACTGATTCAGGTATCATTTAACCTTAGACTGACTTTCCAAGTACTCAAGTTAGAGGAAACAGAGGAAGTAGTTAAGCAACAAGAGAGCCAGTTTGAGCTAGTTATTAAGGCACCAGACTAGAAACTTAGGAGAATGTGAATTCTAGTCATGTCTTGGGCATGAAAACCAGTTGGATGACTTTAGCGTTGTTACTCTCAGCCCAACAACTCTCATAGGGTTGTTGTTGTGGGGAAAATAGAAGAAGGAAGGACTATCAGGTATGTTTGTCACTTTGAGTTATTTATAAAAATAATAAACGTGGGATTAAAAAAATCTAACCCTCCCCCCAAGTTTTAACTGACCAATTTTGCATAGAAGTTTACATCAGCACAATAATTGTGGCATTTAAATTAATTATTCCTCATTCTATTCTTAAATTAAACTTGAAACTATATATTTCCTTTTTAAGTTCTTACGGTCTTTATTTTGATATCAGAAAGGTAAAGAGGATATGACTGGCAGTATTTCAGACAGACAGTGACCTTCTGCAATAGAGAACACACCTATACTTTAAGCCTTACATCCACTTGTCCCATCATAAAGGACAGGAAGGACAGGAAGCTAAGCAAATCAGAGCTGGAAGGTTCCAAGCAATATTTACAAACATACTATACAGTATTTTAAACTTTAATAAAAAAAAAAAGGGGGGGTGCAATCTTGTAGGAGGAAATCTGACCCCATGTCACTTTATGGGTGTGTTCATATAATTTTCTTGGCAACAGTACAGAAATGCTCTTGTACTCTCTTATTCTGAGACTAATTTCCTAACCTAATCTAGATATCTGAGTTTTCCTAATGGAGTCCTATCCCAACTTGCTTAGCTTGCAAGATAGATAAGGTTGGCTAGATACTGTAGATTGGGGTCCCCAACCCCCAGGCCATGGCCCATTACCAGGCAATGAGCCATTAGGAACCAGACCACAGTAGTTCATGCGCGCACATTGCCACTTATGCAAGCAGCAGCCAAGCACAGGTTCACGCTCTCCATTTGAGCAAGTGGCTGGCATACATGTACATCACTCATGCAAACAGAGCTTTGTGTGCCTGCCACTCATGCAGAATCATCCCGTCTCCCCTGTCACTGGTCTGCAAAGTTGGAAAGATTGGGGAACTCTGCTAAAGATTGCAGATTCTAGAAACATACATGCATGAAACAAAAAAAATCCAGAAAAAAAACTGAAATTTGTATGACAAAAATCTAATAAATAGGAATAAAACCCTCTTCATAGATTGATTTGCCAGCTGCATCAATACTTCAGTAAAATATATTTGATTGACAGTTTCATTGGTATTCTATAGTTTAATGAGGTCAGACACAAAGTCTTCACTTTCTCCTTCTTTTTAAATAAAACCTTTCATTTAGAAATGTGTCAAGGATAAGCACTGGCATCTGATGGAAAGTTTATGCAAAAAGAATATTATAGGCACAAAATTTATGCCAATAACATTGCAAAAGACATCAATAAGATGTTTAGTTTCTCTAATTTTACTTTGTAAAACTATTAAAAATAAATTCTTTTGAACTTTTATTTTGGAACATAAATGTTTGAGCTGCAATTGCTATTAAATAATCCTGTAGACCTTTTAGTTCCCTTAATTCCACCAAAAACTTTTTAAGTTTTGCGTTGTTCCAGTCAAAGCTTTTAAATTATTGTTGTTCACTGTGTTTATAAGGCACTCTTTGTCCCAATCAGAGGTAATGAAATAGTCTTCTTTTCTGCTCACAATATTCATGAGTACTGATATCCAAATTAGATGGAGAAATTATATGTCTATACTAAAAACTAGTATGATGTGGGAATATAGGCAAGCTTACTGTCCACATCCTGGCATACCTGACCACTGCATGACAGTCTAACTTCTGTTATATGTTACATGTAGTTATATGACCTCTGAACAGTCTAGTGCACAGGTGTCACAACTTGCAACATCAAATGGTTGACACATGATGTATCATGACTTTCCCCCCTTCGCTAAATCACGTGATGCATCTGGTCCGCGGGCCATGAGTTTGACATCCCTGGTCTAGTGATAGTCCAGAGGTCATATAGCTAATTGTAAGTGGGGATTTAAACCTGCTGCTTAGATTTAGGACTCTATTGTTTCAGATTATTGTAGATACATTAGGATGCACATATTAAAGTATATAGCAACAATGGGATAAAACCCTATATAGGAATATTTTGGGCCAGACATAATGCTGGTAATTTTGTAAACTTGGTATTCAGTAAAGAATTTCAGTTCCACAGTCTGCGTGTATCTGTACAAAGGCTTTCTGATTATTTTGTCTCACAGACATTTTAGTTCAGGAAAACAGGTCAGAATGATAACCTTTTCTCACTCACACAAACTACTGCTCACTTTGATGATCATTTCTGTGATTACATAGGAGTTGGTTAATATTTGAAGAGCTGGTGGCCTAACTAGAGCTACATCCTGTTCCTGGATTGCTCCATATCTCCATATGCTTTCATGTTATTCATATCTGCAGGTTAACAACTTAGTAGTCTACAAATAAGGAGACATGAAAATATTTGTGCTTAATTTTGAAGGGCACTTTCACATGAGTCTTTTGTCACTGTTTGGCTTCCAAATGCACATGTTTCTCTCTGAAAGTAATGCGCCTTTGAAGAGAATTGATATAAGTTGATTCATTTATGTCAACTTTCTCTATTTTGTATCTAATTTTATGGGGACAGCACAAGTTGGGCTCCAACAATGCATAATTAAGGTTGCCTTCTGCATTCAATTTCCTTGATGAAAACCCAAAAGGGAAGAGGAACATAGCTAGTATAAGAGCTCAAACATCAGCTGAAGTACTTGGCACTCTAGCCGGATGCAATTATGGAGAGTATAATAGGTAACACATTGCCATAAAAACTCTTACCAATGAATGATGAACTCATGGTGGCATATTATGCTATTTTCCTTGTCTTGCTGCAATATTAGTAAGTGCCAGTAATAACAGTGCCTCTTTCGCTAACCTCTGTTGTCCTCCCCAGCTCTCTGATTCCTTTCCAACCCTAAACAGCAAGACTGTAGCTATAGAATACTTAGCCTTAAGAATTTTTGTTTCTATAGAATAAAAAAAAAATCTTAATTGGCCACATTGATTAAAATAAGGTGGCTTCTGTTAAGCCCGGTTCCCCAACCAATGTTAAGGAAACACGCTAAACAGAATGTGCAGCGTTAGTTAGTTAGGCAGACAGATAAATGTGTGAGATAAGTTTGTATGTTATTTAACATTCAGTAAAATAAAATTCAGATACGCTTGTGCTATCAAAAATATAGTTTATTCCATTATAATTCACAGCATAGTCAAAAAAACAGTCCATTAGTCATGTATCATTTCAGTCAGTCCATTCGGGGATACTCAATTCACAAAGTCCGTGTTGAATATTCAATGTCAGTTCACTTATAATAAATCAGTCCGTATTATCTCTTCTCACCGTTGAGAAGAATCAACACTTCTTTCTCTCTAGCGTTCCAGTAGGAGAAAAAAATGCAGTCATCAATCCATCCAGTAATTAGGGATCATTAAGCCAGAGAGGGAGCTGCCATTGTCTTGCTCCTTTTATGGTGCTTTTACAACCACACCCTTAATTACATTCTTGCAGTTAAAGTTACACACACTTTAACCAACAAACCATGATAACTTATTTATTATTTTACCTAAACCAGTTAGGGTAAACAATGTTATCCCTAACAGCTTCTACCATAATTAGAACAAAAAGCCAAGTCCCTTAGCTTCATCTTTTCTGTTTTAACCAATTTTCTCTGAACAAAATCAAGAGCTGCTGGGAAGATATGGTTTCAAATGCAGGGTAGTGCTATCTATTTCCCCATGTCATGGGGAAGGCAGGGAAATCTAAGAATTGTAGTCCTCATAACTCAAGGGCACTAGTTGGAAAAAGGCTGGAATTAAAGATTTTGAATCTTGTCAAAGCACGGCTTTGATCCCATCCAAAACTGATCCAAATATTGCCAACAGCATTGCAATTTTGAATACAGCAGAAGAATGAAATGACTTAAACACTATTTAGGTGCAATTAATTTAAGTATAGAAAGGTGTTTTTTTTTTTTTTTTACTGTTCCTGATATAGGAAGACTTTTTATTTGGTTAAACATGCAGTTGTGGGCAAATTGAACATATCATTCATAGCTCAATTCTACAGTGTTGAAGGACTTTTATCTCCCATTTCCTATAAAGCTGTGTAGTCAGTGTATGTTTCTCTTCTTGTCATCACAATCACTCAATAATATGTAATGCTGTGCAAGACAGTGTTGGGAACTGACTGCCGGACAAACCTAATTAGTCACACAAAGATCATGCTATATATTTATATTATTACCCTCTGATATTTATTTTGTATTATAGGTTATCACAGTGTAATATACTGTGTTTTCCCAAAAATAAGCCCTAGGCTGATTTTTAAGCATGTGCCTAATATAAGCCCTACCCCCAAAATAAGCCCCAGTGAAGAAGGGTGAGCATGACCAGCACAGGTGGCAGCGAGTGCCTATGGGCTGACAGTGTCCGGCAGCAGATGCAGCCCATGCAGTACAAGTGAATTGATTCCCTGTCCAAGCAGCAGGTGGAGGCAGAGGCAGGGGGAAGGCATGTGATCTGGATGCATTATGTGGGCTGTGGGAAAGCCAAGAGTTGGTGGGCTGGAGTGATGGCCAGCTGCAGGAGGCTCATCTTCGCATGGCGGCACTGGCAGCAGATGGAGGCAGAGGTGCGGGAGGAAGGCAGGTGATCCACACCTGCTTCCAGAAAGCTGAGAGTCAGTGGGTTGGAGCGGGCGGGCGCCCACGGGAGGCTCATCTTCACATCTCTTGGTTTGCCTGAGGCCTGCGCGGCATAGCAGTATTGCCTGCCTTCTGCCCTGCACCTCTGCCTCCATCTGCTGCTGGTGCTGCCATATGAAGATGAGCCTCCTGTGGTCACCTGCCCGCTCTGGCCCACCAACACTCCCACAGCCCATCCAGATCACTTGCCTCCCCCCCACTACTTCTGCATGCTGCTTAGACAGGGAATCAACTCACCTGTGCTGCACAGCCCCAGAGTACACTAACTAAGAGACCGGCAGGCTGCAGCTACTGCCAGATACAATAGGTCCCCCTCCGCATGCTTGCCACCTCTTGTGCACTGGGGAATAGAGTGCCCAGCTGGCTGATCACCCTGAAATCATGTTTACCTGAAAATAAGCCCTAGTGGTTATTTTGAAGCCCCAAAATAAGAATAAGACCAGGTCTTATTTTCAGGGAAATACAGTAGGATAAAATTGTACTATATTTTATTCCTCTAAAATTGCTTTATGACTTTATTAATAGCAATAACTTTTTAAATAATCTTCACAATAGCAATAGCACTAAGACTTATATACCAATCCATAATGCTTTACAGCACTCTCTGAATGGTTTACAAATATCAGCATATTGCCTTCAACAATCTGGATCCTCATTTTACTGAAGGATGGAAGGCTGAATCAACCTTGAACTGGTCAGGATCATACTCTTGCCCAGGGGTCTCCAACCTTGGCTCCTGGAAGCCTGGCGGACTTCAACTCCCAGAATTCCACAGCCAGCTGGCTGTGGAACTCTGGGAGTTGAAGTCCGCCAGGCTTCCAGGAGCCAAGGTTGGAGACCCCTGCTCTTGCCTGTGGGCCGAGTTTGCCTGCACTCTAACCACTGCACCACGGCTCAGTTTTTAATCCACTGATTTTAACAATAGATTGCTTAGATTAATATAAAAATATTAAATTGTTATGTTGAACATAGTCTTAATATAAATATCAATTATAATCTATGTTTTGAGAAAATCCTTTTAATGAATTTCTGGACAAGGGCAGGATAAATTCTGGACAAGGGCAGGATAGAAGCCCATGCAGGGTGTTGATTTTGTTTAGGTGGTGGGGCCATTTCTGTGGATTCTACAGGACAAGCAGAACCTACTAGATTTACTGTTGCAATGAATTCACAGTTTTGTACAATACTAGCAGAGATGGTATTCAGCAGGTTCTGACCAGTTCTGGAGAACCAGTAGCAGAAATTTTGAGTAGTTCGGAGAACTGGTAAATACCACCTCTGACTGGCCCCACTCCCAACCCTAACCCTAACCCTGAGTCCCAGCTGGGTCTTCTTTTGTTGCTCTGCACAGGAGAACGGAGCTGGAAAGCAGGTTAGTAGGGTGGGGAGGGAATTTGATTTTGCAGTAAGCTTCCCCCAGCCGTGGAGTGAGAATGGAAATTTTACAGTATCCTTTCCCTGCCATGGCCACCAAGCTACACCCACAGAATTGGTAGTAAACTTTTTTGAATCCCACCACTGAATACTAGTAATTCCATAGGTTTTATGGAAATGATTGACAGTCCTACAGTTTTATGTTATGCTACTTAATAAAAAAAATTGAAATTAAATGTAACTCAACCTAAACTGAATAGATTTCTTGCCCTGTCTCTGTCCCTGTTTTGGAAAATGGCTCCTATATACAACTTAGAGGTTAAACAAGGCCAACAACTTAGAGGTTAAACAAGGCCATTGAATTTTTTTTCAAAGACCCTTCTCTGCCCTCTGTTCTGGTGCAAGATCCAGACTTCCTCCAACAGCGGATGCCTTTTGCTTCATTATTGATAAGGAACTTGTGACCGGAAATACCTTGAAATTTACATGGTTTGCAGATCTTTTTCTTTAAAGTCAATATTTTGAAAGTTATACAAATTCAGCTGTAATTTGTTTGCTTGTTCTTTGCATTTAGTGTTGAATTCCAGTTGTGCTTCTGGTTTAGATTATCATCTTGCCCCCGCCTCCAGGTGTTGTGTAGTGTTACATCACTGTGTGAACATTATACAAATGATTGTGTCATTCTTAAAACTCCCATCTTTTCCAACATGATTCCATAATCTGATAATGCACTCCAAATAATTTTCTTTGCCTTCTTTAGAAAATTTGAAAACTCTAATCTTTATATACTTGCTCTTTTTGCTCTCTTCCACTTATTTGTCTTTAATAATGAAATCACTGGTATATTTTGATATATGAAGTGCTCTACATTCTAGAGCATAAACACTACTTAAAAAAAATATCAACATTGGAACTAATCCAAGCTGTTTCCCAAGTTTCTCGGAACATGATTAAACAAAGCTCATCTTAAAATTTCTCATGCAAATTGGGAATTAGTTCAAAAACACTGTCAAAGTGAACACATGGGGAATATATTCCTGATTCCTACATGAAATCAGATGGAGATGAAATAGAACTAGTGTCAGGTTCTTCCAATGCTGGAGGCAAAACCCATTGTGTTAAATGTTAAGAAATTTGGCTATCACTACTCTGGTTGTGCTGAACCTCCCATAGATTCAGTGCAGTATTAACTTGTGATGCAAGTCAGCACAGGTTGGATGCAGACAGGAAGGAAGGTTTAAGAGAAATGTCTTGACTGACACATAATTTCTAATGTAAAATCCATATCCCTCTTTTAATCAGATTTTTATCCAAGAGAAGCAAGATGATTAGGGTGGCCTATTTCTAACTTTTGTTTCCTGAGAGAAATATGTTGTCCTCATTCAGTCAAAAAAGCAAAAGACTACCAACTTTTTCAACAAACCTTTGTATGCTAAATTCTAATTGTATTCAGGTATAAGGCATGTGATGGCTCAGTGGCTAAGACGCTGAGCTTGTCAATCAGAAAGGTCGGCAGTTTGGCGGTTCAAATCCCTAGCACCACATAATGGGGGTGAGCTCCTACTACTTGTCCCAGGTTCTGCCAACCTAGGAGTTCGAAAGCATGTAAAAAGGCAAGTAGAAAAATAGGGACCACTTTGGTGAGAAGGTAACAGTATGCTGTGCGCCTTCGGCATTTAGTCATGCCAGCCACATGACCATGGAGACGTCTTCGGATAGCACTGGCTCTTCAGCTTTGTAGCAGAGATAACATTGCCCCCTAGAGCCAGAAACAACTAGCACAGATGTGCCAAGGGAACCTTTACCTTATAATTAAAATGGGATCCATCCTATCACTGCTCCCATTCCAATATAATACATGGAATTATTAAGAATTAATTTCGACAGAAGGAGACCTAGTTGTCAGAAGCTGAATAGGCAAAGGTATTTGGACAGTCCAGGGCTCTTGGTCATCATCCACAGGTGTCAATCAGGTAAAGCACCAATGTGTGTCTGATTAGCCATGTAGATTTTTAAAGTGCTTCTGAAAAAAAAAACAGAAGTTTTGTTGCTTTAATTTAATTTAATTAATTAAGCATATATGTAGCCTTTTGCTTCATTAAAAATGTACTAATTTTTTTCATTTATGCAATATATTCCATAGCATTTGGAATGTAATATTCCATTTACTACTGCACCTAGGTGGCATAGTATTACATATTATTACATTTTATAGGTTATATCCCCCTTGAAATTGTATCCCTGATGAGTAGGGATAACATGCTCTGCTAGTTTTTTCAAGCTAGATACATTACATCCTTTATTGAATTCATATACAAGAGGTATATTTAAATGAAACCTTCATATTAAGACACAAGATACCAGCAACCAAATGATTTGGATGCTTTGTGTATGTTACTTCAGTACTAGTTATTGACTGTATTCATTTGACTTCTATTCGTTCATGACCCTATCTCTCCTTAAGTCCTACTTTCCTACTTGCATTCAGTCTACTTCAGTGATACTTCTGATATACCCAACTCACATTTACATGAAACAAATGGACAAAAGCGCTGTCATGAATATAACAATTTTCCAACCTTCTGTTTATATTCAGCCAAAACATTTCATGTCACATTTCATTTCACTATTACTCACTTAATATTAGGTGAATTTTTCTAAGCCAATAAATACATGGTAACCTTTCTTACAACTAAATATCTGTCTCTATCTCTATCTCTATCTCTATCTCTATCTCTATCTCTATCTCTATCTCTATCTCTATCTCTATCTCTATCTCTATCTCTATCTCTATCTCTATCTCTATCTCTATCTATCTATCTATCTATCTATCTATCTATCTATCTATCTATCTATCTATCTATCTATCTAAAAATAATTTCTGAACAATAACAATCTGCATATCCTATATTTCCAGAATTTTGCACATTACCACTTCTTGTGATCTTTCAAATATGATTCTGTCTAATACCTTCTCAGGCAAAAGCTAATCTGTAATAGATTTCCTTCCATCAGTCATTCAAGCCTTGGTCATCTCACTACTGCTGTGAGCTCTACATGGGTCTATCCTTGAAAAGCATTCAGATGCTTCAACTGGTGCAGAGTGCAGCATCATAGACAGCCTGTGGGGCCATAGACTGGCCCATGTTATACCTCTGTTCCAGGAGCTGCACTGGTTACTGTTTTGCTTCCAGGTGCAATTCAAGGAATTGGTTGGTTATTACCTTTAAAGCCTTGCATGGCATGTGACTTGATTACTTGAGGAACCACCTCACCCTATGGGACAAGCCTGCCCCACCCGTGCCAGCAGAAAAGGCATGCTGAAGATCCCATTGGTCAAGGAATTTTGGCTGGTGGGGCCCAGGAGAATAGCTTTCTCTACCAGGCCTTTGAAACATCTTGCCCCATGAGGTGAGTTATGTCCCCATCCTCCTAATTGTTCATCAGTGCCTGAAGACCTGGCTCTTCCATATTCTATTCATAATTAAGTCTATAGTTCCAGCCTTTCTTTCCAAGTCATTGAGTCTTCCAACTACCTCTCTACTCTTTCTTTCTTTTTATTTAACATTTATGCAATTAAAAAGAAACAAATGAACACACACACACACATATATACATACATAGACATATATACATCTTACAATTAGCTTTAAGCACTGGTTAAACTTGTGTTTTTCTATCATTGACGTATTCTACCTTGTTACAATAACTCCTTTGTCCTTTTAGTGTCTTTAATTCTCTATAAACTTTGCAATTATTTACACGTCTCCCTTATTTTCAATAACTTGTCTGATTATCAGATGTTACCTTTTCTTCAGCCAATCATACCAGATATCCCATATTTTGTAATAGTCACTATCTTGGTTATTTTTTAATAGTTTGGTTCGACTGTCCATCTCAGCACACTCATGTATGTTTTTAATTATCATGTATTCTGAGGGGATGGCGGTCAATTTCCAATTTTGGGCAAAGCTTATTCTAGCAGCAGTTATGATGTGCAGAATCAGATATTGATTTTCCCCCCCATTTTTGGATCTATCCTGCCTAGTAAAAAAATTTCAGGTTCAAATTTTAGTTCTTGTTTTATTATATCTAATTTCCAAATTCTATTTTTTTGCCAAAACTTCTGTGCGCATGCCAACAATATATCATTTTATATAGATTTTCTTTATAGGAAACTGACATAATTAATCTATAATTGGTCTGCCAGATATGATCCCACTGGTCTAAGTTGATATAAAGGCCCACATTCTTAGCCCAAATTATCATGCTGTCTTTAACTGTTTCCTTTTTCAATTTATAGTCTAATAAGTATTTATAAATTTTACTGTTCATTTTTCTTTCTTCTCCATGCCATATCTTATCTAATTCCTGTTGGATCATACTGAAACCAAATTGTTCACTATTTTTTTTATATTTGTACAAAGGGCCACCATCCAATCTCAATTCCCTGGAGCCTTTGAGTTGCAACTAATTTAGAGAGCATCACATTGATGAATACTGCATCAAAAGGTTTAGCAGGAATGGAGTTGATTATCCAGATGCTCTATATTCCAAATTATGTTTAGGATTTCAGTTTTGCTGTAAAACAATGTTGAATAAGCCACAATTAAAATGAATCCCAACTACATGATGAAGTCACATAAATGTTTCCCTTGCGTAAGATTAAGAATGCATAAACCACACGCTCTATTTGTGTAATCTGGCGGTTTTCCGCTGAAACTACCAAGACCAGGATGCTTATAAACATTAACTAAGGATCTATTGCCAAACGTCCAAACTCAATGAGTTCCAAACATCTGCAAGCTAGTAAGTTTATTATATACTCCTGACAGCAATACTGTTTTTTTTTTCTCATGTAATACAGCCATCACTATTGTTTCTCTGACTGAGAGTTGGAATATTATCATGACTGAAACTTCATAGCTGAAATTAATTTGAAGAACAATTCTAATGCAAATTGTACCGAGTAAAATGATATATACTGTATATAGATATAAAAAGAATTGGATGGTTTAGTGAAGCAGAAGCAGAAAATTTGGATCTTGCCAACGGCTGTTGCATAGAACTAATTTATTAATTAGGCATATTTTTTGAAAGTAAACTATAAAAATATTTGCAAAAATACATGTTCAAGTCTGAGTCTTTATTATATAGTATCTGAATAAGAAATTTTGTTTTCTGCATTTGAATTCTATTTTTTTTAAAAAAAAATGTAAATCAGGGCAGCTTTTTTTTATCCCTTTTACACACATGAGCTCCTCCCCCAGTGTGTATAAATCAAACATTTGGTTCTTTTTTTTACTTGGGATGGTTTGGGTGGATAGCAAAGCAAAGTGGATGGGGAGATTTAAGACTCCAATTTCCTCCCTCAAAACATCCCCTCCCCCAAAATCAAATATAGATCCATATTTTTACTCCAGCCTTTGACCTGTTGGTGTGTCTTTTGAGTTGATAGAGACTGCATGTCTCTGATTAGATAGTCTGTAATATAGATTTGTAATATAGATAGTCTGATTAGATAGTCTGTAATATAGATTTTATAATTCTGTAAATCAAATCAAATGACAATTCACATTCTAAATTTCCATACAAATTACTTTGTTTTTCTTATACTTTTAATGCCCAGCTAGGTGGCAGCATCTAATTGACCTTGGCTGATTTTTAAAAGCTAAGTAGGATCAGACTTAGTACTCAGATAAGATACCACCCCCAAAAATTCTGTGGACTATAGATTAGACTAGTAAACGGGGACAAAAACATCCTGGAGGATGGTGATAGCAAACCACTTTTGCTGCTACCCAAATTAAGCCTGCTTTCACTAAGTTCCCAGGAAGTGATATTTTACTTTATATTTCTTGGAGGAATCTTTATTTCATAACTTCTAAAACAACTGATTTATTCAGAATAATTCTACATATTTGGATTATTTAAGAAGGAAATTTCAGTATTTACTCTAAAATATTCTGAATGTTCTACAGCATACGATACAAAATAAAAAAGAATACTTAAGGACAGTGTTCAGATTTTATCTCCCTGTGGGTCTTCAGAATCGTAATACTCAGACTTTCCTTCTTTAACAGAAAGATGTCTTTTGAACACATACACACATATACATACAAGCATACACATGGATACAGAATCAACCCAAGGACATTCATTCACTCTGGACAGAAGAAATAGTCCTAGATGCTTCAGGAACATATATTCAATAAGATGAAATAGGACAAAAATCTTCCCCTACCAATTCTATTTTTCTATACGCTTAAAACCCACTATGGTACCCTCAACATGAATAGTAAGTAGAGAAATGATACTGACTTATGACCACAACTGATCCAAATTTTTTACTAATGGTTCTGTGGGCATGGCTTAGTGGATGTGGCAGGGGAATGATAATGCAACATTTCCATTTCCTCCCCACCCCAACCCACTAACCTGCTTTCCAGCTCCATTTTCTTGTGCAGGGCAACCAAAGAAGACCCAGCCGACCAGCTAGGACTTGGGAGGCAGAGACTAGATGGGGCCGAGGCCAGTCAGAGGTGGTATTTGCTGGTTCTCTGAACTACTCAAAATTTCCACTGTCGGTTTTCCAGAACTGGTCAGAACCTGCTGAATACCACCTCTGAACTGATCCCAAAATTTCCATTGCTAAGCAAGACAGTTAAGTGAATTTCCCCCCCTTTTGTGACCATTCTTGCCACAGTTGTTAAGTAAATCACAGCAATTGTTAAATGAGTAACAAAATCATTACATGAATCTGGCTTCCCCATTGACTTTGCTTGTCAGAAGGTTGCAAAAGGTGAAAACATGGCCCTGGGACACTTCAACTGCCAGTTGCCCAGCATCTGAATTTTGATGACATGACCATGGGCATGCTGCAATAAGTCACTTTTTCAGTGCTGTAGTAATTTTCAGTGGTCACTAAACAAATGGTTATATGTCGAGAATTACGTATATAAAACAGACAGACTATGATTTGAGGGGTTGCCACAAAGAAGAGGGTGGGGTCAAATTAATCTCTGAAGCACCAGAAGGCAAGACAAGAAACAATGTTTGGAAACTAATCAAAGGGAGAAGCAACCTGGAATTAAAGAGACACTTCCTAACAGTGAGGACAATTAACCAGTGGAACAGAAGTTGCCTTCAGAAATTGTGGGTGCTCCATCATTGGAGGTTGTTAAGAAGAATCTAGACCAGGGCTGTCAAACTCAAGGCCCATGGGCTGCATCCAGCCCACAGAGTACTTAGATTTGGCCCACAGGGCTGCCCTAGCAACAGCAAAGTGCCTCTGACAGCGAAAATGGTGAAACAGGCCTGCAGTGCCTCTGACAGTGAAAATGGCACTCAGGAGGGCTGTGTGCAGCCTTCCTGAGTTCTGTTTTTGCTGACAGAGGGTTGCAGGAGACTGCCACAGCCAAAAACAGAGCTTGGGAGAATGCTTGAGCCATCACAGGTGCCCCCCGACATGAGTGATGTTTTGCTGGCCATGCCCACTGTTGTATATGCATTATGATTAATATAGTGTGAGCTTGGAGTAAGTGCAGGGTTCTGGCCCTGCACTTCTGATTGGCTGTTAAGCAGCCGGACCGGATTGGTCCGTTCCGGGGAATCCGATTGGCCCTTAACAGAGAGTTCTTATTGGTTATAAAAGCTAGCTTGTTATTGGTTAAACATTACAAGGTTTGCCTATATAAGGTGGGTTTTACTGCTGTTAAATTAAGCAAGTCAAGATGTAAATAAAGAGCTGAAGTTCACCATTCAGAAACTTGTCTCCATTCTTTCTCGCCCATGCTCAAACTTAACACTGGCGACGAGGATGGGATGTGGAGACATCAGAACCAATGAAACTTCGAAGAACACTGAGCACGTGACAGACGACGCCAACAACGGAACCATGTCCGGCGGCATCGTACCACCCGCTCCGTTCAATCCAACACAAGAGGACTGGGAGTCCTACATGGATCGCTTCCAAATGTTTCTAGAGACGAACAACTTAAAGGATGCCACAGCCAGGAAGAAACGGGCGGTGTTCCTAACGCATTGCGGTCCAACCGTATTTAAGAAGGTTAAAGCACTAGCCAAACCCCAAGAAGTGAAGGCCATAGATTGGGACGACCTCGAACCTATCCTGCGAGACCACTACGCCCCGACCGTGCCTACGCTCGTGAGATGCCACGAGTTTTATCAAAGAAGCCAGCGAAAGGGGGAAAGCGTGGCTGACTTCATAGTAGACCTCCGAAATTTGGGAGGCCTCTGCGGATTCACCGATTTAGAAGAAGCACTAAGAGATCGCATAGTTCTGGGATTAGATGCGCCAGGCGTCCAAAGCAAGCTGATGGTGAAAGGCGACATCAGCCTTGCCGACGCCATTGCCGATGATACTGCAGCAGAAGCAACCAGGAAGTCGGCTGCACAACTACGCCAAAATCGCACTCCGGTACTACCACCGCCCAGCGAAATCTCACCTAGTTCAGAAGGGCAGCTTGCGACAACGCACCACGAGGACCTCTCTTCGTCGTCAGACAGCGACGAAGAAGGGGTCCATTGACTGCGGTCCGACCGGGACCCTCGCCCGAAGCCCTTACTCCCTTGCGCTGGCTGTGGAGCCAACCATGCCAGATCCGAATGCAAATTCCGTGACGCACTCTGCCATGAGTGAAACGAGGAAACGAGGCCACATTGGACGGGTCTGCCGCAGCTTGCCAGGACCCAGCCAGGCCTCAAAAGGGGCTAACTATCGCCAATCGACAGGAAACCGTCCTGTAATGCGAGAGCCAGTAAACCACTCCTACAGAAATCGAGCTTTGCAGAGAGAAGAGGCTCACCATACTATCACTATCGGTCACGCCTCAGCCTTGGACACTAAGAAAATCCGAGTCCCAGTAGCCATCGAGAACCAGCCTTGCCACATGGAGGTCAACTCGGGATTGTCCCTCTCGATGGTGTCTTGGAAGACACTCAAGCAACTCATCCCCACAATTCAACGCCAAGATCTCCGTTTCCAACGCCTCATTCTCAAGGACTACCAGGGGAATCTAATTCCCGTCGTCGGGTCTTGTAGAGTACGAGTCTCCTTCAAGAAGCACACAGCGTACTTACCTTTAACGGTCATTGATAGAGATAGGCCTAGCCTACTGGGCCTCCAATGGTTTGCGCCACTCGGCATTGAAGTGGCTGGCATAAACTGAGTCAATGGCTGTGACTGGGAGGAAGACCTTATCTATGAGTTCAGGGATATCTTTGCGGACAGCTTAGGCGAGTACAAGGGGACCCCGATCTCATTCAGCTTAGATCCAAAAATAGCTCCCATTCGCCTAAAGCCCCGTCGAGTTCCGTTTGCCTTAAAATCTAAAATCGATGAACAACTCGACAAACTGATAGCTCAGGGGGTGTTGGAGCCCATCGATCACTCCCCGTGGTGTGATCGATGAAACCCCTATTGTAACACCCATTAAGCCAGACGGGTCAATCTAAATTTGTGGGGACTACCGGGCCACTTTGAACCACGCCCTGCAGCAGAACGCATATCCAGTTCCGGTGGTGCAGCACCTCCTCCATTCCCTGGGGGGCGGGAAAGTTTTCGCTAAATTGGATTTAGCTCAGGCATATCAGCAATTACCAGTAGATGAAAAAACGGCACAGGCCCAAACTATTGTGATGCACCGAGGTGCCTTTAAATGTACCCGGCTGCAATTCGGAGTAAGTGTAGCCCCGGGGATTTTTCAGAGCCTTATGGAAAGGTTATTGCAAGGGATTAAGGGCGTGGTCCCCTATTTTGATGATGTATTAATTGCAGCCCCTACAAAAAAAATCTTACAGGACCGGTTAAAATTAGTCCTAAAAAAATTCCAAGAGGCTGGTCTTAAGGTTAAAAAAAACAAATGTAAATTGTGTACTGACAGTGTTGAGTTTTTTGGGTACCTGATTGATAGCCAGGGCATTCACCCTACCGAAAGTAAATTAAAAGCGATCAAAAATGCTCCCAGGCCACGAAACAAGGCCGATCTCCAGGCGTTCCTAGGCCTCATCAATTTTTATAATGTATTTTTGCTGCACAAAGCAACTGTCGCTGAACCGTTACACCGATTGTTAGATAAAAAAGCAAATTGGTTATGGGGTTACCATGAGGAACAGGCGTTCCGAAATGTTAAAAAACTGCTCACTTCTGCCTCTGTACTCATGCAGTATAACGAGACTTTGCCGTTAGTTATAACCTGTGATGCATCGCCTTTCGGGGTGGGCGCCATTTTGAGCCACGTACTGCCTAATGGGAACGAAGCCCCTGTTGCATATTTTTCAAAGACTCTTTCAAAAACAGAGTGGAACGATGGACAAATTGATAAAGAAGCCCTCACAATTGTCTCAGCTGTGAAAAGATTTCACGAATACGTGTATGGTAGGGTTTTTACTATTGTGACTGACCACAAGCCTTTGTTGGGGATAATAGCCAGAGATAAGCCGACTCCCTACATATTATCCCCTAGGATGACCCGATGGTCAGAATTCTTAGCTGCTTATAACTATCGGCTGCAATATTGCGCGGGGAAAGCCATTCCCCACGCTGACGCATTGAGCCGAGCACCGCTTCCAGAGACTCTCGACGATCCGGCACCAACAGTAACCACGTTGCAAATCAAAGCACTCAACTCGCCACCACTGACCGCCCGAGATATCGTGAGATAAACCAAACGCGACCACACCCTAGCATGAGTCGTAGGCTGGGTAGAATGCGGATAGTCATTGGACCAGTTATCAGATGACTTCATACCATTCAAGTCTCGACAGACCGAACTCTTCTCCCAGAAAGGCTGTGTCATCTGGGGCAATAGAGTCGTTATCCCAGAACGGCTCCGAAAAGCACTGCTGAGAACTTTGCACGATGGCCACCCCGGCATCTTGCGAATGAAAGCCCTTGCACGAAGCTACCCTTGGTGGCCGGGCATTGACAAGCAAGTCAAACAGTGGGTTAAAGCTTGTCCCAAATGCCAAGAAGTCAACAACGCCCCACCAAAAGCCATGCCTACTGAATGGGAGACACCACGTGGACCCTGGTCCCGAATTCACCTGGACTTTGCGGGGCCAACCAAGGGCCACACCTTCCTGTTTACCGTCGATGCCTACTCCAACTGGCTCGAAATTCATCGCATGATGACTATGACTTCTGAGGTGGTCATCAAGATTTTAAACAGACTCTTTGCAACCCACGTCCTGGTATCTGATAATGGCCCACAATTTACTGCACTAGCATTCGAGCAGTACCTCGCTGACCGTGGCATCCGCCATGCGCTCACCTCGTCTGTGCACCCTGCGACGAATGGCCGAGCAGAACGCATGGTCCAATTTGTGAAGAAAACCTTGCAAAAGGTAGACTACGACAACATTGACGACAAGGTCAACCAAATCCTCTTCTTGCAACACATCACCCCACATAGCGTCACCAACAAAACTCCCGCTGAACTGCTAATGGGACGAAAGCTCCGCTCCCACCTTGACCGGTTGCACCCAGCTTATGAACCAGAGAAACCACTAGGATCCAGCGGCCACTGTCGCACCTTCCAGGTAGGAGACCTGGTTTATGCAAAAAACCTATCGGGCAACCCGTTGTGGTTGGAAGCGACAGTAGTACGTGTAACCGGCCCCAGATCCTACCTTGTGCAATGCCTTGATGATAAACTTTGGAAACGGCATATCGACCAATTATGGTCGCGGCTTGCAGCAGCCAGTCCGCAACTCCCCTATGACCAAACTGAGGGGGGGGAGGTACGGAAGAAGATGAAGCCCTAGGAAACCCGTTCGAAGGAAACGATGATTTAATAGAAACCCAGGAAGCGGAGCCGGAGGGAGAAACGTTTGCACCTCAGGGAATTACGGAAAATGTGGGCAACGACGTAGAAGTGAACTCTGAACCAGAGACAGCCCCACTGCCAGACAACGATCTACCTCAGCAGGATTGCAACCAGCCGATACAACGAAAATCAAAGAGACTAAAAAGACAACCGTCCTATTTAAGGGACTATGTAACTGTGCCCTGAACTAAGAAGCCAGGGGCAAGGGGTGTTGTGTATGTAATAGTGTGAGCTTGGAGTAAGTGCAGGGTTCTGGCCCTGCAGTTCTGATTGGCTGTTAAGCGGCTGGACCGGATTGGCCCGTTCTGGGGAATCCGATTGGCCCTTAACAGAGAGTTCTTATTGGTTATAAAAGCTAGCGTTCCTAGCTTGTTATTGGTTAAACGTTACAAGGTTTGCCTATATAAGGCGGGTTTTACTGTTGTTAAATTAAGGAAGTCACGATGTAAATAAAGAGCTGAAGTTCACCGTTCAGAAACTTGTCTCCATTCTTTCTCGCCCATGCTCAAACTTAACACCTACCCCAGCCCCTCAAGGTGAAACACAAACTCACACTGTTCTACAGACTTTATATATGTCCTGTTCAAAATTAGAAAAAAAGCCATGCTGTGGATTTTTGTTAATTACAAACAGGAGGTAGATAACAAGTAGTCCAGGGTTACAAATGTGTGGAGGGGGCTGAGAGGAAAAGAGAACAGAGGTTTGGGCTTGTGCTCTATGGAGACTCCAAGTGAGTGAATGAGGGATGATAAAGTCAGAAGAGAAAGTGATTTTAAATAGAATGGAGGAGGAGGGCGAGGAGGAGGAGGAAGGAAGGAAGGAAGGAATGCTGGAGAAGCGGAACATGTTGGAGATTGGCCAAGTGAGCCAGAGGCTGTGGGCAAGTTGTAGGCTGTTGTGTCTGCCAGAGACTGGAGTGATGAAAAAGAAAATTGAAGTAGTGAAAAGAAAGATAAGTTAGACCTGCAGAGTTAACCAAAGAATAGAATAATAGAGTTGGGAGGGACCTTGGAGGACTTCTAGTCCAATCCCCTGCTTAGGCAGGAAACCCTATACCACTTCAGACAAACAGATATCCAATCTCTTCTTAAAAACTTTCAGTGTTGGAGCACCCATAATGTCTGGAGGCAAGTTGTTCCACTGATTACAATTATTCTAACTGTTAGGAAATTTCTCCTCATTTCTAGACTGTTTCTCTCCTTAAATAGTTCCCACCCATTGCTTCTTGTCCTGCCTTTGGAGAATAGCTTGACTCCCTCTTCTTTATGGCAACCCCTGAGATATTAGAACATTGATATCATTGCTTCTTCTCCTGCCTTTGGAGAATAGGTTGAGCCCCCCTTCTTTGTGGCAGCTCCTTTGATATGGAACACTGCTATCATATCCTTCTTTTCTTTAAACTAGGTGTACCTAACTAGGTGTAGCAACTGTTCTTTATGTTGTTTTAGCTTCCAGTCCCCTAATCATCTTGTTGCTCTTCTCTGCACTAGAGCAGTGGTGGTATTCAACTGGTTCTGCACAGTTCTGGAGAGCCGGTAGCGGTGGTGAGCGATGGAGACCGAACCGGTTCTCTTCACTGCTCTGTGTTTGGCCACCTGCCCGCCCGGGCTCCCATACTCATTTTTATGGCCAGAATTCAAAGCGCAGCTGCTTTGAGCAATGCAGACTAGCGCTGCGCGGCAGCTGCTGCAGTGACCACCATCGTGCAGGCTTTCAGGAGGCAAGTTAGAACGCCTCTGGCCTGCGCAAAATGTGTGTTTGGCCACCAAGCCACGCCCACCAAACCGGTGGCAACTTTATTTGAATAACACCACTGCACTAGAGTCTCAAACAGTGGTGGTATTCTACTGGTTCGGCTCAGTTCACCCAAACCAGTAACTCTGAGGATAATTTGTGAGGAAACTGGTTTGCTCCGATAATGAGCTGCTGGGCCCTCCTACCCACCCCGGCTCTATACTGACCATTATTTCCTGCTTTTCAACTTCAGCTGCTTCATGCATCAGCTGTTTTTTTACACACAGGGCTTGCAGCAGAAGGTGAGTTGCAAACACTGCAAATGTGCAAAGCGCAAGTTTGGTGCATGCATGTGCACAAAGCACATGCTCACATCAAACTGGTAGGAAAATTTTTTCGAAACCCACCCCTGGTCTCAACATATTTTTTATCTCATGGCGACCAAAACTGGATGGAGTATTCCTTGGCCTTATCAAGGCATTTTAAGTGGCATTAACACTTCACATGATCTTGATCCTCTCCCTCTGTTAATGCAGCTTAAAACTGTTGGTTTTTTTTAGCAGCTGCAGCACACTGCTGGCTCATATTTAAGTGATTGTCCATTAGTACTCCAATAGCCTTCTCACAGTTATTACTATTGAGCCAAATACCATACTATACGATATTTATGTATTTGGTTTTTCTTGCCTAAGATCAGCATCGGAAACACATGCAAGACTGAGAACTGGAGGTGGGAACTGCCTGTATCTACCTGGCCACCACTGGGGTTCCATTGCCAATCAGTGAGAGAGCAATACAGAAAGATGTTTACATTACACTTTTTGTGCATTACTTCAGAGGGCAAATGGACTGAAGGAGGAAAGTGGGATAGATTGCAACTGGACTATGGAAAAGCAAATTTAAGGATTGAGTAACTGAAGGTGTGGATGGATGTTGGCTTGGAATTGTTGGAGGAGATATTAAATGATTGGTCAAAGAGGGCCTTTGTACAACTTCATATAATTAATCAGTTATGACTTTTCCTGGAATGGGTGGTTTTAATGATGGTTACTCCTATCCTTTTCATCTCATGTTTAGTTTATTGCAACTCAAATTTATAAAGGGCAGCCCTTGAAAACTATTTGAAAATGACACCTGCTTCAGAATGCAGTGTCATAGATAGTTATGGACTTCATTTGGCTTGGTTTCTAACACCACTCTCTGTGTTGATTAGACCTCAATCTATATTGATCATTACCTTTAAAATCTTTTACAATTTAGAGTGTGGGTAACTTTGAGATTGCCTGTTCTGCATGGAATCTGTTTGTCCAATGAGATCTAGGGGACATCATACTATAGATCCCATATCAGAGGGAATATTGTCATTAGAAGGTCCAAGAAATGAATCTTCTTTGTTATGGTTCCTCATCTGGAACAGCTTCCCCCCTGGAGTGGTCCATCCCTATTAGTGTTTTGAAGAACATAAAGAACTTGGTTTTCTGGAGTATTTGAGGGATACAATGGAAGAACTGTTATTGCTCCCAAGTAGTAAAAGTGAAAAAGATGTTTGATGTACTGAGATCATGAATGTTTGTTACTTGATTTTATTTAATCTTAATAACATCTAATCTATTTTCTATAGCCAGCCTGCTTAAGTGCTCACATTTATTTTTACTGAAGTCCTCTAGACTATTTATGTGAGAGATGGTTTATAATTATAAATATGCCAATATAACCAACAGAATTACAAATAAGCTAATATAAACAGAAATCTAGTTTAAATTATTCCGTTATTATTATTATTGTTGTTGTTGTTGTTGTTATTGTTATTGTTATTAGTATATATGTTAATATTTCTTTTTGTTCTCTCTTTGCTTTTCTGTGAATGATATCTCCTGACAATACACTGTATTCAAAATGTTTATGAATAAACAATATATGCAAGAAAAAATAGAGTATTTATGTGAGGTCCTATATCTTTGTCAATGATTTCTTAAAAGAAATGTTGTGATTTATTTGCTGCTTCTGTAGTTTTTGACTGTGAAAGATACAATATTGAGTTCAGTTGCCATGTGTGTAGACTTTTAGCTGCTCTTTTAAAACATAACATTGCCTAGAGCATATCATCATGGTCTATACTTCATACTTCATATGGAGCCACTTGAACAGAATCAAGACATGCCACATTAGAACTAGGGCAAAGCTCTTTAAGTAGGGAATGGCTGAGAGCCCATAATGTGACTCTGGTGTACCAGAACAAATAATAATACACATAATCCAAGAATGTCCCCTCAGGAGATTTCAAGACACCTGGGATGATCTCATCACAGCCACACCAAAAGCAGTTAACATGTATCCTATTGCAACTTTATGGCGCCATAATGAGCCACGGTGATGCAGTGGTTAGAAGGCTACTTCTGCTGACTGCCAGCTGACTTCAATTTGGCAGATCAAATCCCACCAGGCTCAAGGTTGGCTTCCATCCTTCTGAGGTAGGTAAAATGAGGACCCAGATTGTTGGGGGCAATATGCTGACTCTGTAAACCACTTAGAGAGGGCTATAAAGCACTGTGAAGTAGTCTATAAGTCTAACCGCTATTGCTATAGTGCAGGGGTCTCCAACCTTGGCTCCTGGAAGCCTGGCGGACTTCAACTCCCAGAGTTCCACAGCCAGCTGGCTGTGGAATTCTGGGAGTTGAAGTCCGCCAGGCTTCCAGGAGCCAAGGTTGGAGACCCCTGCTATAGTGTGACGATTTTATCATGATTTTACCCCAATATATCAGTGATTGCATAACCTATGTAGATGCCATATGCTATATAAATAAAAAATAAAAAATTAATCTTAATTACTCCAGGAAGAGTTGCATGTTACAGAGTTTCTGTGACACAACAGACAGGCACAGACAACTAAAATAAGAATGTACAAGTAATCCTTATGACTGTAATTGAACCTGGAATTATGGTTTTTAGTTGTGGCAGACATGAAACCAGTCATCATGTGACCATGCCAGATTTTACAACCTTTTTTGTGGCTGTTATTAAATGAACACTGTGGTTGTTAAAGAAATGTGATGGTCAGTAAGCAAAAAAAGATGGTATTAAGTGGACCTGCTATACAAAATGGTGTTTTTTGCGGGAAATGCTGGTTTCCAATTAAAAAATGCTTGAAATCACAGTCATGTGACCACGGGACTTTGCAAATGACTTTATATGTGGGCTGGTTGCCAAACATAAAATGCATTTCTGTAACTACAGGGGGAAAGGCAGCTGTCAGAACTTCAAAATGAGGTCATTAATAGCTCTAGAAAGTTCTTCAAATGGTTGAATAACTTCAAATGGTTGTTATGCAACTAGTTGTAAGTCGAGGACTACCTGAAAATACATAAATAAATGTGGCCATTGGGACCCAGATCACTCCTTCTAGCTAAAGGTGACTTTTGTGCATGTGAAATTCAGTAGGGTTGAGAGCAGTGCAGTCAGATTTCAAATTTGCCAGCTTCACATTGGATAATCTATTTCACACTTTTTATGCACCATTTCAGATCATTTTAATTAATTAATATTTCTCACATTAAAGATGATATCCTAAAGCAAATTGTACCCCAACATTTGATCTCCCTGCTGACATCTCCTTTGTGTTTGGCTCCTGCAGCAGTTCTAGTAGCAACACCTACAGTTATCTTTGCAGTTATCATTGCACGGATAAAAAGCAGTCTGTACTGTCATGCTGCAAGCTTCACCTCTTTGGGGCATGTGTGCGTGTGTGTGTGTGTGTGTGTGTGGGCATCTCAATGCATGTAGATAAAAGTCAGGACTTGTGTTGCAATGGTACAAAGATCCTGATATCAGACTGATATCTTACAACTTGTATCTCCTATGAATGCATTGACTATTTGGTATTCTGACTTGGGTGACTCATTTTAATCAGGTTAATAGATTACAAGATTGAAATGTTATCTGGATTCTTTCTTTTTATTTTCTATGTGATCCAAAGTGATTTATAAACCATAGTTTCTTTCTTGGGATAGATCTGTATACCATTTCAAGCCAAAACCAAGCTAACGTGACCACATCTTTGTGGTTGGCCATCATAGCTATTTTGTGGTGTGTCATAATTATGCTGGTTGAGACTTTGGGAACTGCATTCTTAACATATCTGGGGGCAATATCTGTAAAAAAATGATGAAAGAGCATTTGCTTTGAAAGACCTGTCCAAGGAAAAGAAAGTTTTGAAGAAACTGTGATGTTACTTCACTTACAAAGTGGCCACACTTCGATTGAAACTTGAGAGAACACTTTCCTCCTGGTGACCTTCAGTTGTAGTGCTATATTTTAGTCTCCACCAAGGAAAGAATTCAGAAACTATTTCCTTATAGAAGTTCAAAGAAATCTTCCACTCAATTTTATTGACCACTGAATAGGTGAATAATGTTGTTCAGTAGTCCTTAACAATGGTTCACAGCAGAAATATGAAAAGATGAAGACGTGACTAAAAAGATGACTCATACATGCCTTCAGAAGGTAGAAACGATACCAATTATGCCTGCTAATCCACATTATGTCTGCTACAGCCTCTTGCCAAGAAGATCTGGTGCTTTATTTGGCTGTTTCCTGCAGCAGTGGGAAATTCCCTGTCAGTGTTATTTCAATCTTCACATATCCATATTACTTTTGCAATCTTCATTTGCTATTATTCTTTGAAAGAACACATGCAGTCTCCCTTAGTAGAATTTGATTCAATTGTAGCTATTGATTGACTTTCTTGTGTCTTGGAATTGGTATATCCAGTGCTATAAATTGTACTGAATGTCTTGAAATGGCTATATCCAGTCCAATTGCTATATCCAGGCTTTAGAGTGCCAAATGCAAGGGGAATTCCTTATAATCATCAAATTATAAAATCATAATAAATTCTGAGAAACAGAGCACAAAGCTGTAAAAGACAAAATATCTTGGAATGAAATCTTATTTAGAACTCTTATCCTGTTGGTTTCTTGAAACTGGAGGAAAGGAAACAAGAAATCCCCATTATGCTACATTTATAAACATCTTAGTGATAGCCAACTGTTCTCTAATGGAGGCAGTGTAAAATTTGTCCATTTTAAAAAATTTATTTAAACAAAGTTAGGTTGTTAGCTACAGTAAATATTCTGGATTCTTTCAGACTTTATTTTGTCATACACACAATTTGGATCTTCTCTGTGCCTTTAACAATATGTCTTGGAAAAAAAAATATATTGATTTTGCTGATCTACTATGACCAAATGAAACATCAAGTGAAAAGAACACAGTTTGTATTACTCCTCCAGTGATCGCAAAGAGTAATGAGACATTGACTCAATGCAAAACGTTCCAGATGATTTTACTGTAGATAATGACAGTGCTACAAATATCTATTTTACTAACTTTTCTGTATAAACTGGGAATTAATGTAATTTACTGAAGTTGAGAAAGTTTACAATCGAATCGGTCGAGTTATGAACTTTGGGAATTGGTAATGTCTCCAATTCAACTTTTGATGCTATCCTAGCCTAGTTTTTAATTCAAGCTGATGCTATCCTAGCTTAGATTTTAATTCACTAACTAAATATACCTAACTCTCTTATATTACAACTTCTCATTCACTTAACCTATGTAAAGGTTATGCCTATGTCTATGATCATAGAATGTATGTATATCAGCCAATGAGATATTTGGTTTGTTGTATGAATGCATTGCATGTGCTTAGCTTATGGCCCATTGTGTTTCATGTACCTAGATAAATCAAGATGTAGGTATGAACATGACCTATGAAGGCATGGCATATGTGAAACCATGTAGAAGGATTAAGGTAACGAATAGGATAGATCTAGGCTACAGAAAGTAGACGTCTTCTAGATCAGTAGTCACCAACTGGTGGGCTAGGGACCACTGGTGGTCCATGAGAAAATTTTGGTGGTCTGCAGAGAAATGTCCCCCCCAAAGCACCTCCTTAAAGCAATTAATCCAGGCTGCATGGGAAAACAAGGCTGCGCCAACCACATGGCCTGCCCATTTGCTGGTCCTCACCCTTCAGCCGAGCGCAAACCTTACCATGTGAGCTGGAACTGGAAGGTAAGACCAATGGCGGGGAAGGGAAATCCGCCCAGGGGTGGCTTGCTGATGTTGGTGGGAAAGTCAGTCCCATATTCCAGAGCTGCAGTAGTCACAAGACTGGGTCTTTGGTTATCCCAGAACAGTTCTTCCACTCCATGGCAAGCCAGTGCACCCAGATGGAGGAGCAGCTGCTCCGGGATGACCAGATGGCCAGTCCTGTGACTATTGAAGCTCTGGAATATGGGTCCGACTTTCCCACCAATGTCAGCAAGCCACCACCAGCAAAATTCATTGCTGATGGTGGTTTGCTGACATTGGTGGGAAATTCATATTAGTGGTCCATGGGATTTAAAATTATGACTTTGGTGGTCCCTGAGGTCCAAAAGGTTGGCGACCCCTGTTCTAGATGGTAGCAAGATATTAGTCTTCTAAATTTGTTTTCTGCCATCTACTGGTTATCCAGATATTGTCAGTGTAAATCAGATAGGCCAAAATTAGAATGAACATATCAGGAATACAAACTGAAAAGAAGAGGTCATAATTGCCAAGAAGTGATACAGTAATATAGATCTAGAGCTGAAGAGGCTAATAGTGTTGGAAACCATCCTGTTCAAATAACTTTTACAAAACATCTGCTTGTTTTGAACATACAAACACTACTTGAAAATTATGGAATCTTCAAGGACTATGGCAACTTGCTTAGTCCAAATTTGGAAGCATATAGAGCTAGACTTTTATTTGGATTTTACTTTAGAAGAAGAAAGAAAAGCAAGGATAAAGTCATTGTACTTCAGTATTTTATAAGAGAAAAAGAGAGATTGGGATGTTTTTTGGCTCGGGCACAAGTTGTTCTTTGGAAGAATATTTTTTAAAAGCTGAAACATAATTTCAGTGGATACTTTTCAAAACAAAGTTGATGTGAGGCAATAGTGCTAACTATATATCATTGCCAGATTCAGCATTTTACAAGTACAAAAAGTTTCCAATCAAGCTGTAAGCATAATTTAAAATGCCTTTAAGTGGAGGCAGGGGTAGAATTGAATGAAATTTAATTAATTTTCTTTTTCTTTTTAGTGGATTTATATCCTGTTTTTTTCTCCATGAACCCAGGGTATGATCTCCTCCTTATTTTTTGCGAGATAGGTTGTATGCGGGGAGGACATTATGAAACAACATCATAATGCATATCCATATGAAAGGGGTGGAGTTTTCTTTGTGACAGTACAATGCTTATTTTGCCATCCAACATCAGATCCTGTAGATACCCTTATCCAACATTTAACTGTTACATCTTGCTGGAAAATTTAAATTAGGACCCTGATACACATTCTCTTCTGCTCCAAAACCTTTTTTAGGCCCTTCAATAATTTATACAGGTTTTCTCCAGGTAATAATAATAGTAATAATAATATTTTTCATGCACCTATATCTGTACCTACATGATAAAATACAAAATCAATGATTTGGTAAATAATACATTGCATTCTTCTTTAAAAGCACAACTTAAACAGTACAATCATATACAACCCAATGGCCTGAAGCATGTAAAATTACATACCAATAATATTATACAAGAAGCATTGGTATTCACAAAAAACCATACAAGGAAAACTATTTTAGTGTTATTTAAAATTTGGACAATTCTGTCTCCAATTATAGTTCAGTTGCAAATTGATTTTGAGAGTGAGTGGTACATGGAAAAAGTGTGACAGCTGTGATATTGTTATGGTACAAGGAGGTGCAAGTTATAGAGTATTGTAAAATACAAAATACAAAAGTAAATAGAAGAGCAATGAGGGGGAAGGGGAAAGGAGGAAGAAAGGGAGGAAAGATAGGGGGAAAAAAGAAAGAAAAAGAAGCATTGACTTCTGACTCTCTTTGTTACAGTAAAATAAGGCATTAACTTCAAACCACAGCTTTTTGTTTTTCCATAATAGAATGAACAAGTGATTTCTATAAAGATCTATCAGTCTTATCTGTACAACCCAAAGTCATTCTTTTTCACATTGAGTATGAAGTTCAGAAGCGGTTTCCATGTGGAAACAAAAGTACTTATATACTTTTCTTTAACCAAAGTACAGTGGAACCTTGAGTCACGACCGTAATCTGTTCCAGGACTACAATCGCAACCCAATTTGGTCATGACCGGAAGCATAACTGTCCACACACGCGAGGACCAAAAAAACAAAAAATGGCACCAAAGGGGAAATCACCACAGCAGGGAAAATCACTGCGGCAATTTTCGGGTTTGCTTGGTAGCCACCCAAAAATCTGTTCGTGACCAGAAGCAAAACAGAAGCAAAAATTCTGGTCATCACCAGATTTGGTCACAAACAGAAGTGTTCCACTGTAGTCAGTTTTGTCATTTCAGCCAACTCCATCAACTTCTGCAACCATTCTTCCATGGCAGGAATCCAAGTGTCCTTCTATTTTTGTGCATACAATAGTCTTGCTGCTCTCAACATATATAGTAACTAAGTTCCAATTTTTTCCTCCATTTTCTATATTAGATGTCAGAAGCATTCAAGTAATCCAGGCAAAAGGCTATTATGATAATTCAAAAATGAGACAATGAGGATATGAATTGGCTTTTCCCATCTTGATCATAGGGAACCAATAGACTGATTGTGGTAATGCAAAAAGCAAAAAAATCAAAACCATAAAGTCAGTTCCGGAATAAACTGATTAATGCCAGGTAGGGGATAAAAAATACAGTTAATGGGTGTTAGTTGAAATTTCATTTCTCTGTCCAGAGAGTCAAGTGTTTTGGTTAAGAAGAAGCCAGTAAAGGTGAAAACATGATCAACAATGAGGCTTCCTTCTTATCCAGATGGTCTAGGCCTGTACCTAAGTGAAAGTTCCATTAGAAAGGCTTGTTTTGGTCATGGTGCCATTAGGCCTTATCCATGTTTTCAAGAGACCTGCAAATTAGATGGATTGATAATTTAAATGTTCTGATAGAAACTGAGTCTTCATAATAATTGAATGTTCCCTAATACACAGCTGTAAACAACTTCATCAAATGTATTTTTGTGAGCTAGAATTATTATTAAGAGTTTTCCCGGAATGTAAGAGAAACATTCAGCCCATTTTCTGTTATTTCCAAGGGCAGAGGAGGAGGGGAAATAGTGATCTACTACAGCTAACTAGGGATAATGAAAATTAGATGTTGCTACAGATTTTCTGAGTACAGATAACTTGGCTATTAATGCAATATTTGATTGTGAAATCAAAATATCAGATGGCTAATAAGGAACAATAATAAATACTTCTATTTTCATACAGATTATTCCAAGGTAATAGTTTACTTACTGCCGGGGTTCTAATGTTCATATAGAAAATAGTGTCTTGGGTTCTAAATCTGTGAAAAAATGTTCTAGAAGATGTTAAATGGAGTGTGGATGGTTCTATAGGTATTGATTTTTTTCATTCACAATAGAATCTCTCAGAAAGCCAGGCAGTAATAATGACATAAAGTCAATCTGTTGCAGAAATGGTTTCAGGAAATATTTGGTGGAACATGGGGCAAAGGAATGGGAGCAGCCCAAATCAACTGTGAGCAGAAGCTGAGAAAACAAGCTTATCACTGGTCTGGAAATTACAGTGACAAAGTACATCAGGTAGCATAAAGGGAACTGGGATTCAGTTCACATCCAGAAAGAAAAATCAGTAAGAGATGGTATAGTACAAGTTCAGGGTGCTGAGGATAGTATAGAGAACTGAATCACCCTATTTTGCAAGAAATTAGAGTGATCTGCTTAAGAACTGATTTCTGTTTAATGTTGAGATATCAACCTGATGTTTTACATGAGCAATGTATACACATCTGAATCATCTTTTAAGGCTGGAAAACATAATGCATGGCTAATTAGACTAAGACCAAAAGATAGTGTCTTAAGAGACAATTTCAATAAAATCTGGCAAAGAATTCAGTATTTATTCTTAACTCTTTATTATCTTGATGGTCAAATCAACACCAAGTAACTTTTAGGTTGGTCTTTTGGAGAAAAAAATATTATATCTAGATATGTGAATATCTAATTATCAGTCTGAGTTCACAGATGACCAAAGAAAATGCTTTATTTATTCTGAAACCACTTAAAACCATGCTGTCTGAAAGTCCTTTAATAAGATATTAAGAGAAACTCTGGCATAAATTAGAAATCATATGGCATGCAGTGACTATGGTAAAGATACCCAGATTGAAATTTCAGATAAATTCTGTTGTTGTTTTCTGTATTTTGCATCCCATTTCCAAAACATAGCTATCTTTCAAGAAATTGATATGAATAATGAATTGCCTTTCCCATCTTAACAGTGAAGAAATCTCATACTACAGTTTATCAGAATTCATCCTATTTTCCTGTAGAACTGTATTATTCATTTTTGAAATTCATGCTGTTGCTGACCATAACAAGTTGCACTCCTAAATACAGTTTAAATGAGTTCATGTGGAGGATTTTTTAAAAATTGATAAAGCTGTCAAAGTGTAAGCAGTAATAAGAGACTCTTAGCTCCAAAAGATCTCTCTCTCTCTCTCTCTCTCTCTCTCTCTCTCTCTCTCTCTCTCTCACACACACACACACACACACACACACACGATACAGAAAGAAGAATGAAAACATAACTAAAAGCACTCAGGATTCATTCTTAATGGGCACTTGGAAGGAGAAGACAAAATACTGGTTCTTGCAACTGAACCAGTACAATGGTCTAAATTCTAAAACATGGGTGTAAAATTCTCTGCGTCATCTTGCCATCACGTGACGTTTCACAACATTTTCCCCATTCATGGTGTTGAGATGGCTGTGGCCTGCTTGTGATGCATCTGGCCTGCAGGCTGCCAGTTTGACACACACACTCCGGAACTCTAAAAGCCAACCTACCTCTACAAAAGCAGGTAGAAGACAGAGTCACTGGCTCTCCTGAAACCATTGTGTTTTTCTTCTGAATCAAAAGATACAAGCCGTATGATGATTGTATTGTTACTGTTGTACTAGAGATGCCATGTCTGCTATTGAAGCTAGGCTAGAGCCTTTTGGCATTTATTCAGCTTCTTTTGGTGCATTTTCCTTTTGGTCTTCATTATTTGTATCCATTTTCAGTCAGAGCCTTGATATTGTCTGAATGAATATCGGGAGCATTCAGAGAAGATCCAGACTCTAGTCTGCCACCCCACAGTATAGATTGCATCCAATGTGTTGTTTCAGAGGCAAAGTGGCAGGCATTTCTGTTTTCAGACTCTGCTCTTCTGAGTTAAAGTTAAATATCCTCCTTTATCCTCCTCCCACTTCTCACCATCGTCTAACAGTTGTATTTAAGCAAGGATCATCCCTTCTATTTCATGAAACCCCAAATACTAGTTTTCACTTGTAAACCAGTACTTTTGGAATTACCATCTCTTGGAAAATTGATGAAAAAGGTTCTCTGATTTTCTGCTATAAATACAGACATCAGGTTTCAGAAGGAAGGTAATCAGAAAACAACACTCCGTTATTCATTTTGTTCAATAGATCCAACTGATACATTGCACTATGTGCAATGACAGGCACAGTTTCCAGTCACCAGTTTTAGGAAGGTGCATCTATGCATATGCTTGGCTTAATATTAGTACGGAGCACCTCTAAAAACTGAAACTCGTGGATCAGACAGCTGGTCTGTCAGTAGCATTCATCTTTTGTCAGGTTTCAGTTTTGAGATGTTTCCCAACATTATCTAAAACCAAGGAACAGGTTCAGGACTCTTTGTTAATTTTGGTGTGGAGGTGGGGGGAGATCACATTGCAGGCAGCAGCTGTTTGCATGGATTACCTAGTCTAGTCCTTCTGTCAAAGCTAAAAAAGGGGGGATGGGGATGAAAGGCAAAAAAACTGTCTGAGCCGCAGGAAGAAAAGAATCAGAATATCAATTCAAGAAGGCCTTTTATTACTCAAATAATAAAAAGAAGGTGCCCATATTTTTTTTAAAAAAGGAAAATCATGTGCATTTCTGGAGGATGATTAAAACTACTAATGGAACAATAGTTTAACTGAATCAGGAAACAGGGGTACTTGGCTCTTGTCTAGGAGTGCAGAAACTATAGCAAATATTCCAGTAACTGTTTCGCTATGATATCAATTTACTGTATAAATTGGTTATCGTCTAGAAGTAATGCAAATTAGGGCACCTTGCTTGCAGAAGACATGCTGAATTTAGGCTCACAAAGTAACATGCATTCAGCGGGAAAAGGAAATATTAAATCAGGTGACAATGAACAGTAGATACCCACAATAGATTTGCAGTAAGATGAAGAATTGCACTTCTGAATATGAGTTATTCAGTTATTGGAGAATAAGGGCTTTGGCACTTGTACAGTCAGTGAACTAAGGCCATAAGTGCATAAAAAATTTATTAAAAGCTTTATGAAGGGTCCTCACTTGACAACTGATGGCTTAAAGATGGTTCTGAGTTGTGATTGACTTCAAAATAGTTATTTACAATATGTCCTCAAAGTTATGGTTGCCTCCCTCACAGTCACATTTTGTACGTTTGTTAGCCATGTTGCATTTACAACTGGTTGCAACATCCCATGGTTGCAATTTGCAATTTTTTTGCCATTTTCTGGCAGAAAATAGCAAAAACTGCTCATTGGTAGGCAGTTCCTCAGATAACTTGGTTCTGCACTGTGAAGGGCTTTAAAGATTAAAATCAGCACCTTGAATTGGACTTGGTAGTACCTTTTCATCATAAATAGTATTTATTCTTGCAGCTCAACATTTCTGCTGGAAAATGGCAAAAAAAATTGCAAAGGCAGTCACATGAGTATGGGATGCTGCAACTAGTTGTAAAGGCAAGATGGCTACCAGACATTCAAAGTACAAAATCTGACAGTAAGGAAGGAAGTCATAACTTTGAGGACAGGTTTTAAGACTGGCAGCTGTTAAGTTTGAGAATGGGTGAGGAGGAATGGAGACAAGCCTCTGAATGGTGAACTTCAGCTCTTTATTTACATAGTGACTTCTCAATCAAACAACAGTAACCCTTGCCTTATATAGGCAACCCTTGTAACGTTTTAACCAATAACAGGCTAGGAACGCTAGCTTTTATGACCAATAGGAACTCTCTGTTAAGGGCCAATCGGATTCTCCGGAATGGGCCAATCCGGTACGGCCGCTTAACAGCCAATCAGAAGTGCAGGGCCAGAACCCCGCACTTACTCCAAGCTCACACTTTATTACTTATATACATACACAACACCCCTTCCCCCTAGTTCCTTAGTCCAAGTCATAGTCCCTTAAATAGGACGGTTGTTTTTTCAGTCTTTTGGATTTCCTTTTCTTTTGGATTTACTTATATACATACACAACAGCAGCCATGCAACTTGCAGAGTAGAAGAGTGCTACATGGTCTTCTAGGTGCATATATAACTGCCTGTGCTGTTGTATTTTGGACAAGTTGAAACTTCTGGATGTTCTTTAGTAGTAGTGCCACGTTTCCTATTATTAGAAGATTATAACCCCTAGAATCTATGAGATCAAACAGTAAAGGCTACAAGAATAAATACTATTAATAATTGAAAGGCACACCTTTTATTGGGAGCAATAGAGCAAAATGGTCTGGATGTGGGTGACCTTTGTGTCAATGTGAAAGCTAGATCTTCATCTGGTGCCAAAAGCCTGCTGGCATCATCCTGACTTCCAGAAAAAATAATATTGTAAAGCTGTGACACCATTACAAGAAGATCCTTTCTGATATATCCCTCTCCCAGCCTGGAGATATGGAAGTCATCTGTTACAAAATTTAATATTATTACACACTTGGAAAGGTGCTCATGTATTGGGGTCCTACCTTATTTAGAGGCTTAAATATTACAGCTAAAAGACTGAAGCCTAACTGGTAGACTATAAAGAGCTGGTGCAGCTTCTTTAAAACTGGTCCATAAAGGATTTTCTTGAAAATAGACTCATTGGCACATTTTGTATCAGCTACAACAGGGGTGTCAAACTCTATTTCATTGAGGGCTGCATCAGTGTTGTGTCTGGCTTTGGGGGGCTGGGATGGACATGCTCAGGGTGGGTATGACCAGCTGAATGTCACTCATGCTGGGGGCACCTGTGGTGGCCCAAGTGCTCTGCCAGTGAAAACAGGCTCCCAAGCTCCATTTTTGGCTATGACAGCTTCCTGCAACTGTCTGCCAGTGAAAACGGAGCTCCCGAGCTCTGTTTTCACTGGTAGAGGCACTGCGGGCCGGTCCTGTACTGTTTCCAGGGCAGCCCTGTGGGCCAGATCTAAATACCCCAGGGGCCAAATCTGGCCTGCAGGTCTTGAGTTGACACCGCTGAGCTACAGCTTTGATCCAGTTAAATCACCCTGCAGAAATCTAAGGATAAAGATACCAGCATGTTCATTGACTGAACCTTTTCTGGATGAACAAAGTCAAGGCCTCCATGTTCAGGAAAGATTCAGTCAATGAAGTTCCCAAGAATTTGATAAATATTGACCCAATCACTACTTAATATTAAAGTTTACCAAACAGATTAATCTGTAAGGAAACAGAACCGATAGTATTTGCCTATCTCAGAAAAGAAACCTCACCACTCTTCTCCTAGGATTAACTTGGAAAAGTTTAGCTGTGGAATAAGGAGATGTTGTCTAGCAACAAAAATATAGAAAGTTGTTTTCATAAGCAACTAGTAGATGCCTGCAAGGCTACTTTTTGGCACATGGTTCTTCTCCATTGGTATTATGGCATTCCAAACATGATTTTTGTTTTTGGTATTCAGTGCCTTTTTTTCCCGGAATAATAGGTTGCCAGAACTACAGCTGCAGTACTTTGTGTCACATTCCAGGAAAAGTATTGGAGATCTGATGACAACACAGTGATATGAAAACAAGTGGTGACAGGATGAATGATGGATACTTGTGTGCGGTAGATTTTTCATTTATTGGCTTTAATTAGTCACTTATATAATCATCCAAATGATTACTTAGTAACTAGGATCAAACCAGATTTGCAACTTCAATTTGCCCTGTCCTTGCTGATCTCGGTTTCACTGATGTTTTTCTACTTCCTTTCATTCATCTAATTAGAGCATTGCAGATTTAATTACAGACTGTGCACAAATCCTAGTGGGAATATGTTTAGGCTTAGCTGAGCTCCACACATTGATGTATCTCATTTTTAAAAACCTCATATTCATAGCTTACACTGTTGCCCTCAAGCAGCATTCAATAGGCTAAGTACAACCACATAAACTTAAGTGTGCATTGATATATGCTGACGTTCAGTAGTTATTACACAGAAGAAAGTCAATGTCTATGATCCTGCAAGGGCATAGAAACTTGCAAGAATAACACATTTTCCACAAAAGGAGAAGGAGAGCCTATTCAAAGGAGAAAAGAGAGCCTATGTTTATTATAGGTGGAAGGAAACAGCTATTCATCAATATGCACATATATGTATGGGGCGGGAGTTCTTAATTGTTCAAGACCTGTCCGTGAATTGGCTAAAGCTAGACCAAATTTGTTGTATGTTACTATAGATTTCAAAACTACAGTCACTAATAGTCAGCAATGGCTAATGATCTGGTTACATGGGAAATAAAGCCACTATTATTGAGATACTATCTCCTAAAAGTAATGTCCCCTTCAAGTAGAGTTTGATTTCTGATGACTTTATGGACACATTTATTTTTATTTTATTTATTTATTTGATTTGTCAATCACTTACAAGATAATAAGTATAAGAATAAACTTGAGTATGAGCGTATAAACATATAAATATAGGGACAATATGATTGGGACAGTAGGCACGATTGTGCATTTATGTACGCCCCTTACGGACCTAAAACATTGGAAATGGTTTGGCATTCCCTTTTCCCGGGGGGGGGGGTCAATTTCTTGGTGTAGCCCAATGTTTCTTGACCCTAGCAACTATAAGAAGTGTGGGCTTCAACTTGCTCAGCCAGTATGCAACCTTCAGGGGGTTCAAATCCATATGCTTTCCAGTTGCTAAGGTTGAAAAACATGGCTCTAAGCTTATAGCCCAGTTATTACTTGAAGAGTTCTATTGAGACAGTAACCAGCATGGAGATCTGCAGGCAGATGAGAAAATCTGCATCGTAGTGTTGAACAGCAAACTGCCTCTTTTGTAGAGACAGGTGATTTGACAATGCAGATTCAAAGGGGATGCTGCTTTTGTCATTTTGTCCTTGTTGACCCCTTCTGCCCATGCTATTACTAGTCCAACTCCACCTAGCTTCAGCTCAGAGAAGTTGAGCAGGTGCCGCCACCTGTGTAGATGGCTGTCTTTCTCACTTCTGCAGTTTGAACTGGTTCTGAACAAACTCTTTCTGTGGTATGTTACAGAGATCCTCATTACCTTAGGTTTAGCTATGTGAAGGCTTAAACCCATTGTTCTTTGAAACATGAGTATGGAATAGATAATCATACCCTAAAAAGACTCAAGCCTACATAAGCATGCCACTTATTGCTTTGATGTATAATTTCCAATTTGCAAATTGCTGGGTTATAAAAATGCCAGGTGTGACCAAAAACTGTCTCTTGTTGTTTCCGTTAAAGTAAAAAAAAGTTTTTAAAATTGTGTAGCCCTCTGGCCAAAAAGAAAGGAGGGAAGAAAAAGAGAATTATTCGTCCTTGTTATAATCAGAAAGAATCTGGTAGCACCTTTTCTGAATAATAAATGTTATTAAAAAATAAGATTTGTGAGCTGCAGCTCCCTTTATCAAATGCTGATATAGTGGCTGGTAACCCCTCCCTCCTTCTCTCCTCTCCTTCCCTCCCTCCCTCCCTTCCTTTGACATGAAGCTCAGCCAGGACATTGGCACTTTACATAAAATGACTTTTAACCATGCATTAAAAATAAAAACCTTCATTTGGATAACTTTTACACTTCAAATATGGTTATACATTTTATGCCATGATAACTCATTACTAGTTTTAAGGGCACATCATGGATTGTGAAGCTCCTAAAATAAGCATATCCCATGATTGCAGTAATCATACCAAATTCTGTGGAAGTTATGGGTGGTCTTGGGAACTTGGTGTTTCTCATCCTATTTTGGTTTTGTGAGACCAAATGGTTACAGGAATGAAAACAAATCTGTCTAGTAAAAAAAAGTTCCTTTTTAAAATAAGTATCATACCTTCGAGGGATTTTCAAACTGATCTCAATGAATGTTCTAGTATTCCTAGTTTCATTGATGTTGGAAAAAAAATTGTCCCTCAAGGCTTTAGGTTTTTAGTCTGTGCCAACCATAATGCTCAAGTTTTGACATAAGAAGAATATGCAGGAAACCCTTGGATTTGAGGAATGTATGTGATAGGTTCTTGTTTACTTCTACTGCTGACTCAGCCCAGGTGCTATGGGATTTTTGCCTCACAGGTGTGGCATTTATATAACTTTTTCAGTTTTCAAGACTGCTTTTATACAACACATATAGAAACATATATTTTATAGAAGACATATAGACTATACAGAGACTTTCAACCTACCCAACCTCTCCTCCCCACCAAATCCCTGGTTTGTTCTCAAGAAATATGGATTCACTTGTAAGGTAAAGCAACTTGACAACCTGATTCCTAATTCAACAAACATGGAAATGCCTTTCTCGTGACTCCTTGCATTATATTTTTCGGGTGCAGCTCACTCTTTTCCCCGAGTGTGTCTGGGCATGCTTACAGCATTTCCCTCTTATTGAACATTACAAGATACCATTGCTCTAAGGCTGGTGACTCATAGCTTCCTAAGGGGCTTCAGTTATATTTAATTATTCACCTTTGGATTGTGGAAAGATTCCATGCAGCTGTTGGTATTGTTCTTGCTTTCTTTTGTTAAGCCACACCTACTCCGTGTCAAGAAACTGATAAATGAGAAGTGTCTCTCAACTGACCGGCTAGGCCCTTGTTCTGCACATGACTCACTAACTTGCAAATGAACTTTGATTTCTAAGAAGAGGGAAATCTAGTTGAACTTTCATCTAAAGAGTCAATCTTCAAACATGACATGCAGTTATTCTTTTATTCATACATCTTGTTTAATTGGTCCCTAATTTTCTGCCTTTTTCATAAACAAAATACCGGGTGCATCTGGTTTCCCTCCCTCCAGTACTGGAAGTGCATAGAAGAGCTGAAATATAAATGGTGTTAAACTGGAAAAACTGGGCTACATCAACTTTGTGACTGTACATGATGTTAATGTGCCGTTAATCACATATGGGGTTCTTGATGCTTTCTGAGCTCCTGTGTTTTCTTGCAGACATTCCATTATCAAACTAGATAATATAATTTAATGCAGATCTGAATTAAAACAACCAAGTTCAGAGAGCACCAAGGGCTCCACAGTTCAAACCCGAACTACAAATATTCTCTTCTAAATATTGTCTCTATTAATTATGGTGATGGTGTGTTGTGCTACTGACTGTCCTACATATACATCCATCATTCATCCTTGATATTATCTGCACTTGATCAATCTAAAATGCATAAAGTTGCACATTTATATTTACATGGGACTGGCTAGTCCCTTGAGAGCCCTCTCTATCTGTAATAATCCAACGTTAAATAGCATTCCCCCCCTTTTAATGTTTAATTGTCATAATTTTATAATTTTAAAATATTTAACACAAATTAAATTTTTAATTTTTATGCTAATTTTTCTATATTGTTTTACTTATCGGTCATCCCAGAAGATCTTTTCCAAAAGGCAACTGGCCAAAGAAAGTCCAATTGCCTTTTGAAAAAGCACTATGACCCAAATGACTGAGAATCTCCATAGACATACTTTATCAGTTGTATTATATTGTATACAACAGAGGTGATATTCAGCAGGTTCTGACCAGTTCTGGAGAACTAGTAATGGAAATTTTGAGTAGTTCGGAAAACTGGCAAATAGCACCTCTGACTGGCCTGTCCCCCATCTATTCTCTGCCTACCAAGTCCCATCTGATTGGTTGGGTCTTCTTTTGTTGCCCTGCACAGGAGAACAAAGCTGGAAAGCAGGTTAGTGAGTTGGGGAGGGAATGGGGATTTTGAAGAAACCTTTCCCCAGGAGTTGGGAAGGAATGGAGATTTTACGGTATCCTTCCCCTGCCAGGCCACCAAGCCACACCACACCCACCAAGCCACACCACAGAATCGGTAGTAAAAAATGTTGAATCCCACCATTGGTATACAACCTTGAGCACCTCTTTAAGGGAGATGGGTGGTTTAGAAATAAACAAGATGAATAAATATTTAATTACAATTTGAATGTTTTCTGCCATGTTGCTATTGGCATGAATATGAAGCAGACAAACCAGTGCTAATGACACCACTGAAAAAAGAAGGGAACATGGTAGCACTGAATGCAAGATGGTTTCCTGAAGGTGAAGTCTTTCAGCTGCATGCTTGATTATAGGGCAGAAGAGTTATTTGTCTGAAATGGGTTAACAGTTTGAGATAACTTCTTAGCAGACAGGAACCCACCTAAACTAAGTGTTATTTTGAAAAGATAAAGTACCCTTTGAGAGAACATGCATTTTGCAACAGCGAACATTGCTTGCTTGTAACATTGAGGTTAGACGTCTTTTCCAGTATTCCAGGAAATGAATAGTTTTATTAGTTTTATTTATTACAGTTACCTTCTCTTTATGACTCTTAGTAACCTGTATAGAAGAGCTAAATAACTTCCCCATCAGATTTATTAAATCTTGAAGAAGCAATTTATTGGAGAACACCCTTATAAATTCATAGAACATTGGATACACTAAAAACAAGGCCCTGAGTTTTTTTTTTCAACACGTAACAAAGGTTGTTAAAAAATGGGGGAGGGAGGGAAATTCATTTCTTCCCATGAAAACAAATTGTTGGAGAATGACTGTTGAAGGCAATTCATTTTCTTTACACTTTCTACTGGAGTTGCCAGTTTTCTTTTCTTCACAAAACAAAATCTTACTCTTATGTCTGGTTTCCTTAACCAATCAGTATGTGTTTAATAGATTGTTCTATATAATGCATTTTTGTCTTATAATTTTTCCCCATTAGTTTGCAAAATACAGGGGAAGAGAGGTAAGGCCTGGTTATCTCAATTGCAGGAGCCAGGACAATGGAAGCAAAGTTTTGGATATTATGCCACTTTGAAAGTCCTGCCAACTCATGGGGACTAATCTGAAATTGTAATTGATTCTACTAAATCTATTAGCCTGATTATTAATTCAGAACTGCTTGAATGAAACCAGCTTTCTAGAATCTGTTACAGGATCTGTTTTCGTCTTATGGTCAACTCAGTCTTACAGAACTTTTAAGGGTTACTCCTGGGTATATATAGCAGATTGCCCAATGCCACGCTTCCTTTTTTATGTCTCAAAGGTGGTTTTTTTTAATTTTTTTTTAATTTTTTTTTTTTGAAAAGGCAACTGGACTGATTTAAGGAAGAAGAAAAAGACATTTTGCTTCTCATCCAGGAAGCTTTATCAGTTCATCCCAAAATGTATAGCTAAATGTCTATGAAGATTGGACGGCTGAAAATTTTCATAGACATTTTGCCATCACTTTTTGATGAAGATTGTTTGAATGGAGTGAGAGTATAACTGATGAAGCTTCCTGGATGGGAAGCGAAACATTTTCTTCTTCCTCAAAAAATAATCTAGTTGTCTTTAAAATAAAACAAAACAAAACAACAATAACCCAACACCTTTAAGATTGAGAAATTTCATAGACATTTTCCCTCACCTTTAATGCTTTATGCTTTGTAGCATCTTGGCTGTCTTTGAGGAACTGTCAGACTCTTTTGTCCAAGGTCTGGTTCTTCTGGATAGTTTACAGTATGTACAACACATACATGTATACATACAGACACACATAAACACATACACAGCATTTATATATGGCAGCATACATATCTACTTTGGTTCATAACATCAGCCTCAGCCCTCTCAAAGAAGAGAAAAAAATGGTTAGGTTAGCATGGTGCAAAAATATTTTAGCAGGTTTTTTATCCCTTTGGATTCTACCAGCCTGTCTTAGTAGCACAGTCCCCACTCACTGAAAGGGGATAAGCAGCTTTTACATGTGGAATATTATGTGGCTCCTGTTAAACATTATGTAACAGATGAATGTCAACCCATCTTAAGTCTAAGATTTACAAGACAACCATTCGCCCTGTTGCACTGTATGGCACTGAATGCTGGGCAGCAACAACAGGGACCAAAAGCTATCTCCATGCCATGGAAATATGCTCCATTGGATATCGGGCATCTCCCTTCTTGAGCACATCACACATGATACCATTTGATAACATCTTGGTGTGGCATCAATTACAGAGCAGATGAGAGAAGGCCAACTATGCTAGTATGCACATGTCTAGAGAGCAGCACCTTCCACCATGACCAAGACTGTCTACCAACTAGAAGTCAATGGCTGGAGACCTCACGGACATCCAAAACAGAGATGGCAAGACACCATTAACAAAGATATGCAAGCTGTGGGCCTATACCCTGGAGATGCAGCTGAGCATGCAAAGTAGCTCTCAATGATCCAAAAAGCAGACCCTGCCCCTGCGGAAATATGCTAGGAAGAAGAAGAAGAAAATAAGCATTAGGTGGTCAAAGGAATTTGAAGGGGGGCCAAGGGGCGACACATGTTAAAAGCATAATCATCAAACCATTGTGCCACAATTTCTCCCCCTTTATACATAAATTATGTTGTCATATATTAATTAAACTATAGCATGACTGTACAGCAGTGTTTTTGCCTTTTGACAAAAGGGCTGGATCCTATGGTAGCATTGGCAATGAGGAACTGGCTATAGAGATGCCAACTCTTTAGTACAGAACTTGATTTAAGATTTAGGAATGAAGGAATTCATTAAGAGATTTTTAAGTCTCCTTAAACTGCTGTCAGTGATACAAGCAAACATGTAAATATAGCTTCTGGTTCAGAGGACTGATACATCTGTGAATAATAAAAATAAAAATCTCAGTGTTTAATAATAATTATTAAAGAAGTCTCAGAAAAAAATAAAGAATTGGTTTACAACTGTACTTTTATCTAGTTTATCTAAAATATTTATTGTATATTCATTTGTGATACACTTGGAGAGTATCAGAGGAAAAGGAAGGAGATCCAGTTGGTTACTAAGATGCCAAACCTTAGGCTACATTAGGCTAAAAAAGGCCAATATCCAGCTGAATCAATTCATCAAACTAGGAATCTGCATTAATGTTTTTTTTTTTTTAACTTTAAAAGTTGGGAGAATTTTTCATTACGAAGATAAATTATTTAACCAAATGATATAAGTTATGTTGTATGGTTAAATGAAGTAAAACAAAATGAAATAAAAATGTACTCAGAAATTTGTATTATAGGATTAAATCCTAAAAATGAGAGCTGCACAGTTGCACTATGTTTTTGCCTGATCACAATACATCTCATTAAAGTTTCTGCTAGAAGTAAACTGTTCTTCAGTATGACCCAGAATTACTAGTCTGACACTTGCCAGAATACGGTAAAATGAACTCAGTTTACAAAAGCACATATACTAACAAATTGTTCTATTCAGTGACACTCATTCTCAGCTTCCAGTGTTTTTTTAAAAATTTATAGACCCTGCTTGCCTTGACCTTTTTGGTTCAAGGTTTGCTGAGCTTGCTTTTAAACAACCACCACAAAAGGCAATGCTTTTTATGTTGGCAATTTCATCCCTTGATTTATTTTGGTACTTGTTCAAACTCACTAGCCCAGGATGACATTTGCAAAATTTTAGCATGTATAGCGCATTTCAACAATCCCCCTTTTTTTGCTTATGTTCATTTAATTTGTTGTCTGTAGGAGAATCATTAACTGAAGCCAGGGAGCTACAGATCACAGGAGGCTTAATTGTATTTCAATACCAGCTTTGGCCTAACTAGTAGGAAATTATTACAAATGCTAAATCCAATCATCAATATTTTTCCAGCATCCTCCGATATTCCAAACAAAATGACTCAACTTGAGAATACTTAAGCCATAGAGATTGACCAAACTAAAAAATACTAAGAAAAACAAAGCATCATCTTTGAGGATTATCAGTTCTGCTTTAAGAGATTGTACCTTATGTTCCAAATCACTTCACTTTCAACCAGTTCAAGAAATGGTCCCCAGCTCATCTTTGAAGTGGAATTCCAAGGAAGATAACTTAAACACTCATCAATGAGAAGAAACTGAGATCAATTGATCACCGTGTACTAAAAATTCATGTATTCTTCTTGACTTTATACCAGTATTAGAATCTATCAAAACACTGAGAATGTTTCATTTTTCAGGCACAAGTTAAAAGCATGATCATACATTGGTAGAAGAAATCCACACTTGATTTTATGTAATGAATGCTATATGTGTTTGTCAACAATTGAATTAAGGAAGGAAGGAAGGTTTTCTAATAATATAGTTACAGTCATATTTTTTGAACTTGTCTTGTTGATAACATAATTTTCAAGGCACTTTTCCATTGACAGTGATAATCATGACTATCATTTTTGAAGTTTTGTTAATTTTGTTAATGTTCTTATATGTACCCCTTCTTTTGTCTTTTGCAAAATAGTTTAACAAAATTTAATACATAATAAAGACATGCTAAAAATGGGATTAAAAAAAAGGAAGAATTCCCATTCTTCCTCAATTTTACCTCACATATTTAGCCATCAATCATGATAAATTATACTTTATATTATAATTATATTATTTATTGTAATGATAAATTATCATGTTCCCTTACTGATTTCCCCAAATGTTTTTTTTTAAAAACTTGAAACTCATGCTGGATGCATGTGGCTTGTTTTTTTTTTACCCAAAGAAGAAAAAGACAGAAACAAGTCTCATCTGGTACAGTAAGAGGGCAGAAAAAGTATACATATTTAGAAAGGAAGCACAAGGCTTCTCCTTATCTTCAAAAACTTCAAAAATTCAAGAAAACAATTTCCTACCAGGAATTGGGATTGCGGTAAAGAAATAACCTAGAGATAAAGGTGAATAGAAACCTCACTTTGATCCAAGTTGGAATCTACTTCAGATGTAATTAAAACTTTGCAAGGAAATTTCATTATATAGTGTAACATCCCTCCTGTTCCAAAATGAACAAGGTAGACTCCTTTAATACCTTTAAGAGATTTAGTATTATTACCACCATTATTACCACCAAATTTGCTCAAATGTCTTTAATTACATGTTAAAGAGTAGGCTGACCAAGAGGGTACTTGTTGAATAATATTAGGCCCTCCAGCCTCAAAGGCAAAGTAAAAGTTTTGTTGTGTCCACAATATTATGTCTGTCAAATATTTTATTTTTTCAAATAAAGTTAAATAATAGGTGTTCAGTTAGAAGAGCCTATGTCAAAATTCTGAATTGCAACTAATTTTATGCCAGAATTTCTACTACTTCCAACACTTCATTTGGTATTGGCATTAGTTCACATAGAACCGTCAACATTTTTTTCTTATTTTGTCTTTTTAATAAAGGTACAAATATCATTATACCATTATATTATACTTCACAAAATATCATGTCTTCTGTGGTCTGCTGGAAGCATTTTTTTTAAGTCATGGTTTAAGAAAAATGATCTTTTGTTGGTTTAATGTTTAACCTGAAGACATTGTTTCATGGCTGTAACATGGTTTTTGAAATCAGAAAAACTGAAGATAAGACTCAGCAAAATTGTCTCTAAATAAAGTGAACATGTGTTGTATGTGCAAAGACACTGCACAACATAGCAGTGGTACAAATGGATGGAAACCAAAGTTTATGAGAGGCTTAGAATTTAACTTTGCTTCAGAATAATAACTGATATTGTGGTGCTCATGTTCTCATCTGGTCTTACTTTTTACAGTTGTTTGAAATTGTATACAAACAAGCATTTTACTCAAAACCATGCAGTGAGGCTTCACAGAAACAACAGTTTTGGACTCGAGTTTGAAAAGTTGACGTTTCTTGGAAGATGAAATGGAAAGAAAAATAATTTGTTCAATTTATTGCCAGTAAATTCCCGAGAAGTCACTTAATAAAGGTAAACAAGGATTTCCAACATTTTGTATCTTTTAGCTTTTATACTGAAAATTTTTTGGCAGTCAAGATCAACTAAGGGATCACCTTTCATTTCTGGAATCGAACCAGAACTGCAAAAAGTGGTGTAATGGTGGGGAAATTCATCTTTTCACACATAATGGTTGGGCAAACTCACTGCCAAAACATGTCAGGAGCAAATACATCTGCATAAGTGGAACAAAAAAATTGGAGAAATCTGAGTTTCCGGTGAAGATAAAAGAGGTGCAGCTTTATTAAAAATGATGGGAATGTTGGTTTTGAGTAGTAAGTTGAGTTGCAGGGATTAATGAACAATTGTAAATGTACAGTAATGAAAGTTTTAAATGTTTTTCCTGATACTAGAAAATTTTACACAGGCCCATCTTTTTTACTGTGTCATTGATATATGACATTTTATTCCCAACTTGGGGACATTATTAGAATTACTGTGTTTCCCCAAAATAAGACCCAACTGGAACATAAGCATGATTTTTTCAGGATCCTCACAATATAAGCCCTACTCCAAAATAAGCCTCAGTTAAAATCAAGAGTCAGATGGATGCATTTAGTACCCAAAATAAGATCTAACCATAAAATAAGCCCTAATGCATCTTTTGGAGAAAAAATAATATAAGAACTGGTCTTATTTTCAGGGAAACACAATACCAGACTATATAGGTCTATATGTCAAGAAATATACATTCAAAAGGAATAGAACTATAACTATAAGTACCGTATATACTCGAGTATAAGCCGAGTTTTTCAGCACATTTTTTGTGCTGAAAAAAACCCCCTCGGCTTATACTCGAGTCAGATTCCCCTCTGAAAAAAAAATGGTGTGGAGCTCCGAAGCTGGGCAGCCGCTTTCCTACTTCCGTGTTTCCTTTGCAACTTTTAAGCATGGGAGGGGGAGGCTTTTCTGAGCTCTAGGCTGAAAAAGCAACGCGAGCCGAGGTCGCTCCACTCAGTTTCATTTTCTCAGCTCCAGCTGCTTTCAGTCCACTCGGGAGGAGGGGGAGGAGGGGGAGGCTTTTCTGAGCTCTAGGCTGAGAAAGCAACGCGAGCGGAGGTCGCTCCACTCAGTTTCATTTCCTCAGCTCCAGCTGCTTTCAGTCCACTCGGGAGGAGGGGGAGGAGGGGGAGAGAGAGAGAGAGAGAGATCATAAGAAAGGCTCTTGGTTTTTTCTTGCAAGGGAGAGAGTGACTCCTGCCTACCACTGTCATCATCATCATCTTTTGAGTTAGTGAATCAATCAAACCTTTCATGATAGTGAGATCGTTTCCCAAATTTCCCTTAAATCAGGGAAGAAATCAGAAACAAACCTTTGGGCTGAGAATAAGCTTGTTCCTATGATGCCATTTTTGTTCACTTCAGTGTGAAAAGTGAAAAAACACACTTCTTTTTCTTCATCTTCTTGTTCCCTATTTACTGGTCTCTTTCAAAGAGGAAATTGTGAACATCAAACTTATTCTCAACTGTCCTAGTGAAAGTTTTTATTGGCATCTATTTTTATTTTTGAAATTTAGCAGTAGCTGCTGCATTTCCCACCCTCGACTTATACTTGAGTCAATAAGTTTTCCCAGTTTTTTGTGGTTAAATTAGGTGCCTTGGCTTATATTTGGGTCGACTTATACTCGAGTATATACGGTAACTAAGCTGCCCAGAGTTACCCTATATTATTTTATAATAAAGTTTATTAAATACAATGATCTAATAAAGACACATATTTCTAACACATTTTAACCCTGGTGGCGCAATGATCTAGAATACAGGCAAACTATGCTCACAGCGTGGGGATTGATCCTGACAGGGCCTAAAATTGATTCAGCTCTCCATCCTTTGGAGTTTGGTAAATGAAGAACCAGATTGTTGGGTGCAATATGCTGACTCTTTAAACCACTTTGAAAGGGCTGTGAAATGTAAAATGAGGACCCAGATTGTTATGGGCAATATGCTGTCATTGTAAACTACTCAGAGATTGAGAGTGAAATTAAAGGTTCGTTCTCCAAGCTTGTGGGTTGGTTTCCAAACTTTTCATTACCAGGCTAGGTAACATCTTCAGCAGATAAAGTCAGAGATTATACAGTTTTTATCTGATGTATAACCTAGATAAGCTCTTGGCCCATCTCTGCAAATAAAGGGTTAACTTTATACATCAATTGAAATGAAGAATAGAGAACTCTCTCTCCACAAGAGAAAATTCCTCCTGATAAAATCACTACTGCTGGTTTTCTTCACTTGCCCTTGTTTTGAACATCACCTTAACAGGTCAGAGAAAGAGAGAGAGATGGGGAGAGAGAGAGAGATCTGTCCAGCTTTTTTCTCAGGATCTGGTGAAAGTCAATTTTAAATGACTCATAATGATGCCTAATCATATCCTTATGCATGTGTTTAAAAAATGAAACACTCAACAAGGAGATATTTGTATGTGATCGTTATCTGTCCTGTCAGTCATGTTTTGGCATATGTACTGACATTACTCAGATTCAAAATTTATTCTGAAAAGAAAATGGGATCTATGATTGATAAAATGAGAAAATAAACAAATTGGTATTTCAAAGGGGCAGAACTTAATTTTTTTTTAATGCTACTTTATTGCATTCTTTTTTATTCCCTGGCAATGGATGGCACCTTATGTGTTTTTCCCAAAATATACTCCTAACCAAATTATAAAATATAATGCATCTAGAAATGCCCAGTTTCACTGTAAAATCAGAATGCTTAGTGGCAATTAATGAAAAATAATTCATTAACCTAGTCTAAATTTAAGAACAAATGTGAATTAGGAAAAAAAAAAAAGAATCTGATATTCTATTCTCCAAACTCATTTTCGAGATTAAAAAGATTAAGTAAAACAAGAAGAAGGTTTTATTTTTTGAAACAGGACATTTGGAAAAACTTAAGGGGTCTGGAAGTTTTAAGCAAGAGACTTTTTTTAAAAAAAATCATTAAAGATTCTTGAAGTCAATAGGATGTGCCTTATGTCAAGCCAAGGCTTTCCTTTCCTGTTACAATTTCTACTGATTAAAGGATTACAATTTTTTCACACAAAAAAATATTTGATTTTCAAATTCATTAATGATGCAGAAATTTTCTCATTGATCTCTTGGAGAAGTAACTTGTTAATGTGCCATACAAGAGGAAAAGCCTTCACTTCTAGATGAAAATCAATGGTTGGTTTTCTTAATATATGAGATTTTAGACGGGATTGAAGTAGATCTGTTTGATTGCATGTAAATAGGTAATATTCTCACTTCAAGTTACTTCTTAATGTCTGTAACTACTTAACATTAGATAATCTCTTCAGTCATTTAATCATTCCCAACCCTTCCTGACCTGACATTATTGTTCCTCTAAATCAGTGATTCCCAAACTTTTTCAGTACACTACCCCCTTGGTGCTACAAACTCATCCTCGGTGCCCCCAACCCAGGGGTGGGATTCAAATTCTATGGGTGTGGCCTAATTTGAGGGTGTGGCTTGCTGGTCATGTGACTGGGTGGATGTGGCTCACTGGTCACATGACTAACTGGCCATGGCTTGCTGGTCATATGAATGGGTGGGCATGGCTTGCTGGCTGGGCATGGCTTGGTGGTCACATGACCGGATAGGTGTGGTTTGGTGGTCATGTGACGGGGTGGATGTGACCAGGTGACTGGCAAACCAAATACAAGTGGTCCTCACTTAATGGCCAGTTACTTAGCAAGTGTTCTAATTTATGACTGGCCTCCCCAGAGCTACATGACCTGTTTTTGGAGTTTTGACAGCCATGCACACACATACACACACACAACCTTCTAACCCTGCTGGAACAGTTCATTGGACTAGAATCGCCAAAGCATCTCTGATTAGATTCTAGTAGTGAATAGAATCTAATCAGAGATGCTTTTCCGATTCTTGTTGATTTGTTTTATTTGTATTTCTTTATTTTATGTTGCTGAATTGCATTGATATGTGCGCCTCTTCTTGTGCGCAGCCCAGAAGCTTTTGTGATTCTTTGCAGCAAAAATTACCGACTTCTGGCTTTGCTCTACTTTTCAAACATGCTGCCACTGCCGCATTCTAGATCCCAGTCCCGCAGGTCCACCCCATTGAACCCCTGCACTGGAGGGACCTGCCCAAGCAAGTCCAAGTGGAGCGGTGCACCAAGTCAATGGACTGAGCCCAAGAGAGGGAAAGAGAGAGAGAGAAAAGAGAAAGAGAGAAGGAAGAAAAGAAAGAGAAAAGGGAAAGAAAGAAAAAGGGACATGTTGTGTATGCATAAAGATTAATAAAGTGTGAGCTTGGAGTAAGTGCAGGGTTCTGGCCCTGCACTTCTGATTGGCTGTTAAGCGGCCAGACTGGATTGGCCCATTCCGGGGAATCTGATTGGCCCTTAACAGAGAGTTCCTATTGGTTCTAAGAGCTAGCGTTCCTAGCTCGTTATTGCTTAAAAGTTACAGGGTTTGCCTATATAAGGCGGGTTTAAGTGCTGTTAAGATGGGGAAGTCACAATGTAAATAAAGAGCTGAAGTTCACCGTTCAGAGGCTTGTCTCCATTCTTTCTCGCCCATGCTCAAAACCTAACACTGGCGACAAGGATGGCATTTGGAGAAATCTGAACCAACGAAACTTCGAAGAACACCGAGCACATGATAGACGATGCCAACAACGGAACCATGTCTGGCGGCATCGTACCACCCGCTCCATTCGATCCAGCACAGGAGGACTGGGAGTCCTACATGGATCGCTTCCAAATGTTCTTAGAAACCAACAACTTAAACGATGCCACACCAGGAAAGAAACAGGTGGTGTTCCTAACGCATTGCGGTCCAACCGTATTTAAGATGGCTAAAGCACTAGCCAAACCTCGAGAAGTGAAAGACATGGATTGGGACGACCTCGAACCTCTCCTACGAGATCACTACGCCCCAACTGTGCCTACGCTCATGAGACGCCATGAGTTTTACCAAAGGAGCCAGTGGAAGGGAAAAAGTGTGGCCGACTTCATAGCAGACCTCCGAAACCTGGGAGGCCTCTGCGGATTCGCCGATTTGGAAGAAGCACTAAGAGATCGCATAGTTCTGGGACTAGATGCACCAGGTGTCCAAAGCAAGCTGATGGCGAAAGGCGACATCAGCCTTGCAGACACCATCGCCGATGCTACTGTGGCAGAAGCAACCAGGAAGTCAGCTGCACAACTACGCCAAAACCGCGCTCCAGTACCCACACCGACAAGCGACATTTTATCCAAGTCGGAAGGACAGCTCATAACGACGCACCACGAGGACCTCTCTTCGTTGTCAGACAGTGACGAACAAGGGGGTCCATCGATTGCGGTTCGACCGGGAACCTCACCCGAAGCCCTTACGCCCTTGCGCTGGCTGTGGAGCCAACCATGCCAGGTCCGAATACAAATTCCGCGACGCACTCTGCCATGAGTGCGGGAAATGAGGCCACATCGGACGGGTCTGCCGCAGCTCGCCAGGACCCAGCCAGGCCTCAAAAGGGGCTAACTATCGCCAATTGACAGGAAACCGTCCTGTAAGGCGAGAGCCAGTAAACCATTCCTACAGAAATTGAGTTTTGCAGAAAGAAGAGGCTCACCATACTATCACTGTCGGTCACGCCTCAGCCTTGGACACTAAGAAAATCCGAGTCATGGGAGCCATCGAGAACCAGCCTTGCCACATGGAGGTCGACTCGGGATCGTCCCTCTCGATGGTGTCCTGGAAGACACTCAAGCAACTCATCCCCACAATTCAACGCCAAGATCTCCGTTTCCAACGCCTTATCCTCAAGGACTACCAAGGGAATCGAATCCCCGTTGTCGGGTCCTGCCAAGTCTGAGTCTCCTTCAAGAAGCACACAGCATACTTACCTTTAACAGTCATCGATAGAGAAAGGCCTAGCCTACTAGGCCTCCAATGGTTCGCGCCACTCTGCATTGAAGTGGCCGGCGTAAACCGAGTCAGTGGCTGTGACTGGGAGGAAGACCTTGTCTATGAGTTCAGGGACGTCTTCACGGACAGCTTAGGCGAGTACAAGGGGACCCCGATTTCATTCATCTTAGATCCAAAAATAGCTCCCATTCGCCTAAAGCCCCGTCGAGTTCCATTTGCCTTAAAATCTAAAATCGACGAACAACTCGACAAACTGATAGCTCGGGGGTGTTAGAGCCCTCGATCACTCCCCTTGGGAAACCCCTATTGTAACACCCATCAAGCCAGATGGGTCAATCCGAATTTGTGGGAACTACCGGGCCACTTTGAACCACACCCTACAGCAGAACGCATATCCAGTTCCGGTGGTGCAGCATCTCCTCCATTCCCTGGGGGGGGCGGAAAAGTTTTTGCTAAATTAGATTTAGCTCAGGCATATCAGCAATTACCAGTAGATGAAAAAACGGCACAGGCCCAAACTATTGTGATGCACCGAGGTGTCTTTAAATGTACCCAGCTGCAATTCGCAGTTAGTCTAGCCCCGGGAATTTTTCAGAGCCTTATGGAAAGGTTATTGCAAAGAATTAAGGGCGTGGTCCCCTATTTTGACGATGTATTAATTGCAGCCCCTACAAAAAAAATCTTACAGGACCGGTTAAAATTAGTCCTAAAAAAATTCCAAGAGGCCGGTCTTAAGGTAAAAAAAAACACAAATGTAAATTATGTACTGACAGTGTTGAGTTTTTAGGGTACCTGATTGATAGCCAGGGCATTCACCCAACCGAAAGTAAATTAAAAGCGATTAAAAACACTCCTAGGCCACGAAACAAGGCCGATCTCCAGGCGTTCCTAGGCCTCATCAATTTTTATAATGTATATTTGCCGCACAAAGCAACTGTCGCTGAACCGTTACACCGGTTGCTAGATAAAAAAGCAAATTGGCTATGGGGTTACCGTGAAGAACAGGCGTTCTGTAATGTTAAAAAACTGCTCACTTCTGACTCTGTACTCATGCAGTATAACGAGACTTTGCCGTTAGTTATAACCTGTGATGCATCGCCTTTCGGGGTGGGTGCCATTTTGAGCCACGTACTGCCTAATGGGAATGAAGCCCCTGTTGCATATTTTTCAAAGACTCTTTCAAAGACTGAGCGAAATTATGGACAAATTGATAAAGCAGCCCTTGCAATTGTCTCAGCTGTGAAAAGATTCCACAAAAATGTGTATGGCTGGGTTTTTACTGTTGTGACTGACCACAAACCTTTATTGGGGATAATAGCTGGAGATAAGCTGACTCCCTACATATTATCCCCTAGGATGACCTGAAGGTCAGAATTCTTAGCTGCTTATAACTATCGGCTGCAATACCGCCCGGGGAAAGCCATTCCCCACGCCGACGCATTGAGCTGAGCACCGCTTGCAGAGACTCTCGACGATCCTGCACCAACGGTAACCACATTGCAAATCAAGGCACTCAACTCGCCGCCACTAACCGCCTGAGATATCGCGAGAGAAACCAAACGCGACCACACCCTAGCACGAGTCCTAGGCTGAGTAGAACGTGGATGGCATTGGACCAGCTATCAGATGACTTCACACCATTTAAGACTCGACAAACCGAGCTCTTCTCCCAGAAGGGTTGTGTCATCTGGGGCGATAAAGTCGTTATCCCAGAACGAGTCCAGAAAGCGCTGCTGAGAACCTTGCACGATAGCCACCCTAGCATCGTGCGAATGAAAGCCCTCGCGCGCAGCTACGCGTGGTGGCCGGGCATTGACAAGCAAATCGAACAGTGGGTTAAAGCTTGTCCCAAATGCCAAGAAGTCAGCAACGCCCCACCAAAAGCCATGCCTACTGAATGGGAGACACCACGTGGACCCTGGTCCCGAATTCACCTGGATTTCGCGGGGCCAACCAAAGGCCATACCTTCCTGTTTACCGTCAATGCCTACTCGAATTGGCTCGAAATCCATCGCATGACGACTATGACCTCCGAGGCGGTTATCAAAATCTTAAACAGACTCTTTGCAACCCACAGATTACCAGACGTCCTGGTATCCGATAACGGCCCTCAATTTACCACACTAGCGTTCGAGCAATACTGCGGCATCTGCCATGCGCTCACCTCGCCTGTGCACCCTGCGACCAATGGCAAAGCAGAATGCATGGTCCAATTTGTGAAGAAAACCTTGCAAAAGGTAGATTACGACAACATTGACGACAAGGTCAATCAAATCCTCTTCTTGCAACACATCACCCCACATAGCGTCACCAACAAAACTCCTGCCGAACTGCTAATGGGACGAAAGCTCCGCTCCCACCTCGACCGGTTGCACCCAGCTTATGAACCGGAGAAACCACTAGGATCCAGTGGCCGCTGTCGTACCTTCCAGGTAGGAGACCTGGTTTATGCAAAAAATCTATCGGGCAACCCATTGTGGGTGGAAGTGACAGTAGTATGTGTAACTGGCCCCAAATCCTACCTTGTACAATGCCTTGACAATAAACTTTGGAAACGGCATATCGATCAATTACGATCGCGGCTTCCAGCGGCCAGTCCGCAACTTCCCTACGACCAAACTGAGGGGGGGGAGGTACGGAAGAGGATGAATTCCTAGGAAACCCATTCGAAGGAAACGACGGTTTAATCGAAACTCAGGAAGCGGAGCCAGAGGGAGAAACGGTTGCACCTCAGGGAATTGCAGAGAATGTGGACAATGACGTAGAAGTGAACTCTGAACCAGAAACAGCCCCACTGCCAAACAACGATCTACCTCAGCGTGATTGCAGCCAGCCGATACAACGGAAATCAAAGAGACTAATAAGACAACCGTCCTACCTAAAGGACTATGTAACTGCGCCTTGCAAATAACAAGCCAGTGGGAAGGGGTGTTGTGTATGCATAAAGATTAATAAAGTGTGAGCTTGGAGTAAATGCAGGGTTCTGGCCCTGCCCTTCTGATTGGCTGTTAAGCGGCCGGACCGGATTGGCCCGTTCCGGGGAATCTGATTGGCCCTTAACAGAGAGTTCCTATTGGTTCTAAGAGCTAGCGTTCCTAGCTCGTTATTGGTTAAAAGTTACAAGGTTTGCCTTTATAAGGCGGGTTTAACTGCTGTTAAGATGGGGAAGTCACAATGTAAATAAAGAGCTGAAGTTCACCGTTCAGAGGCTTGTCTCCATTCTTTCTTGCCCATGCTCAAAACCTAACAGGACAGATAAAGAAAGAGGGGTGTGTGTGGAAGGAATGGACAGAAAGAAAAAGAAATAAAGAAGGAGGGAAGGAGGAGAAAGATAATGAGATATCTATTCTAGTACAATCACCTGCTCCAGCAGGGTTAGAAGAGTGTGTGTGTGTGTGTGTGTGTGTGTGTTCTCCTTATAATTTACCAATACATTTTGGTTTTGCCTTCTTCAGAATTGGCACTGTAATACATTGGGGAAAAGTAATTTTTTTAAGGTGGAGATCTGGTCCAATGGATCCTGTTTAAAGCCTCAACAAAATGCGAGAGCTTCCTGACAGTCTTGGCCATGTTTCATCCGCAAAATCTTTAGTAGAAGCCAAAGATGTTTCAGTGTGGAAAAGGGCCTCAGTTTAAACTAGGCCTCATTTCAATCTGATGCATCAGGTCCCCCCTCCCTCCCTCCCTCCCTCTCTCCATCCTCCCTCTTTCTATGTCTGTCCCTTTTTCTTTTTACTTTCCCAATGTGCTGCCACCACGTTCGAGGTACCGGCCCTGCAGGCTCACCCCATTGAGCCCCTTGCACTGTTCTGGTGCAACAGTCAATAGGGTGAACCCGCGGGGCCGACGCCTCGAATGTCTGGCTTTGCTCTACTTTTCAAATGCGCTGCCACTGTCATGTTCGAGGCTTCAGCCCCACAGGTCCACCCCATTGAGGTCCAAGCGGTGCACCAAGTCAATAGGGTGAGCCTGAGAGAAGGAAAGAGAGACAGAGAACTGGTACAACCCCCCCCCCTTAATTGTGCCCTGTGAGGGGCCTACCTCCAGTGCCCTCTGCCACCTATTATCACCCCCCTTCCAGCCTCCTTGCTTCTTAGCACCCCCCTGAGGCATCCCACTGCCCCCAGGGGGCAGTACTGCCCACTTTGGGAACCACTGCTCTAAATTTTATAAGTCCATGCTTCTGCTGTCAATAATAGTATCTTTCAACCCTTCAGCCCATTTTTCAACTGTAGCCAGTTTTTTTTCAAGTAACAGGAACTTCTTTAGTGATTTTTGCCTTTACATCATACAGCTGTAACATCTATCTTCTTTTCAGAATTCTATAATCCTGGATAAGGTGGGAGGAAAGAAAGGACGACCAATAGTAAGGTGGGCAGATTTAATTGCAGTGATGCTGGATACACAATTGGAAGTCCTGAAGCACCAGATAGGCAGATCATCCTGGAGAATATCTATCTGCATAATTGGTAAGACTGAATGCCAACTTAATGGGATGCAATACCTTAATCAATTAAAAACATCTAATTACGATACTTATCTGTGTTAAGCTGTAGTAGCAAAATGAGCAGTTCTGTTTGCTAAAGCCTTATTCTTCAGTTCCTGAAATCTGTAACAGAAAGTTAAGCATATATTTAAATAGGTATTTCAATGGATTCAATAGTAATTTCTATTCCTCTCTTTTTTTCCCTGGACATTCTTGCCAGACCTCCATTTTTGATGCTGCCTTCAGGATGTCCCAAAACTCAAAAGAGAGGTCCATTCCTGATTTAACAAGGAAAAATAGAAAATATATGGGGAGAGGTATGGAAATTTGTGATTGAAAAAAGGAAGATAGATAATGAGATACCTGAAACACGATAAGCTTATTATCTGAATATACCATTTCCCTTGTCACAGAGGAAAAAAAAAACTTTTAAAAGTCCATGGAGAGAAAATTGAGTATTGGGCATGTGATATATTTTAAGAGAGAATTTATAGAAAAGAACAAAGTCAATAATCTTTAAAGCAGATTTTGAAATCTAAGCAACAATGGGGGGAGCTGTAACATTGAACTTCAATCCTCAACACAATAGCAAACATTTTAATATGATCTTGCTGGAATACATATAAAATGCCTGCCTACTACACCAGAAGACATGCACTGCTCAACTGTATTCATTAATAGAGAAAAGAGGGAAACTTTTAATCCTTACAACACTGCATGGAGAACAAAACAAGATCTGATAACTCAGAAATTAACAATGCTTTGCAAATAATTTGCCATTGAAATTTCCCTGTGAGAAGTGTTATGACGATCTGGCAACTATTTGAGTACTGGTGGACTTGGAATTCTGATATATAAAGAAAATTAATACAAAGGATACAGCTATCGTATCTGGGCTGCAAAAGTCTAACTCCAGATAGCAGCAAAGAGTTAGAACGTTCTCCATGTGCTTGTAGGTAAAACAATAAATATGGAGGGCTAGAAGTATAAGAGGGAATTTTATAATAGTTATGATTCTGAGACAAAGCCTGATTCAAAAGAGGGGAGGAAAGTATAATCCTGGTTTGGATGCTTTGTTGATTTCATAGATCTCCAGCATGAAAATTATATATCAACTGTTCATCAATGGTTCTTTAATGAGTTACAGGCAGTTGTTGAATAAAGGCTATTGTCAAACTAAAAGCAAGTGTTGAGTAGAAGCCACAAGTTTCTAAACCCCAACAGTTTTCAACATTTTTACTAATCAGTTAGATGGTCTGGTGGAGGAAATCTTGATCAATTTTCCAAATGAAACAAAATTAGATGACATAGGTAATATCTTAGAAGACATTCCCATCTGTAACACTTTCTGTAGAGTCCATCCAAAATTATTTTATGGCAATATATCACATGTGAAAATAGGATTTAAATTTAATTTAAATTGCCGTCAATTGAAAAAAAGCACGAGCCATAGGATCAAACAGTACGCAAGCTGAAAAGTTCTGAATTATTAAGATTTTTTTTGGGAGGGGGGGAAATGGGTGCATGACTGGACACAAAAAACAAATTCAACATTAGCATGACATTTTATTTTTATATGTTGACATTTTATATGTTGACATTGGAGAAAGGTTGAGATCAGCTGTGCCAGACAACCGTAGCTGGATGAAGAACAGAAGGTATTTTTGCCAAGATGAAATTGAGCAAAACTCACTTGAATAAAAGACAAAATCAAGCTGAATTTTAGGAAAACAATTTTTAATGGGAACTGTGTGACATTCAAGTCAGGATGGCCCGTGTGCACATTTCCTGCTGCCTAGAGATATGATGCAGAATTTGAGGATCTGAAAGAAAGTCATGATGGGAATGCTGCTGGGAATTGAGACTCCTAAACCCATAAACAAAGTTATTGCATAACTGCTATTAAATTAGCTTCTCTTTAAAAGAGCAAAATAATATTGCATTGTTTGGTTAACTAAAGAAGTAACTAGTATGTTGAGTGCTGTACAAATTAAAATACAAAAAAACCTCTGTCCATAGTTTACAATCTCACCACACTCTCCCTTCTTCTCCAGTTAACTTAAATACAGTACTCTAAAACTTTGAATTGATTTTCAAAGACTATAGATTGATTGAAAGCTTAAAGAAATAACTTGGTCGCCATCATTTAAGAAATTATTTGTTTTTATTTATTTTATTTGTATCCTGCCTTTATTATTCTTACAAATAGCTCAAGGTAGAAAACTTATCCAGCACACTTTCCTTCTCCTATTTTCCCCACAACAACCCTGTTGTTGGCCTTCATGGCTATGGCAGGATTAGAACTTGCTGTCTTCACTTTCTAGCCTGGTGCCTTAACTACCAGTTTGGCTCTAGACCATGTTACTAGTCCTGTAACTTAGTAATGCTCAGGAGAGCATATGATCAATTAATTGCCCAGAGATGTTAAATCTTATCGAATGCTGTACATTTTTACTCAGGAGAAAATTTCATACCATTTAATAAGGCTCCTGTGATCATTATATGATCACAACAGTCTTCATCAAGCTGATATCTTCTAGTTACACTGGACCTCACCTCACCTCACTAATCTTTAGCCATATTTGAGGATAACAGAAATTGAATTTCAGTGTATTTGAAAAGCATATTTGATGACAGTTCTATATTTTTAGGAATATTTATCAGTATAACATAACAATCATGGCAGAGATCAATCAACTTAGGCTCTGGGTGCTTTTGTCTGAGATCTTATAAATCTTATAAATTGTCAAGATTTATCACAACATTTGTGAAGATTTTGATCATCTCATCTAATGTTTTTTTGAGATCACTGAAATTGCATGAAATTTTAAAATTTTGTATGTTTCAGTCTCTTAGTAGTTAAAAATTAAATTAGGGGCATAATTTGGAGCTAAAGGTGTCCTACAATCCAATAATATTTTGTTGCTAATCTCTGGATTAGCATTTTAATATTATACCCTCATTTCCACTATTTAGGTCATTTTTACAACCACAATAACTAGCTACATCATCATAACATCTGATTTTGCTAAAATCAGATCAAAACTCAGTTGAATCCAGAAGGGCAATCAGAAATAAATTTGGATTTGAATTAATGAAACAAATTGCAAGATAATATAGATCCTTCCAAAGAGTTTCATAACTAAATAGAATGTACATGTATTATTTTATTACTGATTCTTATAGTATATTTTAACTATTTTAAAATTAGGATTGAATTTTATCTTTTAGGATTGTTAAATAGAAAAAAACATATACATTTCATAGAGCTATACATACGTGATATTTTCCCTGTAAATCATTGCAATGTTGAGTAACATTTTGTATTTTTGTAATATTGTAAAATAAGCTTTCATAATTATAGCATACCAACAATGCCTTCCATGTACAAGTCCTGATTTGTTTATGTACTCAACATGCTAATAAAAAGCTGAGATGATTGGAGAGTAAGACTACAAGGCCATAGTTAATTACAGGATATTTTCCCAATTGGCTCCTTTCCATAGGTGTTGAACTACAGTCCAAAATTCTGGGGGAAATGCACCCAATAAAACAGTATTATTATGAATTTTCCCCATATTTTCCTACAGGGACTGATGATCCACATCATGTAATAAATCCTAGACATTTGTGTCACTCATATTTAAAAAGAGAGGTACCATTTTGAAGTACATGACCTTTTGTCTTCACGCTGTGCTATATAACTAAATTCATACTATGAGATCTTGGCATCCTTCTCCTTTTATCTTGATGAATTGATAAATTCAGCACCTGGCATTCAGGGTGCCCTGAGGAAATGGCTTAATTAATCTGGAAGAAGGATAGACTCTTGGCTAGTTTTGTGCAATGAGATTCTTTCCAAGGTGTAACATGCTAATTTGGATTTTCAACATTGCTGATGTATTAAGGGAGCCTTTATGTTATACTTCTATATTTTCTGAGAATTCAAAGCAACTGTTATAATTTACCATGATTTTAATCATGCTGAACTGAGTTATGAGATATGTATCCTATTAATTCAACCTTAAATTGATGTAAAAAATAGGGTTTAGTAATGTGATTTGAATCGAAAGTTTCCTGAGCTGTAAGACAGTCACACAACTCTTGGTCTACAAAGTGGACTACTATAAACTAACCACAAGAAAAACTGAGGATTTTTTTTCTAAGCAGAAGACATATTTCTATATGATAATGCAGCTTTTATATTGAAATGCAATTGTCCTGAATTACACCATGCAAAAATTTAGAAAACCACTAGATGTCAGCAAAGAGCTATATAAACTTTGAATTCCATCTGATGCCATCTAGGGGAGAACTGGAGGTCTGGAGTCTAAAGAAAGAGAAATAGTTTCTTTTCCATAAAGTGTTTGATTTTTCATATAATTATATGAATATATCTTAACACTGATAAATGATCTTGGATTGATATGCAATGATGCAAGAACCTTGTTTAGTGGCATGCATGCAGAGCGCATTATGCAAGATTTAATACATAGACATTTTGTAGTCTTACAAGACTCTAGGAAGGAGATAATTGAATCTGACCAATCATCACCTCTAAATATCCAAACTGAAAGCTTGTTTATTTTATTTAGTCTTTAAAATTGAGTTTGCTTTCCATTGATTTTGCATAGTGCCTCCAGGTTCTCTGTAGATACAGATTTTGTTAGCTTGGTGAATGATCCAGGAAGAGAGAAGATAATTTATCCAGTGTGAAGCATGATATAGTTGCTTAGCAGTCTACCCAAACATTTGATAGCATTTGATTTACTTTCCCATCATTGGCAAAGTAAAATGTATCTTAAAATCTGATACAGGTGGAGATCAGAAAGTTAGGCCTGCCATATTTGGGTTGCAGATATCCAGATGACCCTTGGAGCATAGCAAAGAATGAGAGATTTTGGTATTGTTGCTGCCATCTAGTTAGTTCTCAACCATTTTTTTTTTTTTTTTTGCAATTTGGCTCAGATATGGTAAGGAAGGCAGTTTAAAACAAGCAAATAAATTCTACTATATAAATTTGGGTCACAGAAAATATGAGTTTGTTATCAAAGATATTGGCAGAGGTTACTGTCTATAATATAGATATACAAACATATTAGACTCTGTAACATCTATCAAGGTGTTGCAAAAGAAAAACTCAAACCTTGAGTTTTAATCTCTTAAATTGCATTTTATTGCACTACTTTCAGATTGACTTTCTGGAATCACAAAGTATCATTTCTGGTTGATGGGAAACATTTGAAAAGAATGCTCATTTCTAAGCATTGTTTGAATCAATGACCTTCCAGCCTTAGAACTCTTGTGAATTACTGGAGAACTCTCTCCAGTAATCAGTAATTCCAATTCTGTTATAGAACTGATTATCTGGGAAAAAACCTCTTCAAGATCAATGTGTATAGAATAAAGAGTCCCTTAGGGGAAGAAGGCTGAGCCTCCTCGCTGACGGACCGTAGATCACAACTCTCTGCAGCTGTGGTCCATGCTCTTTTGTTAGAGAGCCCCAATTATTACAATAAGGGGCTGAAGCTGCCTAGGAGGGGCGGAAGAGTAAGGGGAAGCCACAAGCTTGGTTGAGGGGAGCTGCATCTCCCCCCCTGGGCTTGGTCTTTTTCCCCCCGAAGACGACTGCAGCGGTGGTTTAAAATGGCCACCATGAAGAGGAGGACTCAGCTGGATTAAAATTTGTGCAGGAAGGAAGAAAGAAGTGGATAACATCTGAACCGGGACAACTGGGCAATACAATTAAACAAAAGTGCCCCGGGATTAAGGTAACATGGAATTTTTAAGAAAAGAAAAGTGAGCAGTGAAATTACAAAGGGACAGGGGGTAAAAAAGAAAATATTTTTGACAGGTAAGCAGGGCTTCGAACCGGGAAAGGAAGAAGTTGGAACTAAAGATTTAACTAAATTGGACTAAAATATTTTGGGAATAAACAGGCATAAAATAAAGCTGGACTTAAGATTGTCAAAAAATAATAATAATAAAGTTTACAAATTGGAGACTGGACTGTGCTGGAATATTGAGGTTCAAAAAGCCCTAAATAAAAAAATAGGGGGAAAAGGTGAAGACTGTACAATGGAGAGTGCCACCTTTTGTCAAAAACTTGAGCTCAAACAAAAGGGAAAGCATCCTGTTTCTGAATGAACTTGTGTGGATATAACACTAAAGAAATATTGAAACAAAGTAAGAACCTTAGAAAGTGAAAGCAGAACTAGAATAAAGAAAAAAACAAGGAAAGACTGACTGTGGGATTGATTGATGTTTTTGGTATAGACCCTCGGCTGGAATAACTGAGAACTTTAGAAAATTGAAAGAAGAAAGAAGGAAAGTAAAAGTGGGGGGTTTTTTTGTTTTTTGTTTTGGTGGACTTTAACAATCCTAAAATATAGGAGTGTGTAATGATGATATCTTTTCGGGAATTAAAAATGGAACTTAAAAATTTGAGAGAATTACTACAGGAAAGAGGCGAATCACTTTGCTCTGTGTTAGAAAAATGGAAATGGCGATTGAAGAACAAGAAGAAAGAGCTTCAGAGGAGGAGGAGTCGATTCAAGAAGACATTTTAAATAGACAATTAACACAAAGAACACTACAAAGAAGTGGGGAAAGAAGGAAAGTTAAAAAGTTAAGATTTAAGAAGGCAATCAAAAGGGGGAATACCTGTGAAGTTGGGAAAGACAGAAAAACCCAGCAGAAAAGGGGAAAGGAAGATATTAAGAAAGAGAGGGATATAAACTGGAATGAGAAAAGATATGGGGAAAAGAAGGGGAGGAGAAGCAGTAAGAAACAGGTGCATGAAATAAAGAAATACAGAAATAGTAAAATGTTGAAAAGAAATTGTTTTTTCAGAGATAATGGTTGATGAATTAAAAAGGGGATTCTGCAGGGTGACAAGGGGTAATAAGAATATTTCTGCAATTAAAAATATTTAGAAAATAGGGTAATATAGATACTGATAACTTATTAAAAATCAAGGGGGGGGGGGAAATATGCTGCAGAATCCAAAGGTTGACAGCCTTCCATTTTTCTGAGTTGGGTAAAATGAGGACCCAAATTGTTGGGGTCAATAGGCTGACTCTGTAAACTGTTTAGAGAGGGCTGTAAAGCACTGTAAAGCAGTATATAAGTCTAAGTCCTATTGCTATTGCTATCTAGAAGACTTTTCACACTTTTGACCAAGGCAGTATCCCCATGGTCATATGATCAAAATTGGAATGCTTGGCAACTGTATTTATGACAGTTGCAGTGTCCTAGGTTCATATGATCACCATTTGCAATCTTCCCAGCTGACTTCCGACAAGTAAAATCAAGTCCAGATTTGCTTAATGACTGCATGATTCACTTAACAACTGTGGCATAAAAGATTGCAAAACTCAATCAACATCTTCCTTGCTTAGCAACAGAAATCTGGGGCTGAATTGTGCTCATCTCTCAAGGGCTACCTACAGTGGTGGGATTCAAATATTTTTACTTCCGGTTCTGTGGGTGTGGCTTGGTGGGCATGGCAGAGGAAGGATACTGTAAAATCTCCAGTCAGAGGTGGTATTTGTCGGTTCTCTAAACTACTCAAAATTTCCACTACCGGTTCTTCAGAACTGGTCAGAACCTGCTGAATACCACCTCTGGCTACCTATAATATGTGCATCACACTGATATTTCCAGAAAGCTTTTTGATTCAAACTAGATGTCATAAAGTATTGTGGATAAATGGCTAGTCTAACAGCATTCGTCATTTATCCACAATACTTTATGATATCTAGTTTGAATCAAAGCTTTCTGCAGATATCAGTGCGATGCACATATTATAGGTAGTGTAATTCCAACAACTCCAGAAAGCACAGACAAGACAAGCAAGTGGGAAAACTGTTAGAAGTAGTGATGGAATGAATGCATAATTTATTCTGATTCTTATTTTTATTGTAAGTTGACTTGGAAATAGATCTTATTAAATAGCAAATATTCTGTTTCTCTTCTGTGCTGTCTGGATGCAATCCTCCTCTTTCTGTACTAACGATGCCTGTGCGTGACAAAGTTTTAATTTTAAGAATTCAATATTTCTGTTCTCCAATATGCATTTAACAGATGTTAAATGCCAACTAAGTCTTGAATTTTACTGCATTGTAAAGCTTACTGAATTTCTATTGTTGGGATTACTACAGCATACATAGAAGAATATGTACTAGCATTTTTCTTCAGATGTTAATAACTGTATTTTAGATAATAGTGGTAGAAAAGATTGGGGCTATGGTGGGCCTTGAGGGTACATTTTGAGGGACTCAGAGGGGATTTTATAATTTTATATGTGTGTCAATACATATGTTTAATATGCTTATATTTCTTCACCTTTTGAAAATCAGTGTTAAATTGCACTGCTGTGATTCAGTAGTTTCCTGCCAAAAATTGACAGCATGAACTTAAGGCCTCCAGCAGCCACAAAAGAGTTGTGGGAAGTGCATACAATACAGTTCTCATCTCCAGTGTGCTATAGAAGGCTACATTCTGGTGAAAGAATTTAGCATGCTGCTTAAATTTTTACATATTCTATTGTAATCACAGAGGCAGGCATGGTTAACATTATTTTTTTTTTGAAAAGAATTTTATTAATTTTCTACAAACAAACAAGACAAACAAGACATTAAAACATCAACTCTCATATGTACATCCAGTGTATCGATTGGTTCATCAGTTTTGTGCATTTATTTTGTAGTCTCAATTACAACCATGTTACATAACAACTCATATTGTCAATCCAAACTTATATATCCTAATATTACTAAAAAAAGAAATTTTTGATTATACTTTTAATCATCCATGCTTTATGAGATAACCATACTTTAAACAGTTTATTCTGTAACAAATCATATAATCATACCAAATCAATCCTAAAAGCCCTTTATAAATATAGTGTCAATATTCTATTATCGTATTTTATCATCTAGCCATTGATAAAAAAGATCCCAAATTTCATAAAATTGTTTCTCCTCTTGCTCTCTAATTTCAAATGTCAATCTACTCATCTCAGCACATTCCAATATTTTCTTAATAATTTCTTCCTGTAATGGTATTTTCTCATTCTTCCAATTTTTAACAAATACAATCCTAGCCGCTGCTAATACATTTACAATCAGGTATTTCAAATCTTTACTATATGTATCAGGTAAAATTCCCAATAAGAAGATCTCTGGTTTCAAGTCTATGTATTTCTTTGTCATTTTTTCCAATCACATGCAAATTTTAGTCCAATATTTTCTAGCGTCCTCACAAGTCCACCACATATGGTAATATGAGCCAGGTATCTGATGACATTTCCAGCATTTTTCAGATTTGTTCTTAAACATTCTTGCTATTCTTGTTGGGGGAAAGTGCCACCTGTAAAACATCTTATACAAGTTTTCTTTATATGCTGTTGACATTGTCATTTTATAATTTTTTTTTAAACAAATTTAATTGATTTTAAAGACAAACAAACCATCATTAACCATTAAATACATAAAACCTCTTTCCATTATTAATTTTACAAGTCAAGTAAAATATTATTTTATGCAACATAATTCTGTTTTACACCATTTCAAAATAAACATATAGATATCTCTTAACAAATTTCTCATTATTTCTCTTTTCGTATTCAATTTCATTGTTATTATTATTATTTTCTATATTTATCCAATTTATAATCATCATCTTCATTCCTCTCTGACTTGATTACCATTATTCTCATCCAACATTCCTCCAAGGTTTTATTAATTCTCAAACAAAACATAGACACACAAAACACAAAAATATAAAACTTCTTTTAAGAAAGTAGTTTGGCCCCAGATTACCTCTCTTTGTATGGACTTCAGTTAAATTCGTGCTCATCTTGTATACTATTACCTATCTTATTTACCATTCTATATCTTCTATATAACTTCTCCCCGCTTTTCATTCTTCTTATTTCTATTTTATTTAATTCATTTTAATTTAAATCATTATATTTGTATTTTTTGTCCATTCTTTCCAGATTATCCATTTATCTCATTCCCTATAGTAAAAAAAAAAAAAAAAATATTTCTCCTGAAATCACTGATCAGAGCCTTTCTATCCTCCCCCTATATTAATATTTAAAATAACACCTGATACCCAATCTGATTCTGCTTAGTACATTCTACCTACTAACCTTTAAAGAGAAAAAATAATAAATTCATAATAATTTATATAATTAGATAATAAATCTAAATATTAAATCTTATAACATTCCGATTGTCTATTTCAAAAAACAAGTGCTACAATTTTATTAAATTTTAAAATCTATCATTACTAAACATTTCAATATTTTAATCTTTTATTAATTCTTATAACATTCTAGTTTTCTATTTCTAATACATAATACCATCTTATGTACCTTGCAGAATCTTCTTTTTTAAAGAAATTATACCTTACCCTTTATCCCTAAAAAAAAATCCTTTTTTCCCATCTTGTTTCATACCTTTGTAGCTTTTCCCTCCCTTTTCCCTCCCTTTCTTATCCCCCCTGGCCTTTTTACCCCCCCCCCTCTACTAACCTCCACCTTTTTAGCTTTCCCTCTCTGTTGTAATCCTTTCTCCTTTTGCTCAGTAACATTGAGTTGGTTTTGCATCTTATTTTTTCCTTTCTTAAGTGTTTTTTTTAAGTCTTAAGTCCTTCATTTTCCTTCCTTTCTTTCTCCTTTCTCTCTTAGTTAATTTTTTAGATTTACTGAAGATGGCGTCTTCTTCTTCTTTTTCTTCTTCTCCTTCTATTTCCTCCATCTGTTGTTGTGTTTGCTGATAAATAACAAGCGCCATTTCTAAGCGTCCTTACTTTCACAGCGCCCTTACAGCGTCCTTACTTTCTTGATATTCCTTTCTAAGTTCATCATCAGATAAAGCCATTCTTTGTTCTTCTTAGAGCAACCAAAATGTTTCAAAAGTTAAAACAATTCCTCAAAGTCCCAGAGACATCAATCAGTCCAAACAACGCACAAAGTTCTCACTTTCTCTTCCTGGGGTGGTATTGGTAAAAGGGAAAAGAAAAAAAAGCCCAATCTGTATTTTACAGCTTGTTGCAATCAATTTCTAGTCTCAAGATCTTCAAGGCATCTCCTCCAGCAAAATCTTAATATATATATATTTTTGTCTTCTCCCTTCCCACTTATAACAAGAAGCCAAGTTTTTACCTTTTATAAAAAACAACAGATTTCTCAATGGCCATTTGTTGATTCCATAGGGAAGGAGGGTAAACTTTCCTTTCAGCACCTCAATTTTGCTGCTTGAAATCCTCCTCTGGAAACCAAGTATTTTTCAAAAAGTCATAGTTCTCAGGATTAAACACCTCTTAAAGTCCTGGATCAGCCAAAAAACTTTCTCTTGAAAACTTTCTCCCCTCTTCCTCCTGCTCAGTCTTACCCAGCTGCCGGCTTCTTTGTGGTGGCCATTACAGACCACCGCTTGACCGCCTTGAAAAAAGGGGGTTTTGCCGGCTGGGGAGAGGGTCTGCAACACCCCCAAACCCCTCACCAGCTCCCCCTATCTTCGGCTGCCTCTGCGGGGCAGCCTTAGCCTCCAAACCCGTCCAGATTGAAGGCACCAAAACGGCTAGCGCGGCAGGGATCGCGCAGGATAGCGGAACCCTGCTGCTGGCGAAGCCGACAAACCGGAAGTTTGTCATTTTATAATTTTTGCCATTTCTCTAAATCAATCCCATATCCAAAATTCTTCCCCCAAACAATCATAGTTTCTTTAACTTGTTCTTCCTCTAATTTAATTCCCAGTAAATAACCATATAATTTTTTAATCACCTTCTCATCAGTACCCATCAAGTTCTTATCTAAATCAGTCTGTTTATCACAGAATCCCTCTGTTTTAAAATCTTCATCATACCTTGAATGTATTTGCGCATATGAAAACCAATTCATCCTTATACCTTGTTCCTCTAAGTTTTGGGTCGATTTAAGTTCACCCTGTTAGGGATAACATTGTTTACCCTAACTGGTTTAGGTAAAATAATAAATATGTAATCATGGTTTATAAGTTAAAGTGTCTGCAACTTTAAATATAGGAATGTAATTAAGAGAGTGGTTGTGAAAGCACTTTAAAAGAAGCAAGACGACAGCTTGCTCTCTCTCTGGCTTGATGATCCCTAATTACTGGATGAATGAAGACTGCGTTTTTCCCCTACTGGAGAAGGGGAGAGAAAGGACTGATTTGTAAGTGAACTGACATAGGATATTCTACACGGACTTTGCTAATTGAATATCCTTGAATGGACTGACTGATACGATACATGACTAATGGACTGTTATTTTGACTATGCTATAAACTCTAAATGGAATAAACTATCTTTTGATAGCACAAGCGTATCTGTTATTTTTTACTGTATGTTTACAAACATACAAACATATCTCACTCATTTATCTGTGTGCCTATCTGACTAACGCTGCATATTCTGTTTAGCTTGTCTCCTTAACCCTGGTTGGGGAACCCAGGCCTAACACTGGTTATGGGCCCAGAGGCTGCAAAGTCAGTTTAACTAGGATAAAACAGATTTATGTAAAAAGTGAGAGTTTGTGTTGTTAAACGATATAGTAAACAGACAGCTGTGTTTTATTAATTATAGTTTTATATCCATATAAAGAAAACATGGCACAAGTCAATCTACAAAGTTTGTCCCTTATATCCAAGCTGGATGGAACAAACTATGTATCATGGTCTATGAAATGTAGTCTGCTTCTACATAGAGAAGGTCTGTGGAACATAATTGAAAATCCACCAAACATAGAGGAATGGGATCCAGAGATTGAGGAAGATAGACTAAAGATAAAAGATTTTATGCAGAAAAATGAACAAGCTATTTGCATAATAGGACTAACACTGTCTGACCAGCAACTTGTTCATATCCGTGGAGAGCAAACAGCTGTTGGGTGTTGGCAGAAGCTGAAGAGGATTTATGTCTGAGATAACGTTGGTGCTCATATAAATCTAACACGGAAGCTTTTCAGGATGCATCTCCAGACAAATGGTGATATGCTTAGTCATTTGAATTCTATAAAAAGCATTTTTCAAGAACTGCACGAGAAAGAGCTTATTTTCTCTGAACTACATCAAGTCTACATAATTCTATCATCACTAGATGTAAGTTATGATAATTACGTCACTTCCCTTGAAATTTTGCCTAAGGAAAGTTTAACTTTAACTGATATAACTGACAGATTGATTGAAGAGGCAAGAAGAAGACTTGAAAGAGATCAGTTAAGGAGGGAGCAACCTCAAAAAGAAGATAATGAATCTCCTACTGCATACGCAATTAAAAAGTGTTTTAATTGTGGAGGAAGAGAATATTTGGCAAGATTTTGCAAAAAAGCAAAGCGCCAGAACGCTGGCCAGAATACTAAAAGTCATCAAAAGAAAAATAAAAATTTAGAGTTAGCCATGTATACTAACGGAGCTGTAAAAAATAATTTATGGGTGGTTGACAGTGAAGCATCCCACTGTATAACAAGTGATAACAAAAATTTTATTAAAATGTCCCAGAGTACACAGCAGATATTGTTAGCCAATGGCTGGAAACTGAAAGCTAAAGGTCAAGGTATAGCATATTGTTCTTTCATAAAAGAGAATGTAAAAATGTTATATGTACCACAACTTAAGTTTAATTTAATTTCAGTTAGAATTTTGGTTAAACTAGGATATGCAGTTACCTTTAAAGGAGATAACTGCATAATTGAGAAAAAAGATAAGAAAATTACTGCATCTTTAAGAGGTGAATTGTATGTGTTAAATGATAATGGTTTAAAGGTGGCTAACACGGTTTATGATAATAAGAAACCTCATGATGAATGTATTCACTTGTTACACCGACGGCTAGGGCATTTAAATTTTAAAATGCTTAAGAAAACTGTTCAACTATCTAAAGGAATAAGTTCATTTCAGAGGGGGACCAACTACCGCCAAACCACAGGGAATCGTCCTGTGAGTCGGGAACATTTGAACCACCAATGGAACAACCACTCCTACAGAAATAAACAACTAGCCAATTCAACGAAACGAGAAGAGACACACCAAACCATTACAATTGGTCACGCCTCATCACTAGATGCAAAGAAGATCCGAGTGAAGGTCGCCATCGAAAAGCAGCCCTGCGTGATGGAAGTCGATTCAGGATCATTCCTCTCGATGGTTTCCTGGAAGACCCTTAAACAATTAATCCCTGCCATCCGGTGGCAAGACCTCAGAACCCAAAGAATCATACTCAAGGATTATCAAGGAAACCGAATTCCGGTCATTGGATCCAGCCTAGTCCAGGTCTCATTCAAAAATCGTACTGCATCTTTACCATTGACCGTCGTCAACCGTGATCGGCCTAGCTTGTTAGGCCTTCAATGGTTCGCCCCACTTGGGATCGAGGTAGCCAGCATTCACCAAACCAGAAGCGACGACTGGGAGGAGGCCCTTGTCCAGGAATTCCAGGACGTCTTTGCAGACAAACTAGGCAAGTACAAGGGGACTCCAATATCATTTAACCTTAACCCTGAAGTAGCCCCCATCCACCTTAAGCCTCGTTGGGTACCTTTTGCCCTTAAACCAAAGATCGACAAGCAGCTTGATAAATTAATAGCCCAGGGTGTTTTAGAACCAACAGACCATGCTCGTTGGGAAACCCCAATCGTAACACCCATCAAACCGGATGGATCATTAAGGATTTGTGGGGACTACCGTGCCACCCTGAATCACGCCCTTCAACAGAACACTTACCCAGTGCCGGTGGTACAACACCTTCTCCATTCCCTGGGGGGCGGAAAAGTCTTCGCTAAATTGGATTTAGAACAGGTGTACCAACAACTGCTTGCAGATAAAAAAAACCACAGAGGCACAGACGATCGTTATGCACCGAGGCTCCTTTAAGTGCAACCGATTCCAATTCGGAGTTAGCGTAGCCCCAGGGATTTTTCAAAGTTTGATGGAGAGACTCTTGCAGGGGATCAAAGGGGTCGTACCATACTTTGATGACATTTTAATTGCTGCCCCGAATAGAGAAATACTAGAAGAGCGTCTTAAATTAGTTCTCCAGAAATTTAAAGACTCCGGCCTTAAGGTTAAAAAAAAATAAATGTCAACTGCGTACAGATAAAGTAGAGTTCCTGGGGTACCTAATCAATAAACAAGGCATTCACCCCACCAATAGCAAACTAAAAGCAATCAAGAACGCCCCAAGACCCAGAAATAAGACTGATCTCCAAGTTTTTCTGGGGCTCATTAATTTTTACAACATCTTCCTGCCCCACAAAGCGACCGTAGCTGAGCCCCTACATAGACTTCTTGACAAAAAAGCAACTTGGGTCTGGGGGCACCAAGAGGAGCACGCGTTTCAACAAATGAAAAACTTATTAACCTCAGATGCTGTTTTAATGCAGTATAACGAGACTTTGCCTTTTACAATTACATGTGACGCGTCACCGTTTGGAGTAGGAGCCATTTTGAGCCATGTGTTACCAAACGGTAGTGAGGCCCCTATTGCCTATTTTTCAAGGACTCTATCAAAGGCTAAACGTAACTATAGTCAAATCAATAAAGAGGCTCTTGCTGTTGTATCTGCTGCGAAACGGTTTCATGAATATGTATATGGACGAGTTTTTACTATTGTTACTGACCACAAACCTTTGCTGGGGATTATAGCGGGATACAAGCCAACCCCCTATATATTATCACCTAGAATGACTCGCTGGTTGGAGTTTTTGGCTGCGTACAACTATAGACTGCAACACCGCCTAGAGAAAGCCATTCCCCACGCTGACGCACTGAGCCGTTCACCACTTCCCGAAACCGTCGACGACCCAGCTCCAACCCTTACGACACTCCAGATTGAAATGCTACATTCACCGCCGCTAACAGCTAGAGACATTGCGATTGAAACAAAACGCGATCCTGTCTTAGCGCGAGTTCTTAGCTGGGTCGAATGGGGATGGCCAGTAGAACAAACCCCTGACGATTTCACCCCCTTCAGGAATCAGCAAACAGAACTTTTTTCGCAAAAAGGCTGCATCCTATGGGGGGATAGAGTCGTCATCCCAGAGCGGTTACAACGAGCAGTATTAAAAACACTGCATGAGGGTCACCCTGGCATCGTGCGTATAAAAGCACTCGCACGAAGCTACACGTGGTGGCCGGGCATCGACAAACAGATCGAAGCCTGGGTAAAGACTTGTTTAAAATGCCAAGAAGTCAGCAGTGCCTCACCTAAAGCAACTCCAACACAATGGGAAACACCCCGGGGACCGTGGTCCCGCATCCACATTGACTTTGCGGGACCTACTAAGGGACATACGTTCCTCCTAACAGTGGATGCCTATTCCAACTGGCTCGAGATCCACGAAATGAAGAGTACTACCACCAAGTCCGTCATCCGGAAATTGAACAGGCTATTCGTAACACATGGACTGCCAGACGTTCTGGTCTCTGACAACGGACCCCAGTTTACTGCTCTACCCTTTGAACAATACTTAGTGGACCGGGGTATTCGCCATGCGCTAACTTCGCCAGTGCACCCTGCAGCTAGCGGAAGAGCCGAGCGCATGGTACAATTTGTTAAAAAAAACCCTCTACAAAATGGACTGTGGGAACATTGAAGATAAAATAAACTCCTTCTCCAACACATCACTCCGCACAGCGTTACCAACAAGACTCCAGCTGAACTATTGATGGGACGCAAACTCCATTCCCACCTCAACCGGCTTCACCCGTCTTACGAGCCAGAGAAACCCTGTGGATCTAGCGGAAAATGCTGCGAGTTCAAGATAGACGAGTTAGTTTTCGCCAGAAACCTTTCCGGCGAACCATTGTGAGTCGAGGCAACCATAATTCAAGCCACCAGAGCCAGGTCGTACCGTGTGAAAACCTGCAATGGAAAAATATGGAAATGCCATATAGATCAGCTTTGCTCGAGGCTACAACCCAGTTTCTGTGACTCCGGTAACTCCCAAACTGAGGGGGGAGGGGATGTTGAAGAAACCAAATTCGAGATGGTGGAAAGCAGGAGTGAAAGAAGTCAGCAATTGGGCGTGACAAATGAAGAAGAATCAGGGAGGGGAGTGTCCTCGCCACAAAGGAACACCTCAACAGAAGCAAGCCCGCAAAGATCAGAGGACAAAAACGAGAACATTAGCGGCACCGAGTCATCCAATGAGGATACGGAACCACCGGTACCTGATGCCCAAAAACGTCCCGCCGAAACCGGATTATAGACAGGAACCAATGGGACAGCGTAAATCTAATAGACAGTCAAAACAACCTTCATACCTCAGGGATTACATCACCGCACCCCTTAAACGGAACCCGGGGGGAAGGGGTGTTATGAACTAATAAAACGCTTAAATAAAGTTTTATCAAACCTTTAGAAAAAACAGGGTTCTAATCCTGCACTTCTGATTGGCTGATAATAGCGATACCGGATTGGTCCATTCAGGAGAATCTGATTGGCTGTTAACGAGCCACTTTCATTCATTCAAGGGTTTAACACTCCACGTTTCTCATTGGTTACTAGATCAGCAGCCTGCCCTATAAAAGGGCTGCTGCTGCCCTAGGTTTTTGCTCTGTTCAGAATGATTAATAAAGAGTTGAAGTTCACTGTTCACTGCCTCGTCTCCGTTCCTTGTGCCCATGCGCAGAACATAACACGTAGATGGTGGTGGGACCAGTCAGAGGTGGTATTCTGAAACACTCAAAATTTCCCCTACTAGTTCTCCAAACTAATGAAAATTTCTGCTACCGGTTCTACAGAACTAGTCAGAACCTGCTGAAACCACGTCTGATTAGAATGCTAAACATCTCACATGATTTTTACTTTTATTAATGAATTTGCCATGATTGTAAATTTCTTATTCAATAATGTGCAGAACACAATTTACATCGATCTTCACCAGACAAATTCAGCAGGAAAAACTAATCCAAAAAGGAGACGACCTTCTTGTCGTGTAATACACAGTCCCTAATTCAGCTCACTGATATGGAGGCCTCTCATGTTTGGAATAACTCCTGCATCATCATGCTCCTGTCATTCCAACAGTCTTGCCAGCAAGACAAAGATAGTTTAGTATAAAATGCAAAATATTCCAGTAGCAGGTCATGGATTTTGTCACATGTACTGAAAATATTCCAGTAGCAGGTCAACCAGATATTGTCACATGTATGAGAGGAGCACAATCATACTTTGCTGCTTTTGTTTTAGGAAGGAGAGACACTGCAAGCAAAGTTCTTGAACAGATGTAATGCCTCCTACAAAGCAGTGGGAATAATTGAGAGGATTTCAGTGAGGTACCCCTCATTTCTTCTTCATTTTGGTAGATACATTTGAATTAGAGCAATTGGAAGAATGATTCACAATATCCATATGAAGAGGAAAGTCATCAAAAGTGCACTGTGGAACAGTGTCCAAAATTCAGTTTGTGCAATGAATGCCACCCACGTATCCTGCCCTATGGCTTTTGACACCACAAAATATTTTGTAATTCCTGTGTCCTCTGCAATCTTGGCAGCCTGGCTGTTTCTGAATTGTTTAGCACTTTTTGCCTTGCTATTCCACATAAAGAAATGCATTGTTCTCTTGGTTTACATCCGAGAGATGAAGTGTTGAATAAAGTATTGGCTGACCTCTTGGGGATTCTGGTGCTACTCTTCTGGATCAGCTACAATTATCACAAGCACCACTCGGCTATAAGTTAAGGCAGAGATCTCCAAACTTGGCAACTTTAAGATTTGTGGACTTCAACTCCAGCTGGCTGAAGAATTCTGGGAATTGAAGTCCACAAGTTTTGAAGTTACCAAGTTTGGAGACCTCTGAGTTAAGGTCTTCTTCCTAATCTTCTCTGCCAAGAACAACTTCATGTGTCTCATTGCCATGGAATGTTACATTAGACTTGTTTATCAATTTCATTACCAGGGAATATACACAATGCATACCACCATCAAGGTTATCACTTCTCCTTGGCTTTTTTTATGTTCTTGCCACCAATCTCAAGTAAACCTTGCCCATCCAAATGGACAGAATAGAGATCTGTTCATCAAATAAAAGCATGCCTCTATCAGAATCTTAAAGAATAGGACAAAAATGCACAGACTAACCATTCTACAGGTATATTAAATAGCTGCAAAATGCAGTATGAGGCACCAGACCTGGCATGGAAGCTGAAAGGAGGCAAGAAAAATGGAACTTCCCTGAGTCTTCCTATTAAAAATGTATTATTTCAGGCACGTATAATGGTGTTTGTTTTTTTTTGCCAAGCTGGGGATTGCACTTTGCTTTTGATGGCATGCCAGAAATGGCATTCTAAAAAGTAAGCAAATAAAATTATAATAATTATAATAATAATAAAAAGAAGTGGGTAGGGCAGAACAACAGTTGGATTGGATATTATTTACATATAAATCAAATTAAAATAGCATTTTAGTTAATTACATTCTTCTTCTTCCATGTCTAGATCAAATTGTAAACTCACAGAGTGAAGCCAACAAAATTTCTTGGTTTTGTTGTTGGCCAAAAATAAGTCATTATAGGTACATGTGTCTGGTAGTAGCTGGCATACCAGCAGATGGACTGGGCTCTATGTATCTCTGCACATTCACATAGCATGTTGTTATCAGCTAAGAGCCTCCACTTAAGCATATTGGTTTTACATTTAGGCACTCCAACTCTCAGCCTATTCAGAATCCTCTAAGCAGTGTAGGGGAGGCCAGATCCTTCAGCCATATCCTCCTTTAATGTTATTCCTTGGTAAATGATCTCTTTCCTCTATCTTTTTATTCTATTTTGTTCTTGTGTACCCTCAAGAATCTTTGTTTTTGCCATAAAGCTGTTCCTAGATCTGAGTTGGCAGGCTTGGAGCATATATTAATTGCATAATTTTACTTATTCAATTGAGTTTCTCTGCCATTTGGCTGTTCTCAACTCTGAGAGTTGCACTGCATGTTATTTCTTATGGAGTTAATTATTTCCTGTTCCTCTTAAAAGCTAAATGCAATAGCATTAGGGGAGTTGCCCCCAAATGTTTGGACATCAGGGACCAGTTCCATGAAGAGAAGTTTTTTTTTTTTCCCACAGGCTGGAGGGGGTGTGGCTTCATATACTGCCTGCATCCCATGGATGGAGTTTTGCTTGTTTGCACGGTCCGGTTTCTGACATGCTATGGCCCAATGCCAGTTCACAGAGTGGGGGTTGGGGACCCCTACTTTAAGGTCATCATGTGGCCCTGAAATTTTTGAGGATCTTGAGGCCACAGGCAGGCCTGATGATCTCAGCATCCTTGGGGACCACATGTATCCCTTGATCTCAAGGTCCTCAAGGAATCCTAGTTTAACCTTAACCAAGACAAGCCTCCTGCGGCCACCTACCTGCTCTGGCCTCCTGAGTCTCAGCTTTCCTGTGGCCCACATTGCACATCCAGATCACCCTGCCTTTGGCTCTGCCTGCTTCTTGGACAGATAATCATCTCATCTGTGTTATGTGGGCTGCAGCTGCTGTAGGACACCCTTGGCCCATGCGTGCTCACTGCCCACTGCCTCCAGTGCTGGCCACGCTCATACCCTTCAACAGGGCTTATTTTTGGTGTAGGGCTTATATTAGGTGCATGCCTAAAAATTAGACAAGCACTTATTTTGGGGAAAATACAATAAGTCTAAGTGCTATTGCTATTGCTATTAATTGGAGCTATTATCCCACCAATATGCATTCTGCCCCACTTTTCTCTTGTGGATCTGACTCCCATCCACCAGTTTCTGTCTCTTAGTGTGCTCTCTGTCTTTCTCTCTTTCCTTTACATTTTAGAAGAATTCAATGTAGACAGTTGATCCAGCAATTTTGGAACAATTTTGGAGAATGGTCAGAATCATTTTCTATAATGTCATTCACCGCTCCCCGCCAGTGGTGGGATTCAAATTTTTTTTTTTTTTACTAACGGGTGTGGCTTGGTGGGTGTGGCTGAGGAAGGATACTGTAAAATCTCCAGTCAGAGGTGGTATTTTCTGGTTCTCCGAACTGCTCAAAATTTCCGCTACCGGTTCTCCAAAACTGGTCAGGACCTACTGAATCTGCTCCTCGCTCCCTGAGGTATGAGCAGGTCCTGCCTTGTTGGTTTTTCAAGAGGTCCTGAAGGCATGATTTTGTTCGAGGGCCTGGGGATCCTAATGGAGACAGTCAAACCTAGAACTTTCCAGGCTTTGTGCTGAACCTGAAAATAACAGAGCTGAGGTCTGATGATGTGAACAGGAAGATACTGCCTACTTTTTCTTCTGTGAGTTATTTTATTTTTCAGTTATACATTACCTCAATCGCAAAGTGACCCTAGGAAGCTTAAAAACTTGTCTGATGGGCCAGTTAGTGCCTGATTGTGTAATTCATTTAGCCATTTATGGTTGTATTAAGATAATTGGAAAATTATATTGTCTATAATTAAGGATTATATCTTTTAGCTATAATGTCTTATTATACATCACCCAGATTCCCTCCTTGGAGGACATGAGCAGTTCAAAATTGTGAAAAATAAATAACAGATAGGCAAATGGAGAAGAAAGGCTTTATAATTGGCTCAATGGATTTGTCAAGTGTTCTGCAATGGGTTAACTTCTCTTCTAGTAACTGGTTGTTCTGGATCCCTGATCTCTGTTGTGGAAAATGAAAGGATCTCAGACCTTTTTGAACTGTGAAGGAAGTTTACTACTGCCACCTAGAGTAGGAGTTGAAAATGTGGCATGCTTCTCCTATTTACACCTGTTGCTATTTACTGGAGGATCTGGCGGCAACCATATTTATTCTGGCAGTTTCTCTGGCAAATAAATACATAAATAATAAAATGGTGCACATCGAATATCTACAAGTTATGGTGAAAAAGTCAAAATGGCAGTCATAATAGTGTTGTCACAGCTCTATCTTTATTTTAAGTCCTTCATACATAAAAATGGAGCTTTTATCATACTGCATTCACCCCTGGTGTATAGCTGAATATATATATGAACATGTATAACATATGAAGAACAGTTGCAGGAATTGGGTATATCTAGTCTATTAAAAAGAAGGACTAGGGATGATATAACAGCAGTGTTCTAATACTTGAGGAGGTGCCACAGAGAAGCCGGAGTCAACCTATTTTCCAAAGCACCAGAAGGCAGAACAAGAAGCAAGGGATGGAAACTAATTGAGAGGAGAATCAACCTAGAACTAAGAAGAAATTTCTTAACAGTGAGAACAATTAACCAGTAGAACGTCTTTCCTTAAGAAGGTGTGAGTGCTCTGTCATTTGAGCTTTTAAAAAGAGACCGGAAAGCCATTTGCCTGGAATGTTTTAGCTTGCTCTGCTTGAGCAGGAGTTGGACTAGAAGATCTCCAAAATTATTTCCAACTCTATTAATCTGTTATATTCTGGTGTGGCTCTAGTAATCCAGATCAACTCTTGTTCAAGTGGGTTATTCAGTGCTATTCCAGTGGAATACATATTACAGGAAGCAACATCTTGTACCCCTTTACCCTGTTCATTCATGCTGCAATAGTATGTTAAATTGATCTAGGGAGATAGAGGGAAGAGCTGCAGATTGGACAAATTTTCTGGAGAGTAAAAGGAAAGTAAGGGAAAATAACTTTCAGCTTTGCAAGATTTTGTTAAAGTAACTTCACAATAAAGATAGAGTTAGTGCTTTGGCTTGTGCTTTTTGTCTGGACTATCTCAAAGGGCTAGCAACAGTGCTGGTGGCTTAAATCTACGTCAGTTCTAGCAAACCTAGATATGGATGCAGAATTATATCAATATTGCTTTCTCCATTTTACTCATTATAAGTCTGTGTTTTTAGTCAAATCTTGGTCTTTCCCCCCAAAATGTGTGAAAATTACTCAAACGAATCCGCACAATTCTCAAAATTCTGAGTAGTTTTAGCATTTTTCTTGTAGTTGGTTGCTTGGGACAAGTTAACTTAAGTGCTACCTTTCTCAGGTGTACTTGGGAGAATGCTAAAATAATTTTTGGAAACTCTTGGTTAATAAATGAAAGGGGGAAACTGCCAAGGGCATGGAGTCTGCTCACCAAAAAAGCTAGCTGGCACCTGAGAAAATTTCAAAGGTGTGGCAGGACATATCCAGGGATTCAAAATTTTAAACAACCAGTTCTGTGGGCGTTGCCTAGTTGGTGGGTGTGGCTTGGTGGTCATGTTATTGGCTGGGCATGGCCAATTCAATATCACTCACATCGAGGCACACATCGCCTGGCCTCTCATGACTGTGGGGATGCTGCAACAGTTGTAAGTGTGAAAAATGGTCATAAGACACTTTTTTCAGTGTCATTGTAACTTTGAATGATCACTCCATACAAGCAAAGTACCAGCAAAGGAAGGAAAAAAAACTCCAGAGAAATTCCTGAGACAGGAAGTCTAGTCCTGCCAAGAATGTAATAAGAGTTAATGGAGAGGCAGTTTCTATAAGCAACACCAGAATGTTTCCTTCCTGCCTTTCTTACAGGATTAGGCCAGTAATTTCTTTTAACAACCGGTTCTCCGAACTGCTTAGAATGTTAAAAACTGATTCTAGAGAATAGGTGCGAACTGGTAGAATCCCACCCCTGGACATATCAAAACAGCCAAGTTGCAATACTCATATGAAAAGGATGAGACTTTGAGGGAATTGTAATGGATGCCATCTTGACTTTTTGACCCCTCCTTCCCCATGAAAGATTTTCTGTATTTTCTGCTTTTCCATGTTTAAGATATTGCAGTGGTTTGAAAGATTACAACTGCACATATTGCTCTTTGTTTTGTTTTTTATGACGAAACTGAGATAACTTGCTTTTATACTTTGCTTTGCCTTTTAAAAAAAAAATGCTATAAAAGGAGTACTGAATATTACTTGGAGAATACTTTGCTCATGGGTGGTTTTCAAAAGCACTTGCAAGCAAGCAAGCACAAAAGAAATGAATGAAGCATGCTTACCTTCATGTGCAAATATTCACAATATTATGTTCATAATATTTTAAATCACCCATATTAATACAATGTTAATCTGAATACATGACTTCTCAACTGAAAGTCACTTGATAGGGCTGGATAAATGTGGACAGACAACCTAACCATATCAGGAGCATTATGGGTTGCCTTATCTTTCTCATTCAATGCTAACTCTGAGAAGTACAATAGAACACCTAATAACATTCATATTTGTAAGTATAAGTCAGTGGTGGGATTCAATTTTTTTTTTACTATTGGTTCTATGGGCGTGGCAGGGGAAGGATACTGTAAAATCTCCAGTCAGAGGTGCTATTTGCCAATTCTCCAAACTACTCAAAATTTCCACTACCAGTTCTCCAGAACTGGTCAGAACCTGCTGAATACCACCTCTGGAATAAGTAAAGGTAAAGATTCCCCTCGTACATACATGCTAGTTGTTTCTGGCTCTAGGAGCAGTGCTCATCTCCGTTACAAAGCTGAACAGCCACCACTGTCTGAAGACGTTTCCGTGGTCATGTGACCAGCATGACAAAACAGTGCATGGAACACCGTTGCCTTTCCACCAAAGTGGTCCCTATTTTAATACTTGCATGTTTACGTGCTTTCGAACTGTAGGTTGGCAGAAGCTGGGACAAGTAACAGGAGCTCACTTAGTTACATGGTGCTAGGGATTCGAAACATCGAACTGATTGACAAACTCAGCAGCTTAGTCTCTGAGCCACCGCGTCCCTGATGTAATATTATAATATAATATTATATATTATGTAAATATAGCAGATTTCAAATCTTTCCAGTTACTCGTGAGATTATTTAACTCTTTTGTGACTTGTTTATTTATTTCATGCCAAGCATTCATTCTTGAAACTTGCTCTTAAATTACTTCAGATACAAGTTTCTTTAAAAGTGTGGAGCCTGCCAACGTTTCACACAATGACCCCTATGCGATCCCTTCTTCTAGCAATAGAAAAACAATGGCTGGCACGATAACTCTGAGAGTCTTTCATTCATGGCTTCTTTCAGAGCTTTGGCCCAGCACAGAAGACAGTTGCAGTTGGCAGTTTTTTCAAGCCATTAAGAGATTTTGTCTGAGGGCCCAGGCACACCCCTTCGCCATATATACCCAATTAGCAGCTCACCACAAAGCCTTAGGTGAAAATGGCAAACTGCTGCAAAATTTGTCAACCTTGTAACATTTTGACCTTTTCCTAAATCACATTTGGCCTTTAATATTTTTTTTTAGACTCAGTGACCCTTTGGAAGGGGGTTACAGTGGACTTTGCTCAAGGAATGCATAGAATAGTTTTCTAACAGAGGTCCATTTCAATGGTTTTCTTAAAAATGAAAATCCAGGACCTGAAATTTCTGCATTGAAGTCTTCCCTATTTTAAAATGTGTCATGTATGGCTTAATCCTGACAACACATACAAGCAAACACAACGCTCCTACATTACAAGTCACCTATTTTCAGCAATCTGCCTCACTTGGGGAAAAGTTCTGTTTATCAAAGGCTGCACAGAATCTGTGTTTGATAGTTGACATGAAGTATGCTTTGTTTATTTGGAAGAAAATGCTGTTTCTTAAGTTTGCCTGGCAAGAGGTCTGGTTTAAAATGCCTTTTGTTTTCACAAATTAAACTCCTGGTTACAAGAAACAATTCTCAATAAAAATTCCTTCATAATAATTTTTTTATACCAGGTAGTGTTTTTGAGTTGACAATGGTTATCTTTATTGATCTCATATCACCATCAACAGCAGCAGCAGCAGCAACAATTGCTACCTTCCTTTTTTGACGCAGTGGATTTGTAAATGTAATACATTTTATTAATTTATGGCAAGGGATCCCAAATTATTCACACAGCAAAGAAACAATTTATGGCAAGAAATTAATACTAATATTCTTGACAAAAAAATCAATGTACAACCAATATTACAAGGCCAAAACCTGGTAAAATTGTGATCAAGTAAAACTTTGTTACATTCTTGTAGATATCAGGTGAAGAGTGAGCAAGTACAAAAATCAAATTGGATGAGTTAAGAGGGGTGTGTGACAAGGGGACAATAAAGTAAGAGATAGGCTGGAGATTCATCATCAGATCTAAGACACTGAACCTACTTAATGTGAAAGGTTCTGTAAATATTGTGTGTTTGCAACTCAGTGGGTCTTCTGAATGACCTTCTGAATAGGTGTGGTCAGCTCAAATGTGCTTCATACAGTAATCTAGAGTGAAATGAAATTAAAAACTAGAGCTATGTAATACATGAGATCTTATTCCAAAAAGATGTTTCAGAATGTGCTATGACATGAATGTAGTATCTATCTGCACCAGGAATGGTTGATTGTTACATGAGGGCATATGAAGTATTTCATTACCAGCATCTAAAGCAACAGTAATGGCACAATATTTTGGAATATCTTAAGGAATATATCAGGCCTGGTGCCACAGTGGTTAGAATGCAGTGCTGCAGGCTACTTTTACTGATTGCTGGCTGTCAGCAGTTTGGCAGTTCAATTCTCACCCACTTTATGGCCAGGGTAGGTGTGGCCAGAATAGGTGTGGTCAGCTCAATGTCACTCATGTTGGGGGCACCTTGATGTTATTCGTGTCAGGGGCCTCCTGAGCTCCATTTTTGCTGGCAGAGGGCTGCAAGAGACTGTCATGGCTGAAAATAGAGCCCAGGAGGGCTACACAGGGCCCTCCCAAGCTCCGTTTTCACTGGCAGAGTCATGGTCTTTTGTTGTTTCCAGGGTGGCCCCATGGCCCAGATCTAAACGCATCTGGCCTGTGGGGCTTGAGTTTGACACCCTTGAGCTGCATGAATTTTTTCAATGGGACCTTGACCCATAATCTTATTTTCAGGTTCCTGCAATCAGAGATGATGCAAAATAGACACCATATATATTTTGGTACTGACATTCCTCTTTGCCCTGTAGGGAACTAATGGTGCTACTTCAGCTGGGAAAGGGGGAAAAGGTAAATAATAATCAAGGATGACACAAATGAGACAAGCATTTCCCATACCAATAGTCCTTTCTCAGAATAGATATCCCCCCCCCCCCAGGTTGTAACTAGCTAATAGAATTAAGATTTTATAGCAGTCGTCTCTCAACAATAACATAACTTTAGAATCATTTGTCTCACTTAATCTGAAATTCAATTCTGGGGTACATTTTGTTCTAAAAAACCCACATTTTAATGAGAAAAAAGAAAGAAAGCTTCCTTTGTTTCCAAAGGGTTGGGCAAATTTAACATCAGTTTGCATATAGAGAGTAGAAACCTCTGACAGCTGGCTTTTTTACACATTTAACAAATTATTATTTATTATTTTGTATGTTTCAACCACTTCCAAAGGCCAAGAACCAGTCTTGCATTTTGTTTTCTTCATATATGAACTTTCTGCCTGTTAAAAAGTGAAAGTCAATGAAGCAGCAGGAGGTCTGGGGCTGTGTTCCTCTGATGGCTTTTGATTGTCTTTCCTCTGTCAGTCTGGTAGATAACTGTCCTAGGAAGTTTTCTTTTGTTTGGGATGCCTGAAATCATTTCACCTGTGGAGAAGGGAGTGTCACAAAAGTCAAGATAGCAGCTGAGTTCTCTTTAACCACCTCCTTGACTTTCTTCCCAGTATCTCTTGGAGAAGGGTCTATGACAATTCGCTACAGCCAACTCACCACACCCAACTTGCCGCAGGACAAGTGTTGCATTAATATCAAAGAAATGGTGGAATAGAATCATTAAAGAAAGGATGCAAAAGGAGGAATAGAATGAAATGTGAATGGCAATTTTTTTAAAAAAATATTTATTTTAAATAATTAAATAGAATTATTAAATTGTCCTGCAATGAGTTGTCTTGGTGAGTTTGCTTGCTGCAAGTTGGTCATGGTGAGTTGGCCATGGCAAGTTGGCTGCAATGAGTTGGCTGCAGCAATTTGGCTGTGGTAAGTTGTCCCATTCCCCCCAGTGGTGGCATTCAATTTTTTTTACTACCAGTTCTGTGGGCATTGTTTAGTGGGTGTGGCTGGGGAAGGATACTGTAAAATTTCCAGTCAGAGGTGGTATTTTCCAGTTCTCCACACTACTCAAAATTTCTGCTACTGGTTCTCCAGAACTGGTCAGAACCTATTGAATACCACCTCTGATTCCTCCCAGAGAAGCCCTGCCTTATGAGTTTCAAAATTACTGACACACAAGGGCACCATTGTAGGGGGTTTCTCATTTATTCAAGGGAGGAGAAAATTCTCAAACATACCTTCTCTTCAATTTAATAATAATTGTGGAGCTGTAGCTCTACCATGTAGGTAAGAAGCTCAGCTTCAGTTTTTAACAGTTAGTTATTTAAACATTAATGACATGCTTGGGAACAGAGGGAAGGATTGAGAAGAGTATTGAAGTTAGAGATAGAGGAACGGAAGAGGAAAAACCAGGTATTAATTTGGGTATGTTCACTTCAGGAAAGACAGAAGATAGAATGCTTTTTAACATTCCTTGTTCTGATTGGAAAGCAATTTTTTTCCCTCCCAAATAATTACCTGTGGATTGGTATTTGTGTTGAGGCTGGGTTGTATCTAACATTTACTGGCATGAATAGAAGAAAAATCTCAAACAAAATAATTAGTGAGAAGTAAAAACAGATTGAAAGAATAGCTGTTGCTTGCAAGAAACCCCTTTCCTGATAAATCTGTTTAAATCTGTTTTTGCAATACAAAATAAAGCTTTTCTTTCTCTTCTCTTTTCTCTTTTCTGTAGTTAACACTTCTCTTTTCATCTTAATCTAATTTGGATTTCCATTCTTTTGCCATCCTAGTGCAGCTATTTCTTTTGTTTCCCTTTTTCTCACAGAATCATGAAGTTGGAACCAACCTTAGTGATTATCTAGTTCAAGATTTATTTACTCATTGTGAGATGCTTTAGAGCACTTCTGACAAATGACTGTTCAGCCTGTTTCAAGTGACTCAAGAAAATATCTCCCCAATTTACTGAACTAAAAAAGAAGAGAAGGTACAGCATACTTGCAAAATTCTTTATTATAGTCAGTCTCAATCAAGTAGTTTTAACTTTTCTACAGAATTGATTTAGAGCTGACATCAGCTTCACATCTGATTTTGTGGTATTTCTTTCTCCTTATTATCCAGCAAATCAGGAGATTTCTTCTTGGTCCCTGATCTATGGTTTTGCTGTTTTGGTTTAAAGAAATCTTCAGGTCCTTTTGCCTAGGCAAGTTTCTTCAACATCTCCATCAAAGTAATCTTCTTTATTCTGTACACAATTAGTGCAGCAGTGTAGAGTGAAGAAAATTTAAAGGGTTATTATTATTTTAATGTGTATGTTTGTGTATGCATGTTGTGTGTATGCATTTTAATGCTTTATACATCATATACACATATATACAATAAGTTTGTGTAAATATAAATTCAGACTGCATTACATCTGGACTACTTTGGACTCCACTTTACCAAGCTCTGGATACATTGTGAAGCATTGAGTAGTTTCTGTACCCTCCTATTAGGCCTGACTCAGACATTTTTCCCTTATTTGAATTATAGCAAGATTTATTGCTGCATATCATTGTCTTGTCATGATCTTTTCCTTGTGAAACAGGAGGTTAATTATTTCCAAAATTGCAACACATGGGCGTAAAATCCCATACAGCAGAGCTTTATGAATGATTGTGAGGTTTTCTCAATTAGATTGACTATATCCAATATTTATACTTTTCCTTAACTTTAACTGTGTTTTTATATTTTGCTGCTTAGAGTTGACTATAATTGAAGAGACATACAGACCTAAGTAATTTGCCTAAAGCCTGCAATTGAGTTAATTAATGAACTTCAGATGTTCCTGGATTTTTCTTTATGATCTTGGTTCTGTAAGTCCTACAAATGGAAGGGAGTGGAGTGGAGTGGAATGGAGCGGAGTGGAGAGGAAAGGAAAGAAAAAGAAAAGAAAAGAAAAGAAAAGAAAAGAAAAGAAAAGAAAAGAAAAGAAAAGAAAAGAAAAGAAAAGCTTTTCTATTCTTGAGAGAGTTGGAAAACTTACAACTGGATCCTCAAATTCTGCAAACTTTGGAATTCAAATTAAATTTGTGTATACGAATGTTCACTACACCAACATAGATTAAACTGAATTTTGAAATTTGGCTCACAAATTAAAAAAATTTATTGGAAGACCTATGGATTTCTCCTGCCCCTCTATTCCACCCACCCATCCCAATTAAATCAAAGATTGGTTCAGCAACATTCACCACTTACAGAATTAGGGAATACTCTTTCTGATTCTGGAGTTTTTCTTGGAGAAAACATGCAAGGAGTCAATTAGCCTCACCCTTTATCATTTAAGATGTCTAGTGAGGTCATTGTCTGATCTTGTGGCTACAGTCTAGATAGGAAGACTCAATATTTTATCTGGACTTGAGTGAATAGTGAAACCACGTCAAAACTTACAAGCAGATCTTTTTGTTCCATGTGTAGAACTTTGATCATTTCCAAGAGGTAGTATGAGTTTTGTACATGTGAAGCTGCTGCTTCAGCATGGGGATGTAGCTGCTTTGCTAGGTATTTGGCTGACTATGGGTCTAAGAGGTATGCCTTCTTTGTGGAATTTGGGGAATTCTTTTGACCATGGCCTGTGTATTTTTCCAATGAGTGTACAAACAAATATATACTAAAAATTAGGAAAGTAAGAAGAAATTATTACATCCATATTTTAGATAGCTATACTATTTCTATATTCTAAACTTGTAAAAGAGCATGGAATACATACAAATGCTGAAATCCAGCTTTTTAAGAATTGTGCATCACAATTTGCAATTCAAAAACTAGACACACAATTTCTCACATTTAAGCCATGATGAGCTAAGATCTCATTATGGAAATTTTGTTTTATACATAATGCATAAACTAATATAGAAACAGACTAAAAAGCGCTTGCAGTTAGCAAAATAAGAAACGGAGCAAAAACTGAAGTGACAGATAACCCCAAATAGAAAATATGTTTTATATTTAATGATTCCAGGATTTTTTTAAGAATTTTGGTCCAAATCCAGATTAAGTTTGGAAAAGTTTAGATAAAGGTTTTTTCTTCTTCAGTAGCTGCAATAGGAATTGAACTACCAGCATTTTTGACTGTATTCCACCACCAATTATAGAATAATAGAAATGAGAGATGGAAAAATATATTAGATCATGCAGTCCATGTCTTTTGTCAATGGATACTTGCTTTCCAGAGCCTGTCTGGTTTTAAAAATTCTGCTAAATCAGTTTCCATAATTTCTCTTTGGGAATAGCTCCACATAATAATAAATCTTCCTGTTAAAATCTTCCTGTTTCATCATTCTTCATCAATTATAACCTTTTTGACACTGAACTACTAAAATTGAAAACACTTAGCAGAATTGAATTTTCCCAACAGAAAGCAGAAAGAAATAGTCCCAACAGGAGATAATGCCACAACAATACATGAAATACTATGGCTATCTTGCAAACACAGCACTCTTTATAGACAACTTTAGAGCAGAAGTACTATTAAGCAGGTTCTGACCAGTTCTGGAGAACCGGTAGTGGAAATTTTGAGTAGTTTGGAGAAACGGTAGCAGAAATTTTGATTACTTCTGAATATCACCTCTGACTGGCCCTGCCCCCATCTATTCTTGGCCTCCCAGATCCCAGCTGATTGGGCCGCATCTTCTTTTGTTGCTTTGCACAGGAGAATGGAGCTGGAAAGCAGGTTGGTGGAGTGGGGAGGGAATGGACATTTTACAGCATCCTTCCCCTGTCATGCCCACCAAACCACTCCCATAGAACCGGTAGTAAAAAAAATTGAGTCCCAGCACTGCTTCAGATATAACCTAATCCTTTGAAATCACTCCTGATAATCTTCTGACCAGTGGCAGCTAAAGTGACTCCAGGAGAGGGATAGAATTTGTTCAGGTTGGTGGTGGCATTTGGATATTTTGTGAGTATGTGGGCTCCCACAAAAAATGGCTGCCCTGGGAAAGGAATTAGGGTGTATAAAATCAAGGAGGGCATAGATAGATATTTAGAACTAGATTAAAAATTGCATTTGAGTAGAAGTTTTTGGAGGAACTCTTAAGAGTTTCATTCAAAATATTCAGGCCCACATAAGAATTTGAGATCGATGAATATACATATCTGATTTACCAGAAATCACAAAGGTGCCCCGCCATATTTTTTACACCCATCCCAGGGATCAGCCTCTCTTCCATCTACATATATTGTTTTGAAAACCAAAATGTTAAGTCTGGAGCATGGGTGTGAATAATGGAGATGAGCCAGTAGAAACAGTGAACTTCAAACACTTTATTTACATGGTGTGACTGGGATCGGAGCTTTCGTCCCATTAGCAGCTCGGCGAGAGTTTTGTTGGTGACGCTGTGAGGTGTGATGTGCTGTAGAAAGAGGATTCGGTTGATTTTCTTGTCGATGTTGTCGTAGTCTATCTTTTGTAGAGTTCTTTTGACAAATTGTACCATGCGCTCAGCCCTACCGTTGGCCCAGGGTGCGCAGGCGAAGCGAGCGCATCTCGGATACTGCGGTCAGCCAGGTACTGTTCAAAAGACAGCGCGGTAAATTGGGGCCCGTTGTCGGATACCAGAAAGTCTGGTAATCTGTGGGTTGCAAACAGTCTTTCCAGTCTTTTGATGACCGCTTCGGTGGTCGTGTTCTTCATTCGGTGAATCTCGAGCCAATTCGAGTAGGCGTCGACGGTTAGTAAAAACGTGTGGCCTTTGGTCGGCCCAGCGAAATCCAGATGGATGCAGGACCAGGGTCCTCGTGGCGTCTCCCATTCACTTGGGGTTGTCTTTGGTGGAGCGTTGCTTACTTCTTGGCATCTCTGGCAAGTTTTAACCCACGATTCGATTTGTCTGTCGATGCCTGGCCACCACGTGTAGCTTCGTGCGAGGCCCTTCATGCACACGATGCCAGGGTGGCCATCATGCAAGGTTCTTAGCAGTGCCTGTTCTGGGATAATGACTCTATCGCCCCAGATGATATAGCCCTTTTGTGAGAACAACTCTGTTTGACAACTTTTGAATGGTGCAAAGTCATCTGGTACTTGGTCCAATGGCCATCTGCGTTCCACCCATGTGAGAACTCGAGCTAATATGGGGTCGCATTTTGTTTCTCTCACGATGTCACGGGCAGTTAATGGCGGCGTATGGAGTGTCTCGATCTGCAACGTTGTCATCGTTGGTGCAGGATCGTTGATGGTTTCAGGGAGCGGTGCACAGCTCAACACATCGGCGTGAGGAATGGCTTTACCGAGACGATATTGAAGCTGATAATTGTAGGCAGCCAAGAATTCTGACCAGCGGGCCATTCTGGGAGAAAGTATATTATCCCCAGCGATTATCCCCAGCAATGGTTTGTGGTCAGTTACAATAGTAAAAGCCCGGCCGTACATGTACTCATGGAATCTTTTAGCAGCTGATACAATTGCCAGGGCTTTTTTTATCAATCTGGCTGTAATTTCGCTTGGTTTTTGAGAGCGTTTTTGAAAAATAAGCAACAGGAGCTTCGTTACCGTTAGGTAATACATGGCTCAAAATGGTGCCCACTCCAAAAGGCGATGCATTACATGTGATATTAAATGGCAAAGTCTCATTGTACTGCATTAGTACAGCGTCAGAAGTCAGTAGTTTTTTGACATTACGGAACGTCTGCTCTTCTTTGTAATCCCATACCCAAATTGCTTTTTTATCTAGTAGGCGATGTAAAGGTTCAGCGACAGTCGCCTTGTGCGGTAAGAATACATTATAGAAATTGATGAGGCCTAAGAATGCCTGGAGGTTGGCCTTGTTCCGGGGTCTGGGAGCGTTTTTTATTGCTTTCAATTTGCTATCGGTAGGGTGAATACCCTTACCGTCAATCAAGTACCCTAAGAATTCAATACGATCTATACACAGTTTGCACTTATTTTTCTTCACTTTCAGGCCTGCTTCTTGGAATTTTTGTAAAACCAGTCTTAAACGATCCCGTAAAATTTTTGGAGTGGGGGAAGCAATGAGCACATCGTCAAAGTAGGGGACAACGCCTTTGATCCCCTGCAATAGTCTCTCCATTAGGCTCTGAAAGATCCCCGGGGCTATACTGACTCCGAATTGAAGCCGCGTACACTTAAAGGCACCTCAGTGTGTTACGATAGTCTGTGCCTGTGCCGTTTTTTCGTCAACTGGCAGTTGCTGATAAGCTTGGGCTAAGTCTAGTTTAGCGAAGACTTTTCCGCCCCCCCAGGGAATGGAGGAGGTGTTGCACCACCGGTACTGGATATGGATTTTGTTGCAGGGCGTGGTTTAGGGTGGCTCGATAGTCCCCACAAATTCTAATGGAGCCGTCCGGCTTAATTGGTGTCACGATTGGTGTTTCCCATGGGGAGTGGTTGATTGGCTTTGAAACTCCCTGGGCTATCAACTTATCAAGCTGTTCGTCGATTTTCGGCTTTAGAGCGAATGGAACTCGACGAGGCTTAAGGCGGATGGGAGCTATCTTTGGATTAAGGCTAAAGGATATCGGGGTCCCCTTGTACTCGCCTAGCTTTTCCGTGAAGACATCCCTGAATTCGTGGGCGAGGTCCTCCTCCCAGTCACTGCCGCTGATTCGGTTAATGCCTGCCACTTCAATGCCGAGTGGTGCGAACCATTGGAGGCCTAACAGGCTAGGCCAGTCCTTGTCGATCACCTCAGGGGTAAGTAGGCCGTTCGGTTCTTGAATGCAACCTGGACTCTACTGGATCCTATGACTGGAATCCGGTTCCCCTGGTAGTCCTTTAACACGAGCTGTGGAATTGAAGGTCTTGGCGCCGGATAGTGGGGATGAGTTGCTTGAGGGTCTTCCAGGAGACCATTGACAGAGACAATCCCGAGTCAACTTCCATTTGGCAAGGCTGATTTTCGATGTCCACTTTGACTCGAATTTTCTTGGCATCTAGCGAAGAGGCGTGGCTGATAGTGAGTGTTTGGTGGGCCTCTTCCCGTCTTGTTAGATGATTCACGGGTCAGTTTCTGTAGGAGTGGTTTGCTGGTTCTCGCCTTACAGGGTGATTCCCTGTCGATTGGCGGAGACTGGTACCCTTTGAGGTCTGGCTGGGTCCGAGGAGACTTCTGCAAACCCGTCCGATATGGCCTCATTTCCTGCACTCGTGGCAGAGCGCGTCGTGGAATTTGCAATCGGAGTGGTAATAGTTGGCCCCGCAGCCAGTGCACAGTTGCTGGGCTTTCGGGTAACGGTCCCGGTCGGACCGCAGGCAATGGACCTCTTCTTCGTCGCTGTCTGACGACGAAGAGAGCTCCTCATGGTGGGTCGTCAGAAGCTGTCCTTCTGACTTAGGTGAAACTTCGCTGGCTGGTTGGTGTGCTGGAGTGCGATTCCGGTGTAGCTGGGTAGCCGACTTCTTGGTCGGCTCCACTCCCGTAGCCTCAGCAATGGCATAGGCAAGGCTAATGTCGCCCTTAGCCATTATTTTGCTCTGTACGTTTAGAGCGGCTAACCCGAGAACTACTCGGTCTCTCAGGGCCTCCTCTAGGTCGGCGAAATCGCAAAGGCCTCCCAAGTTCCGGAGGTCTGCAATGAAATCGGCAACACTTTCTCCTTTCCGCTGGTTTCTTTGATAGAACTCGTGTCGTCTTACGAGTGTTGGAACGGTCGGTGCATAGTGGGCTCTTAGCAGTGGTTCGAGGACGTCCCAGTCCATGGCTTTCACTTCAGCTAGTTTCACTAATGCCTTAGCCATTTTGAATAGTGTCGGGCTGCAGTGCGTTAAGAATACCGCCCGTTTCTTCCCGGTTGTGGCATCCTTCAGATTATTCATTTCCAAAAACATTTGGAAATGGTCCATGTAGGACTCCCAGTCCTCTTGAGCTGGATCGAACGGAGTGGGTGGTACTACGCCGCCGGACATGTTTCCGCCGTTGTGCGCTTCAGCCACGTGCTTGGTTGTCTTCATTGTTGTTTTAGTTGGCTCTGATGTCATCCAATCCCATCCTCATCGCCAGTGTTATGTCTGGAGCATGGGTGCAAATAATGGAGACGAGCCAGTAGAAACAGTGAACTTCAAACTCTTTATTTACATGGTGTGACAGCTCAAACTGGAGGGCTGCTATAGCCTTCCTTATATAGGCAACTTATTAACTATTCAACCAATAGTAATCCTGGAGCGCTAGCTCCGTTAACCAATGAGAATGGCCTGTTAATGGCCAATCAGTTGCTCCTGAACGGGCCAATCCAATCCTGCCCTTAACAGCCAATCAGAAGTGCAGGGCCAGAACCCTGCACTTGACTTCAAGCTCAAAATAACTTTATTTGGCATTATTCATTCACAACACAAAAGAAGTAAAGCATTGTGTATGGAGGGTTACGGGAGAAAGATGCATGCTCTGAAGAATTACATTCCCAGTTATTACTTTGGAGTAGCACCCTGCTCTGATACTTCAGGCGAATGACACCTCAAGTTAGCTGCTCAGAGTTGTTGGGAGTTGGGTGGCATATAAATCAAATCAATCAATCAATCAAGGATTCAGGATCAGCTGTTTATGGTCTTACACACATTTAAGCGATGATATATTCTACAGCAACTGGATTCTGACAATTTAATTTTTCCCAAGCCTGTATTTTGTTTCATAGCATTTAATTCTTCTCACCCTTCCCAAACTTAATTTCTCTCACTCTTCCCAAACTTAATTTCTCTGACTCTTTCCAAGCTTAATGTTGAGGATTTTTTGTTCCCTGCAGGAAATTAGCAAGATTCTACCAAATTTTGTTCATTAATCTTTTATTAATATCACTTCTTGAAAAAAGTTAATCTAACAAAGTTCTATCAGTCTAGCAATTTTCTCCATCCGAGACAGGACAAGTGCTAGATTCTCAGTGAGACGCCAAATTATATCTTTTGTTCTTAAAAAATGAATTGGAGAAGATCAGCTAAATGACAGAGATAAATATATACAGTATCATATATTTAGTAGAAGAAATGGGGAAAAATTGAAGGTAGGGATAATGGGAAGGAAAGGAAGGGGTTTGAGACTGTTTTGGAAAATAATTTACTTCTTGAAGGAGGTGCAAGGTTTTCTGTGAGGAATCTAAAAGTGTGGTGTTAAGAAGGAATAAAAATAGGCATATGTCTCCTTCTGTGATGCGATGAATCAATTAAAGAAGAAAAAGAAGAGGTATCCTGCTGCTCCAGACTGAAGTTCATATTCACTACCTAAAATAGCCAATGAAGATTATGGGCTCAGGACAGGAGTACAATAGTACCCTTGGTTTGTTTTCCTTAGAAGCTGGAATTGAGAGACAAGCTGCTTCCCATACAGGAGGTAATATATAACCATCTCAACTAGGAGTGATTTATAACCTTATCCGCTCTGAATTTGTCTAATCCCCCTTTTAAAGCCATCTAAGTTGGCAGCTGCCACTACATTTTCTGTTGGCAAATTCCATAGTTTAAATATGAGCTGTACGAACGAATGCTTTCTTTTGTTTGCCCATTCATCTTCCCTGGGTGATCAAAGGTTCTGATACTATAAGAATTTATTTATTTAAAAACCTCTCCCTGCCCACATTCTCCATGCTGTCCATTATTCTATATATCTCAATCATCCATATACCTTTTAAAGTAGAAAAGCCCCAGCATTGTACAGTAATGCCCCATCATAGGGAAGATACTCAAGTCATGGTTACTTGGTTGCTGTTCTCTCCATTTCTCCAGTTGTGCAGTAACCTTTGAAGATAAGCCCAGTGCAATCCTCAGGCTCAAATCAAATTCTTGCTCTTGTAATAAGTCAGATAGTCAACATATGTGCCTGCAAGAGAGAAGCTGTATTAGCCTCCATGTAAACAAACATACTAATAACAATAGAGCTCTCTTATTCAGGAGCTAAAATGTGCACTGGCATATTTGCAAAAACTTTGCTCCTGAAAAACTTTCTGAATGCTGAGCAAGTGCCTGCAGGAACTGGCATAACTTTTGTCAGCTGGAAGGCAGGAGCTTAGCTGAATATTTATATGATAAATGCTCCAAATGTCTGAACAGCTCAATATGAGTAGTGTGACTCAGAATTGTACAGCAGGCCTGAGTTCACACATTATCCTTGCTTAGACATGGTTGTAAAATAGGCTAGAATAACTGCATGTTAGGACAAAAACAATGATTTATAGCCTGCCATGGTTGGGTTCATCTCAGATACAAAATCAAAGACAGGCAAAATGCATTGTATTTAGAGCAGTGTTTTCCAAATTTGGCCATTTTAAGAATTGGCAACTTTAAGATGTGTGGACCTTCAGCATTCTGGCTGGGGAATTCTGGGAGATGAAGTCCACATATCTTAAAATTGCCATTTTTTAAAAAATACTGTCTTAGGGACCAGACAAATATTGCAAGGGCACTTCCCCTAGCTATATAGCATGCATGGTTTGAGAAATAAGGTCTGGTATAGCAACCGATCACAGTTATCATCATGATGAAAAAGTACATTTTGGACCAGTCTTTGCATCTTGAAAAAAATGGGGATACTGCTTATCACTGTTTAGAAGCTAGAGACTGTTTGGCATGGGAGGTTTGCTTTTAATACAGGGGTGTCAAACTCAAGGCCCGGGGACCAGATCCAGCCGGTGGAGTACTGAGATCTGGCCTGTAGGACCACCCTGGAAACAGCAAAGGACCAGCCTGTGATGCTTCTGCCAGCAAAAATGGACTCCTGAGCTCCATTTTCAGCAGCCACAGGCTCCTGCAACCCTCTGCCAGCAAAAACAGAGCTTGGGAGGGCCCTCCTGGGCTCCATTTTCACTGGCAGAGGGTTTCAGGAGGCTGTGGCAGCTGAAAACCGAGCTTGGGAGCCCATTTTCACTGGCAGAGCACTCGGGCCACCACAGGCGCCCCTGGCATGAGTGATATCAAATTGGCCATGCCCACCCTGATCGCCCGAGGTCAAACAACCCTGATATGGCCCTCAATGAAATCGAGTTTGACACCCCTGCTTTAAGCACTGCTTTACTTGAAACTGAATCACAAATCAAGGGCATCCTTTTCATGATATGCATGATGGTACTACAGTAGACAATGGGTTTGCTTGGCTGCTTTCTGGCTGATCTCTGATGTAAAATTTGTCTTCTGTATAGCAACCATGCATCAAAATGCTGCTACTCAAAATGCCATTCCTGTATCACCTGGAAGAAGACTGACTTGGAAGTGGTGGTGGCTTAGCATCCCTCTTAACTGTGTTCACAGTAGATCCAATGAAATCAATGAGCCTTAAAGAATTGGCTTCAAAGGATTTGCTTTAACCTTGAGTGGGTTTGGATATAGTACATATTTGATATTTGGAAAAATGGTTATCCCAACTTCCAAATATCTTTACTAAGTTTTTCTTTAATCTGGAATAGATTCTCCTATTTGTCTCTTAAAATGTGTGTGTGTTTGTGCGTGCATTTGCATGTGTGTTGTGAAGTGATAGGAATGCACAAACCAGTATGAACTAGTACAGCATATGACACAATTTTTGGCTTTTACTGCAATCATAATTGGATGAGCCTATGATCCACCCACAGGAATAACACAAATCCTTTAACAAGAGACTTTAGGATTGTGAACTTGGGCCAATTCAGAAATAAACTTCCTCTGTAAACACACCTTATCTCAGGAAGGGCAAACTTTGCTGCCCAGATTTCAATTAACTTTGTCAAGCTTTTGAGAAACACAGAGGTTTTCAGGCTTGATTCATCTTATGATGAAAGATAATTGCCTTCATAGTCTGACTTAGTGGAAAGATGGAAATATCCTTTGCCAGACCGGATTATATGGGTGAAAAACATGTATATGACATTTAGATTATTTCAGCTTTTCTATACATTTTTGCTATGTGGGTGTCTGTAAATGCTGCGTAAAATCCTCTATAAAGGTTGTGCTGCATTTGCCCATGAAAACTCAAACATTAGATCACAGGCTTTTGTTTACATAAACTTCAATTTATTCATCAAGCAGAAATGTAAAGGTTTTCAGACAGGCAGATGCTTGCCACTCTGCACATTTTGTTTAAAATGTTCTCCACGGCATCTCCTTTGACTCAAGTAACCTTGCAATTGTTGAAATCCTTTCAGTGAATGCTGAACAACATTGCTTATACAAGAGGTAGCGGTTAAGTTAACCAGAGCAAAAATAGTATTGAATCCCAACAAGATAACTAAACACCTGTCACTTGAGCTTAAAGAGGTATAGTTTGAAATTATAGTCCTTGGGCTTTGGAGCTATCAGTGCAGTTGATGATCTTGATATTAGACATATCAGGATTGAAAAATGAGTTTTATAAATAGTACTCAACTTAACAACTACAATTGGGGCCAGAATTTCCATTGCTAAGCAAGGCAGTTGTGAAATGAATTGTACCTTTATGACTTTTTTGCCATGGTTATTAAGTAAATCACTGCAGTTGTTAAGTAAATCCTATGGTTATTAAGTGAATCTGACTTCTCCCACTGATTTTGCTTGTGAGAAGCCGGCTGGGAAGGTTGCAATGAAAATTACATGACTGCTGGATGCTGCAACTGTTGTAAAAATACATGCCAGTTACCAAGTGCCTGAACCTTGATCATATGACCGTGAGGACCAGTTGTAAATCACTTTTTTCAATGTTGCTGTAACTTGGAATAGATACTAAATGGAGGGTTGCAAGTGAAAGATAACTTGTATCATTTATTGGACAGTCATATAAATAATTTGATAGCAATAATGGATGACATTCGTGCAGCAATCTTGATCTATGTAGATTACTTTGTGGGAGAGTTAGGATAAGGCATCAGACCCCCATTTGTCAAGAAAAAAAAGCATTGTTTAGAGACTCGGTCTGACTAAGAGTCCTTTTATTCATTGTCAAGCTTGTTTGAGCCTCAAGAGATGTTGTAGGCTTTGGAGATGACATGATTCTTCCCTGCAGAGCCTGGGCTATAGCTAAATGAGGTTGCTATCTTGCCTGTCAGTATACTATTTAATACTTTTATTTTTTTAAAAAAGTAGATAAAAATAAGGATAGGTAAGGCAGGGAGCCAAGCAGGCCCCAAAGGAAGTCTGTGGAGTTGTTAGTATATCACATCATTTACTTCTCACTTCTGCTAACATGGCTGTTCTATTTTCTCTAATCTATTCTGAAAAATGAGGAAAGTAAGTTCTCTGAAAGAAAAATGTCAGCATGATCATGAAAATATTTGTATCTTTCCATTGGGTAAACTTGCCTTACCAATTTGAACCTATCAACAAATTCATTTCATTTATTCACTCCTAACATTCCTATTACCATCCCTCCTTTATATGTTTTAGTTTTAGTGAATATTTGGAAACTGTCCTTAGCTGTCATAAATTTATGTTTTTGTTTTTAAGAGCAAGGACATGGAATAAAATATAATAATCCAAATAAGTCAGTGTTTGCTAGCTAATAGAAACATCAAATTTGATTGCTACACCCACACACCCAAACCACATTTCGTTCATCAAGTCTACATCCACAGATAGTCCTTGACTTATAACCACAGTTGAGCCCAAATTTTCTATTGTTAATTGAGGTAGTTGTTAAGTGAGTTTTACCCCATTTTATGACCTCGCTTGCTACAGTTGTTAAATGAATCGTTGCACTAAGTTATTAACCTATTAAATAAATAGCACAGTTATTAAACAAATCCATGTTTTATATTTTTTTTACATTTTCAGGAAGTCTGAAAAAAGATAGCAAATATTTGATTGCCTTCAATTACTTCAGACCCTCATAGCTTCATCTTATGGAAGAAAATAAATTTGTGCCTTCAAGTCACTCTTGACACCTGACAAAACTTTGCATTTTCCTCAGTAAAAAGGAGCAAGTCTAAAATCTAATTCTTTTGGCTAAGTTGTTGCTATAATTTCAGCACAAAAGTTTTCTTTATTTTAATGTAAAAAATGTTTGCTGCTTTGAAAACCATTAATAGGAAAATCAAACCTATAGTATTTTAATAAGAGAATGCTATAAACATACACAATAGGTATTGATAAAGTAATTACTGCACAATTCTTATGAAAAGTGAGAGTTGGACTGCCCTACATATAATCTGACACCAAGAAGTCAAGTTAAGCAGCTTGAAAAAAAAAAAATCAAGAGGGAATTTTATTAAGAAAACTGCATTAACACCCACAAAGAAAATTGAGAATTTTACATGACTGCTGTTGACATAAGTCCTTCATCAGAATGAACAAATACACAGCAGGGATGTTTTATAAAAGATCAGTACTATAACCTGTACCTGTTTAAGCTCTGGTTCTAATCTAAATATGCTCATTTACTCTTTTAAAAATATATTTATTGGCTTAAAATATTTGCTTTCAGCATTCCCACAAAGAAGTTTCTATGCACACATCACTCTTTCAAATGCACACTTACTTTGACGAGTCTATCTATCTACTTAAAAATCGTCCGAGGGGGTGAGATATTAACTTTAAATGAGTTGTGCATAAATGAAAGAATCTTTTGGTGAGGGATAGAATTTACCTTTAAAGATGTGGTGGTAAAAAAAATCTGCTTTTTTAAGAAGTAACTTTATTTAAAATATTTTTTTAAAGATATTGCTACCAGTTCATGCCATAGCTTGTCTGACTTCAGTCATTGGATACTGTTCATTTTTAAAATTGGGACCAAACTCCCTCTGGCATTCCTGTGGGGCAATCTGTCCCATACTAGAAAGGAATGCCCTTGAATGACTTCTAAAAGGCATGGATCATCCCATTTACAAATCCTTCAAAGTTCCACACAGGTGACTCCACATCTTTAGGACATTTTCATTCCCACTGAAAATGTTTGGGTCAGACATTTCCAGGTAAAAGGGAATAAAACTGAACACTTGATGAAGTCCACAAGCAGATTAATTTACCACAGGCAGCAAATTACCTCCATGCTATCTTCTAGGGCAGGGGTGTCAAACCAAGGCGGGGGGAGGGGGAATTTGGCCCATGAGGTACTTAGATCTAGCCCATTGGGCCACCCTGGAAACAGCAGAGCCTGTGGTGGCTCTGCTAGTGAAAATGGAGCTCAGGAGGGCAGCACGTGGCCCTCACAAGCTCTGTTTTCGCTGGCAGAGGGTTGCAGGATGCCATTGCAGCCAAAAATTGAGGTCGGGAGGTCTGTTTTCACTAGCAAACTACTCAGGCCACCACAGGAACCCCCAACATGAGTGACATTGAGCTGGCCACACCCACCCTGGCCACAGCCCCCCCCCAGCCCCCTGAGATCAAACACAACTCTGATGCAGCCCTCAATGAAATTGAGTTTGACACCCCTGTTCTATGGAAATGAATTGATAATGGTGCTCAGACAGATCAAATCCAAATGTTTTGTTTCCAACATGTTATAATTAGGTGTTGTCACAGCTGTATTTTTGTGTCAGGAAGTAATTTATTAGATCTGATTTGGGTGTGGAGAGCTCAACATTCCTGCAGCAGTTGGATAGAATTCCAGCCATAAAACAATGCCAGTAATCCACTGTAATATAAGAATAGCAAATCTGATTGTTTGCTGATCAGTAACAGTACAATTTGTGTGCCTATATTTGGCTAGAATAATGGTATAGTATAGAATGCAATGTTAATATTTATTGTGGATAAAGACATGCCAAGTTTCTAAGGTTGTTTCAAATTGGTTTGTTGTGCACACACTCCAGTCCTGAAAATAATCCCTTGGAAATGGTGAATGTGTGTTCAAACCAGGTCCAACTTATTTTACAATATCTGTCTTTATTCTAATATATTTGATTAACACAGCAAAAGACCGGTATAAATTCAACAGCCTTTATTTCACCAAAAGGAAGAAATGGAAATAAAAAGAACTGAAGCATATTATAATTATAATTAAATAATTACAGCCTCAGAAATGTCCAGAATTGAACAATCTTCCTTTTAAAAATGCAAAAATGCACTCCTTCTCTGAAAGCTCTATTTTTGGCATGTAGAATTAAATTTAGATAATTCCTAGGGTTGCAAATTGCCCAAGCTCCTTGGAGATGAAATATCAATAGATTTATTTTTTGAAAATTACAAGACAGTGAGCCATATATTCTTCTTTAAACCTTTCTTAAGACAAAGTATGTTAAAGAAACAGAACTACAGAACTACAAAAAGATTAGAAATAAAATCCTTGTGATTGTCCATATAACTGTAAATGTTTGACCAGCAAATTTAATTGGCAGGTAAATCTCTTGATTGCTATCACCAATGTAATATTACAGGTTCAATTAAACACATACTTATTTTAAATCAGATTTTATAAAAATATGATAATAATAAAGATTATGCTATAATGTTATAAATGAATAATATTGTTTTCTCATTTCATTCCCTTTTTCTCATTCCTCTTTTCTATCCTATTTATGTACTTATGCTAGATAGATTTTCTGGTTTCTATCTCCTAGTTCTAAAGTCTAATATATGTATATCATTCATGTAGTTTAAATTAAATTTTGCTTTAAATTTGCTATAGTTTTACCCCTTTTTATATCTCTAGTCATTCCCCTGAACTTGACCATTCAAGATCCCAGTTATCTGCATCGCTAATTGGAAGCTGCTGGTAGGGCAGGTCTCTTTAAAAAAAAATAGTGGGTTGTAGAGGCACAAGCATGTCTGGTAGTTCACATTCTTTTTTCTTCAGTGTAGTCTATGCAAATTATAGTCATGATTTCTAAATTGGCATTATGCCTATCAATTAGCATGCAGACTTTAATGCAAATTATGTTTCTTCTTTTGGGCTGAGTTTTTCTTATAGCCAAGTTAGATCTTAGCAGTTTCCACAATTGAGATGCTACCTTAGTGCTATCTGAATCCAAGAGAGCAATTGCTTTTTAGAAACAAAAACTTGCCAAAAACAACAACAAAAGAATGCTAATACACATAACCATTTCATGAATTAAAGGTCTACAGTCAGGAGACTGCACAAAATTTAATAAAGAATTCTATTCCATTCTATTCTAAAAATAAAATAGATTCTTAGTTCTATTCTAAAAATAAAATAATGAGTCCTCTTTGAATTTTGTAATCTTCCATTGCCTTTAGAAAATCTTTTTTTTAAGGAGGTCAAGATATTAGGAGTAGGTCACCCTGCCCATTTCACTCTACTCAACCTGTTAAGCAGATTCAGGCGAGAAATATTGATTATCCTGAGATCACCCAGAAACATAGATGAGAGGCAATATGAATCTGGATCTCCTCAGCCCTATCTAATTCCTGTATCATCTTGGATTGATTAGTTCAATGCTCTAAATCCAGCCAGAATACTAAAACATGTCTGTACCAGAAACCTCTTAGCATAACAGCCTCCTGCTGATGAATCCCAGATATCTCTGGTGGTTCACTCTTTTCACAGGGCAGCGTCTCATGCAATATACTTCATCATATCCCAATCTTCTTTGTGAGAGTTTCTCAAGAAGACATTTCTTTAAGTCTCTTCACTGAACCTCTGACAGGATCATGTCTCTACCAAAAGCGAAACAGAAATCCCACTGTTTAACTGACTATCCATTTGCTTAAATGCTAACCAAAAAAAGAGCTAAAAATGTAATCAGTCTGACTGTCTGAGGGAAGATCAAGATCATTGTGTTAGATAAGCTTTGGCAGGGTTAGATATTGTAAGGAATGTTATCCATTCCACAGACACAAAAAAGATTTGAATGTATTTTCAGTTGTATCACCTGACTCTTCAAACAGGTCCATGCTCTCTGCTCTGTTCTCCCAATTCTTCTTGTTCAGCTGGTCCTTCCCTGAATTATTACATAATTTTAATAGTATCAAGCTAAGTTTAAAGCTCTGAATTAAGTACATTGAAAGTCATAGAGGTAGGTTTCCATAGCTGTTATTCATTGGTAAAATGACTCCCAGATTGCACTATGTGAGTCAAGGACTTTGCGCTTACATTTTAGTAGCTATGCTGATCTTGCCTACTTCTTTAGAGCAGATATGAAATTAACCTGGGAAAGAGAAAGGCATTGCTTAATACCCTCTGAAGCTAAAATCCTTTCTATCTTCCTTCCCATCTGGACACTTCTATTCTTCAAGTTGTTGAAAGAACTAAAAATAGTAACATGCCATTTGCACAGCATATTTGGAGGGTAGATGCTTACAAAAACTTCCTGTATTACAAGACAAAAGATGAGGTTTGTGTTTCAGCGTTTCAATATGAAAGAGGTTCTTTGCTCTTTTTTGCATTTTCTTTTAGAGGAAACAACAGTGTGTATCTTAAACATAGGCAGCAGTTAGCAGGTGAGTACCTGAACATAATGGCATTTTCTGAAATTCTTGTGCTGCCGGCTAATTTAGAAATTGTAGGACAGATACCAAACCAGGAGGAAGTTAAAGGGGCTGCCAGGAGTGAAATAAACAAGATCATCTTTATTAAAATTGTCCTATTAATTACTTACAATTGCTTACCAAGGATCCTCCCTAATCTGCTGGGGTGAGCCCAAGTGGCATAGATGTTCTCTGGAATTTTTCATTAAGGCAAATTTTGTTAGGCAAATTTTATAGCCCAACTCTCTCTTGCCCTCTACCTCCAAATTGTTCAGTTTAGCATCAGCAAGGAAAAGTTACATATTAATGAGGGTTAAGTGTCTGGTAGGTATTGGATACCTTCTACACAAAAGAGGAAAATAAGTGTGTAATTAGGGTTAGAGCAAAAGTTTGTTATCTCACACCTTGCAAAAATAAATAAGAGCTGGCTTGTCTAAGCAGCCTCTCCTTCAGGTGTTAATTGAAAAATGTAGGTCAATCACAGGACAAATGGTGGCCTGGCATAATGTGTAGGCAAATTGTTTAAATGTCTTTTAGGATCTGATCTGGTCAAAGACATGTTCTGTTTTAGGCTGTAAACAAAACAATGCCTTCTCCATCAATGTACCCAAATAGACTAGACACTGACTGTAATTAAATTCTTCTTCAACTCAGACTATGGGACAAGACACTCCATTGATCCTGAATGCAGTACTCTAATTTAAGAGATGCAAGGCAGGCCAAAATCTTGCTACATCCTCCCAGACTCACTGGGCCTAATGCCAATTCGTTGGATTGCCAACTGCTCCTATTCTGGAATTCTGATTCCACACATTCCAACATTAACAATAGGTACAGGTCTGTGGTTTGTAGGACAGTGAGAAAGCAGGTATTGCAAAAAGCTGGCTAATACCAGATGGCATCCATCAACAGGCTTAAGAATAAGTACTTTATAAAATATGGCTATGGGGAATACTAATATGTATTCTGTATTTCCATCATGATTCTATAACAGTGCAAAAATATGCTGCAGCTTTAACCTAATGTAATGTTATCCCACCCAAAAGACATAAGCCAGTGTCTGCTTAGTGTATACTTCAGAATAGAACCATGTCTGAAATATGCAATCTGCCAGTACAAGTAACAGCTTGCAGGATATGTCTAGATTTAAGCTCTTTTTACTACTGAATTTATACAAGTGTAAAGTCTGAATTTATAAGGGTGTGCCATAACACTTTTTTTTTTAACTTTCAAAGAGGAAATCCATGTGAATAATTAGAATAAGCATTTCTTATGCTCACTATAAATGGCCACCAGATGTATTTAAACATCCACCTTCTCTTCTGGGAATTATTAGATTTGTCTTAATAGCCATAATTATAGGCAAAAAAGAGGCACCTCACCAGGCCCAGTGAGGCAAGATTAAAGGCCAGTGGGCATATTTGAAATTTTGAGAGCATGTTATATTTGTCACAAAATGTCAGCCATGGGAAAGTAGTCTGCACACACAAAGCCTGTCACTTGAGGGTGGCCAGTAGCAACACACAACTTTCCTGAAGACAAACTAGTAAATTGCTATCTGCCAACTTCTCTTGCAGTACAGGATTGTTGAAGATACTGGTCTAGAAAGCTGGAGACTCTGAGTTCTAATCCTGTTTTAGGCTTGAAGCCATCTGGATAACTTGGGCTAGTCATTCCATGTCATCCCTAGGAAGGAAGCAATGGAAAACCACTTCCAAAAATGTTGCCAAGAAAACTGAGACTTTTCTACGCAGTTTTCAGCAGCCAAGGTTGATTTAAAGGCACTATTTCTGGATAGGTGTATAAAACAAAACAGTTTGGGCCTAGAAGCAAACTTGTGATTAGAAAGAGTGGTAATTTGTTTTATTTATTTGGTTTCATTTGTAACATGCCAACTTTTATTTAATTACAAGAATGTGAAAAAGTACAATTTATGGGACAGGTTTCATATTGTCAGTCTGGGTATTTCCATGAAATCCCTATGATAAATTAGGAGGATGCAGTATCAATCCATATAAAGGAAAACTGCTGTACT